>PVKB01000745.1:0-607067 GCA_004027205.1 Ctenodactylus gundi | reverse complement strand
CATATGTTTTTGCCTAGTTCAATCTCTTTCCTAATTTAGAGATAAGGTGTCTCTGTGTAGCCCAGAATAGTCCTAAACTCACTGTGTAGCCCAGGATGGCCTGAAACTCATGGCAGTCCTCCTGCCTTAGCTTTTCAAGTGCTGAAATTACAGGCATGCCCTACCATACCTGGCATCTCCCTCAAATTTTAAATAAAACTTTTTCCTCTCAAATGTTGTTTATCCTAAAGTCATGTATATTTAATAAGTTAATAAGGATCTGTTTAATAGTTTTAAAACTGTTAAAGCCCCAATGTTATTCTTTTGTGCTGTGCATTATGATAATAGAATTATAAGCAATTGAAGATATGGTTCACTCTTTAATGCTGAGAAGAAATACATAGAAAGTTAGGTGGGGACGTAATTCCAGTGCTCTGGGAGGTGAAGCAAGAACATCACGAATTGGAGTCCAGCCTGAGAAACTTAGCAAATTAGTGAACCTTGTGTCTTAGTTACTTTTCCATTGCTGGGATGCATTACCTGAAATCCACAACTTGCAGAAGGAAAGATTTATTTTCACTAATATTTTCAGAAGGTCTCAGTCCATTCATGGGTGGCTGGCAACGGTGGAAACATGGCAGAGGCTTGGCCGGAGAAAAGCAGTTCACGACATTGCAGTAGGAAGCAGAGCGTGTGCAGAAGGACGCGGCCAGCCTGTATCCTTCCAGGTCAAGCCCTTGGCATCTGCCCCTTCCAGGCTGAGCCTCAGCCATCCACTGCTTCCAGCCATGCCCCACCTCAGCAGCACGTGGTATCATAGATATTTCACAACATCCAAATCCTGGGGGGCTGGGGGGACATTTCATATCCAGACCATAACATTCTGCCACCACCCACAAAAGAATCACGTCCACCTCCCTATGCAGAGTGCATGTAGTCTATCTCTAAGAGTTGTCAAAGTCACGGCAGTTCCAGCACTGCCAAAAAGCCCCACTCCAAAGTCTCTGAGACTCAAGGCAAACTCTCAGCCGTGAGCTTCTGTGAAAATCAAAGAAAAACACTTCTAACATACAGTGTCACAGTGTCAAAGTTCCCATTCTAAAAGGGAGAAGTAGGGGGCTGGAGGAATGGCTCAGTGGAGTCAAGCGCTAAGTACCCGAGCTCGATTCCCCAGCACCACGTAAGCTGGGTGTGGTGGGGTGCACCTGTAGACCCAGCACTCTGGAGGCCGAGACAGGAGGATTGTGGTGAGTCCAAGGGCAGACTGGGCTCCATAGTGAGTTCAGGACCAACCAGCCTGGGCTACAGAGCGAGACCTGTCTGAAAATAAATAATTAAAAGGGAGAAATAGGATAGAAAGCAAATGGAGCACAGCAGATCTGAAACAGTACATTAAATCCTGGAGCTGTGTGTCCAGTAGCTGAGCTGCACTACGGTAAAGTGTGAGCTCCAGGGGCCCGCGGTGGGCCTGCCGATGGCACCACGTCTGGCTGCATCCTTTGCGGTTTCTTTCTGGGCTGGTTCCGGTCATAGCCTTTGCCTGTCCCCTGCAGATAGTCTACATTCCTGGCAACTCCAAATTGCCAAGGTCTCCCTTGTACTTTTGGCTTCATCTTGACAACCCTAGGCCCAGCTCTTTCAGGGGTGCACTGCCGGCCCTCCACGGCCGTCTGAAATCTGGGTGGAAGCCTCCATGACCCCACGAGGCTTGCATTCTGCGTGCCTGTGAAACCCCCACCCTGTGGATGATGCCAGAGTCTGCCACTGGCTCGAGCAGTCATCCTGCTTTCTTGAGCAGTGACTGCAGAGGCCTCTGAGTTCTGGATGGCTGAACTCCTTGAGGGTTTGCTCCCTAGGTGGCCCCGCAGGGTGACGTGGGGCTGTCTTCCAAGCACATGCCTTTGCTGCTTTGAATGGTGAAGGTTGAGGCCTCGCTGACTCCTCTCCTGTGGTCCTGATGCAGGCGCTTCTTTTAATGCTAGTCTCTATCAACCGTGTGCTCTTTTGTCTGAACTTTGCCACTCTTTAAATCTGGAAAAACTGCAAATATTTTACTTCTTTTTCCCTCTGCTGTCCTCCCCACCCCCTCGTGTTTCACCCTAGGGCTGGCTCACATCAGCAGAGAATCAATGTTACATCCTGAACATTAGGCTGCCTCGAAATTTCCTCCGCCAGGTTAAGTAGTTCACTGTCCTTGATCTTAGTTTCAGGCAAAGTCTCAGGACAGGGGCAAAATGTACACACTTTGCATAGTGCCTAGTAGAGTTCACCTTCCCATCTGAAACATCTGAGCCTGGTCTTTTTTCTTTTTCCTCCTTTTTTTTTTTTTTTTTTTAAGACTGAGGCTTCTACAGTCCATGCTGGTCCTGAACTCACTGTGTAATCCAGGCTGGCTTTGAACATATGGCAATTCTGCTGGATTTTCTCAGGTTCTGGGATTACAAACATGTGCCACCACACCACACCTGGTTTATGTGGTGCTGGGAAATTGAACTGAGGACCTTGTTCAAATTTTAGCCACTGCTATACCTGCTGAGCTCTACCCCAGCCACCCTGCACTTCTCTCATTCTGGTGCTCTGAGCGCTGATCAGAATCTTCCATGAAACTCATCTCACAGCATCTCCAAACTTTTCCCAGCTCCTCCCACAAAAGAAGACAGCCCCACGGCTTCTAAATCACGTGGTCAGGTAGTCAGAGCAGTGACCACAGTTGTGTGTTACAAATTTCTGCCTTAGCTACATTTTTGTTGTGAGGACACCTTACCCATCACCTACAACTTACAGATGGAAAGATTTATTTTAGCTCACATTTTCAGAAGGTCGGTCCATTCCTGGGCAGCTGGCAGTGGTGGAAATACATGGTGGAGGCGTAACTGGAGAAAGCTGGTCACAGCACTGCAACAGGAAGCAGAGTGTGCCAGGAGGATTGGAGGGGCAGAGCTGGCATTGATCCTTCTGGGCGGAGCTCTCGGGATCAGCCCTTCTAGGTCAAGCCCCAGCTGTCCTTGCCTTCCACAGGCCCTGCCTCTTAACCTCACATGGAGGCTGTCGATATTTCACAACATCCATGTCCAGGAGGTCTTCGGGGGACATTTCAGATCCAAGCCATAACACCCTGTCTTAAAAAAAAAAAAAAAGAAAAAAAAAAGCCGAAGAATGTAGCTTAATGTGGAGGACCTAGATTTGTTCCACAGAAATGCCAAAGGGAAAAGAAAAAAGCCTATAAAGATTTTTCTAAACATATTTCAGAGTAATGCATGTTTCTACACTATGTTATATTTTAAACTCTTACTAACTGTACTACTGAGCAAGTGATTTAATATATTTCAGCCTCATTCATTTGTAAGATGGAAATAATAGTTATTTTCCTTATAGAGTTGTTAAAGACATAAATACATTTTAGGCACTTAAACTTGTACCTTGCATTTAACAAGCAAACAAATGTTTGTTATTACCAAAAATTGCTATTTTATTGTCCTTAAGATTATAGTGTTGCTGGGGCTAGGGGAACAGCTCAGTGGTTAAAGTGCTTGCCTAGCAAGCTCAAGGCCTTGATTTGATTCCCCAGGCCCACACATATACTGGACATGGTGGTGCACGCCTGTAATCCTGGTACTTGGGAGGCCAAAGCAGGAGGATTACCATGTGTTCGAGCATAGCCTGAGCTACATAATGAATTCCAGACCAGCCTGGACTGTAGAGCGAGATTCTGCCTCAAAAACAAAACAAAACAAAACAATAATGGTACTGTAGAAAGAAGAGGATGTAATCTTTACAATATTAAGATCATTGCCATAAAAATCTACAGTTAGGAACTTGATAGCCACTGGTACCAAAATAGCTGTATATGACTCCAGAATTACGATGTGCCTTCCTTTATAATAGTGTAGGATTCATAAGCCTAACCTGGGCAACTAACTGACTTAGCAAGGCCCGATCTAAGAATCAAAAATAAAAAATGGACTAGGAATGTAACTCTGAAGATCCTGGGCTTGATCCCCAGTACCACAAATAAATAAGGAAAGAAAGAAAGTATGATTCAGCCAAAAAGAACCATGTGTTTTAGAGTCATCCACTGAGAAATGGATGAGGGGCTAGGGGAATAGCGCAGCAGGTAGAGCGCTTGCCAAACCAGGGCAAGGACTTGGGATTAATTCTCCTAGTACCTCATAAACCGGGCATGGCAATGCACGCCTATAATCCCAGCACTCAGGAGACTGAGGCAGGAGGATTGCTGTGAGTTCAAGGCCAAGCCAGTCTGGGGCTACATATTAAGTTTGAGACCAGCCTGGACAACAGAGTGAGATCCTGTCTCAAAAAAAAGGAAAATAGATCTTGAGATCATAATGCATAATGTTAAGTGAAATATGCCAGACAGAAAGTTAAATATCACATGGTTTCTCTCTATAAAAAACCCAATTATAAATTTTTTAAAAAGGCAGATTTTTGGAGTAGGG
The DNA here is from genome assembly GCA_004027205.1 of Ctenodactylus gundi. NCBI lineage: Eukaryota > Metazoa > Chordata > Mammalia > Rodentia > Ctenodactylidae > Ctenodactylus > Ctenodactylus gundi. Next base: position 602,631 of record PVKB01000745.1, on the reverse strand, counting down.
AGTAGGTGATGGAGCATGGAGAGGGGAAATGGATCAAAAATGATTAACACTAGAGCCCAATGAATAATATAAACACAGCACTGAGATACACTGTATATAGTTGAACATGTTGGTGTATTTCCTTCTTGTCTGTAAATTCTTATTTTGTCTAATTGGGAAATAAAGCTTTGTGGATATTTTTTCTCTGTTCTTCTTTCCTCTTCTCAAAAATTAGCACTTCATAATCCATAAACATGTTAACCACGATTTTCCCTACCATAACATTCTTTTTTTTCTTTGCCATTCTAGTGCGATATATGTTTATTCAAACACAAGATACCCCAAATCCCAACAGCTTAAAATTTATACCAGGAAAACCAGTTCTTGAGACAAGGACCATGGATTTCCCAAGTCCAGCTGCGGCCTTTCGCTCCCCTCTGGCAAGGTACGCTACTGTTCTCATTTACCCCTAACCAAAAAGAGATCACTGGCTTTGTGTTTCGGGCAGCCTCATTTTAGTTTTTGTATTTTTATATGAACTGTATTTTTTTCAGTGTAGAGAATATTTTCTTTCTAGGTAAGATAATTAAGAATTGATATTAGGGTCTTAGGGTTAGCTTAGCAGTTAAAGTGCTTGCAGACTAAGCGCTAGGTCCTGGGTTCAGTTCCACAGCCCCTCATAAATTGTGCTGGTGGCACCTGTCTGTTATTTCAGCACTGCAAGGCTGAGGCAGGAGGATTGCTGTGATTTCAAGCCCAGAATGGGCTATATAGTGAGTTCAGGATTTGAACCTGGACTACAGAGTTGAGACCCTATCAAAAAAGAAAAAAAAAAAAAAAAGAATTGTTATAAGAAAATCTTTCCCCTGAAGAGTGAACTATTTGAGAGCTCTGTAGCATGAATAAATAAAAATTTATATTTTTACTTGAAGAACAAAAATCCTCTAAGTTGATAATTACTATACATTTTCGTCCTAAATCTTTAAAACTCTTAATTTTAAGAACTAGCTAGGACAGCCATGGCCTGGAATTCCAACCCTCTGGGAGGCTGAGGCAGGAAGGTCTCAAGTTCAGCCCAACTTAGATTACTTATTTTTTATTGAGACTGTTTCAAAGTAAAAAATAAAAAAGAGCTGGAGATAGAACTCAGTGCAGAGACCTTGGGTATAATTCTTAGTACCAAATGAAAAAAAAATTGGAACAAAACAATGAAAAGTTATTTTATTCAAAGGGGTAGCTGAATTCTTTCTTCTCTCTCTTCTTTCTTTCCCAAACTCACAGTATTCCTGCCTCAGCCTCTTAGTAGGTGGGTTTAACGGCCTCTGCCACCCACTGGCCTTGAATTTCTAGACATTTCAAAATGCACTACTTTCTAAAATATTTCACTCAGAATCATAAATGGTTATAATTAACAGATACGGCATGTTTTTAAAATTAGTCAGTGGGGACTGTGTTTAAATTGACTGAAAATGCGGTTCAATGGGTGTCATGGATGATAAAGCACAAATGATAAATTTGTTGGAATGAACCTCTTTTGATAGCTAGAGAAATTATTCCTAATAAGAAATAATAGTCTGCTTTGATATTTATTTATTTAGTGTTGGCAATTAAGTGCAGGGCCTTGTGCATGCTAAGTGTATACTTTACCAATAAGCTACGTCCCTATCCCCAGTTGCTGAAGGTAATTTGAAAGTAAAACTTAGATGTGTGTGTGTGTTTTTTTTTTTTTTCTTTCTCTTTTTTTATTTTTTTGAGACAGGGTCTTGTTATGTGGCCCAGGCTAGCCTTGGACTCACGGAAATCCACCCGCCTCAGCCTCCCAGCGCTGCCATTACAGGTGCGCGCCACCACAGCCAGCTTATGAGGTGCTGGGAACTGAACCCAGGGCCTTGCGCTTGCTACCGCTGTGCCATCCCGCGAGCTCCTAGCCAGCTCTTTCTGAATAGCAATTTAGCATTCTTAGGGCAGCCATAGAGAAAGCTTGGGAATCATTTTTATAACTATCTAGTTAATAAATATGTACTTTTTTATTTAAACGTAATTTCTTAGAATATACATTAGCACATTTCTCACTTTCTGTTACAAATGACAGTCTAAAATGTTGTACTTTATGATGCTGTATACACACCTGTCTATGTGTATGGAAAGATGTTTGATGGGTTAACTTTTACTTTGTTCATTCTTATACAGGTAATGTATTATATATTATTTATCCCTATTTTTTTGTTATTCTTTTCTGTTCAGTTTTATTAAGTAAAATAGTAAAATCCTGGTTGCTGCATAGCTGATTCTAGCTCCTGTTAGGTTTGAAACACCCTCCCTTTCATTAGGGATGGACTCGTGTACCCATGTACTAGGACTCTGGGCACAGGTGTGTATGGTAGCCTTGTTAGTAATGCTGGTAAGTTGGGAAACCTGCATATTCATCAACAGAAAGCGGTAAGTTTTATCCATAGCTTGCAGATATTAAAAAGGACTTGGAAGATCCATGTTTTCTGTCACAAAAAAAGCCCCTTAGATACACATACTATTAAACCGCACAGTACATGTGATAATATGAATATAAAAGCAAAAAAACAAAGCATAAAAAATAAAAATGCATTAAGAAGTTCTGGAGAAATGCCTATTAAATTGATAACAGGATCTGGGAGGGTTGGTTAAGGGAAATTTTAACATAGATGTATTGTTTGGAATGTTTATACCAAGAATGAGTTCACATGTTTTGTTTGAAGAATCTCACAGGCTGGGGGGGGGGGGGGGGGGGGGGGGGGGGGGGGGGCGTGGCCTAGCGGTAGAGTGCTTGCCCAGCGTGCATGGGCTTTGGGTTCAATCCTGAGCACTGCAAAGGAAAAAAGAAAATAAGCTGTTTTATAGATTCACAGAATTTATTATGCTCAATCAAGCAAAACTAATCTTGTTTTCTTTGATATTTTAGTAGGAACTGTTTTTGCTGTAGACCAGAATGTGAGCCCCTGAGCACAGGCATCTGCCTTGCTAATTGTTATCCCCTGGATTTTTCACAGCACCTGGCAGTCAGATGTGTCCGAATACACACTGAGTGAAAGAGACGGTTATACAAATATGTGTAGTTTATTGTATCTCAGAAAGGCTTTTGAAAGTCACTCTTATTTTTGTGTGTATCAGTGGTGCATTCTTTGCTGGGAAGTAAACTATATTGTGTGTATATACATCAGTCTTTTTACTTACTGTTTGAGGGACATTTTTAATTTTGGGAGGCTGTTACATCAATAAATGATCTTTATAAAGATTCATAGACAAGTCTGATGGAGAATATATTTTCGTTTCTCTTGAGTAAATACTTAGGATTGAGACTGAGGGATTTAAGGTAAAGCCAATATAGTTATGAGTTGATAATTATTGGAGCTTGTGGTGGATACATAGAAGTTCTTATACTTTTCTATTTTTATGTGTGTTTGGCTTTTTCCATAACAAAACATTTTATGTTCTCTTGTGTTTTCTGTATTCACAGACAGTTGTTTAGGATTGAAGGAGTAAAAAGTGTCTTCTTTGGACCAGATTTCATCACTGTCACAAAGGTATATAAATAGAATTTTATAAAATGGAATTTGGAGTACTTAGAGGGTTTTGTTGGTCAGTGCTCCTCTCCAGAATTTCCATTCTTAATATGTCTTACACATATTGTTTTTAGAAATCTAAAATGAAGTTATTTCCCAAGTTAATTCTTTAAGAGAATCTTCAAGTTGAAATTAATCATAATCAAACTCCAACTATGGCTCAGATACCTCATTTTTCAGAAAAAAATAACTTGAACATCAGCAAGTTAAATGCTGTATCCAAGAGAATATAGCTAGTTTATAGCAAAACTCAGTTTTGGCAGGACTGGAATTCAGGCGCCTGAATTTTCTCTTCTTTTATTGGTGTGTGTTTTGAAGGGGATCCTGGGGATCCAGCCCAGAGCCTTCACACTGAAGTCTGTCACTGGCCCATTTTTATTTTTCTTGACTGAGACACAGTCTCACTCACTGAGTTACACAGGCTGGGCTTGAACTGGATGATCTTCCTTCCTCAGCTTCTCAGAGTGCTGGGATTACAGCTCTCACCATTAGGCCCAGCTGCTTCTGTATGTTATTTTTACTAATCCTTCAAATTCACAGACTAAAAAAGAGAAACAAATAAATATTCTGAGCATATTGTGCACATGCCTATTTTGTATCAGCAAATTACATGTGTGTATGTCAATGCCATTATGCAAGTATGTGAGTGCTCACCCTGTAAGGGGATATGTATTCATTCTGTTCACACACACACACACGTTCACACACATGATGTGATAAAAAATACTGTGAATGTTTAAATTTAATTATTACAGTAAAAGACATGTCAGTCAGGTCCAGTAGTGCAGCCCTATAATCCTAACATACTGGGAGGCTGAGGCAGGAAGATCCCAAGTTCCAGCCCAGCCTGGGCAGTTTCATGACTTAGTGAGACCTGCCTCGAGTAGACAAAGAAAGTGGCTGAGGGTGTAGCTCAGTGCAAGGGCTCAGGGCTCAGGCCTCAGTCCTCGGTACTGGGGAAAAAGAACAAAAGGTTTTTTGTAGATGTTAGTGCTATTTAGGATTTACTGATCCTATTTCTTGTTTTTATTATGGAAACAACTAGTTGGCCAGGTACACAGTCAAGTAAGATGCCACTGTCACTGACAGTCTGCAGGTTTCTAGCAGAGTAGCCGTGGTTCTGTACTTGCCTCACTGAACTTCTATACTGTTTCCGAAATATATGTAAGTTAAATTTTTTGAATACTCTATGTCCTGTATATTTGATAGAGCAATTATATCCTACTTCCTATAAGAGAATGAAGATCTCTTTGTCATACTCTTTAAAGACAGAATACATTTAATATTTTAACTTTATATCAGGTACATAATGAAAAAATCTTTCTTCCCATAATTATTACTGTTTATTTGTATATGCATGCAGTACATTCTTCTTGGAAATGGGTGCACATACGTACCGTATGTTAGTCACTGTTGCTTTCCCTTCCCTCCCTGCCCTCCTGTCTGCTCTGGCCTAGATCTCTTTCCCATCTCCAGCTTTCATCGTTATTATCCACTGCGTAGGTGTAAGCTGCACACATCTTACCATCTTCCAGATCTGGAACTGACACATAGTCTCCAGAAAGGGGTGTTACTGCATAAGATATGGTATATAGGAAAAGATTTTGGGGAATTACAGGGTAGTGTCCTGTATTTGTCTTTGCCCTTGACTGGAAATGTAGCATTTTCCTTTACATGATTATAGGAAAATGAAGAATTAGATTGGAATTTACTGAAACCAGATATTTATGCAACCATTATGGACTTTTTTGCATCTGGCTTACCCCTAGTTACTGAGGAAGCATCTTCAGGAGAAGCAGGTAATGTACGGGGTGGAGTAATTAGTATTTATCATTTTTTTTAGACTTCTCTGCTGTCTTCATATTTGCCTTATCACTTAATATGTTTAGCTCTAGAACCAATTCTAGAGGAGATAAAGCTTCATATATATGGTTTTACTCGCTTTTAAAAAAATGTATGTATAAATTAAAACTATGATACAAAATTAGAGTTTTCAGTTATGAAAATTTACACCACTTAGCAAATAATACATTTTCCAGTAATTTTCCCTCCACGTAGATTTTGCAGATGTTGCAGATGTTGACCTTTTTTGTATGTAAGTAATAATGGAGATACAGTGCTGAAGATCTAACCCAGGGCCTCAACTGCACAGGCATGTTACTGCTGACCTTCAGCCCTTACGTGTGTTCTTGGTGGATATATACATAAAATTGATTCTAGCAGAATTAAAAGTAACATAAGCCTAGAGCTGAGAGGGTTTACCTCAGTGGTATATGCACATGCCTAGTGCCTCAAAAACAAACTAAAACCTACAAGCCCATTACTTGGAATTTATCTCATAGATACATTTGTAAAACCACACTGATAATTATATAATTATATATATCAGCAAGTATGTTGCACATTGATTGTTAGAAATAGCAACAAATTGTGAGCAACTGAAGTGATCAAGAGACTGGCCAAAGACAAACCTATATAAAAAATACCGTGCACCTTTTTAAAAAAAAAAGTAGAACCATGTGGAGCATGGTGTCACATGCCTATGATACCAGCACTCTGGGAGGCTGAGGCAGGAGAATCACAAATTTGAGCCCCAGATGGGCAGCGTAGGAACTTAACATAACCTTGAAAATTTTTTGAAAAAGGCTAGAGATGGTACAGCACAAAGATCTTGGTTCAGTCTTTCATGTAGAAAAAAAATGGAGGCATATCTTTAATGCAGATGTAGAAAGATCTTTAAGATATATTAAAATTCAAATATAGTACAGTATATATAGAATGATCTCATTTGTGTAGATTTATACATGTAAATATAAGCATGTCCTTGAAAGATACCTATTTGTGATGCTGTGAAAGGAGTAGTGGGGAACTAAGTATTGTTGACATAAGAGAGTTTTAACTTTATTATATTTTATTTCTTTTATTATCATTGTGGTCAATATAATTCAGTATCAATAGTTGTTATTTATGAAGTTGCAGGGGATTTAGCATTTGTTAGTAATGATAGTAATACGAGTTCTGTTCATTTTTGGCTTTTTCCCAAATAAATAAGTTTCTCAAAAAACATGAGAAACTCAGGGCTGGGTTCTGGGTTCAATCCTCCAACACCACGTACTAGCTGGGCAAAGGGGTGCTCACCTGTAATCCCAGAACTGCTGAGGCAGGAGGATTGTTGTGTGTTTGAGGCCAGCCTGAGCTACATAAGTGAGGGACCAGACTGAACTATAAAGTGAACCCCTGCAGCCCTGCCCCCTCCCCCAAAAAAACCTTCATGAGAAAAGCATTAGTAAAGAATAGTATATAACTTTGTGATAAATATGTGCACAAAATACTGAAGTGCAGTGTAAACATATTGCATATGTACGTATTAATAACATGAGAAAAAGGAAAGTATATATCTTTGCAAAAGTAAAGTCTAAACAAAATGGAAAGCCAGTGTTTTGCTCAGACTCAGACTATACTAGCAATTTCTAGAAGGCTGGCTTCTATATCTTGTATGGTTATTATTTTTTTTTGCATATCACTAAGTTGAGAAACTAAAGAAGCAACTTAGAAAGTATGCATGCCTCCTTGTCTCAGAATTTCCATCAAAATTCAGGTACCTGTTTTTCTGTACTACTTTTTAATTCTTGAGAACTATAAAAGTTTATAAATTTACTGGCCAGAAATTCTGTGCCAAAACGTAATTAGCAGATAAAAATTTTTAGTATACTTTTACCACCAAATGCTGAATTACCCGTATTCCTTAGGTTTTCTTTAGAGCATCAGATGACTGATTGTCTCTTTCCCCAAAATCAACTATGTCACACAATCAAGCTATGATGCTATGCTTTTATATTTTTAATGAGTCATAAAGCTAAAACCCTCCTGTTTTAATACTTGTAGTTCACGGATACTAAATTTCTGCTGTTGATTTTTTTCTTTTTATAATTGCTTCCAGCTTCTGAAGAAGATGATGAAGTTGTGGCAATGATTAAGGAGTTGTTAGATACTAGAATACGGTACGTTATCCTCTTTCTTCCTGAAATCTAATGCTGCAGAGGGAATTGTCATCATAAGAATATACTTGAGTTGTTCCTGAGATTGCAGTAGAGTAATAATGGTGATTGAATTTAAAGTCTGTACCTTCTGTGTATTCATTTAAAATTTTATTTATTAAATTATTTTTGAGGCAGGGTCTTACTGTATAGTCCAGGCTGATCCTGAACTCACTGTGTAGTCACAGCAATCCTCCTGCCTCGCCTCCAAGTGCTGAGATTATAGATGTGTGCTACTGTGCCTGGCTTGTGTCCTGCTAGGAAATTGAGCCCAGGGACTTGTATTTTCTAGGCAAACACTTTAACTGCTGAGCCCCTCATTTAAAATTTTAAACTAGCCTATTTAAAAAATAGTCCGTGAAGGTATTTCTTTCAGTTGCATTTATGTTTGATGTTGTAACACCAGACTTCTTAGAAAAAGCACTGATTGAACTGAAGGCTCTGACGAGAGACGTACCTGTGTCAGTCTGTGACTTAGAGAACTGCAGGCTTCCAATTTTGCTCAGAGTGGACTAGGAGTTCACATTTTAAAAATAACTTATATATGGCAAAGCATCCAAGATTTAAAGTGTTGATATCTGCTGTGAAGGGATGCTCACTGCAGGCTCCCTGTGGGGCATTGGGTGATTTTTTTTACTCTTTTATTAACATGTATTGTGATATATAATAATAACAGCCACCTTAAGAAATTGGTGTATTTACATGTCACATTTTAATCATTTTTACTTTTACTTTGGAGTCACCCTTGATTTCAGCTTTTAATTTGTCAACCTTGTCTTCAAAGTCGAAGTTCTTCCCTCGCGATGTTTGAGCCAGGCTCTATGGCCTCCAAATGAATTTTTTATATCCTGACCTTCAGCTAGATTTCCTTCCAGATTTTCCACTTCTCTACCAAAATGTCACTTCATATCTTCATATCTTGCCTTATTTATCTTAGCCAGCTTTTTGTTTATTCTATAAACTCAGTAAACATTTTATCCATTAAGACCATTATTTGTTTAGTAAATTCCTCTTCAAGCCTACTAATCCTTGCATTTGTTAATTATGCCTTATTTGATTGATTGTTTATTTGGTTAACTATTTGGTCCATTTTATTTTTTACTTCCTTTCCTCTCAGTTCCACTGTATCCGGGCCCTTGACATGAGTTTCTGGAGAGTAAGGCAGTTCTGCATGTGTCCTGTTGCCTTGTCTCTCCACAGTTCTAATGTTGGAGGGCTTCATTTTAATGGCCTAGCTGAGATATTTGCCTGAACGTGTATGAGAGTGTGTTGGGGGAGCCAGGACCCCACTGAGCTCTGTTCTTGGTATGGCAGTGAGGGGGACCTAACAGTCCAGCAGGCTCCAGGGTGTCTGTTTCACTCACAGACTCCTTAGCAAAGCTCTCTGGTCAGACTTGCTCCCCTTCCCTGAGGTGGGGCACTTCACCCTCCAGGCCTGGCTCTCCCTGTGACCAGGACCAATCAGGAGGTCAGCGGCCCTTCTCCCCTCTGCAACTGTCTCTTGTGCTCATTTCTTCCTAGGCACTAGTTAAGAGTGTCCCCAAATTCCCTGGTGTGTGTGCTGTCTTTGGCTTCTTGTACCCTAAGCAGTTCAGACTCAGGCTCTTTTCAAAATGGCTGTGGGGCAGGGAGACATAGCTTAAGGATTAGCTACTTGCCTAGCATGCGTGAGGCCCTACATTCAGTTCCGCAGCGCCACATTAAAAATTAGCTGAGCATGGTAGCACACTTCTGTAAGCCCAGCACTAGGAAGGCTGAGGCAGGAGGATTGCTGTGAGCTCAAGGCCTGCTTGAGCTACATAGTGAGATCAGACCCAGCCTGGAATACATAGCAAGATCCTGTCACCAAAAAAGACGCCTGCCATATCACCTGCCAGTATGCTGCCAAGAGCTACTCTGTCGAGCTGGTGCGCTGAGCGGCAGGGGAGCCTTTCCAGAGGGAAGCTTGCAGTGTGCCTGCAGGTTGCACTGCTGACAGGCTTGTGTCTGGAGACCAGGGCTTCCAGATTCAGGCTTACCTAATGTCTGTAGCTACCAGCTGCTCGCTCTGCTCAGGGCCCTTCCCAGGTTGACATGTTCTTCAGCATCAAATGTGCCTTCGAGGTTTCCCACCTTCCCGAGGCCTCCTTTCAATTCCTGGAGCTTCCTTCCCTTCCCAGGCTAAGTTGAGCAGGTAGTTTTTTTGTTTTTGTTTTTGTTTTTTTAATTGTGTCTCAGCATTTTGGGTGAGCCTCAGAGGATCCATTGAGTAGAGCCGCCATCTTGTTCAGAAGTGCACTTGCTGATGCCTGGGGTAAAGCTGGCATAGAGGAATCTGTGCAGAAAGGCAGCTGCTAGAATCAGACAGGCTGTGGAAGAGCTTTCAGGAAACTTGCGTAGCTGGAAAGGCAAAAATTTTAAATTCTGAGTTATGAATGAAGTCTTGGCTGGAAGAGCCTTAATCAAACACAGAGATTAGGGAAGTTAAAAAAAAAGTAAGCATATGTGGTTAGTAACAATATATTCTCTTCTTGAAAACCACTGAGAAATTGTAAGTGTTCTCATAATAAAACGTGTGTGAGGTATGTGGAATATTTAGTTTGCTTATGGTATTCCTCAGTATCTACACATTTTAAAGCATCATGTTCTATACCTAAATACGTAATCTTTGTTTATGGATTAAAAATAATCCGGGCATGGTGGCACACACCTGTAATTCCAGCATTCAGGAGGCTCAGACAGGAGGATTGCAGTGAGTCCAAGGCCAGCATGGGCTCCATAGTGAGTTCAGGACCAGTCTGGGCTGCAGTGCAAGACCCTGTCTCAAAATAAAATAATAATAATAATAATAATAATAATTTCAGAGAAATACAGAAAAATAAGCCTTATACTCTGAGGTTCTCTCTATGAGGCATTTACTGACTCTGATCTGTATATAGGAGGCTAAGAAATCCAACAAGAGGCTGAGGTCATAGCCCTGTGACTAGAGCACTTGCATAGGAAGTACAAGGCCCAGGTTTGACCCCCAGCACCACATAACAGCCAGGCGTGACAGGGCATGCCTGTAATCTCAGCACTCAGGAGGCTCAGGCAGGAAGACTGTGAGTTCTAGGCCAGCCTGGGCTATGAAAAGAGTTCATGAGCAGCCTGGACTACACAGTGAGACCCCCGTCCGAAAGAGACGGAGAAAGAGAGAGAGAGAGAGAGAGAGAGAGAGAGAGAGAGAGAGAGAGAGAGATTAAAAAGCAGTTGTAAAACAAAGCAGAGTTTTGATACTGTTATATTGCTGACACAAATTTGAGTTTAGGGTCTGTCTAGAAGGTTGGGCCGTAAGAAACACCCAGGCTCTTAATCAGACTTCATAGAGAAATATACTGTTGAAATGGTGCAAAGAAGAAGCAGGTCAGAGTTCCACACTGCAGCCTAGTAAGAGTCAGCTTATTTCCAGAGTGGTCTGATTGTGTGCCAGGGAACAGGACAAAGCCTTTCTGATGTGGTATAATCCTGAGCTGCGCCAGGGCAGGTTAGAAAATCCATATCAGAATCAAATTTGAAAAGGGCTGGGATGTTGCTCAGTGGTGTCATTGGCAGTGTTTGCCTAGAATGTGCAAGGTTCAGGGTTCAAACCCAGCACCAAAACAAAAACAAAAGCAAAAGAAAATGAATAGTGAAGCATTTCATCAGAGAATTAGAGTTTATAAGAACTGTTCAGAAGATTAAATATGTTAAATATCACATAGTTTCTGTGATATGGGAAATCCAGAATACAGGCATTCTATAGAACCCAATGGGTGTGATGGTGGGAGTTGGGGGGACTGGGAAGGGTGTGGGAAGACCAAAAATGGGAAGGGATTGTAAAGTTGATACGATAGATACTTGCACAAAATACTCAAGCTCATTATTAATAAAAATGGGGGAAAAGAAAAAAAGAACTGTTTAATAATTCTGGAACTAAAAATACAACAACTGAACTTAAGACCTCATTAGAGTCAGGTACCATGACTCTGTGCCTATAAATCCCAGCACTTAGGAGCATGAGACAGGGAGATCAAAGGTGTGAGTCCTGCCTGGGCAATTTAGTAAGACTGTGTCTCAAAATTTAAAACAAACTGGTAGTGGGGATTGTGCCTGGTGCCTTCACACTTAGCTACATCCCCAGCCCATTTTTATTTTTGATTTTAAAACTGGGTCTCGCTGAATCACTCAAATGCCCAGGCTGGGCTCAAACATGGAATCCTCCTGCCTTAGACTCCCAGAGTGCTGTGATTGTAGGCCTGTGTCACTGGCCCAGCCTTTCTTTTATTGTTGTTAATGAGTTGGGGATATCGCTCTTTTTGAAGGCCCTGGACTCAATCCCCATACCAAGTGGCAGGGAGAAAAAAAACAGGTTCGATTATTTTACTTGGACACAGCTGAAGATTATATTAGGCTAGTGGAATACAGGTGAGTAGGAAATAGCAGATGGGAGAAAAATGGGAACTTTACAGGGAAAAACACACCCAAGAAATAATACATGGCCGAAAGGTTGTAGAATGTCCTCTGGGATTCTAATTAAAATCCTAATGTGATATCTACAATTAAAATACATCACTTAATAAAAAGGTAGCTGGGTGTGTACAGCTGTACACTTATATGCCTGTAATCCCAGCACATGGGAAACTGAGGCAGGAAGATTGCCTTGAGTTTGAGGCCAGCCTGGGTTACGTGGTGAGTTTAGGACCAGCCTAGATTACACAGCGAGACCCTGCCTCAAAAAACAAAAGGTAGTTAGTATAAAAGAAAGTGCTCTAAGGTCTTGGTATTATTTGGGAAGTGTTAAAAGTGCTAATTCATAATAGAATCTAAGAAGTTAACTAGGTATCTGGTAGGGTAAACAGTGAATAGTTAAAGACCGTAGGGATCAACTGTATAGCGGTGAAAAGTAGGACTTAAAATCCAAGATAATATTTTTGTCTCTTTCTTCCTGTGTCTAAAGAGTGAATATTTGTGTTCTGGGTTGTCATAGTAATCATTAGGAAATCTGAATTATAATGAGCAAGATAAAGTATAAGAAGTAAATATTTGTATGGAAGAATTTTGGCATTTTATTCAAAAGTTTAAAAAATTAAAATTACTGATAAGATTTGGTCACAGTTGTTCTCTATTGTAAGAGTAATTCTAACTGTGAATTTTTCCATTATGAAAATCGAGGTTCTGGCAGAGTATTGGGATGGTATGTGCATATACTCTGGAGGTTTAGGCAGGAGGACCGCAAATTCAAAGCCAACCTGGGCAACTCAGCAATACCTTGTCTCAGAATTTAAAACATGGTAAAAGGGAGCTGGGAATATGGGGATGTATCTCAGAGGTACAATACCCCTGCATTCAGTCACTAGAAGAGGAAAAAAAAATTTAAAAGCCTCTGAACGGTATCACATTTTTTCAGTAAAAATGTTTTTTCAACTATATCACAAATATTCATCACCACAGGCCAACGGTACAGGAAGATGGAGGAGATGTAATCTATAAAGGCTTTGAAGATGGCATAGTACAGCTGAAACTCCAAGGTTCTTGTACCAGCTGCCCCAGTTCAATCATTACTCTGAAAAATGGGATTCAGAACATGCTACAGTTCTATATTCCAGAAGTGGAAGGTGTGGAACAGGTATGCCAGTACTGTGACAGTTTGGATGTAATTGACATTCCTCCAGTTACCCCCTCGCCTTCTCCCACCACCCTTGTATTGAGACAGGGTCTCACTCTGTAGTCCAGCCTGGTCCTGAACTCACTTTATATCCCAGACTGGCCTGGAATTCACAGAAATCTTCTGCCTCAGCCTCCTGAGTCCTGGGATTATAGGCGTGCACCACCATGCCCAGCTTATGTGGTGCTTGGGAATTGAATTCACACAAGTGTGCTGTGCTTCCTAGGCAAGCACTTTTAACTGCTGTGCTATTCCTCCAGCCCTGAGACTTGAAGATTCTTTACTTTAGAAGTAACTTCATTGTTATGAGTGCCTACTGTGTGCCAGGCATTCTTACAAATACTGCCTCACTTAATCTGCTAACAGCTTTCCCACTTTGCACATAAGGAACTGAAGCCAGACCCAGTGGCATGGATCTGGCGTCGCAGCACCCAGGGAGGCTGAACAGAAGGACTACAAGTTCCTGCCATCCTGGGCAGCTTAGCCACTTAGACCCTGCCTGAAAGTAAAAACCAAAAATGTAGGCTGGGATGTAGCACAGTGCAAAAGCCCTGGGGCCCATTCCAAGCACTGAAGAAAAAACAGCATAAAAGAAAGAGACTGTGAGAGGATACTGCTGCACTGAGTGTCAGAAAAATTATGAAAAGGGGATTTAAAATATGCAATTTTTAGGTGAGATTTAGAAGTTTTAATGGGAGAACTTGACTATGTTAGTTATCCACTTCTTGTTCTTATCTTTTGTAAGCAGTGCCAGGGATTGCGCCTAGAGCTTCTGCTCTGAGCTGCAGCCCTGCTCCCTTCCCATTGCCATGGTCTTCACTTATGCTGGCAAGGAACCTGCCAGTGAATTGCACAGTGAAGCCGAGTACTGAGTGGGGCCGTTGAGCTTTGTCTGCAGCATAATGTCAGCATTTTTTCTGCCTCTGCATGCAGAAGGCTTGTATACCACCATAGTCACAGTGGTTCTCAGAGTGGCGATTCTTAGCCAAGAGGTTTGGTTTTACATGGAGGGATTATCAAGGAGATTTGAGAAAAGGCCTATAATTACTTGCCTTTATGGAAAAGGTGTTTCTTCTAATCTCCCTTAAGGTTCACTTGAGTAATATGTTTTTCTGGAGTCAATACATGCCGTCTTTTCTTTAAAGTCTTTATCAAGTCCTTTCCTTGAAATTAAGCTCTGCCCTGGCCCAAAGCTTTCCATATGTCTGTCTAAGTATTTTGCTAAAGCGTAAGTGTAAGTGGAAGTCACATCTGAGTCTTTGTATTTCTCTGCAACATCTGGCCCTGTGTCCTACAAATCTCCTTTCAGAGTTTACATTAAATAAGTATTTGGGGATATTGTTCCAAATGTAGGAATAATTCTGCCTAAAATAGGAGTTGACTTACAAAATTCTTTGGATTGGGCATTGCTGAGACTGGATATAAGATATTTCCTTGGAAGTAAAACTCCCGTTTTTATTTAACCATGAAGAAAAACTATGAGAATTTTTTAAAATTTAAATTCATCTAGGTTCTTTTTTATTTATTTATTTATTTATTTATTTTTGAGACAGGGTCTTACTTCATAGCCGGTCTGGTCCTGAACTCCCTACGTAGCCCAGGCTGATCTTGGACTTAAGGCAATCGTCCTGCCTTAGCCTCCCGTGCTCATCGTACACAGTGCTGGAGAGCTGACCTCAGGGCCTTGCGCTTGTTAGGCAGGTGCTGTACCTGCTGTGCCATCCCTCTGGCCCCATCAGGTCTCAGCAATTTTTTTTTCTTTTTTTTTTGAGGTGGGATCTTGTTGTCTGCCTAGAGTTGTCTTAAACTTCCAGGATCAGGTAATGCTGCGCAGCCTCCCGAGTAGCTGAGGGGCCTGCCTTAGTATCTGCAGGATACAGCAGCTCGTGCAAGGCTGCAGGCGCAGCTCAGTGGTTGAAATTCTTGCCTAGCACGCTCCAGGCCCTGTGTTCATAGTCCCCAGCACCACATAGCTTATGCTGGCACACAACTGTCAACCCCAGCACTAGGGAGGCTGAGGGAGGAGGAGTGCCTGAATTTGAGGCCATCTTGGGCTACATAGTGAATCCATGCTGTGCCTGAACTACAGAGTAAGACCCTGTCTCAAAAATGTGTGTGTGTGTGTGTGTGTGTGTGTGTGTGTGTGTGTAATGGAAAGATCCCCATTTTCATTTTTTTCAAGGTTTAAATGATTTTTATTTAACAGGACCCAATGGCACAAGTTTGTGATCCACCCTGGGAGGCTGATAAAGGAGCTTCACAAGTTTGAACCCAGATTGGGCAATTTAGCAACTTGGCCAAAACTTTGTCTCCAAATCAGAAATAAAAATGAGTTGGGGGGGGGGGGGTGTAGCTTATTGTGAAAGCCCTGGGCTTGATTCCCAATACCACCCCTCAGATACAGTTTTTATGTGAATAAGACTAAAAATTAGGAGGTGGGGGAGGGTGTGTGTGTGTGTGTGTGTGTGTGTGTGTGTGTGTGTATGTGTATTTTTACAATAATAGTTTGGTTTAATTCTGCAGAATATGTTTCAATAAGATGCTTTGGGGAGGAAAAAAAGACAGCATTATTTACATCAGTCTTGCAACTAAACATAGTTGCAAGTTATAGTTTTAATCAATTATGGTCTTTTCTGCCCAGCTGAGGCTACTACAGAAGGCTTCTTTGAGTAAAAGAGACCGATTTTCATTTGCACATATTTAATTTGCTTTTACTTTGTTAGGACACCAGGTTATGATTCAAACTTTGTACTTTGGGCTGTTGATAGATTTATTCTTACTGGACTGTCATGCATTGTTGGCAGATTATTTCAGATAGGCAGATGATACTAAAATCAGGAAAACAGCAATTTTTGATCCTTTTCTTAACTCTTAAATTCTCTTTGTCTTTTGGTTTTAGGTAATGGATGATGAATCAGATGAAAAAGAAGCAAACTCACCTTAAAATAATCGAGATTTTCTTTGGGCACAGTGGTTGGACTTAAATGTGTATCAAGCTTTTATTATCTATATGCTGAAGAACTCAAGGATTAATAAAATATGCCTTTTCCTCAGAGAATGATGTATAAATATTGCATGCTTGCTTTACCTTATGTGAGTTATTTATAACACCCTGAGTCACCTTCAGAACACATGGACTTTGACCAGGGATATTTTTATTTCTGTTCTCACTTCTCATGGTGTCTTTGCATCATATGTGAAGCAGTTTAAAATACATTTTCCCCCATATACTTTGTTTTAAAAACAGAAGTAACTAGGGAGAATACTTTTTAAAATATTCTAAAATGAGTAAGCTTTTTTTAATGAGATGCCTGAAACTATTTTTACTGAAGTTTTTAGTTTAAAAAAAAAACAAACAAGTTTTACAGTGGTACCTAGCTACTAGCCCTCAGTGTAAATAGCACATAACTTCTCATTGAAGATTTTTTATTTAGAAAAATTAAAAAATCATACTGCTGGAGGCTGGGAATAAGGCTCAGTGGTAGAATGCTTGTCTAGCATGTCTAAAGGCCCTGCATTTGATCTCTAGCACCATATAAAAAAAGAAAAAAAAATCCTAACACCAAAAACTCAAGGACTTTGGTTCAGAATCTGGACCGAATTAAGGAAATTAAAAGCTGAATTATGGGAAAATAAATTAAGGAAATTAAGAGCTGAATTAAGGAAAAATGCCTTAGCATGTCCAGGCTTTACCATATGAATCAGACTGTTTGAAGGGAAAAAATGAGACTCTACTTGTTTGTTTTTGTTTTACTGTCTTTTTTCCCAAATACAATCTTCCTAGGCAGTAGCCCCTGCCGTCCTTGAACTTGCAGTCCTCTTGCTTCTATCCCCCGTGTGCTGGGGTTACAGGCGTGCACCACCATACCCAGCTTTCAGAAACTGCGTTAATGGTTCTTGTACTACTTTCTCCCCATTCAGAGATCCATAATTTTTTTTTTTTTAATTGAAAGTTGCATTAGTTGAAACTAGTTTCTGCACCATGCCAGAAATTTCAGGTTACCTTTTCTACTATAGAGTAATGCTTTTTCAGATAACCAAAGTCCTTATCTGCCCCCTTCAATTTTTCTATGGTAATTCAGAGACAGCTGATCCCAGAAAATACTGGGAAAGAGGGGAAACAGCAGTGACAATGCTCATATGCAGAATTCTGCCCCAGAAGTACAGAGGTTACCATAGAGACAGGAACAAAGAATCCTAAGGGCTGAGAATGTTGGGAATTCAAGTTTTTATTTTTTCCCTTTGGCTCAAGGATTGTATAGTGGGGTGGTCTGGAGAATTCACCCCCTGATCTATTAGGCAAGACGCTGGGAATTACTTGGTAGACTAGGGACCTTAATCTCTTCTTTTCTTGAAGCTACAGGAAATGAGACTGTGGTAGAAAAGTGATCACCACCAAAACTTGCATTAAACTGAAAGAAGAGGCTGAGGTTGGCAGACAATTACTCTATTAAAAGAGGGTAAGATAAGTCACAGACCTGGCGGCTGGGGTTTTCTATACACGGATCAGTAAGAAACACAGAGGGAAGGTAAGAGGAGAACATTCTGGGTACAGTCAGAATCAAAGGTGCAAAGTATATTTGGGAACAGCACGAAGCTAAGTATGCCCTATGGGTCACGTGGGTGGGCAAGGGGGATGAAAGTATACAGTGAATACTTACATTTTTATTTTTATTTTTTTGAGACAGGGTCTCGCTCTGTGGTCCAGGTTGGTCCTGAATTCATTTCAGAGCCCAGGCTGGCCTTGGACTCACGGCAATCCTCCTGTCTCAGCCTCCTGAGTGCTGGGATTACAGGCGTGCGCCACCACGCCCAGCTTATGTGGTGCTGGGGAATCGAACCTGGGGACTTAGCACTTGGTGTAGCGCTTGCTCAATCGCTTTAACCGCTGAGCCATTCCTCCAGCCCCAATACTTACATTTTAAAAGTTTATTATAGTAAAATAAGCATTACCATCAATTACTCTCTTGCTTCAAAGTATTTACCCCATTGTTCTTGCTGCTTTCTGAAGCAGCTCAGGAAGTCCTCGTGTCTTCATGACGTGTGATCCGCATGCAGTGAGTACGAAGGCCAAGTGCAGCCCAGTGCAAAGGCAGGCTCTTAAAAAATTATGTCGTGTCCTCATCCATCTTACTTACTGGATCCGGCATCATGTGACTTCGGGCTCTCCCACAAAGTCAACATGACCGTGAAAGGAAAATGTTTGAATCAGTTCAGGACATTGAGACAGTCGTGACAATGCAACGGAAGGCACCCAGGAAGGAGAACTTCCGGAAGTGCTTCACAGGGTAGTAAGAACAATGGGATATGTGTGTTTGAAACAAAGGGGAACATTTTTTTTGGGGGGGGGGTGGGGGGCTAATGGCAATGTATGCTTTACTGCAATAATTTTTAAAAATTGAAACACTGTGTACTTCAGCCATGCCTTGTACTTTTTAACTAGAAACAGTACAGAAGTAACAGAGACAATATGGAGAGTGCTGTAGAAACTCCCGATCACCTGCCGGGTTGGTGTGCACCTCTGCTGCTTGCTAAAAGAGGCCCTCTTAGTTACCAGGTGACAGCAACACCCCCAGGGAAGGTAGGTCCTGCTTCAGTCCCAGGGGATAAGTTAGCACTAGTCTAAACCATCTAAACCACTCATTTCAACTTAGTTTCTTTTTGCCAGTCATTAGTCTGTGGGAGTATCTGAATTCTTGTTCATTTATTTATAAAATAGAGCTTTATTAGCCAACAGTTTGTTTTATATTCATGATGGCAGTCGGTGTGAGAAATTAGTGCATTTACATATCACAGGATGATCATTTTTACTTCCCTTTCTCCTTCCCACCCCCTCACCTCTCCACATCCTTTTTTCCTCTCCACAAAATATATCTTCTTTCTTTCTTCCATCTTCCTTTTACCTTTTTTATGGTTTAATTTTTTTCATATTAGGGAAACCATGTGATATTTAACCTTATGTGTCTGATTCATTTCCCTAAGCATAATGGTCTCAAGGTACATCCATTTTCCTACAGATGACTCAAATTTATCTTTCTTTATGGCAGAGTAGTACTCCATTGTGTATATATACCACATCTTATTGAACCATACATCTGTTGATGGACGTATCAGCTGCTTCCAGGATTTAGCTATTATAAATTGTGCTGCTATAAACATGGGTATGCATGTATGACTCTTGTGTGAAGACTTTTAACTCTTTTGAGAAGAAACCCAGAAGAGGTATATCTGGGTCAAATGGGACATCTATTTTCAATTTTTTGAAGAAACACCATACTGATTTCTGTAATGGTTGTACCAGTTTATAGACCGACCAGAAATGTAGAAGGGTTCCTTTTCCCCACAACCTTGCCAGCATTTGTTGTTTTTATTCTTGATATCAGCCATTTTTAACTAGAGTTAGATGAAACCTCACTGTTGTTTTGATTTGCATATTTCTGATGGCTCAAGATGCTGAACATTTTTTTCATGTAGTTATTGGCCATTCAGACTTCAGAAAACTGTCAACTCATTTAGTTGCCCATTTTTTGATTGGGTCTTTTATTTTGGAGGGTCTAATTTTTTTCAGTTCTTTGTATACGCCAAATAATATCATCTGAGAGGTGGGGCTTAAAAAATAGTCATCTGAGTAGTAGTTAGATCAAGTCAAATTCATTTGACTTCCTGGAATAAAAACTTTCTTTTTATTCTCCACGTATTCAAGTCTGTCAATAAAATCCTCAAATTGCAGTTTGGGGAACAGTCCCTGTGCCCAGTGTTCCATGTGTCTGATCAGTGCCTTCTTCTTCAGCTTCATGATGTTTACCTTTGAATTTTATCTTGTCATACACAAGCTCTAAGGCTGGAAGCCCTCTCTCTGAAGTTAACCTCTGATCACGTAGCTTGGATAATTCCCATACCTGTTCTCCTGGAGGTTCAGGACCAGGTGCTCTGCTCCCTGGCTCCTTATCAGGCTCAGCTCCATAATCAGAGGTGGGGAAGGAGTTCATACCTGGTAGGACAACCAAGCCTTGCTCTTCTGCCTCAGGATCTTTTCCTCTCATACCGACTGCTGCAAGCACAAGGCAGAGCTCAGCATGATGGGCAGATGGTGAGACTGGAGCTCTCACTGAGAGGAGTCCTCAGCATTTGCTACCAAATCTACATGCAGAATTCCTGACTTTAAGAAATAAGATCTTTTTTCCCTCCCTCCCTCCCTCCCTCCTTCCTCCCTCCCTCCCTTCCTTCCTTCCTTCTTTCCTTCCTTCCTTCCTATGAGACGGTCTCACTGTGTAGCCCAGGCTGGCTTCAAACTCATGGCAACCCTCCTGCCTCAGCCTCCCATGTGCTGGGATTACAAGTGTGTGCCACCAGGCCCAGTTTATGTGGTGCTAGACAATCAAATCCAGGGTCTTGCACTTGTGAGGCAAGCACTTTAACCAATGTGCTGTGTTCCTAGCCCGTAAGAGACTTCCTAAGTATTTGAAACTAGATTATTGACCAAAAATGGGCCAGAGATTGGGAAGATTTTTGACTAACCAAAGTTAAGATGAAGCCTTATGCACAATGATAAGTAAGGCAGTATCAACGTATGTAAGAATAGTAAATTGCCAAGTATAGGGGCACGTGCTTGCAATCCCAGCACTCTTGGAGGCTGAGGCAGGGGGGTCAAAGGTCAATCCCAAAACATAGGTTTTAGTAAGACTGGGTCTCAGATTTTTTTAAAAAAGGGCAACTGGAGGGATGTAACTCAGTGCAAATGTTATGGATTCAAATCCTAGTACCACACTCATACGCAAACAATAGCAAACCTTTACTGAGTATTCACTATGTGACAAACACTATTTTAGTTTTTGATTTTTCTTGTTTATTTAGAGACAGGGTCTCGCTCTGCAGCCCAGGCTGATCCTGAGCTCACTATGGAGCCCAGGCTGGCCTTGCACTCATGGCAATCCTCCTGCCTCAGCCTCCCGAGCGCTGGGGTTTGTGCCACATGCCTGGTTTTATCCCTTCATATTTATTAGGGGCAGAAGGAAAGTAGGGTAAGGCAAAAGCAGATGCAGCGACTCCATTTGCCTGATTTATTTTTAGGAACACAGGAAATAGGAGTGTTTCATGAGCTGTAAGAAGACAAACACTATTTTAAGCACTTCACATTTATGAAATTATTTAATCCAGTAAGATATGGATGGTGCTTTTCTTTCCTTCAGTGCTTGGGATGGGACCCAGCACTCATGCTACATACTCCTACACTACTACCTGGCCCATATTTTGGTTTTGATTTTGAGACAGGGTCTGAGTTACCAGGTTGCCCAGGCTAGCCTCAAACCTTCAGTCCTGTCTCAGCTACCTGGAGTGCTGCAATCACAGGCCTGTTGCCACTAGGCTCAGCCTGTCCCTGTTTTTATAGATGGAACAATAGTGGCACAGAGATGAAAGGCACATTTCCTGTTGTAATTTATCTCTTTATTAAATATGCCATTGCCGTGGATCTTAAGAAGAAAAGCTCTGGCGTTCCAGCTAGGGAGGCTGTGCTGCTCTATTATTCTGCCTGCCAGCTGTCGGCACACAAACTTCTGAGTATTTCTGCCTCAGGGAAGGGAGATGCTTCCTGTGCCTTCATAGTGCTATCTGGTGGTAAGGGTCTTTTCAATCTTATGTAACCCAGCTCCAAATTAGGCAAAAGCAGTGGTTTGTGCATGGATGGCCATCTTTTATGCAGGATGATGAAGCTGGCTACTCTCCACTGCAGTGAGAGAGCTGCATTCCTTTTGGGAAACTGCAGCTTTGAACTGTGTCCCCACACCAGACCTACCTCTGATAACTCCACAGGGCTCACTGCCTATCTGGAGGCAATTTTTATGTCCTCTGAAAGAAACTCCAGAAAATAATTTTCTGTCTTCTTACATTTCTAATGATCTCTTGACTCTAGGGCACTCCCTAAATGACACACCCTTTATGCTAGCTCTAAGCACATCCTGTAGGGCAGCAACTGCAGGTTAAATATATACCTAGTTACTAATTTCATGGATTTCAGTTTCTTACCTTGGCAGTGGAATGAGTTTCTTTTTATTGAGCTAGAAAACCCTGTTCCAGCTCCTACCTACTGGGAAAATCTGGAGTTACCCTGGAGAGGAGCATTAGGGAAAGCGTACTACTTCTAGTTGGACTCAGCATCCTTTGTCCTCAAGCTGTGCTCACCTAATATAGTGGACATCTTTTGTGCTTTCATAGGGTTCCTTCATCACTCATTTTTAGCAACACTTTCCCTGTCCTGTTGAAAAACTGAGCTGCACAATCACAGTGTCTGTAGTGGTTTGGATCAGGAGTGTCCTCCACAAGCCTCATGTTGCTATGGATACTGCATAGGGTTGGGAGGTGGGGCCTGGCTGGAAGGGGTGGAGGTATGGGCTTGACCTGGAGGGACATGTGCTAGTCCACCCTCCTTCCTTCTCTGTCTCTCTCTGTACCACCATGCTGTAAAGATCTCTGTCCCAGGAACTCCAGTTCCAGCTCTAGCTGCAGCCCTACCATGTGATTCTACCATTTGCCAGCCGCTCACCCAAAAATGGACTGAGACCTTCTGAAACTGTAAGCTACCATACATTTTTCCTCCTGAAGTTGCAGATGTTCGGTATTGAGTCACAGCGATGAGAAAGTAACTAAGACAGTGTCCTACCTTCCCCCCCCCCCCCCCCCCCCCCCCCCCCACAGGAGAGGATCATATGACACCAACTGATCAGAATCCTTACCTAAAATGTCAGGGTGAACAGCCTTTCTCTTTCCTCCTGAACTACAAGCTGTAAAGATACGTCCAGAGCTGTTATGTGGGTGAATTCCCCGGCCATGCAGTCAGGGAGATGGACAGAGAGTTCTCACATTCTCTGTGTTCCCTGGGCATAGATATGCCCAAAGTTGTTTATATCCCTGTCCTTTCCAATTACACTAGTTTATAAATGCCCTTCGTCTACTGTGATTGTCTACATTGAAAATCTTGTCTATTAGAAATTTAAAACAAATAGATATATTTACCTTTGAGGAAATAAGATTAACATTGGGTCTCCAGAGAAACAAAACTAATGGTGTGTGTGTTTGTATATGTGTAAAACCAGTTGGGGGATGACCACGATCATATGTACACACTAGAGATTTATTTTAGAGAGTGTGTCATCAGGCTGGAGACACAGGGAAAAACAGATGTTTTGTGTTAAATCTACAGGCCATCTACTGGTAAATTCTTGTCTAGAGAGGTTAGTCTTGTTCTATTAGGGCCTACAATTAATTGGCTGGGTCCATGTACATATGGACTTACTATTGGTGAACATTTAAATCAACACTTACTGGTTTATCTCATCCAAAAACACTCTCATAGAAATATCTAGAATAATATTTGACTAAATTTTTGGGCACTGTGGCCCAGGCAGGTTGACACATAACCATTACAAAGCTAGGACCCATATGCATCTCCTTAAATTATAATCTCAGCCATGACTGGTGACACAAGCCTGTCATCTCAGTACTCTGGGAACCTAGGCAAGAGGACCGCAAGTTTGATCCCAGCCTGGGCAACTTCGCAACATAGCAATATCCTGCCTTAAAATCTCTCTCTCTCTCTCTCTCTCTCTCTCTCTCTCTCACACACACACACACACACACACACACACACCCTACCCCCCCACCCCCCGCGATCTCGGGTTGTACCTCAGTGCGAAGGCCCTAGGTTCAATCCTGTCTTAGTTACTTTTTCGTTGCTGTGACTCAATACCCAACATGCACGGCTTTAGGGAGGAAAGGTTTACTTTAGCTTACAGTTTCAGAAAGTTGAAGTCCATTCACAGGTGGGCAGCTAGAAAATGGTAGAATCGCATGGTAGGACTGACTGCAGCTAGAGCCAGAGCTGGAGCTGGTGCTCCGGAGACAGAGATCGTTATGGCAGCACGGCAGAACACAGACCAGTCTGGGAGGAAGGGGGAACTAGCATATGCCCCTCCAGGTCAAGCCCCAAACATCCGCCCCTTTCAGCCAGGCCCCACCTCCCAACAGTATATAGTATTCACATGACACTTTTGGGGGACACTCCAGATCCAAACCACAACAAATCTCAAGTACTAAACCCAAACCAAACAAACCAAATCTCCCAAGTGAGACAACTAATGAGGTCATACTTCCAATTAATACATAACTATCCCATGTACATCTGAAAACATACTAACTTTCCCCAGATGAAAATGTGAAGTCCCTGGACAAGTTAGACTTCTTTCCTTGATATCCTGTAACCTAAATACAACAGTGCAAAGTTAACAAAACTTTAGTACTAATATAAAAAAATAACACGTATGTAAGAGATAAAACACATTTGATTTTGTATGGATAGGCATGTATATATATATGAACAAACAGAATAAGGGAGGAACCCTACAAGTATTGTCCTCATTTCTGTAACTGGTCACATGGCTGTTGGTATTTATAATTACCTTTTTCCATTACACATCCTGTATTCCTTTTCCCTTCAGCAAGCTTCTTACTGGCTAGTCATTGCACTTGACCCACTGAAGCAACCCAAACCTTTACCCCTGCAGGGTACAGTCAATTAGCTGTCCTGCTTGGATTGGGTTGTACTAATTTCCCATTGATATTAATCATCAGGAAAGGTAATATAAAGAGACACTCTAAGAGATCTATGTTCAAGATGTATTCTTCCTTACCTCTGTTATGAAGCAGTGGTCCAGATTCCCCTTGTAGTCAGGATCAGTCACTTCTCTGAGCACCACAACTCCCCAACTGCCTTTTTTTGTCCAAGAACTCAAGAGGCATGAGGAATCCAGGTGGCCAGTGGCAGGCAGTCTCGCCTTTCAGTCCAATGGAAGCATTATCTTGTCTCTTCAGAGAAGTGGCATTCTCTTTAGATCTAAAACTTCTAGGCTTAAAGTGTCACAGCACAAAACAAAACAGTCTCAGGGCTGGCACCATAGCTCAACAGTTTGAGGACTTGCTCTGTATGTGCAAGTCCCTAGGTTCAATTCCCCAGGACTAAATAAAAACTAGCCAGATGTGGTGGTACATGCCTGTAATTCCAGCACACAGGAGGCTGAGGCAGAAGGATTGGCATGAGTTTGAGTTCAGCCTGGGCTAAATAGTTCAGAACCAGCTTGGATTACAGAGCAAGACCCTGTCTCTAAATAAATAAATATATAAACAAATGGATTCATACATAGTGAGTTCAGGACCTGCTCTGGACGACAAAGCAAGACTGTCTTTAAAAAAAAAAAAGTTGGGATGTAGCCCTGGGCTCAATCCCTCATACTACCACTACCATCAAAAACAAAGAAAAAAAAAAAAAGAAAAAATATAACTGAAAGCCCCTGACTGCCTTCAGCTTAGGAGGTGCTACAACAAGACTGAGAGCCATTGGATCTGGTGGGACTAAACATGAACAGGGAACTGGATTTACAAAGATGATGAATGATGTACTTTAACCAACCCTTCTCTCTTATTTCCGAACTTTTTCATTAGAAGAGAAAATCCTCTCCATTCCATTTCCTTAGATGTTCAAATTAGAGCCAGATGTCCTTTTTCCTTCATAGACCATTTCTTTTCTCCTCTAGGCTTATTCTTAAAGGCCTACCTATGACACAGTTCCTTACAGATGAGGGTCAGACAAAGTTCCTCGGCTCAGTATCCTGACTGGCACCTGGTTACAAAACGTTCTTTGTTGTGGTGGGTTAATAAGGCTGGGCTTGGCAAACATTGGCCTTTTAAAGTCTCTTCCTGTCCACTGGGAGCACCTTTCAGAATAGTAGTAGAAATAGCTAAGAAATTGAAAGTCATCATGAGGGACACCAGACAGAAGGGAAAAGCAAGGCTTCGCAGATGATCATGGCTGCAGTGCGAGAGCTTCAGCAGTGCTGCTGGGTCTTGTACAACAGCATCAAGGGGTCTGCTGCCAGTGAAAATGATGACTGACCCCTGGGCACTGTCACGCAGCTCTGACCAGAGCCTCTTAAATGTGGGTTCTTAGGCTAAGATAAATTTCATAGACTTTTTTTTCCAGTACTGGGGATTGAGCCCAGGGCCACGAGCATGCTAGGTAAGTAAGTGCTTTATCATCCCCCGTGCTATCTGCACTTTTATTTTGAGACAAGGTCTCAGTAAATTACCTGGCTAGCCTTGCACTTGTGATGATTTTGCCTCAGTCTCTCAAGTAATTGGAACTCTTGACAGCACTGGGTGCAACTTTCTTTTTTTCTTTCTCTCTCCCTTTGGTACTGGACATTGTACCCAGGGACTCTACTGAGATACATCCCCAGCAAACACCCCCTCCACCCCTTTTCCTTTTGAGACAGCGCCTTAAGTTGTTCAGGCTGGGCTAGAACATACCTGTCCCAGGCCCATCTGGCAAAACATTTCTTAGTTCAAGAAACACAAATCTCAGTCCAGTAAGGTGCACAGGCCTGTCTGTAATCCCAACACTTTGGGAGCCTGAGGCGAAAATTTGAGCTCTGCCTGGGCAATTCAGTGATTTAGTAAGAGACCCTGTCTCCAAGTCAAAACTAAACCTCAGATGGGGATGCAACTCAGTGCAAAGGCCCTGGGCTGGACTGCTGGTACTACACCACCCCCTCTACAAAAGCTAGAAATGTATTGCCTGTTAACAACAGCGCCTTTTTTTTTTTTTTAAACTTTGCTGAGTCATATAGGGACCCATTTAAGGGCTTTTAGGTGAGAAATACCTTGACTAGTTAAATGTGACATTTTCCAGTCTCTCTTTGAGGCAAGTGAGGTAGTGAGGTCACCTCCTCCACTTCCCCTTCAAAAAAAAAAAAAAAAAAAAAGCAATTGAACTCCTTTGTTCACTAATTTTATTCATTGAGACAGGCTCACACTCTGTATCCCAGGATGGTCCTGAACTCACTATGTAGCCCATGCTGTCCTTGAACTCATGGTAATCCTCCTGCCTCAGTCTCTTGACCGCTGAGATTACTGGCATGTACTATCAAGCCCAGTTTAAGTGGTGCTGGGGTTATGGAAATCGGGGCCTTGGCACTTGTTAGGGAAGCGCTTTAACCTGCTTTAACCAACGAATTGGGGTCCCAGTCCCAAAGGGCAGCCTTTAAACCAAGTAGGGGTGGGGTCTGTATGCAGAATAACCAGCGCCTTGCTGGAGTGTGTGGGGCTGAGCGAGAGTCCTGGGGCGAGGATCAGACACTTCAGCGGAAGTCTGAACTCTGGGACATCTGCGTACCTTGTGAGTTTGATTCTAGTCTGCAGCCATTAATGGCCTGATAACCATCTACATTTGATGAAGGATACCGTTTAAATCTTCCTGAAGCAGGTGCCAAGGTAATAAAGGCATTTCTCGGAAACATCATTCCTCTCAAACCAAGACTCTCTTGGCAGAAGTGGTGTATTAATTCACAGAGTTAATCGCTCATGAATCAAACGCGCTGACAGCAAATTCCAGTCCTCTCGGGCGAGCCACCAAGGCCAGCCAGCAGGGCTTATGCCCGGGCGCAGTGCTGGGCAGGGAGCCTTTCATTCCCCCTCTGTCTCCGCAGTAAGCTGGGGGGTGGGGGTGGGGGGGAGGTTACAGTGCGGAGGGTGCGGCGGGCTTTGGAGATCGTGCACAGCACACAGCTTCAATCGGAAAGCGAGTGGCCGCTCCTATAAAGAAAGGGGGACCCTAAAGGGCTGTTTGCAGTCCAGACTTCTGGTACCTGTCTCCCCCTCCCTCGCCTTACTGGCCTCATCTTTCCTTCCCTCGGCCTTGGCCCTTTTCACTTATTTTTACCCCATAATCTCCATTGTGAGCTTCCTGCCTTCTTCCCCGGGGCGGCGCTGGGGACTGGGCGAGTGTTTGCTTGGCTAACATTTCCGTTCCACCTTTCCGTCACTCCTTGCCAGACACCGAATTTTACCTCCACCAACGCGCGGCCGCTCCCGTTTCGCGCCCGAGGCGGGCGGCTCCAGGAACCTCAGGCGGATGCGGCCACGAGTGCGTGCCACGTCTCCGCGGCCAGGGCGCCGCGCCTGCGCAGGCCCAGGGGGCGGGGCAGGCGCGGAGGCGGAACCGCGCGTGAGCGGCGCGGACGCGGCCCAATCGGCTGGGCGGCGGCGGCGCGGTGCGGCCGGGGGGCGGGGCTCGGCGGCGGTTGCTGGCCGAGCCCGGGAGGCAGAGAAGGCTGTCGTGGCCTCGGCCGTCGCATCCCTGTGGGAGTCGTGTCGCCGCCACCCGGGTCCCTGAACTCGAACCTCGCCCGCGAGGCTCGCGCGTGTGTGCTAGGCCTCCTCAGCTGCTCCCCTCTCGCCCTGCGGGCGCCCCTCCGGCATCATGTGCGGTAAGGGGCCGCGAGCGGGGGGCGTGTGCGGGGCGATGCGGAGGCCGGGCTGCGGCGGGAGGAGAGCGGCGGGTGTGGAGTCGCCGCGGCGGCGGCCGCGGGAGGGCCGGCGGAGGGCGGTGGGCAGGAGACGGAGAAGGGCACCCGAGGGGCGGGCGGGCCCGGCGGGGGCGTGGGGCCGCAGGGGCGCTGTGCACACCGAGGGCACCGCGGATGAAGAGGGGACTGTACCCAAGCGCGGAGAGCACTGGCTCGTGCGTGTGCTTGTCTGTGCGCATCAGGGTGTGCGTGTCCGCGTGTGCGTGTCAGGGTGTGCGTGCCTGCAGAGAGGTGGGCCAGTTGAGTGAGGCAACCTGTAGAACCTCAAGTGGCATCTCTCATTGTACTTCAAGAAAAAATTAAATCTAGTCGCTTTCTTTTTGGGAGGCCACATAGGAAACAGACTGGCTGTAGCTCTGACAGTGGCCTTATTTGTGATCTTACATCCTACTGCAGAAACCTTCCTAATCAGTGCCTCGAGGAGGTGGCTGGCGCCCACCCCCGGTGGAGGAGCCTGAAGCGCCTCTCACACCTCGCACATCATGCATCACTTGCGCGCGAACCTGTTGAAAATAATAGTTGTGGAAAACATTTGTCACTTAATGCTTGTATGTGCATCCGGTTAAAATACCTGCCACTTAAGATTTGGCACGTGTTTCCTAGAACAATAGTAATAAAAAAGCTAAGCTCTTTAGTTTCATGTTTTGAGAGTAAACTGTTTTTGTTGCCTAAAAGTGGTAAGTGTTGAGAGGGATTGTGGCTCATGGTGGCTCATGTCTGGAATCGCAGCACGCTGGAAGGTTGACGCAGGAAAATCTCAAGTTTGAGCCCCTACTGGTCAACTTAGTGAGATCCTGTCTCAAACAAACAAACAAACAAACAAACCATAAGCTGGGGGTGCACCCCAGTGTTAAATCCCTGGGTTTAATCCCTAGTACAGGGGGTAGGGGAAAGATTGTCAGAATTTTATCTGACATGACTGATAAACTGTAAAATTGGAATAGAATTCCTTAATAAAAAATTGTATTCCAGTGTTCCTTTTTGAAATTTACAACAGACTTTACCTCAGGAGGAAAAAAGTGTGTGTGTGTGTGTGTGTGTGTGTGTCTGTGTGTGTGTGTCTGTGTGTGGGTGTGTCTGTGTGTGTGTGAGAGAGAGAGAGAGAGAGAGAGAGAGAGAGAGAGTGTGTGTGATAGGATAGCACTCAAGTCCAGGCTGGTCTTGAGCTCACCATGTAGCCTGCCCTCAAACACAAAACAATCCTCCTGCCTCAGTCTCCTGAGTGATGGGATTACAGGTGGGAGCAGCCACACCCAGTTTATGTAGTGCTGGGGAATCAAATTCTGGGCTTTGTGCTTAACCAGGCAAACACTTAACTGCTGTGCTATTCTTCCAACCCCATGGGAAGAATATATTTTAATGAAAAGTAGGACTACACTAGAATTGAAGGTAAATTTGGGTTGTGTTTGTTTCGTTTCTTTGCCTGAAGGAACTGAGAAAGAGGTGGATTGTACGCAGTAGTCTGTATTTTTCCTGTATTTAACTTTATGTTCATTTTCACTTCTGAAAATAACCAGGTTTAAATTTAGAGTAGATTTTAAAAACCTGAATAAAAACAGAAACCCCTATAAATAGCTTACTGAAATTATTAGAGTACAGCTGACTTGAGAATCAGTTATACTTCCACTATTTCTGTTGAGTAGAATGGTTTTTGCAGAACACTTAATTTAGTTTCGAGCTGTGAAGTCGTGTCTCCCCACTTGTTTGTTCCCAGTGTGTTTCACTTGATAATTAACTGTGCTTGAATGATGAGGTGTGTACCTGGTCAGGTACGTGACTTTCGGTTGCATGTCATTTCCTCATCTTGTTCCAGGAAATCAGGGAATCAGCGTATTAGTAAAAAAAAAAAAAAAAAGATCTGGTTTAGGAAGGGTTCAAATAAGGATAAGACTTTAGATAAGGTAAGTCCTTTAGTGGAGATTAAGTGTTGGGAGTTTCACATAGCCAATACAATATATCCATTAAACAGAGTTTTGCTGCTGAGAAAACAGGTTATAAAGAACAAGTAAGCTATTCAGTATTTGAAGCATTTCTGAGGTTCTACTTTTGACCTAAATTCAGAGTCATGTGTGAATGTGTGTGATCTATGAATAGGGTTCAGAATTTGTAATGTAAATTCTGAAAGCCATCTATTAAGAAGATGAGCCTGGTTGTTTATTTATTTTTTCCTTAAACAGAGCCTGGCTGTGTAGCCCCGTCTGACCTCAAACTTTACATCCTTCTGCCTCATCTACCAAGTGTCAGGATTACGAGCTTGCACCACCATGCACACCCTTTAGAGTTTGTCTTTATGTTCCTCCTACATCATAATCATTGAAATATTTCTAGGCAGAGAAAGCTAGTGCAAATGGGAATCGGTGCTAACAATTTGAGATTCACCTTCTGATCACTGCTGGCTAGTCAGGTTTTTCTGAAAGATTATTTTACTCAACATTGTAACATAGAAGCTGAAGAATGAGGACTGAAGATTCTGTGAGACACTGTAAAAAGCCATGTACTCATGAAACTGTTTCAGTTTACTAACTTGAGTTGGAACATTAGTTATTAGGCAAATTTGGGAAGCAACAAATTGAAGTGTAGATAGAACTGTTTTGTTCCTTAATTTGAAGACAAAGAATGGATATGTGTTAAGAAATATTGTTAATCTTCCAGAGAAGAGTAAATTGTGTAATTTATAAATTATTATTATTTTTTGAGAAAGGGTCTTGCTGTGTAGTTCAGGCTGGTCCTGAGCTCAGTGTGTAGCCCAAGCTAGTCTTAAAGTCATGGCAATACTCCTGTAGTCTCCTGAGTGTTGGCTTTACAGGAATGGGCCTCCAAATGTATTATTATTATTATTGTTCATTATTATTACTTGCTGTACTGGGGATTGCAGTGGGGCCTCCCACATGCTAGGCAAATGCTCTACTGTAGCACTACAGCTGCAATCTCTTTATTTTGAGACAGGATCTTACCAGTTTGCCTCAGATGGATTTGAATTTGACTTTGGATTCTTCCTGTCTTAGTCTCTGGGGTCATTGGAATGTAGCTCTTTAGAGGAGCACAGCTGAAGCCCCAGTGCTCTGGAGCCTAAACAAGAG
Organism: Ctenodactylus gundi; assembly: GCA_004027205.1. Classification (NCBI taxonomy): domain Eukaryota; kingdom Metazoa; phylum Chordata; class Mammalia; order Rodentia; family Ctenodactylidae; genus Ctenodactylus; species Ctenodactylus gundi. The sequence goes on along the minus strand of PVKB01000745.1, from coordinate 570,864 downwards.
GATTGCCTTTCCAGATTATTTTATCTGCTAATTCTTGGTTTAGAGTATATTTTGTCATTTTTATTTGTATTACCTTTGGTTCTACTGAGGGGATGTCATGTATTTTAAGGCATTCCTAGCTTTTCATGGGTTTGCTGCTATATGTAAGTCATTTTTTTTCTGGTGGTGGTAGTGTTGGTACTGGAACCCAGAGCCTTCACACTGTACTACATCCCCAGTGCATTTTTCATTTTTTGGCTTTGTTTTGGGGACATAGTCTTGATAAATTACTAAGTAGCCCAGGCTGGGGTCGAACGTGTAATTCTTCTGCCTTAGCCTCCCAGAGAACTGGTTATCACAGGCCCGTGCCACCTGGACTTGCTTGTAAATGGAATTTTGTAAACAGGGCTCTATTCAAAAGTAGAAAAACTTAAAAGTATCCTGAAATGAATCCTTAATTTTTTTCTTTATAATTATTTTGTCTCATAGCCTGGGAGGTAATTGAGAGATACTGAGACTAGCTGACAGAATGAATCATAAAGACAGGACTATTAGCATATCCTTAGAAATCATGCCATATGTAAAGAAGTTGTGAGAAAATTCTTAACAGCTTCGTAAGGGTTTCCTGTATTGTGTTCCCTGGAAAGGGAGCGATTAATAGGTACTGACAATGGCCTGTAAAAGTTGGGAAAGGGATTCACAACATGCCAGTTTGGGAAATTGTGCTCTTAGAAACTCACAAATAGCAAGAGTGAAGTTCTAGAAAAGTCTACAAATAAACCTGTTAAGTTTGTTTGACTTGCTATTTTTTAAGCTTTCAAGTATAAAACCTTTCTTCACTTTACCAGTTTTGGGTGACCTGCAAAATAATATTCTGTTTCTATGGTTTGGAAGTTTTGATTGTATATCTCAAGTACTTAAAAAATGTTAGAAGGTAATTGCAAATATGTGACGTTGTGGCTTTATTATTGTTACTTTGCCCTTTGGAAAGATGATTAAATGAGGAAGCTGCCTTCAGGAATGGCTGTCTGGTAAGAGGAAACAAAATAAATGCACACGCACTAGCTGTAGGTGATAGTAGAGGTGATCAAAATACACAGTGAATGTTTACATTTAAAAAATTATTATAGTAAAAGAAACATTGTCATGCGTCTCCTTCAGAACACTTCCCCTCACTTTTGGTGAGTGTCTTTAGGAGGCATGAAGCAAAATATGTACATGCTGTCAGTTGCTCTGTGTGAGCTTCACCTCCAGCTCTGTGGCACTTATGTTTAATGCTGCAGAGGAGAGTTAATTGGATTTGGTTATAATGAAATCATGAGAGAGGTTGCATACATGAAGGCAGAAGCAACTGAGTTTGTGTTGAGGAGGAGGAAGTTCAGCAACAAAAGAAGGAGTATTGTGAGCTTGAGGTTTTCTGGGAGCATTGAAAAGTTGGGTTCTGTGAGATTGTGGATTCAGGCACATGTACTGGTTGCTTATTCTCCTTCAAATATTTAATTGTCCTAGCCCTTTCCATGTGAAAACTCCCCTTAAATTTTTATAAGGTAAAAAAAATGCCTTCTCAAAAAAAATTCTAGGGAATGGAGGTATAACTTAGTGGTAGAGTAGTTGCCCAGCATGAAAGGCCCTGGGTTTGATCGCCAGACTGAAAGGGGGAAAAAAAAGAGAGAGAAGGAAAAAGGAAAATTGACATCTAGAGTTGTGGTTCCTGACCCATTAACTGAGAATTTACTAAGGTTATCCATTGCTTAAGTATTCAGATTTGTAAGCATTATCTATCAGTTGAATAAAAAATTGTTACAAAGTAATAAAAATTCAACCTCCAAAAGATCTTGTATCTGCAGAGTTGGAGAATCACCTATCAACAGTTACAAGTAGGAGAGGCTAGCCCCAGAGAGCACCCTGCAGGCTTTTTCTCTTTTGTGAGCTTCCAAGAAAAGATGAGCCGGACATGGCTTATTATGCTGTTGAAATGAAAGCTTCAATTCTATAGTAAGAATATCTACAAAAATTAAGAAATAAACTGTGAAGAGAAAAATGGGGGATATGTGAGTACTTTGTATTCTAGACTCTAAACTAATATATGGAGGCAATTTGAAAGTTATGTAGGTAATGAATCAACAGGTATGGCCAGCAACTGGAGAGCCCATGTCTTAGTTTTTCATTGCTGAGTCAAAGTACCCAACATCCACAATTTAAGGAAGGAAAGATTTATTTTAGCTCATGGTTCAGAGATTGCAGTCTGTTTCATGGGTAGCTGGGAGTTGGGAAGGGACTGGCGGAGATCTCAGCATCTCATAAGGAAAGGTTCGGGCTGGAGAGAAGATGAGGCAGGAATCTATGGCTCCAGCCCACACCCTCAGCAATCCAGTCACACTCTCTGTAGTCCACCCCTCCCTGGCAGGCCCCACTGCCCAATAGCTCATGAAATCCCTGATATCCAAATACATGAGACTTTGGGGAGACATTCCAGATCCAAGCCACAACAGCCCATACGAGTGGGAACCAAAATGGATAGAAGGAGTTCTGCCTGCCTGCCTGCCTGTCTGCCTGCCTGTCTTAGTTCGGCTTAGACATGGGCCCAGAGAGACTGATATGGTCTGATGTGAATGGTACGAGAAAAATAGGACAGAAGTGGACTCTGAAGGCAATCCGTGCTTTTATGTTGGGAACGATGACGACACAGGCGGATTGAGGAGTAATTACTGGAGACACCATGGCGTAGATGTGCTCCAGCTCCAGCTTGTTAAATGTACAAGAGGGGAGTCCATGGGGCCTTTCCCAGTGGCGGTAGGGATCGACACAGCAGAGGGGTGGAGACTTGAAGTAGCATTTCATCAATTTCATTAATCGTTAATTTTACTAATTATTTTGATGTTGGGGATTGAAACTAGGGCCTAGGAATTAAGTATGTGCTCTATCACTGGGTTGTACCCCAAGCTGAGCTAGCATTTTGTAAATAGGAATAAACTAGGAAACACAAAAAAAGCCAGGTGGGTTACACATGCCTGTAATCTTAGCACTTAGCTGAGGCAGAAGGATCACAAGTCCAAGATCAGCCTGTGGGGCTGGAGGAATAGCACAGTGGTTACACTGCCTAGCAAGTGCAAGGCCCTGGGTTTGATTCCCCAGCATCACATAAACTGGGAGTGGTGGTGCATACCTGTAATTCAAGCACTTGGGAGGCTAAAGCAGGAGGATTGCTGTGAGTTTGAGGCCACCCTGGGGTTAGATAGTGACTTCAGGACCAGCCTGGACTACAGAGCAAGACCATATCTCAGAAAAAGAGAGAAAGAAAAAGAAAGAAAGAAAGAAAGAAAGAAAGAAAGAAAGAGCCTATTCTAGGCTGGGGAAGTAGCTTAGTGGTAGAGCATGTATTTAGCATGTGTGTGGCCCTGAGTTCATCCTAGCCCTGAAAACAAAAACACAAACACAAACAAAAAAATCTATGTACAAAACAGTTCATAAATGTAAATGTGGCACAGTATTGTGTGCCTGTAATTTCAGGTACTAAACAGGCTGAGGTAGGAGGGTCATGAATTCCAGACTAGCCTGGGCAACTTTACTGTCTCAAAGTAAAATAAAAAGGGGTTATGTGGAAATAGCTCAGTGGTAGAGTGCTTGCCTAGCATGCACAAGGCCCTGGGTTTAATCCCCAAGCCAAGAAGAAAATAAGAGAAAAAGAAAAAGGAGGAGAGAGAGAGAGAGAGAGGGAGAGAGAGAGAGAGAGAGAGAGAGAGAGAGAGAGAGAGAGAGAGAGAATAAAGTGTTGGAACTGTATAAGCCTACAAACTCGGCCAAGAGTAATTGTGACCAAGTTCCTAAGTTCCCAAAAATTCTAACTTTAGCAAAATTATGTTATCATGTTAAATAAGATCTGTTTTGCTAAGCTAACAGTTGCCACTCTCAAAATAGTTTCTAGCTTGCCTAAGCATTCTTTACAATGTTTTCCCAGGGGATTGTTATTTTTTGATCCCTATATGACATATTTAAGCATTTTTTACAGTATTTTCCTATGGGTTTATTGTTTTTTTTTGGACTTCTGTATGATGTATGGTGTGATAAACTTTCTGACCATCCACTGTGAGTTTCTGCTTCTGTAACTGTGTTCTTAAGTCACATCCTGACCCCCTGCCATAAAGGCTTTATAAACCACCCCCTTTTTATACTCAGGACTTCATGAATTTCCTGGCATGAGCCACCATGTGGTCGCTGGCTAATAAAGCAGCCTCTAAAATACTTTCCTTTGGGTGGCAAAGCATTTGTTGTTGTCGGACCTAATTTACAGCAGTTTCCTAGTCACTTTCTTATGCTGGGACACAATACCTGACAACCTCAATTCAAGGAAGGAGAGCTTTGAGCTCATATTTCAGAGGTCTCAGATGCGGCCTGGCAGAGGATCTGGCAGAGTATATTTGCTGGTGGGGTGAGCTGGGAGGAAACCAAAAGCAGGACAAGAGCGTGCCCTTCTGAGCCACCCCTTAGTGACTTACCATCCCTCCCCCGTAGGCCCCCTCCAGAGGACCAGCCCCAGCCTTCAGCAGCAGTAAATGGCTGGTTAATCCACTCATGCAGTCACCCCCGTGTACACGGGGCTTTGGGGGACGTCCAGATACCAGCTAAACAGAGGGAAGTAAGATGAGGACGTGTAGATGAAGAAGCTGGAGGACTGGGGTCATGTGTAGCATTAATGGCAGTCACTGCCAAGCAAAGACAAGAAGCAACTTGTACAGAGGAAGAGGAGAAATCTTCACAATTCTGTATCATCTGTGCAGTTTACTTTTTAAATGATGATAATTAATTTGTAATATAAAGAAAACAGATTTAAAGTTATGTATCATTATAGATAGATTTTTTGATTCAGATTATGAATTGAAACACATTGGCCTGGGGATGTAGCTCAGTGGCTTGACTGCTTGCTTAGTGTGCAAAGGCCCTGGCTTCGATTCCTCAGCACCGCGTAAAAATATTATATATATATTTTTTGAGACAGTGTCTCGCTCTGTAGTCCAGGCCGGCTCTGAGCCCACTTTGTAGCCCAGACTGGTCTGGAACTCTCAGCAATCCTCCTGCCTCAGCTTTCTGATTGCTAGGATTACAGGCGTGCGCCACCACACCCAGCTTATGTGGTGCTGGAGAATTGAATTTGGTTACTTAGCACTTGCTTTAACCACTGAGCCATTCCTCCAGCCCCACCACATAAAAATTATATGGGCATGGTATTGCATACTCGTAATCCCAGCAGGACTGTGAGTTTGAGGCCAGCCTAGACTGCATAGTGAGTTCGTGATCACTCTGCACTGTAGAGGGAGATTTTTGTCTCAAAAAAATTTTTTTTTCTAAACATTCCAAAAATACTGAAATTGTCTACTAAAAAATTCATAGAGTCTTTATTCATAAGGATATACATTCAACCAGGAATAGCTAATACTTTGACAAATCAGTTAAGTTGTATTCATTTTGTATTTCTGTATGGGTTAGTAGTCTTGCAACCAGATTGTGCTCATTGTGGTGTGTTGAGTCTGGGAACCAGATTGTGTCTGCCAAGTTTTTTTTTTTTTTTTTTGAAACAGGGTCTGGCTCTGCAGCCCAGGCTGGTCCTGAACTCACTCTGGAGCCCAGGCTGGCCTTGAACTCACTGCAGTCCTCCTGTCTCAGCCTCCCTGAGTACTGGGATGACAGATATGCACCACCACGCCCAGCTTAATGTAGTGCTGGGGAATGGAACTCAGGCACTTAGCGCTTGCTGAGTCATACCTCCAGCCCAAGGTTGTTTTTTTTTTGCTTTGTTTTGTTTTTAAATCAGGGTGCTTGTAAGTGCTTTTATGTTGTTGAACTTAAGTGCTGTTTTCTGAGCATGATGCCTGTAGGTGTAAGCATCTGTTTTAGTCAAGGAGATATTTATCTCAAGTAAGTGCCATTAATGGAAAACTTCTCCTTTGGAAATCCATGCTGATTTGGAATAGAAGAAAATACATATTTGTACAACTGCTTAGTGTATAAGTATGTATTTTATGTATAATACTTTGTAAGTATGGATTAGTTATCAAAGAGAGACATCTTAGATACTTTTATTTACCTCAAGCAAAGCTGATTACAGGAATGTGACCAGTTGAAGAATTGAAAATAAGAGTTGGGCCAGTGCTTTCTCCTTCAACAAGCCCCATTTTGTGTGTAGATGTGTCCCTGTGAACATGCCCTCGACTCCGGATAGGTTATTTGCTGCTATTACACTACTGTGACCTCCAGCAGGTGGATTGCTGTGGGCTGATACTGCTGTCAAGTGACAAATCTGTAAAACTGACAGATTGAACTTCTTTGTTCCCGCTTTTCTGTCTAGATGGGAAGTGTGGTTATGCTCCGTTCCTCCCAATTCTATTACTTTGATGTTAGAAAATTTCTCTACGTGTTTTGGAGTCCTTCCTGCTTTTGCTTATTTCCGTTCCTACCCAGTTATGTAAGGAGAAATGTTGCTCCTTTCTGTGCTTCCTCTATTCCTCCTCTTCTTTTTTTGTTTGCCCCAAAAGCAAAGCAAAAAATGACAATAATGATCATTGGCAGTAAGTTGGGCTTCCTCTATCAAGAACAAATTTTTCCATTAGAACTTTTTTTTTTTGAGTCTGGCTCTTGCTCTTAAGGCTAGTCTCTGCATAGCCAAGGCTGACCTCAAACTCCTGGCAATCCTCCAGCCTCAACCTCTGAGTACTGAAATTATAGGTGTGTCACCACTATGCCTAGTTTTCAACTGGAACTTGATATGTGACATTTTATTGAATCTAAGGTGTTGATTGGAAAATATGCCTTTATAGTATGAATTGCAAAGAAAGCAAATGTGTGTATGTTACAGTCAATTCTGTTGATCTCTGAAGTCCAGAAAATATTCTGAAGATGCTTTCAGAATAGGATAGGATCAGTAATCTGAATATCTATCTAACATTAACATTGTGAATTTTAGCATCACAAATAGTGGACCACCAAACAAAATACGTATAGTCCAGTGAAACATTCTTACGTGACTTTTTAACCTAACTGAAGGCTTTAGGCCCATCTTCCAGTTTACAGGACATACAAGGTATGGTAGAACTGGTTGGATTATAATATGTGAAAGTAACTAGACATAGCTTGAGTCTGAGACATTGGCTCAGAAAATTGGCTCAGGCTTGTCATAGGGCAAAAGGGATAAGGGAGGCTTTTCTGGATTCAGAGAGTCAGGGGCCTAACAATCAGTGTGAAGTGTGCTCTTTTGTTAAATCTGAAATGAACCAGCTATAAAAGACATTTTATTTAAGTAGGAAAAATGTGATTGTGCATATTATGTTGTTACTTGACATGGTCCTGCAACCTCTGATATCTAGGTTCTTTATGATCTGTCTAAAGAGCTGGGCAGACCATGTGTTTTACATCATAACTCCTCCAAATGGGGAAGAGATTTTCTAGCCATGTGACTGCAGGTGATACAGCGTATTCCAAGCCTCCAGTGACTCAAGCAGGAGATACTGCAAAAAGATGAAATGATATGCAATGATCAGGCACAGTGGTGCAGGCCTGCAATCCCAGCACTCTGGTAGATGGAGGCAGGAGGATCACAAGTTTAAGCTCTGTCTGGGTAATTCAGCTACCTAGTAAGACCCTGTATTAAAAAAAAAAATGGTGAGAGTGTTGGGGATATAGTTTAGTGTGAAGTCCCTAAGTTCCACCTTCAATACAAAAAAGAAAAAAACAAAACTAAATAAACCATAATATTAGGCACCACAAGAGCACTGTTTTTTTTTTGTTGTTGTTGTTGTTGTTGTTTGTTTGTTTTTTTTTGAGACATGGTCTTGCTCTGTAGCCCAGGCTAGTCCTGAACTCATTATGGAGCCCAGGCTAGCTTTGGACTCTGGATAATCTGCCTACCTCAGCCTCCTGAGTGCTGGGATTGCTGGTATTACTGGGATTACAGGCATGCACCACCATGCCCAGGTTATGTGGTGTGGGGAAATTGAACATAGGGCCTACCTCTGTGTCATTCCTGCAGGCCCAGTGCACAGGTTTATTATAATAAAAGAAAAACTGCATTTTCCTCTGGCTGGTGTGTTTCCAAAAAGGAAGTTCAGTTCTTGTGGGCGTGCGTGCTCACAGACAGAAGGCCTGTGCTGGCTCCTTTGATCCCCGTGGGGGTGGGACACGAAGGCTGCTGGCTAATCCCAGAATCAGCCTGTCCTAGTCTCAGGAAACGTTCATCTGGATTTGTTCCATGAACGGTGTTGGGATCTTGTCATTTTCTTTATATTAGGGTTCTTGGAAAAACAGAAAATTTCCCGTTTTAATTAATATATATATATTTAATACATAATGTTTACAATGACCTTGAGTATTTTGTACACATATATATCACATCAACATTACCATCTGTTCCCCTCCCTATTTTGGGCCCTCCACACCCTCTCTACTCCTCTAACTCCCACTATCACACCCATCTGGTTCTATAGAACGCCTGTGTTCTGGGTTTCCCAAATCAGAGAAACCATGCAATATGTAACACATCTTCTGCTACCCAAATCACCACTCTTTAGCTCAGCTTCCCACCCCTAGACGGGGCTGCAGTGGCCATAACTTGGTGCTTTTTCTCTGGGTCCAGTGGAGCCCTTTATTGGGATGATTTGCCCAAAGTTCTTTTTTTCTGTATCTTACTGTATCTTTGTCGAAATTCTTTAACACGGCCTCACCCACCAGTCCACATAGACAAAGAACTATGACAGTGAAGACCATAAGGCTAGAAAATGTGAGGAAGAAAAAGAAATGAGTTAAATTTTAAATTCCTTAGCTGATACTGAAAGGTAAATGAAAACCAGAGTTAATAGCAGTTTTATACACACACACGGGAATTTATTAGGACAGTTTACAGAGTCCACGAGAGAGTCCAAAATGACCCCCGGATGTGCGAGAGCTGGAGGGTCCAGTAGCTAGCTGCTCAGGTGTGAAGGTGGAAAAACACAGATTTGAGACTGCACCAGAGCCAGTGCTGCGAGTCTGTGGTGCACCCCACGTCCAGGGGTGATGACAACGACTGAGGATGAGGGATTGTGTGATAGAAATCAGTGTTGTAGACGGGACCAAGCCAGTGTCTAGGGGATGCCAAGAGCCAGAGCTCTCCCAGAAGAAGCTCTGATAATCTTTCTTCCTTTTTATTTAGTTTAAGCTGCCAGCTATTGGTTGGGCCACCCACATCCAGAGTGCTCTTCTTCCCTCATTTGCTAGCCCGTAAATTAATCTGTGACACCTCAGGCTCTGCCCCTGTGGATCTAGTGGGCATTTCCTTATCCTGTCAAGGTGACATAATGCTTTAAACTGTCACACGCTCCCTCTAGAAAAGTTCCAGGTTTGCTTGAACATTTTGTCTGTGTAGTTTCTGCCTTCCTCTTTTCTTGCCTCCGTGTTAGGTGATAAGTCGCCATTACCATCTTAGGTGTGATGAGAATATGGTTTTGTAGAACATTATTCCTAATACTTGTATGTACTTCACTTTCACTAGTACCTAACAGTATTCTCTGTTAGTACAGTAGGTACAACGTACACAGAAGAAATTACATAAACAATGTAAGAACTGAACTCCACAAAGACGTAGTCTGTAGAGGTTTCAGAAGAATTGAATCATCAGTGTCTTAGTTACTTACTCATCACTAGGACAGAGTACTCACCATCTACAATTTAAAGAAGGAAAGGTTTATCTTAGCTCACATTTCAGAAGGTCTCAGCCCATTCAAGGGCAGCAGGAAAAGACAGGAAAGGTCGGGCAGCGAGCAGCTGCTCACAATATTACAGGAGAAGAATCGGGGACCCCAGAGGAAGCTAAGTAGGAGCTTATATCCTTCCAGGACACAGGCCTGTAATCTAACCTACGACATGCCTGTCCTCTGCTACGCACCTGTAATCCACCTGTCCTGGCCAGACCCACCTCCTAACAGCATATGGAATCCATAGCATCCAAACGTGTGAGGCTTCTGGGGGACATTACAGATCCAAGCCTTAAGAGTCAGCAATTGCAGCCAATCAGAGAATCATGAGAAACCAGAGAATGTCAAGTTGGTGGAGACTGTAGATATCCTCAAACGTTAGAGATGGGAGTGTTTGGCTGTCTGATGTTAAACCCCACATAGTAAGTGTTATTGATTAATCAGGGTTTTTCCTTCTATGCAGGGAATAGGACCATTGAATCTTGAAATTTGTGTTCTGCACCCACAGGGTTAATGTCAATAACTTGTTGGCATTTACTGTCTCAATCAAAGCTATTTGTTCCAGCCAGACCTAGCAGTACAGGCCTATAATCTCAGAACTCTGGGAGGCTGAGGCAGGAGGATTGCAAGTTTGAGCCCAGCCTTGTCAGTGTTTTTGAGCATCCTAGATGTAATTATGTCAATTTTGATTCATTTATCAGAATTCTAAATTAATATTTGTTTATTTGCAGGTATATTTGCTTACTTAAACTACCATGTTCCTCGCACGAGACGGGAAATACTGGAGACCCTAATCAAAGGCCTTCAGAGACTGGAGTACAGAGGATATGATTCTGCTGGTATTTTTTTTTTTTAATGTTAGAGGTTTCTGCATGATTCTTAAATCTAAGTATGTTCTTATTTTTAGAAGACTAGACTCTATTAATACCTGTTTTATTAAACCAGATCTTAAGATTTTTTCTTAAATCATGCTCGCGGGGTTAGTTTAGTAATTTCAACAGTGTTACCATTTATGTGAGGCATTGTTTGTATGGTAATCTACTTTTATTAAGAATTTTTGATAAAAACAAATCATATGGAACATTTTTATGGGAACAGAGATCTTATAGAACTTAGTCTATAAATTCTTTTTTCTTTCCTAAACTTTTAATTTCTTTTTCTTCATGGATTTGTTCTTTTGCTACCATAAACTGACCTGAAATTCTTCTGTTTTATGCAAATGATGCCTTAGTTACTTTTTTTGTCACTGTGACTCAATACCCTATAGGCACAACTTTAGGGAGGAAAGATTTGCTTTAGCTTACAGTTTCAGAAAATCATAGTCCATTCATGCGTGGGAGGCTGGAAATAGTGGAATCATGTGGTGGGACTGCAGCTGCAGCCAGAGCTGGAACCCATGCTCTGGTGCTCCAGGAGACAGATCCCCACAGCAGCCTGGCAGAACTGAGACAAGTCTGGGAAACAGGGTGGAAATGAGCATATGCTCCTCCAGGTTGAGCCCCAAGCATCCACCCCTTTTAGCCAGGCCCCACCTTCCAACACCATAAAGTATCCATAGGCACATGAGGCTTTGGAGGAGGCAGTTCAGACCCAAACCACATAAAAATAACTTTGTGACAATGTTAGGTTTGATTAACTCCTGCTGAGTTGAGTGTCTACAAGATCCTCTCAGACTCCATGATTTCTTAAGATGACTCATGAGATTCAGAGTATAGTTTTACCTGGAACTGATGATTACATTAAAAGAATCAAAAGCAAAATCAGCAAAGGAAAGAGGTACTTGAGGTAAAGTCTGGGGGAAACCAGGCACAAACTTTTAAGAGTTGTCTTCCAGAGCAGTAGTATAGAATGTCCTTAATTTCCATAGCAGTAAACTGTGCCGGAAGTGCTTTGTACCAGGGTACTTCATTAGAGTCTCAGGGCTCAAGGTTGCCACGGAATCACCATCTGCCTAACACCTACCAGAATTTCTAACTCCCAGAAGAAAACAGATGTTCAGCATAAGCCACGCTGTTTGCATCTTCAGTTCAGGCACAGGTCCCTGCTCTGTTAGAGTGGCATTAATCCTCCCGAAAGCAGAGTTGCCAGGGGCTAGCCAAGTGCCCCTTCCAAAGTGGTTTTTCTGAGTGGAGCAGTATCAGACCTCTTTTCTGTACACTTAACATTGTTAGCATGGAATGGCTATTTATTGTCTTTGACTTTCCTTGGTGTGTAAAGTCTGTTTTTCTACTCCTTCATTCTGGAATTTCTTCTTCCTTAGCTTCTCTGACATCACTTTTCATACCAATGCTGACTGTGTATTACACCAGCAGCTGAGGCTCCTTTTCTGTCTTTGTGTGCTGAAATGTGAATATCCTTAGGGTTCTTTCCTGGCCCCCTTTTCTTACTTTGTTTCATGCATGAGCTCTGACTTCAGCCTCCTATGTTGATGATTTATAATCCACGTATTTTTTTTCCCCCAAGTTGTAGATCTTTGTTTTCAGCTATCTCCTAGAAAAAATTACGCTGGATTAGATCGCAATATTCCAAACTTCACGTGTTTGGAACTGAATTTAATACACTGCAGGCCTCTCCCCATCCCTGTTCTGTTCTCATGCATCCTTTTATCAGCATTTGATGAGTCTTTAGCGCCTGCACGACACCCTCGGCTTCCGCTTTCTTGCTTTATGTCCCGTCAGTAGCTCTGCCCTTCCTTCCTCCCTCCTTCCTTCCTTTCCTTTTCGTGCTAGAGATTGAACCCAGGAATTTCATACTGAACTATATTTTTTATTTTTACTTAAACATTTGAAACAGAGTCTCACTAAATCACTAAATTTCCCAGGTTGGTCTCAAATTGATGATCTCCTGCCTCAGCCTCTCAGATCATCGGAATTATAGGTGTGTGCTACCACACCTGCCTAGTTCTCTTCCTTAGCATCACCTACCTGCATCTTTGCGGCCACTGTTTATTTCAGGCCGGCTTTCTTTTGCTTTGCTTCAGCTGTGACTTCTGACAGCTACTTTCTTGCTCCTTCCTCTGCACTGTTTTCAGAGTTTGCTGAACAGCTACTGTTACCTTATTTCTCAGCTGGGAATGACGCAGTGCCTTCTCACTACCTCCAGTGTAATATCTTCAAATTCCTTATCAACTTCAGTGGAATCTTAGAAGAACCTCTATCCTTCCCTCCTTCTCCTTCTCAGATGTTGGCTGCTTCTCTGCATTTTTCATTGTACTCCAGGTGCAACCTCTAGTGCTTTATTAAGACTTACTCTGTGTAGCCATTTTTTTCTTGTTTATCTTCTTAATGAACTTTCAGAAATTTGAGGACAGGAACTGAATTTTTTCAACAACAGCGGTTGAACCCAGGCCTTAGGGACACTAAGCATGCTATGTCACTGAGCTACACCCCATCCTCTTTTCATATTTGTTTCAGGGGTAATCATGGTTCTGGATACACACTTGGTTTTCCTAAATGTTACATTGATAAATAGATGAATTAATTAGATGAAAGTATACTTTTTTGGGGGCTAGAGGAATGGCACAGCAGTTAAAGTGCTTGCCTAGCAAGCACAAGGCTCTGAGTTCAAGTCTCCAGCACCACATAAGCTGGGTGTGGTGGTACACACTTGGAATCCCAGCACTCAGGAGGCTGAGGCAGGAGGATTGCTGTGAGTTCAAGGCTAGCCTGGACTACATAGTTAGTTTAGGACTAGTCCGGGCTACAGAGCAAGACCCTACCTCAAAAAAAAATTAAATTAAATTTTTTAAATTAAAATTTTTGCTGCATATTGATAATCTTAGCAATAGCCAATATCTAAATCCTGCATTTTTGCCTTATGATGATTTAGGTGTCGGGTTTGATGGAGGCAATGACAAAGATTGGGAAGCCAATGCTCGGAAGATTCAGCTCATTAAGAAGAAAGGGAAAGTTAAGGCCCTGGATGAAGAAGTCCACAGTAATGTACTTTGATTTTTGTCCCACTTCCCTTCTTCCCCTCCCACCAAAGATCCCATACTTGGGACTTGCTTAGAGGACAATATTCTCCAGGTTGAAGGGAGGGAAGAAAAGTAGTTCGGTTTATTGTTTGAACTGGCTTTAAAATTGTGCTGAGCTTTAAAAACGATCATAGTAATTTGGGAAGGAAATTAGTTGGGCATGTTGGGTTCAGAGCAAGCTTAGAATGTTAAAATGAAGTTACTTCCGGAAACACAATGCCTGCGGAAGGACCTCTTAAGTGTCTCTAGTGGTGTCCTTATTTGTCTTCAGCTGGTAGTGGTTTTCCTTCTCTATTTACTTAATAATGGCCTGAACACAAGGTCCTGGTAATTTGCATGTGCTAAAGAGACTGTAGGGGCTGGAGGAATAGCTCAGAGATTAAGGTGCCAAATGCAAGGTCCTGGGTTCAGTTCTCTGGCACCACATAAGCCCAGCATCCTGGCACTTGCTTTTAATCCCAGCACTTGGGAGGCTGAAGCAGGAGGATTGCCATGTGTTCAAGGCAAGATCTTGTCTTTAAAAAAAGAAGAAGCTATAAAATGCTCCCTTTGAATTAAAAAAATGAGCATTCCCTACTTAATAAAAGAAAAAAAATTGTATTGTGAGATAGCTGAGGTCTGTGGTAAGGATAAGTCTTCTATCTGAAATTAGAAAGAAGAAAAAATTTGTGTTAGATGATACATGAATACCCATGTTTATAGCAGCACAATTTATAATAGCCAAATCCAAATCTTAGAAGAAGCTAATATGTCCAACATCAGATGAGTGGATAAAGATGTGGTATATATATACACAATGGAGTATGACTCGGCCTTGAAGAAAGACAAATTGGAGTCATTTGTAGGAAAATGGATGCACCTTGAGACCGTTATGCTTAGTAAATGAATCAGACACAGAAGGTTAAATAAATACTGTGTGTTTTCTCTAATATGAGAAAACCAAACCATAAAAAAGTAAAAAAGAGAGGGAAGAAAGTAAGAGGATAGACTTGGGGAGAAGGAAAGGGGACATGGGGAAGTGGTGGGTGGAGAACGTGGAAGGAGAAATGGATATGGTATGTAAATAAAAATATATATAAATGAAAAAATTTGTGTTATACTGTTGCATCTCATACAAAAATTATGGCAACGGTACATGATAAATGTTTAGTTAAGATGAAAAAGACATCACACATATGTAAACACATGGTATATGTGGAGTTTGGTACTATCTACAGTTTCAGACATCCACCAGAGTTTTTAAATATGTCTCTCTGTGTAAGAGGGGAACTACCTCCCTGTGGCTTCTGCTGTTTATACAGCCTTTAATACTGTAATTTTTCTTTTTATCTTCTTCAGAACAACAGGACATGGATTTGGATATAGAATTTGATGTGCACCTGGGAATAGCTCATACACGTTGGGCAACACATGGAGAACCCAATCCTGTGAACAGCCACCCACAGCGCTCCGATAAAAACAATGGTATGAACAGATTCTGTGTGCTTTGGAGCGATTGTGGTGGGTCAGTAAATGGGAGAAGACTAAAGCACTTCCATTCTTGTCATTTTATTTTGGAAAATTTCAAACATTCAGAAAGATTGTATCTCCAACTTGATGCCCATTACCAGCTTTAACAGTTACTCAGTTCTTAACTGAGTACTTAGCTATTTCAGAATTTTTTGAGTTCTTTCCCAAAGAGGAGCAGGAAGAAATGAGTAAGATCATTATTACAAATTTAGTTACAGAGCATGAAATTGAAATGTAAAATCCAAGAGTCACAGGTAATACCAACTGAGTTTTTAGCCAATGGACTAAGGCTATGTGATTTTTTTTGTCTTTTCCACTCAATGACAACTTCATGGAAAAGGACCCCTAGAACCACTTATTTACTAACTCTTACTGTTCTTAAAACTGATAATATTCCAAATCAAAACCACAGTTTCTGCCACTCCACCCCCTAAATATCTACATGTGTACGTCATACACATCAAAAAAGTTTCACAGATTAAGATTTTATGTCTATTTCCCATGTTGAATATAATTATTATGTTTTACAAACTAATATACTAATAAAAATAATTATGAGAGGGAATTTCACAGATTTTATGAGAAAGCTGGTACTGTTTTAGTGGAATACCAATTAAATGGTTGATTGATTTCTATTTTTTTGTCATACTTTATCTTTAGATATTTTCTTTCCTCCATGTTCTTTGGTGCTGGTTGTCTATCTCTTTCAAAGTTTCCTTCAGGTGTTTTCTGCAGTGCTGGGATAGTGGTTGCAAATTTCTTTAGTGATTTTTGGTCATGAAAAGTTTTTACTTCCCCTTCAGTTTTTAGGGATACTTTTGTTAGATACAACAACCTTCGTTGACACTGCTGTCCTAGGACTGGGCAGTGAAGCAGGACCTAAGAGTCTGATGGCCTCTGAGTTGTCGTGATCACACCCAGCCCCTCAGCAGAGCATTCCCGAGGGTGGTGCTCTCTGCCCTTGGAGGTACTCCTGCTATCACTCCTAACTTTGTCAGCCTTTCTCTCCTCTCCGCTAGTGTCTGATGCCACTTTCTTCTTAGACAATGTTTAAGAGTGACCCCAGAACCCCTGATGTGGTATTCTTAGCCTGCTTTTACTCTAAACAGTTAGTCTCAGACTCTTCTTTTTTTTGTGATGGCTCCTACTTATGTCATTGCCTGTACGGCTGCTGAGCCGACATCTGGTTTAGGTTCCAGGAGGCCTTTTCTAGGGGAAGCTCTCTTTGCTTTTGCAGTTTACACTACACTCTGGCTCTTTCTGGAGGCTGGGGCTATTAGTTGGTGTCAATTCCCACTTATCCTGGATCTGCGCTTACCTTGGTCAGAAGTTCGGGGCTCTGGGCTTTCCTATGTCTGTGGATGTCGGTGGCTAAGGGATGCGCTCAGTCTGGGGCTGCTTTCTGGGCTACTGTTTTCCTCTACTTCCGAAGTGTCTTCAGAATTTCTGTTCTTTCTATGGTCTCCTTTCAGTTGTTGAGGACCTCCTTCGTCTCCTAGCCAAGTTGAACAGGCCATATTCAATTATAATCTCAACTTCTTCTGTGACTCCATAAGGCGACATTGTGTGGCTATGTTATTCGGCTGCCATCTTAATGTTTTTTGACTTAATATCTTTTCACAATAATAACTATTTACAGTGTTTATTAGATTTCTAATATTAGTCATCAATGTTTGCATTTCTTCTAGAATTTATTGTTATTCATAATGGAATCATCACCAATTACAAAGACTTGAAAAAATTTTTGGTAAGTAATGTGAACTCTGAAGACGCCAGTCCTTGTTAATGAGAATAGTGAGATTGTTCGCTGGGATGTGCAGTGTGATCTAGATATGATCAAGTAATTCCTAAGACAATTACAAGGTAGTTCACTGGACTTTTGTTAACAGTGAAGCAATTTTGTATTTTACATGAAAAAAATTATTTGACTTTATTGTACATGATCAAAATGCAAATAAAATTAGAATTTTAAGGGGTAGGGTAATATCAAATAGGGATAGGGTGCTGTCACATAAATTTAGAGTTTTGAGGGATATCTTAATAGTAGAACCTTGTGTAAGTATGCGTAATGCCTTGGGGGTTTATCCCTAGTATTGAAAGGAAAAGGGGGGGGGGAGGGAGAGAGAGAGAGAGAGAGAGAGAGAGAGAGAGAGAGAGATTTATAAAATTTTCTAGGAATCAGGACAGATAAAATGAACGATCTGTGTTCAGATAGCTCCACGGAGGGCATCAGTCTGTGTTTGTGCCATTTACTGCAATAGCCACTGTCCACAAATGACTGTTGTGCTGTTATTACTGAGAAACTTATTTTAAATTTTATTTAATTTTGATTAAATTTAAATAGCCACATGCACTAGTGGCTATTTTATTGAGCAGTACAATATCCTTAACAAAAATTTTTGTTTTCATTATATAATTAGTATTTTGAGTGTTATTGTTCTGTTACATTTTAATTATTTAGAATTTATTTAATATTTATGTGGAATATAACCTAGATTAGGCTATGTTCAGTTATATAAGTTGCCATGTTATTTAGCTTCACTATAGCCAGATGGTTGCCTTAGTTTGAACAATGAACAGATGGGTATAAAGTTAAAAAATATTAAAAATTAGTGAAATTTTTGGATATTATGATTATTTTCTTATATTTTCCCCCCTACTTACAGGAAAGCAAAGGCTATGACTTTGAATCTGAAACAGATACGGAAGCAATTGCCAAGCTTGTTAAGTACATGTACGACAATTGGGAAAGTCAAGATATCAGTTTTACTACATTGGTGGAGAGAGTTATTCAACAATTGGTATGAATCTTCCCATTCATTCATTCATTCATTCATGGTTAGAGAGTCTCACCCAGTAGTCCAGACTGGCCTTGAATTCCCAATCCTCTTGTTTCATCTTCCTAAATTGTGGGATTACTGGCATGGCCACAACACCTGGCTGAATCCACATTTTTAAAGATAATTGTGCCAGCCAGGTCTGGTGGTACAGGCCTGTAATGTCAGCACTCTGCAAGCACAGGCAAGAGGATTGTGAATTTGAGCCCAGTCTGGGAACCTAGTAACTTAGCAATACCCTGTTTCAAAATCAAAAAATAAAAGTGGGCTTGATATATAGCCCAGTATCAATGCATTGGTTTCCATCCTCGGTGTCACATATGCATGATAAGATAATTGTGCCAGTATTGTGAGAAATTGCTGTAAAATTAAATCTGATAAGCAGGCACTATACTAATTTCTTGAGTGTTTTTGACTTTTCTTTCTCATGTATGTAACAGTGCAACTTGAGTAATTAAGAGAGACAAATTATTTGATTTAATGAGCACCCTCAGACACATGCATTTAACATTTGACTTATTTCACACTGGTGCAGCTTCATGAGACTGAAAAGTAAATTTGTCTGAAAGTGTGCACACATACAGACTTATGCACACCACGCTAACCATGCACTTAATACCCACTCTTGCTTCTAACTAGTACTTAGCATTTGGTGAAATGTAGTCATCGTTCGGGGATAGTGTCTGCCTATCTCTGAGTTTGTATACTCAACCCTGTACTTCCTCCTTGGGCACTTTTCCTAGGCTCTATACCTCCATGGAAAAGTATTTTCCAGCCTAAGGGGAAGGCAGTATTTTTGGATCCCATTTCAGTCACCCTAATTAAATATTAAAGACATCAAAGATCCACAAAATGTAAGTCCATAGTGCTGCCTACATCCATTTACTCCATTCATAACACTATCTGTCTCAATTAAAAGGCCTTTCCTGGGCTGGAGGAATGGCACAGCAGTTACAGTGCTTGCCTAGCAAGTACAAGGCCTTGAGTTGATTCTCCAGCACCACGTAAGCTGGGTGTCGTGGCGCATGCCTGTAGCCCCAGCACTCAGGGAGGCTGAGGCAGGAGGATTGCTGGAGGGTTCAAGGCCAACCTGGGTTCACATAGTGAATTTAGGACCAGCCAGTAGTACAGACCAAGACCCTTTCTTTAAATAAATAAAAAATAAAAATTAATAAATAAGTACGTGCCCTTTACTTTTGTACTGTCTTAGTCACTTTCTGATTGCTGGGATACAGTTCCCAGTGCTCACAACCTAAAGGAGGAAAGGTTTGCTTTAGCTCATAATTTCACAAGGTCTCAGCCCATTCATGGGTTCTGGCATTTGTGGATGGGCATGGCAGCGGGCCTAGCTGGAAAAAAGCAGTTCCCAGTGTGGCAAGACGGGATACAGAGGGAATGAGGGGTGGAGCTAGTGAGGGAATTTTATTTTCTTGGTTATGGCCTAATGACTCACCCCTTCCAGGTCACGTCCCTATGACCTGTCGCTTCCAGTCAGGCCTCACCTCTTAGCACAGAAATCAGTGGGTTAACCACCACCATGGAAGTATCTTCCAAACACCTCAGGCTTTTGAGGGACATTCAAGATCCTAATATTTAATAAGAGCCAGCCTTCCCTCCCGCCTCCACCTGGGCTCTATGATGTCTGCAACAAAAGGGGTTGGGAAGATAGAGAATGCAGAGATCTGTTCCTTCCTTTACAAACCAAGGCAGAGTTGTGTGCCTTTCCTGTCTTTGCTGTTTCTGATGAACTTTCTCTCCTATTTACAGTGTAATCCAGTTGGTGTTCTGTGTGGTTCCTCACTCTCCTCCCTCATTTTCTTTCTTAATTCATTCTTTAGGCCCTGTCCCTAAGAAGTTTGGGTTGATGGCATACATATTATTAATTGTGATTGTACATATTTACACCTCTGATTTTGAGGTTTAAAAAAAGTGGCAATTAGTGGTGTACAATGACCAGGTCAGAGCATGGGTTTTCGATGCCAAGCTCAAGATCTTTTCAGCTTTGGTAGGTCTTTCTGCCCTTTTAGGCTCTCTCTAATTCATAGTATGAGAAATATAGTGCATCTACTGAAAGATGTTGGTAGCATGCACAAAAATGACTTTTCAAGTGGTTGTTTTTGGAGATATTATGTATTAAGCATATTTTGAAAAAAGGCTTGGTTAAAAAATTGCTATGCATACACCAAAGCTTGAGTATCTACTTAAAATTTAGACTTATTTATAAACTAATGTAAAAGAATATTTGTATGATCAAAAACATTTCTATGCCAAAACTATTATATTGTGAATACTTTACTTTTGATAGTTTGTTATAATAATAAATTTTGCTAATGTATTTTTTTCTTCTCCATAGGAAGGTGCTTTTGCACTTGTGTTTAAAAGTGTTCATTTTCCTGGGCAAGCTGTTGGTACAAGGTACTGATCTAATAGAGAAGAATAAATAATTACATGTTTTTTGAAACGTTTGAATTATAGGTTTATTCTTTGTAGCTTTCAAATTGGGATCCTTTGGGCTCTGCTCTTTCTTAAAGTTATTTGAGTTTATTTATTTTCAACTATTATTCCTTGTCTGTTATTATACTAGACTTTGATTTAGCAGAACCTAGTAATAAGGCAAATATATTTTGGCAGTTATGATTTTCTTTTTGTATTTGAACCAATGCTAAGGTTACTTTGTGAATTTGGAAATTGCTTATTCTGTAATTATAGGCCCAAAACATTAATTTCTTGTCCATATTTTTTGATACATATATTCCAAGTTGATTTCTAGATAATTGTCCCATCCTTATTTGCTGGGATTTTTAGACATGGTCCTAAAGTCCTTTTTGGAGAAGTGAGGAGCCTTAAGATTTGGTAACTGAGAGATATCCTTCCTGGTCATGGCCTGTGATTCACCCCTTCCATGTCATGTCCTGTGATCTGTCCCTTCCCATCAGGCTGCCCCTCTTAGCACAGAAAATCAGTAGGTTAACTAACACAGTTGAATCGTCTTCCAAACGCATCCTCGTTTGTTGATCTGATTCTTTTATTGCATCTAAAGCTGAGCGTGGAGGAAAAATTTAAACATTATTTGAAAAATGTTGGCAAAACTCAAAATATTGTTAATGAATCATCAATAAAAAAGTTTATTTAAAAAGTTTCATTCTGACTCATCTTGAATTGCAGGCGAGGTAGCCCCCTGCTGATTGGTGTGCGGAGTGAACATAAGCTTTCTACTGACCACATTCCGATACTCTATAGAACAGGTAAAACTGCACTTGCATCGCGCTGTGGGGAAAGCAGATAAACTGAGTGCAGTAGATACAGAGAATTCTTTTAAATTTCAATAAATGCTTTTCTGGTCCATATGTGTATATCTGTATATGTAGTTCTGTTTATATGTGAAAAAGGTTTGTTGTTTTGAGTTCTCTGACTAGTAGAACTTTTTTCTGTTGTATATCCTTAGCTAGGACTCAGATTGGATCAAAATTCACTCGGTGGGGATCACAGGGAGAAAGAGGTGGGAAATGCACTCTGCATGGGTGGGGAGGACTCTCACGCTCTTTTGTTCAATCTTTACTAATTCTTTGTTCTTGGAGTGAATGAATGTGCTGGGCTCTAAAATGTGCTTATTTTACGGGGAAACATTTTGACATTTATTTTTCTAATTTGCAGAATATATTTTGTGTGTCTGCTTTTGGCATTTAGAGAACTGCTTTTAATAATTTGTTTTATTAAAATCTTTGAGGCTTGAGGAAATAGTTGTAAAGTATTCTCTCTTTTAAAAGCATGTAGATACATGCTGAAATTAGAAAAAAACGCTGCTAGTTTATTACACATCAAAATAAGTGGTAATTATTTCAATAATGTCTAATTTTTAACTGAAATACACTTAAATGATTTTGTTTTGCATGAAATTTTACCTTTAGATTTACATTTAATATTTTTGTTGGCTTTATATGAATATAGTCATGTTTTTTATTTATAAGTTTTATTTTTTAGTAAGGCTTTCAGCTAAACAAACTCTGGACAGTTTTATTAACATAATTACAAAGCAAAGTGAAACAACAGTGTATTATTTCTGTTTACTTGTTACTAAAAACTTTCCAGGTAAAAGCAGGAGTGGTAGCTTTAGCAAATTGAAACCCATATTGTTAATGTTTAATTCTTGGTTTCTTGAAAAGCTTTTGCCAGCGCACTTTCAACTTACTTATCTTTGATGGTGACTGCTTTCACTGTTTTATCTAAAGCAGAAAGTTGTTTCCTAAAACAACTTTCAATCATAAGATGTTAGACTGTATTTTCTCTCCTGATCACTCCCCTTGTCCCCTAGCCTTTCCAAAAGAACACAATCATCTGCCAAGGGAGAATACAGAATTTCAATTTAGAGTTCTAGATTTTTGTTAATAATTCTGCTTTTGTGTATATTTTCTATATGTATTACTTCATAGATTGTCTTGGGGTACTTTTAGAAAAACAGAAAAAATCATGGCTAAGGTCTTCAGAAAGTAGAAGAAAATGAATGATAGTAGATTGTTTTTAAGTAAGCTTCATTTCTCTAGTTCCTAGAGGTAGACAATTTGTGGTTCATTGAAATTTAGTTAAAAGAATGATTAGGTAGTCTATAAAAGGAAAACTCTGGGCTGGTTTTAGGCCTTGCTGTTTTCTCTAGGTTTGACTGAAAAAGCCACCCTTCCCTGAAGAACAGGGATGATAATTGCATCCCAATTGAATTGCATGAGGTAATCGATATATAGGAAAACATTTGGAAGATTTTATTTAAATGAATAGTGATGCCTCATTCTTTTAAAATAGTTTACTAAATAAACTTTTATCATTTGAAGAACATACTTACCAATATTTAGACTGAAACTCAGTCCTGTTAGGACATTTTATAAACAAAGCTAATAGTAGTTATTTTTGAAGTGTGGTTATCGGAGACTCCTACTTTTTTCATTTAGTTGGTTTTTGTTTTTGAGACAAATCTCTGTTGTACACGCTGGCCTTGATCTCGTGATTCCTCTGCCTCGTTCTCCCAAGTGCTGTGATTGCAGGTGTGGGCCAATGTTCCTGGCTCCTTTTACTTGTTTTTAAATTCTCTTTTTGGGGATGGTGGAAACCCAGGGCTCATGTACGCTAGGTAAGCCCTATACTACAGAGCTACATCCCCAGGACCTTTTACTTTTTTTAATGTGTGATAAGATTCAATTTTTGGTGAACAGTTTCAAGAATTTTGTTTTTCTTTCCAAAGCTGACAGTTGTTTAACCACAGTTCAAAGTCAAGATAGAGAAAATTCCTTTCCCCAAAAAGTTGCCTTGAGTTGGTCCTTTGTTGTCAACCTGTATCTCATTCCTTACCTCTTGTGACATGCTGATTTGTTATGTTTCTACCATGATACCTTTCTTTGGATTGCTGTACCATTATTAAAAGTCCGATGTATTCACTGCTACTGTAACTGGTTGGGAAGTGTTATTTTTTTCATGCCTAAAACACATGAAATATTCACGGGTGTGGAGAATTTTGGATATACGGTTCTAAGAATGCTTACTACTACTACTATAAAAAAATCTTTGTACGTGCATTTTAGAAAATATATATGGTGTCGGGTTTTAGAAAGATATTTGTGTTCTGTGATTTTGTGTCTCTGGATTCTAATGCCTCCTGTGTCCTGGCTTGGGAGAAAGGGCCTTTTCTGTGTCTAAGATATTTATATAGCTTGTCATAGATTTTTTCCCGGAGTTGGCTAGTTTATCAAACTTCACAGTTCCTTGTATTCACTTGAGTTGTGAATGAGAAAAAAGAAAAATTATTCTCACTACCTTGACAAATTATGATGTTAGAATTCTGAAGTGCTAGAATCAAAAGGTACTGTCTTTGTAAGAGAATCATACTTTATTCTGACTGAAAAGAAGAATAAGGAGACAATTTTAAGACAGAGGAGGGTCCTGTGTCTAATAGCAGTTGCTACCTAGGATATTCAGTGGCTGAGGAGTGATAACACACCCTTGTTTTTAAACCAGAATTAGTTTAGATTACAGTATATTTGTCATGTTGACTTGCTGACTTACTGTTGAAAACTGGGAAGTTTGGTTGTAACAGAAATTAATTGGCCACTAGTCATTATTCATTACAGTTTTGATGTTTTTAATGTAATCTTTGCAACAGATGTAGGCACACAAACTTTTATATTAAGTGTGTCAAGTTTGATATGAAATTAAGATTAGTGTGTATACACTCTTTAAAAAATTATGATATCAATAAATCAGTGGACTTTTATCTAGAAAAGAAATACATTAAAAATTTATAATATAGCACTATTATTGTCTGCCATGCATTCTTTTATGGTTGCTACTTCACTCTACAGTTTTTGTCTGTTCTCATTGGCTTATTGCATGGAAATAAGGTGACCCACCTGGCATTTTTAAATTGCTAAAATGATTTTATGTTGCTGTTGTCCTTTTGTTGAATTTGCAAAAATGTATGTTTCTAAATTAGCATGATTGTCTACATGTTTGTCAATTCATACTGACTGTATGCTCTAGGCAAAGATAAGAAAGGAAGCTGCAATCTCTCCCGTGTGGACAGCACAACTTGCCTTTTCCCTGTTGAAGAAAAGGCGGTAGAGTATTACTTCGCTTCTGATGCAAGGTGAGCATCCTTAATTGACTCAAAAAAGAATTTTTAATGAAATTTCTCACCGTACAGAAACCAAAATGTCATTTTGTAGAAATCTATTTATACTGCATTAGAAATCCATGTGTGTTTCTCTTTCTTTCTCGGGGGGGGTTGGGGGGGTCGGGACTGAACCCAGGGCCTCTGCAGGCTGTGCTGCTGAGCTACATCTCCACCCAGGAGATGTGTTGAGCACGTGGATTCCTTGAGCACTGTCCCAGCGTGCCCACTTTCAGATGCTCTTTTTGCTTTCTTTGTTTTCTTTCTTTTTTTCTTTCTCTCTTTCTGTAGGCTTACCTGTGGTTTGTATGGAGGAGAAATTTTAGGGTTTTATTATTTTTGTGTGCTGGGGGTTGAACCCAGGGCCTTCTAAGCATGCTAGGCAAATACTTTACCTGTCAGCTATGTTGGTAAGTAGAGTCGCTTAGTTGACATCGCACCAATAATAGCTTACTTGCCATTTTACTGTTATTCTAGCAGGGACACTTACCTTTTACATTTCGAATGAATTGGAAGCATAGTCATAGTTCTAGACTTTGAAAGAAAAATGCAATAGAATATTTAGATGCATTTGTAAATGAAATACTATCAAAATGAGGATAATTGCTAATAGGTATTAGATTTATTCACTTTGGCTGAAAATAAGAGGACACAGTAAAAATGAGAAAATGTTATCACTTTGGAATTAATTTAGGGAATGTCTTATCTCAGTGGGAAAACAAACTTTCCTGCTTCCTAATTCTGTAAATGTGTAAACATTGCGAAGTGCATCGTTGCTCTCTTTAAGTGAGTTTGCTGTCGAGTGGACAGGGAGCTGTCATTTAAATAAACTGAAAATTGGAGAAACATTATCAATATTTTTTATTCTTGCATTTGTATTGAACACTCTTGAGCAATGCCATATGCTAGCCTTTTGAGATCAAGATGATAATAAAAAGTAAAAATATCACTTGCTCTTAAGAAGCTCTTTCATAATGGAAGAGACAAATTTTAAACAATCATATAAGATTCCTAGTGTGATAAGAATTACCAGCCTTGTGACGCTAAGGACAAGCGGGACTGGTTAGGCGGACACTGCAGTAGTCGGCCACAGTGCAGCTGACAGCAGCTGGTACGAGTGTGTGGCGGTGGACATAGGAAAAAGCTTCTGAAAATGTTTAGGGGCTAAAGTTGTAGTATTTTATGATCAATAGAAGATGGAGTTTAGCCCAGTGATTAGAGCACTTGCCTCGCATGTGCAGGTGCTGGGCTTTTTTTGTTGTTGTTTTGTTTTTTCTTTTTGAGTCAGGGTCTTGCTTTGTAGTCCAAACTGGTCCTACACTCACTATGTAATTCAGGCTGGCCTCGAACTCATAGGGCCTCCTGCCTCAGCCTCCTGAGTGCTGGGATTACAGATGTGTGCCACCATGCCTGGCTTATGTGGTGCGGAGGAAGTTAGTAGAGGTACTGCAAGATAATAGTTGTATTTAAATTTTGGGTTCTAATAATAGTAATTTTACTTCCAATAGTGCTTCTTGGTTATTGACTGTGATATCTTTTTGAACATCTTATAGTGCTGTCATAGAACACACCAATCGTGTCATCTTTCTAGAGGATGATGACGTCGCAGCAGTGGTGGATGGCCGCCTTTCCATCCATCGCATTAAGCGCACCGCAGGAGATCACCCTGGGCGAGCTGTGCAGACCCTCCAGATGGAGCTCCAGCAGATCATGAAGGGTGGGAGCGCTGGCCTGGCCTGGCCTGATGTCCTTTAAGAAAGGGTGCATTCCACCCCTGTCCACTGAGAGGCCTAATTATAATGACACTGAGTGGAATCTTCTACATAGTTAGTGAAGGAGCAACCCCAAGAAAAGGGATGATTTCCGGAGAAATTATGTGCTGGTCTCTAATAGTTCATTTATTCATGACGGGCTATTTTTAACATTATACGATGATTATTTTAATATAAAATCTGATATTTTTAAGATACTTTATAAATGTAGTTTATATCAGGTCCTTATTCTCGTATTCTTTCTGTGCTTCAGTTTCTCATACGTAAGATAGGAATAGCAGAACCTCCCTCATTAAGGTTGTTGTGAGGATTAAGACAGCTGATTATGCACAGTCCTTTGAACAGCATCTGGTGCACTCTCGGACCATGATGTTTATTGCTATTAAGTGTTGGGATTATTATGAATTTGATTTTCCTTTCTGATTGACTTGTAGTGGAAGTACAACCTAGCATTTATTGCACAACTGTGGTGGGTCACGTTCCTTCCCATGGTGATCCACCCTACAGACCACACTCTGCAGTAACTGCATTTCTTTCTTTACAGATTAAGAAATTTCTCCAGTTGAGATAGAAAAGGATAAACCCATGATTTGAAATACCTAGATCTCCCTCCAAAAATTAAGCTTTTCTTACTCTCCTGTTTTGTTATAACTATACATTTAGATAAGTAAATGAAAGTGACTTTTTCTTCTTAATTTTTTCCGTATAGAGTAACATATAGTCATCTAACACTTGGGAAGTCATATATTAATATTGTTTTCTGCGATGTTTTAATTTATCAAGATCCAGCCAGTGGCCTTTTCATTGTGCACAAATTTCTTCTTCGGTTTATTGATTTTTGTTTTAATTATATAATTTCTTTTCTTTCTAGGCAACTTCAGTTCATTTATGCAGAAGGAAATTTTTGAGCAGCCAGAGTCTGTTGTGAACACAATGAGAGGAAGAGTCAACTTTGATGACTTTACTGGTAATAATATATGACTTCTTTTTATTCTTAGAGTCTTTGGGGCCACTAGCAACCAGAAAGTTTATGTCCTCTGCAACCAGTAGAACTGCTATCACTGCTAGTCATCATCACCAGTAGAGTCTAATCCTGCCATGTTGATTCTGACTGTGTAACCTGTCTACACTAGCCAGATTCGGAGGCAGTAAATTCATGGTCATCAGGTGCCCAGGGGAGGGTTTTGGGAGATTTATCTTTTAATGTGTGATGTTGGAAGGATGAAAAGTTTTGGAGATGAATAGTGGTAATAATTGTACAGGAATGTGAATGTGCTCAGTGCCTCTGAATTGTGCACTTGCAAAGTTAAAATGGTAAAATTTACCTATTGGGCACCTGCTGTGACTCAGAGATAGTTTCCAGTCCTTTGCTAGGTACTCTGAGTTCTGAGGAGAATGGGGCCCGGTCCACGTGCAGGAAGCTTCCACCTATTGTGCTAGGTTTTCTCTTTCAGGTTCTAAATCAGCAAAGGTATAAACTTCCCTTAGAAGTCTTCCAGGTGATTCTGATGCTGTGTGAATAGCTTTTGTCTTCCATGTTTTTAAGGTAGAGGGCAGAATGCAACACTCGTCTTGTTTGTGAAAATTTTTTTCCAATTTTGTGTCCTAGAAGTTTATGCACAGGTTATTCCCACAAACTGTCAGTCTCAAATTCTTCTCATAGGTAGGAGTGAACCATAGGAAAATAGTGAGTAAGAGTCTTCAATAACTAATATGCAATTATTTAAAGGAAGGTAAAATATAGTAGTATGACATCAGAAGTGTATTTTAATGATGAAATACCTAGACGGCAATGTTCTGTAAAGAATGAGTCTGCCTGTGGGAAGAGGCTTTCATGAAGTCCAAAGGTTTGCGTTTTGAAAGGTTTAGGAAAGAGGAGAGCCAGATGAGAACACTGAGATGTCTAGAAGAGCGTTAACTACGGGATACGGGGGAAAGATTATTATGAGCTACTTATGAAATAAATTACATTTTGTCTGCTAGGGCCTAGTACTTGAAGAGGAGTAAAAAGAAGTAAGTCTAGGAGAGAAGTGAGAAGGACCACCATGGAGGCCTTCCATGCAGTCGGAAGTAGGAGCTGGGAGGGGCACGGGGGCCTTGGAGCCCGGGCAGTGCTCACTGTACTGTACTGAAATGGGTTCTAGTCCCCACTGTGCCCTGGAGGGGTGAGGGAGCTGTCCTGCCTGGGGGTGCAGTAACATGAAGGGTAAATAGGGACCAGAGAGAATCAGGAATAGTAGAAACCAGGACCCACATCTCCCCTCAGGGTTGAGGTGATTACTGAAGACTTTTTAGGGCTGGAAGAACTATGAAAGCAAAAATATCATTTATGTCATCTGGAATTATGCTCAGGAAAAACATTTGTGTTGTTAGGGAAGAGAACAAGACAAATGTTGAGGATTTCACGGTGTC
The DNA here is from genome assembly GCA_004027205.1 of Ctenodactylus gundi. NCBI lineage: Eukaryota > Metazoa > Chordata > Mammalia > Rodentia > Ctenodactylidae > Ctenodactylus > Ctenodactylus gundi. The sequence goes on along the minus strand of PVKB01000745.1, from coordinate 542,008 downwards.
ATTCCTTTCCGCTCCTCACCCACAGGCTGAGGATCACACACAGGCTATCCATGCACACTGCCACTGTGCTATACTCCCCAACGCCCGCCCCCAGAAGTTGATGGGCTTAAAAAGCCCTTTTGTCTCTAATTATGTGCATAACGTTTCATAATGTAAACAGGATAGCGGTTATCTTTTGTTGTTAACATGAAGAAATCAAGACTGTGCAGCTTGAAGGTTGTGCCAGAGGTCACAGTGCTCGTCATTCATGGAGCCAGACACGTAGCTGCCTCTTGTTTGGTCACAGCTGCACTTCATTCCCGCCCCTTGGCCACCAAGCATATGTACTCCTTCTAGTCCTTACAGCCGACGCTTGGTCTGAATCAGGCTCCTCTCAAAAGGAACGGACACTCCTTGAACTGCCCCACACCTCCTTAGCTGCAAGGGAATTTGCTGGGACTAATTTTAGGAAAAGAGTAGCCAACTACCTGCCTGTTATTCTTGGTCATCACCTGCAGTGCAGGTCTCTTGGGTACTCTCTCTCTCCTCATATTGAGCTTGCCTTTGTGTGACCCTGAGCCAGCCTCACTCTGCTGTTTCCTTTCTTCCCACACCTTTGTAGTGCATGCCAAGGTATGTGCAAAACACTGTAGGTGGCGTTTTGGTCCACGGCAGGAACAGCAAGGAAGCCAGTGTGGCTGCTGTGGGCTAGGTGAGGGGACAGACACTTAGGGGTTAGGTCATGGAAGGTGAGGCACATAGGTTGGATTGGATTCTATTACTTGGGAAGCCAATGACGTGTTTTGTTTTGTTTCTATGTCGCTGATTTTCTAAAAAATAAATATAACTTCCCTACTGTTGAAATTTTGAAAGAAGAGTATAAAATATTTTAAAATTTTGAAAGTAAAACATGTAAGTTTGGTTTTATAGAAAAAAGAGTGAGGAGATGAAGAGCTCAGAGTTAGTAAACATCAGACTCATGGTGGGAAAGGACAGGAGGGTGGTGGCCTGAGGATGTGCCTGTCTTTCCCCTCAGCCGGGCCCTCAGCTTTGCGAGTGTAGAGACCTGGAGGCCTCTCAGAGCCCTGGTCAGGGTGTTCACCTGCTGGATGCTGAAGAAGTACGAGTTTATGAGAGAATGAATGTTGCTGAGATACCCTAGACAGAAAACTCAATAGTTTGAAAGGATCTATAGATAAGATAGAGGAATGTCTAAATAGCTAAATGTGGGGGAAACAAAAGAACAGACTCCCTCGAAGGGTTTCGAGGTCAGATTTGGCCTCTCTGACAGAAAGACCATTGTGTCTGTTCATAGCAGGCGAACTCTGGGAGGTCAGGGAGACAAGGGAGGGCTCAGGAGGATGTTGCTGTCTCGGAGGACAGGTGCTCGTGCAAGCGCGTCCCAGCAGCGGTAGGCCTTGAGGGCAGATGCTGAGGAGCACTGAGAGCAGCCTCGGATGCTGCCACCTCTGGAACTGAAGGGTGGGTGAGTGGTCATGGCACGTACTGATGTGAGGAAGGCTGAGAGGAGAGCAGTGTTTTATTGCGTGCAGAGCACTGTTCTGGGGACCTAGTGTGAAGGGGGAAGAAATGTGTGTATTAATTAGAAATAATAAAATTCACAGTATAAAATTCTCAGTGAGTAAGTGTGTTTTGTTATGTTTTTCGAAATATGCTGCCCAGGCTGGCCTTGGACAGCTGGGCTCAGGCTGTGCTGCTTCATCCTATGGGTATATGTCTGACTTCTGACCAGCCTCCGGAGTGTGGTCACAGTCGTGACTTCTGTGACGCCACACTTCAGAACAGTTCCATCACCATAAAAATGTCCTCGTTCTCCTCTGTTGTCAGCCCTGCCCCAAACTACAACAGTCAGCATTTAATGATCTGTCACCTATGTTCCTATAATTTTGCCTTTCAGATAACTTTTAATCAAAGGGATGAATGTATAAGTGATTAAACAAACTAGATTACTGTAATTGTGTATATTTGTTAGGGTGAGGAAAGTGAGTTACTATCTTGGGGGAGCAATTAAACTGTGACCTATTAATTTACCTTTCATGGTTTTGGAAAAGTATGCTTCCTAAAGGAATAGGAATTCCTAAAAAATAGCAATCATATTTCTCATAATGGCAATGGACGCTTGTGAAAAGTGATTGTCTATTTCATATGATTCTTTCCTAAGTAATTATATACACTGACTTTTATTTTAGTGAATTTGGGTGGTTTGAAAGACCACATTAAGGAGATCCAGAGGTGTCGGCGTTTGATTCTTATTGCTTGTGGAACAAGTTATCATGCTGGTGTGGCAGTAAGTGACCTTTTAAATACTTATGTTATGTTAGACATTGCAGGACACCTGCAGACCGATAATACCTCTAGTAGTATGTCATGTGATCTTTATCTGTCTACTTTATCATGTTGTCCTTTTGTGTTTACTATGACAAAAATCAGGAAGGAGGTTGTGATTAATAGCTGGTTACATGATGTTTCTGTGGAAGATCTGATGCACACAGCTCTTTATGGACACCGGCTTCACGAAGGGCTGGGAGGGGAAGGTTTGCACTGTCCTAGGCCCGTAGCCAGGAGCCATGTCTACTTGCTCAAGAGTAGGCACTGGGTTTTGTTTAGCATTCCTCACTTGCCCCAGATGGGTGGCTAGTGTCATGTGTGACTTTCAACCCATGTTTACTTCATAAGTACATTTCTGGGGAAAATAAAGGAAGTCTGTTTTTTGTCAGACTTCATTTTTTAAGTTGGTATTTCAGAAGCCGAAAGTTTTAATATGTCAAAAACATGTATTTGTTGTTAGTGTAGAAACTGTGGAGTGTAGTGTTCTCTTAATCCAGTAAATCGCATCTGAATGTGGTTTTGTTATAAAGAGACCAATTTTGTGCTCCTCATATACAGAAGACCTTTATGTTCAGTTTTAGCTTTTAGGATTGGTTCCCAGGGTTCTTGACAGTAGTTTGTTTATTTCTTGGGCATACATATTTATGTCTTACATTTATGGGAATCACTCATTCAGCTAATGTAGGACACTGTCTCATCACCAGCCCTTGCATTTGAATAAGCTTTGCTGTTGTCTAAAGCCATCCCTGTGCTCTCTAAATTGCATTAGCTTAAAAGGAAAGGCTATGCAGTGATGAAGCAAAGAGCTTTAAGATTGTTTCAAGAAGGAAAGATGCGTGAATTTATAAAGACAGTAGTGTATGTCACAGAAGGGGTGGTTGGCTCAGCAGTGCCTTAGGTCTTTTGTTAAATGAGCCCTCTATTTAGAAACAAAAACTTAATTAAATGCTTCATCTAATACTCAGCCTCAATTTAGGGACAGACGTAATATATTTATGAGAATTTTCTTATTTCTTCTATTATCTCATTATCTCTGTGTGATGATAACAGGGTGTGTGTGTGTCTGTTGCATAGTTACTGTAGTTAACAGAAATTCTCTCCTAGATTTTTTGTACAGAATAGTACCACTTACTTTATTAATTCTGTTCTACTGGCTTATTTCTTTTTCAGTGGGGTGAAATGTGAATGATATATTTGCATGACTTTTTTTTAGGGCATCCTTTGCATCCTGAACAGTAAAAACTGACTACACTCAAGCCATTTTTTTGGTTGTACTGTGAATTGAACCCATAACCTTCAAACTGAGCTGTGTTACTAGTCCTTTTTCAATTTTGATTTTGAGGCAGAATCTCTAAGTTGCTAAGTTGCCCAGGCTGGGCTTGAACTTGTGATCCTCCTGCCCCAACCTCCCAGAGTACTGGCATTACAGGCCTGTGCCACGAGGCCCCACTCATTTTACATATAGCATGCTTTTCAGAATTTTAGTTGCCTTTGGGTTTTACAGCTGCCTGTAATAGAATTTATAGCATTAAGTTATCCTCTTACAATAAAATGTCATCTGTGTATTCATAAAAAATTGCTTCCACTGAACCCAAGTATTTTTAGCAGATATATGTAGCCTGAGGTCATTATTGTATATGCTATTTTTATGTTATATGTAATATTTATATTTTGTATTACAAAAATAATATATAAATTATTTATAAGTTGCTAGATTTGTATCTTTATATATTGAAGAATATAATTCCCATGTAACACTTACATGGTGAGGGGGGGATAGTTTGATTTGCATTTGTTTGAGGGAAATCATGTAGCATTTTCATATCATTTTTTTCCCAGCTACTTATTTATAACTAATAAACAGTTGGGGCATAGCTCAGTGGTTAGAGCCCTTGCCTAGTAAGTCCTTGGGTTTGATTCCCCAGCATCACATAAACTGTGTGTGGTGGCACCTATAATCCAGGCAGTAGAGAGGCCGAGGCAGGAGGGTTGCTGTGATTGGAAGCCAGCCTGGACTACATACTGAGTGCAGGCCCAGCTTGGACTACAGAGTGAGAACCTGTCTCAATAAAATCAAAATAAAATAGTAAATAAAATATTTGTCAATGGAAAGGAATATTTTCATTTCCTAAGACTTTATGCGGATGGTGTTGTGATGTTGCTAGAAAGTGTCAAATCAAAATTATTGAACTAAATATAACAGAACAGTTCTAGTTTGATTTGTGAGCAAGTAATGGTGGGCAAGCTGTGGAGCAGGGGTCTCTGGTAGTTTTCATGGCTGTGAGCAAGAACTGCGGTGACGGAGCTGGAGGAGTCGTGGTTACTTCCTGAAGGGACGGTGAGGGGCTGTCAGGGTAAAGGATTCATTGTTGTGTTAGAACAAGTGCTGCATGCATACGTATCTGTGGGGCCTTTGCTGGCTCACAATTGATATTCTATAGTCTTTAATTTTCCAAAGTAGAGGAAAAAGAATCTAGCTGAAATAGAAATTTAGTAATAGGAATGTGAAGGTGCTTTAGTCTGCACTGCCTTTCAGTGCATGTAAAAAATTAAAACGTGACCCTTCTTAAAATAAGATTCCTAAAATGTAGTGCCATGGAGAAATGGTATTATTCATAAACACACTGCATTTTTTTTTTTTTTTTTGAAACGTAGTCTCCCTCTGTAGCCCAGGCTGGTCCTGAACTCCCTGTGTAGCCCAGCTGGCCTTGGACTCACGGCAATACCTCCTGCCTCAGCCTCCTGAGTGCTGGGATTGCAGGTGTGCGCCACCACAGGTGTGCTGGGGAATCCATCATGAGTACTTAGCATTTGACTTAGTGCTTGCTAGGCAAGTGCTTTAACCTTTGAGCCGTTCCTCCATCCCCATACTGCAATTATAAAGTATTTACTTTTTCCCTGAACATGTGCATTTGTTATTTCATTTGAAATCTTTCAGTGACTTGAGTATTATGTGAATTTTCATTTTAATGCTGAAGAATTGAGGAGATAGTTAACACATAACCTAACCGAAAATAGCACTTTTTCAAAATATTTTATATGTGTGAGTCTATTTGCTTATAAGAGTATATGAATTGCTGGTTATCTAAAGAGATTTTCACTAAAATGTTAATAGTAGCAATCATTGGGTAGTGGATTTTGATTATTTTTAAAATTACATTTTCTAGCTTTATGCATATATCATTTTTATAATCAAAAAAGTGAAAAGTATACATTGAATCCAAAGAATTCCAGGTTGAAAGAGTATGTGACAGCAGGTTGTATGACCATGTCACCTTCTGTCTGCAGACACGCCAGGTTCTGGAGGAGCTGACAGAGTTGCCAGTGATGGTGGAGCTAGCCAGTGACTTTCTGGATAGAAACACGCCAGTTTTTCGAGATGATGTTTGCTTTTTCATAAGTCAATCAGGTATGTTTATTTTACAGACATGAGGGGAAACAAAGTCACTTTTAAAAATATTTCTGGTATATCTTGATAAAACTATAAAGAGAAAGCAGTGTTGCTAATGATTTGACAAATAGAGATATACTTTAATATTGCATTCTTAATTAATAAAAATTAACATCTTTTATGCTCAGAAACCTGAATATTTCCGAAATGAGAAAGGGATCTTAGAAAGCTGACTCTAAGTTTTGTAAATTTATTAAGAGCATATATTATACTTATGTAAAAACAGTTGATATTATTGAAAGCATGGCTGTTTTTGGTTTGTGCCTGTGTGTTAGCTTCTGTTACACTTTTTTGCCTAGGGGAGACAGCAGATACCCTGATGGGTCTTCGTTACTGTAAGGAGAGAGGTGCTCTGACTGTGGGGATCACAAATACAGTCGGCAGTTCCATTTCAAGGGAGACAGATTGTGGTGTTCACATTAATGCTGGTCCTGAGATTGGTGTGGCCAGCACCAAGGTATGTTCTTGCCTTCTGTCTGATGAGTATGTAATCGTAGTGTTGGTGAAACAGCAGTCTGTAGACCAGTCTATACCTGTAGCCCTCACTACTCAAAAGGATCCTTTGAGACCAAATCAGACGATATAGTTTTCTGAGCAGATCCAAAATTTGTAGGGCAGGCAGTCATGTGAGAAAGATCGCAGCCATGCTGGAACTCACAGGCTTAGGCCACAGCTATTCTCCATAGGGGCAACATCTTTGTTCTCTCTCTCTCTCTCTCTCTCTCTCTCTCTCTCTCTCTCTCCCTCTCCCTCTGCCTTCCTTATTCCCTCCCTCTTTCAGTCCTCAACCTTGCTCTTAACATTTTCCAATTGTATTTTCATTTCCAAAATTGAAAATTTTCAGGTTTTTAAGATGCAGATTGTGGCTCATTCTTCTGCCGATCTGTCACATTTCAGGCTTACACTAGCCAGTTTGTGTCCCTGGTAATGTTTGCCCTCATGATGTGTGATGACAGGATCTCCATGCAAGAGAGACGCAAAGAGATCATGCTTGGATTGAAACGGCTGCCAGGTGCGAGGGTGTTCACACGCCCTGTTGTTTTCTAAGGCAGTTGGGTGATGGGAGAGCTGCTCTTTCTGTGCTGGTAGCTGCGGTTGATAGCTACTTAGATCTATCTACCTTTGCTCCAATGTGATAGCAAAATCTCATGCTGATATTGCATATTAATATAAACACTAGTCCTTTGTTGGGTGCTAATCTCATGCTGATATTGCATATTAATATAAACACTAGTCCTTTGTTGGGTGCTATCAATTTACTATTGTTGTTACATCCGTTTTTAAGTTTATTGTCCATTTCTCATAGATTTTGCTCATACTGACTTCTTTTCAGATCTGATTAAAGAGGTTCTGAGCATGGATGATGAAATTCAGAAACTAGCAACAGAACTTTATCATCAGAAGTCAGTCCTGATAATGGGACGAGGTTATCATTATGCAACTTGTCTTGAGGGTGCACTGGTATGTATTTTCAGTATGTTGATATCCAGACCACCTGGCAGCCATACTTTTATTTTATTTTATTCAATTTCATTTATTTGTTGTTTGTTTGTTTATTTATTTAAGGCAAGGTCTTGCTCTGTAGCCCAGGATGGCCTTAACTCATGACAGTCCTCCTGCCTCAGCCTCCCAATTGTTGGAATTATAGGCATGAACCACCATTTCCAGCTTTTATGTGGCAATGAGAAATTGAACTCAGGGCCTTAGGCTTGCAAGACAAGCACTTTAATCACTGTTCCATTCGTCCAGTCCCGTAATTCTTTTTTTTTTTTTTTTTTTTTTTTTTGAGGCAGGATCTGGCTCTGTAGTTCAGGCCAGTCCTGAGTTGACTATGTGGCCTAGGCTAACCTTGAACTCACAATAATCCTCCTGCTTCAGGCTCCTAAGTGGTGGGATTATAGGCATGTACCACCATACCCAGCTTCTGTGGCGCTAGGGAATCTAACTTGGGGCCTTGTGCTTGCTAGTAAAGTTCTTTGGCCATTAAGCTATTTCTCTACCCCCTCATTTTTTTTTTTTTTTACCATGATAAAGACCAGAATATGCCATGTCCTAGTAAGCACTCTACCATTGAACTACATAATCAGCCTCAGTCATACCTGTAGAATAAATGAATGAAAAAGGTGGAGATTTTTTAAAAAATACTCTGTATTAGTGCTGTCTTTTTCTTTTCTTTTTTTCTTATTAATCTTGAAAGGTGTTTTGTTCCCATATCTGGGAAATTAAGGTTAAGTCATTTGTTCAGTATTAAGAAAAGGAAAGCAGGCATAGAGGTCTCGGGTACTTTCACAGCTTAGTGTTAACTAATGCTACCATAGAACTTAATTCAAAAGTGAGAAACCAAGAAGAGTTCATTTCAGTCTGATATCCTGGGTTTAGGAGGCAACTTGAGCTTATGTGTTGTCTAAAAATGAAGAAAAGTTAAATTCTGTAGATAAGAGCTTGAGATCAAACATGAAGCGAGTGGGAGAAGAGTTTCAAAGAAATATGAAGATGTTCAAGATAATCAGAAATTTTAAAGAAGTCCTTGTGGAGCCTCAAAACTTACAAATCCTTGGTAATACTGTAGAAATAATGATCTACTAATTTGTTAGCTTTATTTAAAGATCAGTGCTCCTTGAATACTTTTGAATAAATGGGAACCTAACAGCAGATGCTTTGTATAATGTTTACTTAGAGATGGAATTTTGGAAAATGTTCTGAAGACTTCTCTGAATCTTTCTTATTAGAAAATCAAAGAAATTACTTACATGCACTCAGAAGGCATCCTTGCTGGTGAACTGAAACACGGCCCTCTAGCTTTGGTGGATAAGTTAATGCCTGTCATCATGATCATCATGCGAGATCACACTTATGCCAAGTGTCAGAACGCTCTTCAGCAGGTGGTGGCTCGACAGGTAACTCGTGGCTGGCTGAGGGGGAAACCTTGGTGATCTAAGTGCTAACTTACTGGAGCTTATTTGAATTTTATATTTAAAGTGATAGTTCTGGCTAACTAGATGAAACTTACAAAGCATGTTTGCACTTGTTAACTCGTTTGCTTTGGGATGTACCTTTGAGATCTATGCGGGTTAGTTTGACAAGACTCAGCTCACAGATCTCATAATAGGTGGACCCAAGACTGACACTGAGGGCTTGGTCTCCAAATTCTATTTTCTTTCAGTTAACATATAGTGCTTTATAAAAATTTAATATTCTGAAATATTTATTTCAGAAGAGATCTTAGCAGTTATAGTTTACATTAATTTATGAAAACTGTTTTTTAATAGAATTTTCATCAGGTTGGCTGACCTTCTAATGAACTCTTAAAGATATCACTCCCCAAGAATAATGTAGTAGTAAAGAACTTGAGCTTTGAAGGAATGCAGACCTGAATTCAAGTAGAAAGCCTGGGTCTATTGAATTTCACAAGTTTTGTTTCCTTAGTGAATCATTCAAACTGACCTCTTAGGACTCTGAGTCCTAATGTGCATGTCACAAGAGGCCACATGTGAATTGTGCTGCCTAGAACTTGCAGGTTCATGTGTTTCAGCCCTACATTTGCCTTACTAGTGATCACACATGTGGTTTTCTTTGCCAGGGGCGTCCTGTGGTGATCTGTGACAAGGAGGATACCGAGACCATCAAGAACACAAAGAGAACCATCAAGGTGCCCCACTCGGTGGACTGCTTGCAGGGCATCCTCAGCGTGATCCCCCTGCAGTTGCTGGCTTTCCACCTTGCTGTGCTCAGAGGCTATGATGTAAGTGATCCTCAACCACACAATGCTTAGGATTTTTTTTTTAAACTTTCCTCCCAAATTTTAAACAGTAGCATTTAAGAGATTCATTAACTATATATCTGTCACCTGTTATCTTTTCATGGTACAATTAGTAGGTTATTAGTGTGTCATAATATCTGCTTACCCATAGAACTTGAAAGTCTCCTCTAAGACTGGGATTCCCCTTGGGCAACTCTAGTATGTGCTGTTGTTGCTTATGCTGTGTGTGTGCGTCTAAATGGAGATAGAACCCAGGGCCTTCGTGCTAAGCTGTATCTCCAGCCCATTTTTATTTTTGATTTTGAGACGAAGTCTTGCTGAGTTGTCAGACTGGACTCGAACTTAACGATCCTATGTCAGCCTCCCAGAGTTTTGGAATTGTGTCAGGGTTGTGTCACTGGGCCCAGCTGTTATATGCTTCTTAATAGGGTAGCTATTGGCAGGCATGTGATTAGGGTATTCTCTGTTGTTTACGACTCCCACACAATGTAGGACTTTGCCATTTTTAGTCTCCCAGTTATTGTGGCAATACAAACCTGCTCCTGTATATCACATCTAATGTTCCTTTGGGGGCTGCTACCTGTACAGAGGACCAAGACGTTCTGCCTGTGTATAGTAGCATACATATTTAGAATTCCTTTTCCTGACTTAATATTTTCAAAGCTTTGGGTGTGGTTTCTTGTAGTTGGTGGTGTTATTTTTTTGGTTCATTTTATTTTATTTATTTATTTTTGTTTGTTTTTGAGACAAGATCTTTGCTCTGTAGTCCAGGCTGGTCCTGAACTCACTGTGTTGTCTAGGCTGACTTCTAACCCATGGCAGTCCTCCTCTTAGTCTCCTGTGTGCTCAAGATTGTAAGTGTGTGCCACCACACCCAGCTAGTATGTGGTGATAGGGAGTACCATTGAGTGCCTCCTCACAAGGCAGGGACTGTAGCCACTGAGCTCTGCCTGCAGACCTAGCACACCATGATTGTCCTTGGAGATTTTTCTTTGTTTGTTTGTGGCTCTGTATTGAACTACAGCCTCACTCCTGTTAGGCAAACACTGTATTATTGAGCTTTGTCCTCAGCCTTTTTAGAAACTGCATTTGGAAACAAGCACTAAGTGGCCTCGCACTTGCTATTTCCCTCCCTTGGCCCTGAGTGGCCGGCATTGTATGTATGTATGTACCACTGCATGCCCAGCTTGTGATGTCTTCTCTATTTGTTGTTTAACGTTTAATGTTTATTTATTTATTGACATAGAATCAACTTGCTATATTGCTCAGGCTGATCCTGAACTTCAGGATCAAGTGATCCTTCTGCCTCAGTCTTCTGAGTAGCTGGGACTACTGGCATTGTCCATCGCGTCTACTCCAAACAAAACTAGTTTACTTATGGCAAATCCCTTCGTTCCAGTCTATGACTAATCCCTCAATCTTGTTCTTTTTCTTTCCCACCCCCAGGTTGATTTCCCACGAAATCTAGCCAAATCCGTAACAGTAGAATAAAGAACATTGGAAGCTTGGTATGATGAAGCAACCGCAGACACATTTTATATTTAAAACTTTGATTTAAAATATCACCCTTGGAAACCTTTTTTTAGTAAATCCTTATTTATGTATCAGTTATAATTATTCCACTCAATTTGTGATTTTGTGAAATTGCCTCTTATATTTTTCCAGTAGTGTGTGGGGGAGTTTGAATAATGAAATCTATATTGGAATTTGTATCAAAAAGATTTTAGCTTCCTTTCCTTTGACGAACTGAATGTTGAATTTCTGGGTACTCCTCTTCCATCTGGGAGGATTGTATATTTTTAATTAGCATATGTTCTACCAGGCTTCATTCATTCAGACCAATGAAAGAGCAGTTCGTTGAATTGGAGTATCTAATGCCAGTGACAGTGTATGCTAATACTTGGATATTTACTGAAGGTTTTGCTAAGTTATATATAAATAGAAAATACTGTGATTCACTTTGAAGCTTGTTCTGTTTTATTGTTAAATCAAACTTTAAAACTCTCAAGACTAAAAGTTTTCCTTGGTGGGACTTACATGTATGTAAGTTTAGTTGACTTTAGTCCTCAAACTCATCTGTTGTCTCCAGGTGGAAGTAATTTAGAAGCAAAACATCGTGGGAGTGCGTTGGTGTTCTCCAACCCTTCATAGAACATGTGTGTGCAATTTTATAGCATCAACTTTAGGTTTAAATTGCTTGGGACAACTGACAGTGTGATTTTAATTTTAAAAATTGAGTACTGAATATTGTACTCCTCTTTTTTTCATCTCATAAAAGTCATTTTTATTTCCTTGTATCCGTAATGTGCCTCCTTCCCCACGCTCTCCCTCCCTGACTAAAGATGGAACCTTCCCCCCCCCACCCTCCCCACCCAGGCCTTCACATTGAGCTAAATCCCTAGCTCTTTCTGAGTTTGACAAAGGGTCTCTTCAGGTTGCTAGGTTGTCTACGCTGAGCTTGAACTAGTGATTGATCCTTTTGCCTCCACCTCCCAGAGTGCTGGGATTATAGGTCTGTGCCATGGGGCCCAACTCTTTATTTTTTAAATAACCATCTTAAAGACATATTTTATGTTTTTCTTTGTGATTATAATATAGAGCTGCTGTAAAATGTCTGATATTAAATCAGTACTGATATATGTGTTCTCTTGAACTTTGTCCCAAGGAAGAATTTCCTACGGTTACTTTTAGCTTCCTGCAACGCTTTGTTGCATAACACTAATACCCTTAGTGCCAGCTTGGAAGTTCTTTGCAGTTTGGAATATTTGCACGTCTTTGACTGATCATTTGATTCTAAATATGTGTGGTAAGCTAGGCTCAGAAACATGTATGCTTTACACTGATATTGATGAAGAATGGCATCAATTTCATGTTACTTCCTAGGTATTTTTCTCTCTGTATTTTCTGTGCTCTACCCCTATCATTTATGTAGAGATAAGGTGATACTGTGATATCTTTATCTGAATAGGGTCAAGTTGACAGTTTGGATTAAAATATTTAAAACAGTTTGATGCCCCCAAAATGTAATAATTTCTTCGCAGTTTTTGGTACAGATCTTGGGGGGTGTAGAAGAGTATGGTTATGTTTTGGCTAAATTCTAAGTCCTTTTCTTTCATAAGATCTTGTAAATTGTGAAGGTTAAATATTTAGCACAATAATTATGTTCAGTCTTGTGTGTTTGTGTGTGTTTCATCTTCTTCATAGCTATTATTGCTGCAAGAGAAGCATAGAATTGTGCTTGTGCCTGAAGGTTTGGAAAAAATAATTGGTATAATTTGAAGTAATTGGAAAGACTCTCACTGATAGAGACTAGAAACCTAATCGTTTCAGAAAGACATAGGGTCACTATTTACATCAGTGTACCTGCTGTAGCTCTTCTACCTGCTTTGTTTCTAAGGCTGTTCTGTGTTGGTAGGTGTGGAGTGTTATTTCTTATGTTTGATATAGTTGCATTTGAAACTCATTATTTGTATGGATTTATAGAATTTCTTTTTTTAACTCTTTGGCTTGTAATTATTGAGCGTCATTGTGAAGTACATTGGGATACGGTGTTACGTTTGTCCATTGTGAGTGGCCAACTCCGGATACTTAGGTACCCACTGTCTCAACACGTCTTTGTGATGAGAACGTTCAGAGCCCTCTCTTGTGTGTCGATCTTGTTCTTCAGTGTTGCTGCTTGGCATGGCCCATGTGTGTAGATGCCAGGACTTAGTCCTAATCCGCCATCGCTCTGTAGCTCTAGACTCATCTCCCCTTCACACACACACACACACACACACACACACACACACACACACACACACACACACACTTCAAGTTAGGGTATGTTCTAAGCCAAGTATCAAAAACCAAATAAAGAACAGAGTTGGATCTTCCAAGTAAATAGGATTTCTCCTCCCGTGTTCTTGTTTTCTACTGCAGGTAATGCAGTGATTTAAAATGCTTTTGAAAATAATTCTTAACACAGAAAAGACATTGCAGTGAGGCAAGCACTGAGTCAGCATGTCTGTTAAAACCAGTGTACATCAGGATAATACAAAAGTCTGAGTTCTCTAGAGTTACTCTGCCAAAGAATGCCTTTATATAAGAAATTCTTTCCTGTAGTAGATTCAGAGTTTAAATTCACTCATGTGTGCTTATCCCATGGTCTCTTTTTAGGCAGGCATAGATATGTGGTATCTAACACATGACCCAATAAATGGTTATTACTTCAGAGTTAGTATTTTTAAATCACATATGGCATAGGAATAAAGTTAGGATAAAAACTATTTTTAGCTTATTACATCTATGACAGATGTTTAACAATTCTTAATACGAGCAAGTCACTGTACTAGGCATTAAAAATTACATCTTTTTAAATTTTTTTCTTTTTTCTTGAAACAGGGTCTCCCTCTATAGCCTAGGTTGGCCTTGGACTCATGGCAATACTCAGCCTCCCGAGTGCTGAGATTATTAAAATTACATTTTTAGGTCAAGGTCTCTTTGTCCCCAAGTGGCATCAGCATTTATGCAGATCAGGTTCACTGGAAGGCAGAGGTTGAAAATGGGAAGATGGCATTGAGCTGAGTTATTAATGCTGTGAATGGATTTGTTTACTTAAATATTGGTACCAGTTTTGACAGGTATGACATTTATAAGTAGTGAAACGCAGTACCCACTAACCTGTTATCACAGGCTATAGACACTACATAGATCTGTGGTACTCTTGGAAGCAGCAGTCAGCATGTAAAGATGGACAGGAGGGCTGGGCCGTGGCTCCAGGGTCAGATCCCTTGCCTAGCAAGCACAAGGTCCTGAGTTCAAGGCCCCAGTATCACATAAGCCAGGTGTAGTGGCACATACCTGTAATTCCAGCACTCAGGAGGCTGAGACATGAGAACTGACATAAGTTTGAGGCCACCCCAGGCTACATAGTGAGTTCAGAATCAACCTGGAATACAGAGTGAAACTCTGTCTCAAAAAAGAAAAAATCGGAGGTTCTTACTCCTGGAAAGAACCTGGCACAGGGCGATGTGCAGAGGGCCTCTTGGGCAAGAGAGTGACATGCGCTCTCCTCCTCACACTCCAGGTAGGCCGCTTCTGAGATAGTAGGCTTTTTCTTTTGAATCCAGGTCTGTCTGCGATCATCTGAAGATGGGAAGGAAAGGAGCCTGGTTGTGGCTGCTTGGTTAAACTCATATGACACTAATTTCTGCTATTCTTCAAACAAGAAAAACCAGCTGAAGTGTTTAACAACCATATCTTAAGTCCATTAGGTTGTTTTTCTCTCTCTCTCTCTTTTTTAAATTGTGACATTCCGCAGCAAGAAAAGAGGAAGGCTAAAGTTACTATTTATTGTATGGTACAATTCAAGTGATTTTTCTTTAAAAACTTTAAAAAAGCAAACTGTCATTGAAAAGTACTTGTTAAAAAATATAGTTTACTCTGAATTTGTGGAGGCCAAAGAAATTGAAGGGAATGATACAGATATTTGTTTTATGACAGTCACATATTTAGTAATTTTTGTGTATAGCAATGTCTGGAAGAGTGTTTTACCCATGGAAGGAAATTTCATATTATTTTGTTTTTACTGTTAAAGTCCCAAATGAAGGATATTTTAATACATGACTCTGATTTTTCCCTGCTGTACTTAAAGATTATGAATAAATATTTCAGAATCTTCCTAACTTGATGAGTTGAAACATATCTTCATGTATAGGACACTGACAACCCAATATTAGCCATGTCCTGAATCAAAATCATAGTTTAGACTTAAGATTTGCCATATTAACTTGTAAATTTATAATAGATTGATATAAAAATATTAACAGTCCATAAATAATGGCTAACGAAAGGATCTTAGGAAATTCTCAAGTTACCTTGCTTTCTACAGTGGTTTTCAGAATAAAGATGGAAATGATCCTGTTAACTTTGAATGTTTTATGGTTAAATGTGCTTTTTCTTAAAACTTTTGTTATTTATACTTCTCATAGAGGGTGATTTTAGAGTAAATTTTTGCTTTGTTTCTGTTTTATGTTCTTTGAAGTGAAAGTTTAGTTTTTAGACAGTTGATCATTGTGTCCTCATGTCCTGTTAGATGCAGTAGCTTTGAGCCATAACTGTGAATAAGTTACCAAAAACTTCCTGAGAATTTCATTTGCTAATATTTGAAGCATACACATGTATTTGTTTTTTAAAATTGTATTGTACTAAGTATGTAGTCAGTGTTTTACTTTAGAGGTTAGGAAGCATTTCTGAAAAGTTCATTCATTACTGTTGCTTTTAAAAATAAGGAAGAATTGCATAAATATAAAAAGCCATTTGACTCAGCCTCCATGTCCTATTTTTTTTTTTTTAAGACAGGGTCTCACTCTGTAGCCCACACTGGTCTTGAACTCACTATGGAGCCCAGGCTGGCTTTGGACTCACAGCCATCTTACTGTCTCAGCCTCCCAAGTGCTGGTATTACAGGCATGTACCACAACACCCAGCTTATGTGGTGCTGGGGAATTGAACTCGGGTACTTAGCGCCTGCCAGACAAGTGCTTTAGTTGCTGAGCCATTCCTCCAGCCCCTGCCCTGTTTGTTTGTTAATACAACAGTCAGTATAATGCTCGTTCTGTTGTTACACTCGGTGATGCTCTACTTTCTTGAGTCACTTTAAATAGTTTGCAGTAACCTTTTTGCAGCAGATTTCCAGGATACAGAAGGATCAGACCCTTTAGGTGTGTTGATGGACACAAGTGAAGGATAGGGAAAGCGAGAGGCCAGGCCACCCGAAGCTTCTGCGATACCTGGCCATCTGGTGATTACAGGACAGAGCAGCAGGTAGACACTCCCTCTAGAGCTGGCAACACTGGCTTCGTTTTGCTGGAGTCTGTGTGGCGGGGTGGTTTGAGTGCATACAGGTGCTGCTTGGCCGCTGAACCGTGGGGCCTCTCGACTCCTCTCCATCCTCCTTTCCCGCTCCTTCTCACACTCCTCTGCGCCCCTTTTTCCACGGGCTACACTTTGTCATAAAATTCAGCTTTGCTCATAGTGCACGCGGTGTTCTTTAAATTCTCATTTGACTAGTAAGAGGCAACTCTTCATTGAGTGGTGTTAGGGGAAAAAACAATACTTTAACTTCTTTAGATGAGGGAAAGAAGTAAAGATTAGGTTTGTCTTGTTAATTTGGAGGCAGATTTGTTTTAATTTTTTAGATGATAAAGGTGCATTAGAAACTTGAGTATCCTGGAGATAAAAGTTAATATCGAACTAGTACAGAGAAGAGTTACCAGTCATTTAGCCAGTTTATTCCTTCCTGTGGGGTATAGACATAAGAAGACAAATTCGTCCTTCTCTTTTTGGTGAGCATGATCAAAAATGGAGCTTTTAGAGAAATGCTGTCCAGATTAAATTCTCGTTATTCCTCTTCATTCTATCAATCTGCCTCTATAGGTTTGTATAAAATTAACTATTTGTTATCATTAGGATTTTCATGTTTTCTGCAGTATAGTGAGTGATGTAGAAGTATTCAGCAGTTCAGAAATCAAAGCTGACAAATAAATTGTATCATGGAATTCATAAACATTAAGTCAATTTAACAACTGCTCTATAATCTTTATCCCTCTTCCTCAACTTCGTATGTTTTGAAATGGAGGTACATCTAGTGAAATCTTGGGAGAAAAACTGCCAGAATTCCCAAAGCAGAAAGTACTCACTGAAATTTCAGACTGACTATACCTGAAACACAGATGAAGGAAACAGCATTATGAATCAACAAAGTGTTTGATTCTTAACTTGTACTTTCTTAATTTGTGAGACCCAAAGGTTGATATCCATTAATGTTAAATTGTCATATAACATCCAGAGCAAAGGGCACTACAGTGTGTTTCTGGCGGTAGCTCTCTCAGTGGTAGTGTTGTCTTCATTTCATTTTGGTGTCAGTCATTGGTGTCTTGCTATGTCAAGTTCACAGTGTGACGAACCCATTAGAAAGCGTGATGTGTTGTTGCCAAGTAATGCCTCTAACGGGGATGAAAGTATCAGAGACAATAAAGGCTTAGTTTCTAGGTACAAGAAATAAAATTGTATTTCATTCGAGTATTTTTCTGTTAGACTTGAATGTGTCTAGCCAACATGATTTTGTGGAGCTTTGAAAGTACCTGATTGTATTTTGTATGTAGAATTGTTTGAAGTATCAAACGTTTGCTTTGAGTTTTGTCTCTTGTTTTCCTAATTTTTGTCATTTGAATAAAATGTAAACTCCAATATTGTTTTTTTAATTGATATACTGTCATTGCTGCAATTCTTTGTAAGTTTGACATCTTCCGTTCTTTGTTGTTGACTTGGACCCATCTGTTGTTATTAAAGTTTAAAACATTTCTTTGAAGAAAAACTCAATGAATTACTTTTGAAACTTCTTACTCTTCTTGTATGCATCTGTGTGTTTCCCAAGTGAAGGGGAAACGGGCTAATCTCTAACACAAAATGGACTTTACCGGCACCACATTAGGAACTTAAACACCTTGAGTCATTTTCTCTTTAGGGACAGATTTGTGTTCCAGTTTCTTCACGGGACGGGATATGTGATGAAGGAGAGGGCCAAATTGCTCGGAGATGAACTAGCTGACTAACACTGGGGTCGACTTCCAAAACCTCATCATTCCTCAGGTGTCATGGTCCAAAGTTTGTGGGCGTAATGTGCTGAAACTGAGGAAGAGCAGTTCTGATAAGGTTGAAATTCATTCTGTCAGAAAAAGCAATGACTTTTAATTTTATTGCTTTGAAAGGTACCCTCCTCATGGCTTGGCTCGTGCCCAAATAGGATACCTCAAAACACAGATCATTATTTAAGTGAAAAATTTTCTTTGCAGAGGTTAACATGCAACTCTTGCTTTTTTATTTTCTTACCCGTGTTACTTCATGTCCTGGACACACTGGGGGCTGTGTTCATATGAGAAGAGTGTGGGGGAAAATAAACCGCTTACACAACGTAATACTCAGTTCCTAAGCACAGAGAACTTGATGTAGCAGTTGCTAAATACTTCCTCGTCTAAATTATAATGTAAATAGTGTTTAAAGTCATTTTTTCCCAATATTTTTGTCTGTCAGGGTTTGGTCAAGATATCAGAAATCACTGTTTAAATTTCCCCTAGGGAAAGCTTTGATGAGGAACATTGGACTTAGTGGCTGTTGGACAGCCTGAGGAAAGGCGGACTGTGGAGCCACTGTGAAAACCGCCGCTGCAGGCGCATTGTCCTGAGTTTGAGCCCAGCCCGGGCTATACCAGTGAATCATTTGATTGTTCTTATTTCTCTAAGACTTCGAGATCCATCATTAGATAACTTGAGATCGTTCCATTTTGTTCATATGTGCACTCAGCTACAAATTTCCCTCTTCACATTGCTTTCAACTGTGCCCCGTGGATTCTGGTGTGATGTGCTTCCGTTGTCATTTGACTTTAGGAAGTTCTTGATTTCTATCCTGGTTTCTTCTCTGGCCCATTACTGCTTCCCCTACTGTTGATTCTTTGTTTTTTTTGTTTTGTTTTGTTTTGTTTTGTTTTGTTTTTTGTTACATGTTTCCTTTCCTCTGCGCTGCTCTCTGTCTCACTCAGAGATTCCTCCAGATATTTTCCGCAAATGAAGGACTCTTAAATTTTCCTCTACAGGTGATGCTTCTCCTGTGTGATGTTGTGTCTCTCAATTGCAGCAGTACAAAAAAGCAGTATGAGGAATCGAATATATGACAAAGAATAAAAATGATAAGGCAGACTTCAGGGAGAACTAGAAACAAAACATGATAATTGAGATTAGGATGGATGAACCAACGCAGCTAAAGAATTTGTGAACTGAAAACGAGGTCAGAAGGGATAACCCAGAGTGCAACAGTTACTATAGATAGTGGAAGGAAAGGAGAAGCTGAAACTCAAGGTTTCTGGACTTTTTTAGGGAAAAATGTCCAAACCAGACTGAAGGTAGATCCTGGGATTTAGGTTTCCTAACACATCTCATGTGGAGTAAGTGAAATTCCATCTTTAGAAAGATTGCTTTAAAATCGTAAAATAAAGATGCATCTTAAATCCAGAGAGATACGAATAAATAATTAGGCCCATAGTTGATCTCCCAATTTCAACAACAGAAATGAGGAGAATGGAATCATTTAAAGGTACCTAGAAAATAACTGGTAGCAATGAATTTCAAGGATGATAGAAAGCTGTGCTACGTATTGAGTGAAAACTGGGACTTAATACTGAAACCAGCCTGACGGCATTTTTGCAGAGGCGCTCCATTCTGTCCCTTTCCTAGGAAGCAGCATAGGAGAGGCGAAGCTGGATAAGGGAAAGCAATTTCTTTTCAAATCAAAGACTCTTCCCTCCAGGCTTCAATGACATCTGAGGGACGCATAGGACTAAGGGACAGGGGGAAGCAGCAGAGGTTATGTGAGAATGTCCACATCAAAAAACTTGCTAGCCAACGATAGACTGTAAAATTTATTTCGTAATCTTAAACTTGTCATTCTCTCTCCCCTCTGCCATAGGAGTCCCTACCTGGTGCACAGAGGCGAACTGGAGAGATGAGCAGTTCTAGAAAAAATTATTCTTTTATCATCTCCTCCACAGCTGGTTTTGAATAAACCCTTTTTCATACTTGCTGCAATGAGTGGCCTCTTTGATTTGGGCTGGTGGCTAGTAAATGAACCCGTGACTAAATTGGCTTTTAATCAATGAGTAATCGTCTTGACACCCCAGATGGGATGTCAGTCCTGACTCCAAGGAGCCTTGGGCCCCCTGGTTTTCTACCAGAATGGAAGATGTTTGAGACAAAGGACTGACTGTTCATAGAGAGATAACCTCATAACCAGGAGGTAGGGAGATCCTAATGCTGCTAAGGTCATCATTTCACCCTGAGGATTCTCCCTCCTTTCTTGATTGTGGCCCCATCTGTCACTAATGCCACTGGTGAAGGAAAAGAGTTACTGGTCAAGCTCCTTAGGTATCCCATGAGTCTCTAGTATTTTGACCTGGTCTTTAGGTCATTCTGGCAGAGAGCCACTTGGGTGGTAGAGAGCCACCTGGGTGAGGTGGTGACACTTACACCATCTTGGCCAACTTTGGGCATCTGATTTGGGGTACTGATAGGTATAGAAAGTGGCTTAGGCATAAAATGTTGGGTTGGGTTGAGTTCTCATTCAGATATTTTGGCTTTCCTTCTTTGCTTTTTATATCTACCTTGATTTTTTTGATACTATCTAAAAACTAAGACGGCTGGAGCTGCATTGACCTTTTTTTCTCTGCAAGAATGTAAGTAAAATGAAATTTTCTTGTGTAAGAACTGGGTACACACTCAGGCTTTCTTTTTGACTTTGAATTCAATTGGGAAGTTTTAAATCTAACCTTCAGAGAGCCTCAAAGGGCCTTGTTCTTCCCTTCCCTGGCTTGTGGGGACCTCTTGGGCCAGTGTGGAATTCTAACAAGGAAGTTTGAATCAAGAGCCTTTCAAGAGGTTAAGGAAACCAATATGTAGTTTTGAAGACCCTATTGTCTGCTCAGAAATGAAAAGTGTTGTACAGGAGACTCAAAATATGGGTCCTAGTGCTAAGGGTGTGGTGTGCAGTGAGTTGAGATGTTCACCTGTGCCTTACAAGTCAATAGCTGCTTTTCTGGGCATACTTTTAGCAAAGATTGTAAAGCCTTTCGTAATTTAAGTCTGTGAAAGGGAGTCCCCAGGAAATGGCCTCACTCTCGCAGTGAGTCTCCTACAGAGGGGCTGTTTGGATTGCTGGGGACTTGAAGAGAAGTTAGGTTAGGATGTTGCACAGTTAGATTATCAGAATGAAATGATGGAATGGGAAAAAAAATTTTTGCCAGCTTCTCCTCAGACAGAGGGCTAATATCTAGAATATACAAAGACCTGAAAATAATTAGATGTCCCAGAACAGAAGGCCTAATAAAAAAAGAGGGGGGGGGGACAGTTAAAGTGACTAGACACTTCTCAGAAGAACTACTAATGGCTCATAACTACATGTAATAATTTTTATTTGCATACACACTTTTAAAAAAATCACATCTTGTAATTTCTCCATAAAGAGACAAACTATGTGCTGCTGGTGTAAACAAGACCATTACCATCAATTTCTGCTTTTAGGATTGACTCTCAAAGCTTGTGACAGTCATGGTTACTTATCGGGACATACGTATTTATAGCTTCAACTTGTGGGAGCCGGTCATTCATTCACAGAGTGAAACTGTCTGATCACCAAAAAGATTTCTCTTTGTTAAAGCTGCCCCAAATTATGGGTCCTAAGAGGAAAGATTATGCAGTGTTGAAGAGAAGAAGTCTAAGGAAGTGGTCATTTTGAGAAGGAAAAAGGTGTGAATGTAAGGTAGGGGTGTAGCCGGGGCTGGTGGCACAGGCTGTAGTGCTGCACTCCGGGAGGCTGAGATAGGAGGATCGCAAGTTTGAGCTCAGCCTAGGCAATGTAGTAACTTACCAAGACCCTTTCTCAAGAAAACAAAAAAGATCTAGGGATGTAGCTTAAGGCCAAGATCCTGAGTTTGATTCCAGGTGCCCCCACCCCCACAAGTGTGTGTGCTTATGACAGAAGTGTAAGCTACAGAAGGAATGGCTGAGCCATTTAGATCTCTCCCTGCTGAGGCTTCTGTTTATGAGTAAAAGTCTTGACTAGATAGTCATCTAACGAATGCTAAGCCCAGTTTGGGAGGAGAAATTCTATCCTCCAGTAGAATTCTACCTTGGGGGCAGCAGTGGACATGGAACCCGTGGTTGGCACACTAACTCTACATCCCCATCCTATGTATGTAAATATGCCTTTTTATGTTTATACAGTATGCATTTTATATTTAGATAAAGCACTTTCTATTTATGTAAAATATACATTTTAAGATTTACATAAAATATAGAGTTTAATATCTATTTAAACATGATCTTGCCAAATTGTCGAGGCTGAGCTCACATTTCTGAGCTTCCTATCTCAGCCTCTCAAAGCACTAGGGTAGCAGGCATGTACCACCATGTCTGGGCTGGAATTCTCTTAAATCTTGTATTATTTCAAGTGAAAGATTTAATTAAAGTTTTTGTTTTGCTTCATTTTGTGATGTATACATGCCACAATTACTACACTTAACAAACATTAGAAATCCTCTTTGTGGTTAATCATAAACAGTCATGCTGCCTGTCCTAGTCTACATTTTGTTCCTGGTGGGGTCAAATGTAAACATTGCATAACTTCTTCCATTATACTTTTTCTATCCTGAACAACACTACAGTCTTTTCTTTTCTTTTCTTTTTAGTGTGATGCTGAAGGTCCAACCCAGGTCTTCACACTGAGCATTTTTCTTGATGCATTGTCACTTTCTAGAAAGTTCTCTTTCTTTCTTTCTTTCTTTCTTTCTTTCTTTCTTTCTTTCTTCCTTCCTTCCTTCCTTCCTTCCTTCCTTCCTTCCTTCCTTTCTTTCTTTTTTGAGACAGGGTCTTGCTCTATAATCCAGGCTGGCCTTGAACTCACAGCAATCCTCCTGCCTCAGCCTGCCAAGGGCTGTGAATATAGCCATTATGCACAGCTTTTGTGGTGCTGGTGCTGGGGAATCAAACTCAGGGCCTTGTACTTGTGAGGCAAGTGCTCTAGCCTTTGTGCTATTCTCCAGAACAATTTCCAGAAATATATATAAACTTTTATATGCAAATAAACTTGTACATCTTTCATACCTGGCTTTAAAAAAAGTAACATGAGGTTACACACACACACACACACACACACACACACACACACACACACACACACACACACACACACACACACACACACACACACACACACACACACACACACACACACACACACATATATATATATATATATATATATTGAGATCGGGTCTCCCTCTGTAATCCAGGCCTCCTGAGTGCTGGTCCTTCATATTTATATTTTTATTTTTATCAGTAGTTCTTACTTCTTACAGGTTCATTAAAAAACATCTTTTTACTTTGAAATAAGTATCAATTCACAGGAAGTTACAAAATTGTCTAAATCAGTCTCATATAACTGCAACAAAATACTTCAGTGAGTTAACTAAAGAAGGAAAAACGTTTAGTTTTGCTGACAGTTCAAGTCCAAAATTAGGCAGCCCTGGTCAAAGCACTCCTGAGCAGTAAGACAAAGGCAGGAGGAGCCACTGCAGTGGTCTGGGTGACAGGCCCCAACGCCTCATGTATTTGGTTGTTGTAGATGTGGATTTCATGTACTGTCAGAGGTGGTCAGGAGGTGGGGTGCGTTATAGGCCTGTGGTCTGTTACACGCATGTGGTCTGGAGGTATCCACGCTCTTGCCCTGGCTTCCTCTGGGGCCCCCACATCCTTCCTCTACGATGCTCTGAGGAGCTGTTTTCCGCTAGAACTTCCTCCTGTTGCTGACATGAGTGGACTGAGACCTTGTGAAACTGCGAACTAAAATAAATCTTTCCTCCCTTGAGTTGTGCTTCTCAGGTGTTCTGTCACAGCAACGAAAACATAAACAAGACAATCACAATACTGGACATCAGTTTGTGTCACAAAGCAGCAGCCATAAAAACCACATGACGTTGGTGTAGAAACAGGCCGGTGGACCCACAGAACAGAACCGAGGCTGTAGAGACAGCCCCGAGCACCTCAGCCATTTCATCTTTGACAAAAGAGCAAGTACACTGGAGAAAAAACAGCCTCTGTGGCAAATGGTGCCGGGACAACTGACTAGCCACGTGCAGAAGAACGAAACTCGACCCGCCTCTTCCACCATGTGTCAAATCAAATCAAAATGGACCTGTTCAAATGGAAACGTGGAGCCTACTAGACGATAAAACAGGCAAAACCCATGAAGACGCAGGCAGAGGCAATGACTTTCTCAGCAAAACACCTTTCCCACGTGAAATAACACCAAGCGTCAACAATTGGAATTACAGTAACTAAAAAACTTGAGCACAGCGAAAGAAATGAGTGAAGAGAAAACTGAATGAATGGAAAATATTTTTTGCCAGCTACCTCTTGGGCAGAGAGCAACTGTCTAGAACATACAAAAAACTGAAAAAATTTAGACTCCCTACAGTAGAAGTTTCAATCAAAAAGTGGGCAATTGAAATGAATAGGTGGTTCTCAGAAGACACAGAAGTAGCCAGTGCTTACAAGAAAAGATGTTCAGCATCTTCAGCCATGAAAGAATGCAAATCAAAACAACTCTGAGGTTCCTCTAACTCCAGTGAGAAGGGCTGATATCAAGAACTCAAAAAACAACAAACATTGGTAAGATCGTCAGGGAAAAGGAACTCTCCACATTTGCTGGTGGGACTGTGAACTAGTACAACCATTATGGAAGGCAGTATGGAGATTCTTCAGAAAAAAGGTATCCCATTTGACTCCACTAAACCTCTGTGGGGTATCTCCCCAAAAAAGTTAAAGGCATTCAACAGCAATATGTATATTCCCACGTTTACAGAGAACAACTCATTCTAGGTAAGTCTTGGAAGCAACCAATATATCCATCTACAGATGAATGGGGAAAAAAAAGATGTGAAATATATGTATCTCACACATATAGGATGGAGCATTACTCTGTTGTGCGGAGAGATAAATTTGAGTCATTTGTAGGAAAATGGAGTACCTTGAGATTATCATGCTTAGCAAAATAAATCAGATACAGGCTAACTATCACATGGCTTCTCTAATATGAGAAAGCCAAATCATAAAAAGGTGAAAGGGCAAAATAAAAGCAAGGGAAGAAAATAGGAAGATAGATTTTTATGGAGAAAAAACGAGGACTGGGGAGTGAGGTGGTAGAAGGCGGGTTGGGAAGCAAAAATGATCAAAATGGGGTCTGTAGATGCGCCGACTCCTCAAGCCAAACGTAATTATTATGTGTTATAAATACACAACAATAAAAAGAGTAATTTTGGGGAAAAAACACTAAGCAAAGACTTGGACCACTGATCCTGGCTTGGGGCTCAGGGGTGATCCTGCTCATGAGTTCCCCAACTATTCCTAAACAAAACAAAACAAAACAAAACAAAAACAAACCCTGTTAAATTAGAAGCATATAACTGACTGTCATAATTTCAGACCATGGAAAATTTGATATTTCCATAGGAATTGAAGGGCAGAAACATGCAGGCTCATCAACTTTGTACGTTATTGCAGGTGTTTAAAATTTCACCACAGTGCTGACTTTTGTTGAAGTTTTAGAAATCCATCCATGTAACTTTGTTTTTGGCTGAATAAAAAGGAAGGCCAAGTTTAAAAGTTCAGAGTCAACGTTATCCTGGTAAATGCGTTCAGACCTCAGGAGATCCTAGTTGTGAGGTGCAGTTTGCGTTCCTTGTGGTCGGTTTCCCGGGGTGTGTTGATGGAAGTGAGGA
The DNA here is from genome assembly GCA_004027205.1 of Ctenodactylus gundi. Taxonomy (NCBI): domain Eukaryota; kingdom Metazoa; phylum Chordata; class Mammalia; order Rodentia; family Ctenodactylidae; genus Ctenodactylus; species Ctenodactylus gundi. The sequence continues at coordinate 516,103 of PVKB01000745.1, read as the reverse complement.
CCGCGGCCTGGAGCTCTGCTCTGTAGGAGAGATGCTGTCTGGAGTGTGGGGAGCCCTGGGATCCGCTGAGAAGAGAAGAAAAACAGGACTCTGACGTTAGCAATTAGGCTGTAATCTCAGAGCAACAGAAAAACGTGTGCATTAAGATTGTTTCATATTTGTACTTAAAATCCAGTGTCAAGATGTGGTGAGTTATTTTCAGTCTGGAGAAGCATTAGTTTGCTGTTGTTGTTACTGTTTTTTGAGATATGATCTCACTCTGCCGTCCAGGCTGGTCCTGAACTTACTACATAGCCCAGGCTGGCCCCAGAACACACAGCAGTCCTCCTGCCTCAGCCTCCCGAGTGCTGGGATTAAAGGCGTGCCCCACCACTCCCAGCTAAGAAGCACTAGTTTGTAGAATAAAATTTTTAGAGATGGGCTAGAAGAACTGGAATACTTTCCTGGCTAGTTTGGATTGAAAGCAGGTTGAGTACCCCAGAGTCCAAGATGCTAAGTCTCTCCTTATGCCCTGATAGTTTATTTTGTGATTAATTGATTTATTGAAAAGTTAGCTACAGAAAAAAAGAGAGGATTATAGGCACTGGAATTAACAATATAGCTATTTTTAGACCAGGGAAACTCAATATCTACTTCAGGGAGAGAGGAAATATCCAGGAACCAGTAGTTGTGGAAGACCATAGAGGGGTGGAAGTTGAAAAGTCCAGCAAGAAGAAATCTCAAAAACTTTAATTACCTAAGTGAGTTGTTAATAAAGGAAGGAATTCAAAGTAACAGAAAGAAAACAACAGAGAAGTAGCAAGAACTGACCCTGGTGGGTTTGCCGGGATGGGAGCATCTGACAGGGCCTACCAGGCTAGATCTTTCCATTTTCATGGGTTTCCTGTGGGGGCCAGGGAACAAAAAGCCACGAGCTGGAGAAACAAGGGAAGTCTGAGCAAAGTAGAACATAACATTCTTGGCAAGACCAACCAGGGCACAAACCATATTCGAAATGGATGCACTGGCTGGGAGGGTGTCCTAGTTACTTTTTTTTGTTGTTGTTGTTGCTGTGACTCCATCCCTGACAGGCACAAACTAGGGAAGGAAAAGCTAATTAAGCCCACAGTTTCAGAAGGTCACAGTCCATTCATGAGTGACTGAGGCACACACGGCAGAGGTGGAGGTGGAGGCAGCTCCTCGTGACATGACAGTGCAAACAGGAAGCCAGGCCAAGCCAAGTCCAGAAGGAAGGCAGGAAGCAGCATATATTCTTCCAGGTCTGTCCCAGTGACCCGCCCCCTCTGGTTCCAATCTCAGCGTTCTGCTCCCTTCCGATTTAAGCCCTCACCACGTGCCTATACTTCAGTCCACATGCCTGTCTTTCATCACTTGCCCATAATCCACTCCTCCAAACCAGGCCCCAGCTCCTGGTTCCCTGGATAATCCAGAACATCCAAATACACGAGACTTTTGGAGGACATTCCAGATCCAAACCACAATAGTGGGCATGAGACACGTCTCCTGTGAGTAATCCTTACCACAGTTAGTGTTTGGGCAGGTCTGTGTAAACTGAAGTGCCTCAGAGTATGCCACAGTTATCCCAAGTGGGTAGTGCCCCATGTACCTGACAGGAGTGAGCCCTGACCCCCTCTGTGGGAAGATGATTCTGGGTTCTCTGAGTGGTAGATGGTGTGTACATAAATCAGTATAAAAGGGAGGCAGAAGGAGGTCTGACACAGAAGAGAAGGCTTTTTGACCAAGGTAGGTGGAGATTGGAGGCCACGAGCCAAGGAATGCCAGCAGACACCACATGCTGAAAGGAACAGGAAATGGATTCCCTCAAAGAGCCTCCAGAGGGAGTAAGGTCTCACCATTACCTTGGTGTGACCGTTGAAGGGATTATGTCAACTTGAGGGAATCAGGAACCACACATGGATTAGGGTTTGGGAACCACACCTAGACTGGGATTTGAGAACCAGCCTAGATTAGACTGTGAGTGATTTGTGAGCCAGCAAATGAGGGAAGAGCACCCACCCGGATGTGGGAGGGCCAGCTGGATCTCCAATGGTATAAAAGGAAGGAAGCCGGAAGATCGTTATAGCTTCTTCCTCTGGGAGAGCTCTCACCTTTGCAATTGTCTATAGGCACCGACTTGCTACATGCCGCAGACCTTCATCACAGATTCGTGGCTGTCGCGACTTGGGCCTGTCTGCCCTTCGCTGTTGTTCTTTGAACAACTGAGATCTGCAGCAGACTCTCACCTCACCGGCTATCCTGCAGTCCTGGACGGGATATCTACTTCCTGGCTGAGCAGCCATCTTGGACCATCTCTCTCCTCGGATTTGTGAGTCTTCCTAATAGATCTTTTCTGTTATAAAAATCTATAAACTCTGCTTTTTGAAAGAATCTAAAGTACTACACTTGGTTTCCACTTAGTGATATTAATTTTAGACTTCAGCTGCAGAACTTTCAAGGAATGAATCTCTGTTGTTTCAAATCACTGAATATGTGATTTGTTATAGTAGTCACAGGAAACAATTTGGAGGCTTTAAATACTATTTGTTACATTTATTTCTCGTTTTTTTTTTTTTTTTTGAGGTGTTGGGAATGATACCCAGGATGCTAGGCAAGTTTTTCCGCCACTCAGCTACATCCTCTGCTTAATTGTATAGTTTTTGTAAATGATACTTAAAAAAATAAATTTGCCTGATGTTTGTCGCTAGTATAAGAAATATACTGAATTTTATATGCTGATTTTTGCTTGCTAAACTCACTTTCTTTTTAATACTGAGGAATGAGTCTAGGGCTTTTTACACTGAGCTATATCCCAACCCTATTTTGGATTTTTGATTTTGAGATAGGGTCTCACTGACTTGCTAAGTAACGTAGGCTGGGATTGAATTTGGGATCCTTCTGCTTCAGCCTCCCAGATTGCTGAGTACAGGTCTCGGCCACTGGCCCAACTGCTAAAGTCTAATGAACTTTCCTCTGAATAGCATCATATGACTTGTGAATAATAGCAGATTGTTTCTTCCCTACTAATCCTCACACATGTAAACAACAATAGCTTCATTGTGCTATCTGAAACATGCAGTATAATTTGAATGGGCATGATCACGGAAACTTGCTTGTGTTGCTCCTGATCTCAAAGGAAAGCTTTCTGCATTTTATCGCTAATTAGTAAGTTTGCTGTAGGCTTTTCTAAATATCATATCGGGTTACGGGAGGTGTTGTTGTCTGTTTCTAGTGATTCTTCACCCTAAGGACTGAATCCAGGGACCCCCCATCGTGTTTTTCTCCCCTTCTTTTTTCAACTCTGGGGATTGAACCCAGGGCTTTCACACTGAGCTATATCCTCTCAACTTTTAAAAACTTCTTTATTTTTCAGGGTCTGGCTAAGTCACTAAGTTTCCCCCACTGGACTTGAAATTTCAGCCCTCCCGCCTTGGTCTCTAAGAGAGCTGGGGTTGCAGATGTGTGCCACTCTATTTTCCTTTTTAAAAAATTCTCATATGACTGCTTAGGTTTATCAAAAATGTATCTGTTTCTATTAAGATAATTGCATTGGTTTTCTTCCATAATCTTTTAAAAATTTTTCCTCATTTTATTACTATACATATGCGATACATAATGACTATAACGAGCTTGTGCACATATATATCACGTCAACATTACGATCCCTTTCCCTTCCCATTTTTGGCCCTCCCACACCCCATAACTCCCACTATCACACCCATCTGGTTCTATGAAATGCCAGTATTCTGGGTTTCCCAAATCAGAGAAACCATGTGCTACTTACCATATTTAATTTGCATCTGACTCATTTCACCACTCAAACCACCTCTTTAGCTCAGCTTCCCACCCCCAGAATGGGCTGCAGTGGCCACATCTTGATGTCACTCTCTGGGTCCAGCAGAGTCCTTATTGGGACAATTTGCCAAAAGTTCTTTTTTTCCTTTTTGTGTATTCCTATATCCTTGCTGAGATTCTTTAACATGGCCTCACCCACCAGTCTACAAAAGAAACGAACTCTAAGATGAAGTGGAATTCACAGTGTTTGGTCAGAGGTTCCGGGCCCCCGGCTTTTCTTAGTTTGTGGTTGCCTGCAGCTCTGGACCACTAATGCAGCTTCCAGAGCTGCTGTTTCCTTTTGCCTCCAATGTGTTCTCAGGATTTCTGACCTTCCTGTGGCCTCCTTTCCATTTTTGGGGTGCTCTTTCCTCCAAGTTGAACGTGCAGTTTTTAATTATATTCTCAACTTTTTAAGTGGGTCCATGAGGAGACATTGCACAGCTGAGTTACTTGGCGGCCATCTTGCCCAGAAATTCCTCTTCCAAAATCTCTTAACCAATTGGATTGTGTTGCTTTCCTGGAATAAACTAAATTTGATCATTTTTAGGATATAAATTTCCCTTTAGACCTTATTGTATTTTATGATGCATAATATTTGGTTTATTCAGTTCAAAAGATTTTCTCATTTGCTTTATGAGCTTTTGACTCATGAGTTACTTAGAAGTGTTTCTTAATTGCTAGACATGTGGCTTTAGTGACAGAAATCTAGGATGCTCAGGGAACGCACTGGCTTGTTATTTTTTCTCCCATTTTATTGATATGGATTAGTGCAAGATTTAAGGTTTACAGTGAAGTTGAGGACACACTGGATTATTTTACTCTTTAAGATCTCTTCGGATACCTGTGTTCAGGGTGATGTGTGGCCAAGTTTTTTAAGTATTCTGGGTGCATTTGTATTTAATATGAGCATTTTGCTGACGCCGGGAGTGGTATTGTGTGTAGGTCCCTCGGGTCATTTGTCGTTCCTGTTCAAATCATATATATCATTATCAATTTTAAATGCTTGCGTTTTCTTGTATCAGCTACTGAGAGTCACGTTTCAACATCTTCTACTATTTTTGTAGAATTGTCTCATTTCTTGTTATCTGATTTTAAATATATTTTCTCGTCACACTATTTTGATATTTTGATATTCTGTTTAGGGGCACACACCTTTAGAGTTGTTTCTCTGAAAGTCGTTGTTTATTCTCCACCCCGCTCAGTTAGAAGTGTGTGAATCGGAAGCTGAGCTCACACTGAAAACAGATAATGGGGACAGTGGCCATGCCCTTAAACACTTATTGCCTGAAAGAATATCCACACAAGGACATTCAGTGCTCCAGAGCAGACACCAGGTGGAAGGCAAAATGTTTCATGGAGAGAGAAATCCTTACTTAGTCTTTTACCTATTCTTTATTAAATAAAAAGCTTTGAAAATGTTTAAAAAGAAAGCAAAACTATGACAAGCCAGGTAAGAAAAACAGATAAGTCAGAAATTGGTCCCAACTTAATGACTAACTCTAACTTGAGTTCTTGTGACGCCACTGTGTGTCTGCAGGTCTGATTCCACGCCAGGTTCTGGTATCTTTACGGGCATCTTTATCTTTAGAGAACTTGCAGGTTAAAGCCACACCTGATGCACAGCCATAAATCTCAAGTGTTACCTATTTGAAAATAATAGATTTCTCTTTTTCAGCTAATTTCGCTTCTTCCTTTTATATTACGAGTGTCCCTGACCTGAAAATTGGAATGCAAAGTGCAATGTGGCAAATATTAACAAGTGGGAAAAGCCGTAGGAAAATAACCTGATGTCAATTTGCTTTTCCCTTGGAGTGGAGCAGTCCTTTCCCTGGCGTTCGCTGGTGCGGGTGCGGCTCCATTCAGCTGCCTCCGTGGGCCACGTGGGGAGCGTGGCTGACACCACCGATCTCTCTTGTCCCAGAGACAAGAGATGCCTGCTGAAGATTCAGCCAGGATAGACATGTTTGGACACACCTGAATGGGGCAGTGAGGCTACCTAGAAAATTCCTGGAGTGGAGCCTTGAGTGGCCCTGGGGGGCAGAGCTGATGCGCTTGCCCTCATTTGTTGAGGGGCGTGTGTAATCCCGAGAAGAGCCACCACGCTTGGCCTGGGCTCAGCTTCATGGTTGGGTTCTGTGCGTGGCAGGCACATGTGCATACCCTTTGAGATCTCCCCCTGCAAGTGCCAACAAGATGGCGAGTGTGACAGCCTGGCTTGGGATGCGTTAACGAGTGTGACTCCACAGGAAGTGAGGTGTTCCTTCTGGGCTGTGTCGCACACCACCAACGGTGTGCCTTCTGGGGAGAGTGCAGAGGTGGTGAAGGAAGCTGAGGACGAAGCTGTCGAGATGGGCTTTGCCTCCACTGGCAGTGTGTTTGGTCAGGGGTGCTTCCAAGTGTCCCCCTAAAGTACTCAGGGGCACTTCCAGGAGGCTCAGGGCCTTCGTGAGTGGGTGGGCCCAAGTCCCAGAGAGAAGGCAATAGAGTTACTGTCGGTCGTATGTTAATGTTATTTCATCAGCTCTGCAAGCTTGTGAGGCCCCAGGGAACTTGGGTTACATAAAAAAAGGAAAAGCATACTGTAGTTTGGCAAAAAAATTGTGTGTGTGTGTGTGTGTGTGTGTGTGTGTGTGTGTGTGTGCATGCTCAAAATGAGTCTTCACTTAGAAGCTCTGGCAGAGATTTGCACTGATTCCTCAGTCCTTTTAAAATTATCTTTTCTGTGTTTGGAAACCAAGCAGGAAGATCATGGAATTTTGGCTGAAGATGTTTTTAAAAAAATGTAGGCAGGCAGTGAAAAAGGAGGCGGTAATTTGGCTACGAGGTCTTTATGGGCTGCAGACCAAACCAAGCAAAGTTACCATGGTGGCGTTTCTACTGTTTTTATAAACAGTGTTTTATTTTATTTTTTTTCCCTGACAAACATGCTTCATGTTTAATGACCCTCGATCCGCAGGGGCCTCTCTTCTGTCTTGGTGTTTAGCTGGTTCGTGCCATTTGGACTTGAGTAGAATTTTATTGTTGAGCGTGGTTGTTTTCTGACACCCCAAACAGCTCAAAATTATGAGCTAAGTACCGACATCTTGAAGAGGAGAGTGAGAGACGCTTTGGTGACTGTGAGGGTGACCAAATTGCGATATAACTTGTCAGTGTCCCAGAATCCCCTGGACTGGCCCCTAGGAGCAACCGGGAGTCCAGGCCTCTGCTGTCTGTCAGCTCACGTGCTGGACGAAATCTGTCCACCCACCTCATGTCTCTGCCCGTTCCCTGGGCTGTCGTTCCACCCACACCACGGAAGTCACCCTATTGTTAGCCCGTAGCTAATTATTTGTGAGGTCTTAGCAAGCTCCCGCAGCGCACGAGGACTCATCGGTTGTGAGTAACAACGCGCCACTCCATCGAATGAAAGCACAAAAACAGGATTTATTACTGATCTGAAAATAAAGGGGTTTATTTTTGGATCATGTAACTGGAAGGGAATGGGGAAAAAAACCTCATTAGATCCAGCTTACGTGCTTGTATTTCGAGAGAGTCCTAGAGACTGCCACCCCTGACAGTATCCCCTCCATACCCACCAATGGTCACTTGGAAGATAGTCAATTTTTTTTTCTTTCTTCAGTTTTGGAGTGGAACCCAGGGCCTTGTGCATGCTAGGCAAGCACTCTACCAGGGATCTGTATACCCATAGTTCAGAAACTTTGGAAATTCTGTCAGCTGTAAAGAGCTTAGAGCTTGTTTGGGTGACTTTCCCTCTTGGAAATGATGACAAATCGCAGCTGGCTTGGATGAAGCTGTTTGCATTTTTCTTCCTGAACACAGGCCCACTACCTCTAGAGCTGTCTGGAGGCGCAGGGCTGTCGGGAGGGTCTTGTGGGCTGTTACCTCCTCACTGCTGCCCGGTGCCAGTGGAGCACTGAGGGGCCATCTCCAGCCGTAACCACTAGAGTTGTCCACTTTCAGGCTCACAGAGCTGGTTGGTGAGCATCGGGGCAGAGACCCAAAGTTCTCACTCTCCCTTTTTCTTTTATATTCAGTTTTCTTAGTCAGTGATATCTTTAAAAATTGGTTCTTGAAAATGTGAACAACAGACCATCTTGTAAGTGTAACAGGGGTCTGGGAGTCTAATTTGAGAGCCACGGGGCTGTGTGTTGGTGAGGCAGAGGACACTCAGGGAGGGGACTGTCTAGAGCGGGAGGAGTCTGCTGCCAGCGGGAGTCCTTGCTGCAGAGGGAAAGGACGGCCTTGGGGTGCCAGGCGGCAAGGTTTGGGCCAAGGGTCTTTGACAGGGGACAGCCGATTCCTCCTGCTTGAGACGGTCCCCTCCCTGAGTTTCCTTGTGGGGTCTTAGAACTCACAATTCCGCCGGTGGGACTGAACTAGAAGAATGCTCTTTTATGGTGTTCTTTGACCCTCCTATCCTCACCCCTGGATGGGTGTGCCTGGGGTGGGGCGGAGGGTCCCACCAACCGCAGGCAATTAGTTACAAGGAAGGGTGGCCCTTGTTGCCGCGGTTGCTGTGGCGCCCAGCAGCCACCAGGGGGCAGCACCTCCTCAGCAGTCGGTCGCCACCGACATGGCAAAGCCCAGCGCCCGCGGGAGAGAGGAGTGAGACGTGGCTCCACCGCCAGACTCTTCATCCTTCCTTATTTGTCTTCCTTTCTCTGCGGGGCACACGATGGTTGCAAGATGGGGCGTGCTTGGCCCCAGGGCAGGGGCGGGGTGTCCACAGTCCGTCCGGGCAGGCGAGACGGGCCTCAGCGGAGCACCCGGGGGGCCGGGCTGGTCACCTCTGAGCCGCTGCCCGGCTGCGCGCTCGCCCGGACCCCATCCTCTCCCTCGGGCTTGTCTAGGCCACGCCGAGGCGGCCCAGAGCGCCCCTTTTGGAGGGAGCGGCAGGAGCGTCCCTTCGGGGCCTCCTCCCGGGCATCCCCCCAGGTACTGCCGGAGCCCAGGCGCCCTGGCCGGGCGCGTCGCCCGGGACCTTGGGTCTGCGGGGATGACCCCGCAGGGCACAGCGCAGCTGCACGGGCGCGCGGCGACCATCAGGGGGCGCGCGGAGACCCCCAAAGGGTGGCGATCTCCGGGCCCGAGGCTCTGGAGCCGCCCGGAGGTCACCGCGGCCGGGCCGTCTCCCGCCTGCAGCAGCCCAGCGTGGGGGCCGCGCCTCGCGGGCTGGTGTCTGCCAGGCATCCGCAGCTCGTCGCGAGGCCGCGGCCCTTCCTGTGTTCTAGGTTTCTGTGGTTTCTCCTTCTGCGCCCTCGAGCCAGGAAATGGCTGGGCCTGGGCGAGCGGGACCTGGTCGGGGTCCGGACGGGGTGGAGGAGCGAGGGCGGCGGGGTCCCCGCGGGGCGGAGCTGCCGGGGGCGCTCGGCTGCCCCCTGAGGCGTGCCCGCCCCGTGCCCATCTCTTTTCTGCTTTCTGGTGGGCGAAGCTCATCTCAAGCTGTTTTAACCTTGGCGTTGAGAGGATCGTTGTGGAAGCCGGCGGGGCCGCACCCCCACGCTCCAGCCGGACAGCTGATCCCACGGGTGCGTCTTCCAGGGCTCTGGAGTCCGGGGGCCGAGGGCGAGAAAGCGAGCCTAGCTGCAGATGTCCGCAGACTTGGCTCCCATGCAGCCTCCTGGCTCCTGTTCCTTTTCGGCACAGGGAACATAGCCGAGGTCAGCCAGGCTGGCAACGTCCTGGTCCCCAGCGCGCGGGGACACTGGGAGCCCAGGGTCTCTAAGGTGGGCGCCGCCTCTGCCTCCGGCCGGCTGGGCGTGAGGGCCAGGGCCAACGTGAAATGAATAGGCCTCGGCCTGGCGACTCAGGACAATTCCGAGTTCCTGGGTGCCGACGACGTCGCTTTGGCGCTCTGGCTCCTACTTTTTCTTTTATTTTTTATTAGCATATCTTGTAATAACTAGCGATAACAATTGGCTCGGGAAATCGGCGCAGGTACATTTTGCGTCGTGATCATCGGTACTTCCCCTGCCGTCCCCACCCCTGGCTCCCACGTTCCCTTCCCCTCTCCACAAAGTCTATCTTCCTATTTTCTTCAATCTCTTCCTTTTTTTTTTTTTGGCTCTTTTATTATTCTTTTGGTATTTTCTCATATTGGGGAAACTAGATGGTATTTAACCTTTTGTGTCTGTCTGATTCGTTTTGCTAGGCAGGGTGGCCTCAAGGGGCATCCGTTTTTCTGTGAATCATTCAAATTTATCCTTTTTTTTTTTTTAAAATGGCAGTGGTGCTCCATTGTGTAAATATACCACACTTGCTTTTTCCATTCCTCTGTGGACAGACACATTGGCGGCTTCCAAGACTTAGCTATTGTAAGCTGTGCTGCTGTAAACACGGGTGTGCATGGATGACTCTTTTATGATGACTTTAACTCTTTCGGGAAGACAGAAGAGGTGAAGCTGGATTGAATGGGATATAGATTTTCAGTTTTTTGAGGACTCTCCATACGTCTTTCCATAATAGTTTTGATGGTTTTCAGAACTGTCTATTCATTTCAGATGCCCAGTTTTTTGACTGTGTCTTTTATTTTGAAGGGTCTAATTCTTTTCTCTGTTCTGTTCTTTGTACACGTAGGTACGAGCCCTCTGTCTGAAGAGCAGGTCGCGTAAAATTTTCTCATTCCATCAGCTCTCTCTTCACAGGCCGATTGTTTCCTTTTCTACGCAGAAGCTTTTTGATTTGATACATACCACTTGTTGATCCGTATGTTATCATGTGAATTAGGTGTCTTATTAAGAAGGTCTCTGCCTCTGCCTGTGCCTTCAAGGGCTTTGCCTGTTTTAGCTTTCAGAAGGTGCAGTGTGTCCCTTTTAATATTTAGGTCATTGGTCCATTTTGACTCGATTTTGGTGAAAGATGTGGCTCTAGTTTCATTTTTCTGCATGTGAATAACCCGTTTTCCCAGCACCATTTGTTAAAGAGGCTCTCTGTATGCCACCGGTTTTGGTTCCTCCGTTGAACAGATGGCTGAGGGTGTTTGGGGCTGTTTCTGCCTCCTCAATTATGTTTCTTGGTCCACCTGTCCGTTTTTGACCGTTTTAGTTACTTTTTGCCGCTGTGACTTGACACCTGACATCCACAATTAGGGAGGAAAGATTTAGTGTAGGTTACAGTTTCAGAAGGTCACAGTCCGTTCACAGGTGGGCAGCTGGAAAATGGTAGCAGCACATGGCAGGGCTGGAGGGAGGGCAGGGCCAGAGCCAGAGCTCCAGAGGGGGAGATCCTCATCACATGGTGGCACAGAGAGAGACCAGGAGGAAGGGTGGAGCCAGCACAAGGCCCTCCTGGTCAAGCCCACGCCCCTTCCAGCCAGGCCCCACCTCCCTCCCAACCTTACAGTGCCCACGGGACCATGGGGCTCTGGCGGACACTCCAGATCCAAACCACCATAGTGCCGATTCTCTCTGTGTATGTGTGTTTTTAAATAATTACTGTTGCTTTGTAATATAATTTAATATCTGGTATTGTGATGTGTCCTGCGTTTATCTTATCGCTTAGGATTGTTTTGACTATTCTGGGTCTCTGCAGGTTCCATATACATTTTAGGAAGTTTTTTCTGTTTCTGTGAAAAATGCTGATGGTATTTTGCTTGGGATTACATTGACTCTGGATATGAGTTTTGGTAGTATGACCGTTTTGACATTTTTGTTCTGCTTACCTAAGAACATTTTCTAATGTTCTCTTCGATTTCTTTTTTCAGAATACTATAGTTTTCATTATAGAGACCCATCACTTCTGTAGTTAAGTTGGTTCCTAGGTATTTAATTTTCCTTGAGGCTGCTGGTTCTACTTAATGCCAACTTCTTCTCCCGTGGGTTTTGCTCATGCCTGTCTCCTGGTTCCCACATGCTTAGCAAAATGGAGCAGTTTGGGAGCTTTCTGTGTTTCTCAAGCTGCCTGCTCCATCTCTCCCACTCTCGTCTTAGCAGCTTCTCTGGTGTAGGGAGAAAATGAAACCCACGGTCTCTCGTTTCTCAGCTTCCCAAGCAGTAGACGCCCAAGTAGGCCGGCATAGTGGCTTCCCGTCTCTCTCCCCCTTTTTCTTGTCTCGGAAGAAAGCTTGCTGTGTTGCCACACTGGCTACCGCATCTTCTGAATGATACACGCATGCACAGCCTCTGAGGCGTCTCCGGCTTCCATCAGCTCGGGCTGCTCTTGCCCAGTTCCTTAGGTCAGAAGCAGCAAAGCTGGCCTGGGAATGTGGCTCAGTGACAGAGTGCTCACCTGGCACTCCTGAGGCCCCATTTGGATCCCCAGTCAAGAAAAAAAAAAAAATCAAAAGCTTGCAGAGAACTGAATCCTGCTGACAACCGTGCAGATTAGCCGCCCCTGTAAACAAGGTTTGAAATGAGCCCTTCTCCTTCTTGGGCCAGCCTGCAGGTGAGGCCACAGCACCTGAATGCGCCTCGGGACCCAGCTAGACCTGTGCAGATTCCTGACTCAGGAACTGTGAAGAAAAATTCCTGTTATTTTCAACAGCTACATTTAGGAACACTTTACTGCAGTGATCCCCAGTAGCTGCTGACACCAGGGGCCAGTTTAGTGGAAGACCACTATCGCAGGAGGGTGGGGGTGAGGAGCAGAGGCTGGTGGGTGCCGCATGCCGTGGGCTGCTGGAGGAGAGCTTTGGAAAGGCGAGCAGCAGGAAGGAGGCTCGGCTGGCAGCTCACGTCCTGCTGGAATCTCCTCTGTCCTGGAGGCCTAGGCCTTGCAGGCACCCCAGACCCATCTGTGGCCCAGGGGTTGGGGACCCCTTCTTATTGCATAGGTGTAGATTACATCACAATGTTTATCAGATTTGTGAATTCCTCATTTACATAAGATAGTTGCACCTTAATTTATTAATGTATCTTAAAAATTGACACTTTCTATGTTAACTTTTTTTTTAATAAAAAAGAACATTTTCACTTTGTCTTCCATTAGAATGTTAAATGCAACTCATCTTTTTAAAATTTAAGTTGTAATAACTAAAAAAATTTAGAAGCATTTCCATAATTAAGACATAGAATATTGTAATATTGATGTGATATAGATGTGCACAAAATACTCAGGTTCATTATAAATATTATGTATCACATATATATATTAATAAAAATGGTGGGAAAAGTAAAAGATACAGAATAGTCAATCTCGATTTCTCAAATCGACCTCTATACAACCTCTAATCTGCTTAAATGGAAGAACATTTTATATTTTTAAAAAATATATAGGAAGGATGTAATCTCCAGATAAAAAGCAGCCTACAGAACAAATACATTTAAATATATACATAAATCTTTATGCATCGCTTTCTTTACTCTTAAATAAAATTTAGCTAACAGATCAATGGGCACTTGAAAATTGGGAGTATTTCTTCAAAAGGAAAGACAAATGGCAGTGAGCAGGAAAGGACAGGTGCCACTCATGCCTTTAATTAGCATCTGACAGCTGACAGCTGACCCCTATCTTTTTGCAGCTTGAGACCATCATGCTTAGCGAAGTGAGTCAAACTCAGAAGGTAAAATAGAGCATGGTTTCTGCAGTATGAGAAACCCAGAATACGGGAATCTCATAGAACCAAGTGAGTGTGACAGTGGGAGCTGGGGGGGGGGGGGCGGGGAGGAGGAAGGAGAGAACGGGAGGGCCCACAAGTGGGAAGGGATTGTAATGCTGTTGTGATACATTTGTGCACAAAACCCTCAAGCTCAACAAAACCATTGTGTATCGCACGCATATACTCATAAATATTGGGAAAATCTTTTTTATGCACGTGACCAATTAGAACATGAAACAGTACGAAGCATCACTCACCACTGGGGAAATGCAAATGGGAACTATGGTGAGACGCCACTGTTTGCCTGTCAGGAAGCACCAGCATCATCACCCCAGATGGAAGAGCGTGGGTGCTGGTGAGGCCCTGGGGCGACTGGAGCCCACAGACACGACGGATGAGACAGTAAAATGTGGCAGCCACTGGGAAAACTGCCTAGCAGCTCCTCAAGACGCTGAGCACAGAAGTATGTGATTCAGGACTTCAACTTTTAGGTATCCATCCAAAAGAATTGAGAGCACACGTGTGATTTGCATGTTTTCACATCCATGCTCATACCAGCATGAATCACAACAGCCAAATGGCGAAGACAGCCCACACGCCCATTGGCAGACGAACTGATAAAATGTAGTGAAATATTATCCAGCCTCAAAAATGAACGAAGTATGACACACACTTTAACATGTGAAATTCGAAGGCGTCAAGTGAAGTAAACAAGATACAACAAAGGCGAAGATTGTATGCTTCTGTTCACATGACTTATCTGAAATGGACAATTTCATAGACGCCAGAGTGGATGGAGGGGAAGGGGAATCGAGAGCTGTCATTCAAAGGGTACGAAGTTTCAGATTTGCAGAATGGAAAATATTCCAGCGATGGACCAGACACACAATGTGAACGTGACTAGTGCCGCTAAATTGTGTACTTAAAAATGACGAGAATGGTTAATTTTATGTTATTGATACCTTGCAACAGTAAAAACATTCCTGTCATTCATTTAAACTCTCATGGCCAAAACCTGTTTAGTCCAGCACTGGAGACTCTGATGAGGTCGTGTCACGTTCAACACGGAGCTCGTGAAGTCCTACTCAGAGCTGTCTCTCATTTGAGCCCTCGGAGGTCGCTGGCCTGCACAACTCCACCCTGGGGTGGCATGGGAGCGTTTGGAGCTTCATGTCGCTGGAATGGGAGGGCCAGTGTGGGGGAAGTGCCAGCTTAAGTCGCAGGTCTTGGGGACCTGGTCACCTTCCCTACACTCCGCACTTCCTTGGTTAAGCCTGGTTCATTTTCCCTGTCTCCTCCCAAAGAAAACAACCTGTTCTTTCCCTCCTCCCACCTCCCTCTTCGTGCATTCCACATTGAGCTTTTGGTATCTTTTGTTGATTTAAGTTTTGGTGAAGGTCTTGTTGTCTGTGTTGCTAGAGTTGCATTAAGGGGTTGTGTCCCCCTTAGTACACACCTTTGCGCATTCCCAGAACACAGCTTTTCCAGGAGTGTCAGCAAGGAGAAAGCCTTGTCACGAGTCCCCAGTCCTGATACACCCTCCCTGGGGACCAGCGCTTCCGTGTAGAGGTGCTCTTACTGGTCCATAAACTGAAATTTAGCCTTTCTGCTCACGGACCAAAAGGTGCTGGATGGGAGTGGTTGGGCCTGCCTGTTCTCTGTTTACCTCTACCAAGGCTAGGTAATGTTTATGCGTAAGCTAAACTACCGTAAAGACGCTTGCTTCAAGGATAGCTGTGCACCTGCCTCCAATCAGATGATCAATAGCATATGCCCTGCCTTGTGCTAATCAGATGACCAATCAGAATGTGCCTTGCATTGAGATTTTGGTTTCTCTGTCAGTATGCTATGCTATTCTACTCAGCCATTGTGTTCAGTTCCTCTGTGCTTTTAGGAAATTTTATTGATAATTCTCCACCCTCTGTTTTCTCTTTGCCCAATTAATATGGGAAGAGACTTCTCAGGGCTGCATGGCCAACTCATCGCCTTCTTCAGGAGGTGAATTTGTGGAGTCCCTGTGGGGAGCTGTGAGTCCTAGAAACACCGAGTAATAACGTGTCTCCAACATCTGTCTTAAAATGAAACGTGGCACTTTGCCGAGGTGGGATGTGTCAACCAGCCCCCGTCGTGCCCCGCTGAGGTTAGATGTGCTCATTATTACCCGGCCGAGGACCAAGGTGCCCACTCTGCAGGTTCGTGCTCAAATGGCCCGCTGACTCCTATGAGAAGAAACACCTGCTCCAAAGGGACTCACAGTGTCTGCCTGTGTGAGAGAGTCTGGTGTTATGTAAACACTTCTGCCTCGCCCAGCAGCTCTAACCACAAAATTAGGGCAGTTCTGAAGCTGAGCAATCAGAAACGTGTCCTACACTCAAGGAAACATGGTCATTAGCAGTGAGGACGTGGGAGAGTTTGAAACTCAGGGACATTTTCGGCTGCATCCGGTTTGGGCACACACGCGATCTCATTCATCCACCTGAAAACTGTGAGGGGTGACCTGTTGTTGCCTAACAGGTCACCCCTAAGCTGAGTGGGTCCACAACCTTTATTATCCTGGCGTCCTGCAGTGGCTGGGGCCGGGGCACACACTGGTCATTGACAGGAGGCAGCTCTTGCCGGGCTGTGGGCCTCTCTGCAGTGAAGCTGCCAGCGTGACAACTGGCTTCATTAGAGCTAGTATGGTATGAGAGAGGAGCGGAGACAGGAAGGAGGAGGAAGAGGAGGAGATCCTCCTCTCAGTCTTCTATGTCCTAGTATTGATTTCCCATCCCTTTTGCCATAGCTTTTTAATTGAGGCAAGACACTCCATCCAGCCCACACACAAGGGAGGGAGACCACAGGAGGACTCAACACAAGGCTGCTGGGGCCCCTGGGGACAGTGTTAGGCGCTGCCCACAGCCACTCCCCACACGACTCTTCAGGAGATACATTACGTCATCTTGCAGGGAACTCAGATCAACCCTTTGATTCGAGGGAGCCCTTGGAGTCTAGGGGAGACAGGACAAAATCAGACTTAAGCACATCACGCTCTTAAGACAGTGTCCTCTACAGTCCAAAGTCATGAATGGGAGTTGTGGAGAATTTCACAGGGTTTTCCTTCGCTGTAGCATTTACTTGTTTTTAATATTAAGTCTAGTAAATGTTAACAGTTACCCTGTTAACTGCAGGAGAAATGGTCACAAAGTATTCTATAAATTAGCATGCCTACGTTGTAATGCATACAGGAGCCAGCTGTGGATCTAATTAAGGGGTGCACTCAGATTTGCAAGGTCTGAACCAGGCCCAAGAGTGTGTATTTCCAACAGTTCTCAGGAGACATTCTTCCTGTGGGTTTTTCATGACCTTTTTAGTAGCAAGACTGTAGAGGGAATGAGGAAGTCAGAGGTGCCTGCAGGTAGTGAAGCAGAGATGGGAGTGAGTTTGGTTTTGGATGTGTCACAGTTGAGGCACTCAAGTTTTACCTGTGGGAAATTGCGTGGTCATGACTAGTGGGGTTAGATTGTAGTGAGAGGTCGACAAGAGTTCACCAAGAGGTCAGAATTTAAGATGTAGGGTTATTCTTCCTTTGGAGGTTGTGGATGCTTTGGGGGAAAAGACAGAAAAAGACAGGGAGGAGGAGTGAGGGAGAAAGGTTTGGCTCAGAAATAACCTCCCAAAGGGCTCATGTGCTCAAGGGTGGAGCTTGTAAAAGGTGATTAGCTCATGGAACATGAACATCGTCAGTGAATTTGATGAGTTTGTAGCTGAGTGGGCTAACAGAAGGTGGGGCTCAGTTGGAAGAGGTGGGTCAAAGGAGGCCTGCGTTGGGAGGACGCATCTCTTTCTGATTCTCTTCCTGCTTTCTTCTCCCTGGTTGTCACAAAATGAACAGCCTTACTCCACCGTGTCACTGCTGCTGTGGAGCCAGCTGGTCATGGATTGAACCCTCTGAAACCATGAGCCTAAAGGAAAGTTTTCTTCTTTAAATTGTGTATGTTGGGTTTTTGGTCCCATTGACCAAAAGCTGCCTAATACAAAGAATTTCTACTAGCAAGCTGGTGTTGTTGCTGTGATGGTACATGACCTTCGCAGAAGCCTTGGGAACTGGTTTTCAGAAGGCATTTGGAAAAAGTTTGGAGAATTGAGCTGGAGAAAGCCTAGAATGGTATAGAGAGAGAGCTTGGTGGGAAGTTGTGGTAGGAGTTCAAAAGATCAGAATGCAGATAGAAATGTGAACACAGTGACTGTGCTTCTGAGGTTTCGGGAAGGAGGACTTTGTGGGGAATTGGATTAGAGGCCATATATGTTACATTTTGGCAAGTAACTTGTCTACATTTTGTCCATATCCTATGACTTTGTGTGAGGCTGAGCTTAGAGGTGGCTAATTGATTAATTAATAGCAATTAATTTGGCAGAGGGAATTTCAACTCAGCACAAAATTCAAGATGTTATATGGGTCTTGCTGGCTTCTTTTAGAAAGAGTTACAGTGAGAGTTGGAAGTGAAAAAATCAGAGCAGAAAGATTTGAGTAAGTTGGAGTTTGTCCAGAATAGAAGAATGTGTAAAGCTGAGGTCACAGAAGTTGATTCTTGGAGATTAGCACCATTAAAAATAAGCCAGGTCCTTTGCACCGGAAAATAGGAAAGATGCCTCCAGGACATCTCAGGAATTGGCTAGAGCGACCCTTCACAGGCTCAAGAGGGTATAAAAGTGTGAAGTTGTTTGAAAGACTTTGCTTTGAGAAGAGAGTCCCAGGTGCTCTGCTCCCTGGAGACTGGGGTGCTTCTCCGCATTTAGCTGTCTCGGAACTAAGAGGCTGCCACAGCCACCAATGGCCTAAGGAGGTGTGGCTACTGCTCTCATTGGCAGCAGACTTTGGCATTATTCGGTGCAAGAATTATGGAACCTTCCACCCAGATTTCAAAGAAAGGAATTTTCAGTTTCCAGACTGTGAGAGCTACATTTCTGTTGGTCACACATCACCCGGTCCATGGTATTTTGTGACAGTAGCTTGAATGGGCTAAGACATCATATTAAATGGTTCCTAATTCTCTCACTATGTGGTTATCCTTCATGAATTTTCTCATTCTTTCACCTTTCCTACATATTTCTGTGGCAGAATCCAACACTAAGTGCATGACGGTTGGAGGCCTTTTGCTTTGATGGGGTAACTGTTCATCCTTCAGGATTTCTTCTCCTTCACTCTCCCCTGACCTGGTGTCTGAGGTAAAGGACGTGAGTTCTCACATGGTTTGCTTACTGCCCATGGCTGACCTCAGGTTGACCCTCCCAGGTCTGTGGGCATCTGCACCTTGTATTTGGCTTAGCTCGTCATGGCACAACCCTTGCCTACCTTGTACTTCCAGATCCAGTGTCCAATCTTTCTTATCCCTGAGTCTTTCTTTTGAGAGGAAGAATCTAATTGGTGCAGCCTTAGCTATGGGTTAATTTCTCTTGGCCAGGTCTCCATTGATGTTTCAGTGAATTTTGTCCAAGGAGTGGGGAAAAGTATTACAACGGCCCAAAGACCCAATTCTTGGCAGAATTTGTGGATAATGTTCATACAACTTTATAGGAGAGGCCCTTCGGGAGGTTTACACCCTTGTAAATGAAATTATCTTAGGAAATCATTTTATTTTTATGTTTAAATTTATTTATTTATTTTGGAAATCATTTCAGTTGTTTATCTAGGACACTGAAGGGTCCCCAGGGTATAGCACAGATTTAGTTAATGGCTCCCCAAAGACATATCACCATGAGTTAGGCCTCCCCTAAGAGGAGAAAAGTGAATTTATTCATAATCCCTAGCTTCTTTATGACCCCAGTAGGCAGATCTGACTGGTGAGAGATGTGACCAACAGGCCAAGGAGCAGATACAGAACCTAGGCATGTTCACTACCACTGCCTATGTAGAGCTGTGGTGCCCACAGGCAGCGAAACCCAGGTCACAGGTGGTCACAGGTGTGGCCGGGCCTCATAGCCCAAGGAAGAGGCTTGCATCATTCTTCCTAAGGAAGGATCTTGGAATTGTAATTGGAAGGTCTTATTTCAGGCTTTGCTCGACATTATAACATTTTTAGACAAATCTCTATTTCCCTGAGATAATAGTCTTCAGGATACAACCTCCCTGCATGGATAAGGAGGCTAGGGTGCTGGGTTAAATTCACAATAAGGTGTGGACAACTGACTATCCAAACTCCCCTGGAGCAACTTCTGACTCTAAGGAGGATATTAGAGTGTCTTTGAAGAATAGAAGTACGAAAATACCATGGCAATAAGGTGTCAGGAAGTCAAAGGCCCCGAATTCTGCCAAGGACATCTCAGCACACTTAGCCATGGGCTGATTATTCTCAAGCATATGCACAGGCCTGGTGGCCCTGGGCTTTTAACATCCCATCTATGTAGAAGAAAACTGACACCTGATCTGTTTGTCTGAGGTGTGTCTCTCTCATGACCTTTAAAATCTGCAATTTTTCACTTACACTCTTGTAAATGAAATTACGTGATCCTATTTTTCTGAAATACTTACTGACTTTCCTCTTGACGTCACACACCAACCCCATTTGATAGAAACTATTTCAAACTCTCGTGGAGTATTCAGCTATACCCACGAAGGTGTGTCCACGTCATAAAGAGCCAACCTCCTTGACTTACTGCTATTTTGCTATTTTTCTATTTATCTTTCTTTCCTTCCTTCCTTCCTTTTTTTTTTTTTTTTGACACAGGTTCTCTCTCTGTAGTCTGGGCTGGTCCTGAACTCACTATGTAGCCCAGGCTGGCCTTGAACTCACAGCAATCCTCCTGGCTCAGTCTCCTGAGTGCTGGAATTACAGGCCACCATGTTCAGTTTATGTGGTGCTGGAGAATCAAATCCAGGGCCTTGTGCTTGCTCGGCACTCTGACCTCCGAGCTATGCCCTCAGTCCTGCTGTTTTTCTTAAAACAAAACAAAAAACTCAACGAAGCAAAAACATGAGATGCTTCCATCTCAAAGCAACAAGTACAGCAGTATCTTACTGGGGTTGTTTCTCAAGGGGAGGCGCCACTGCGGTGTTTCTTCTAGTGTCTCATACTGAATGCATTTCTTTTGTAAAATATTCCTGACTTCATGTCTCTCTAAGGACCTTGCAAGGATGATCTCATTCCTTAAAACTGGCAGGCAAGAAGCATTCCAATTCCATTCCAGCATAAGTAGAGAAAGGTGGTTTTCAAGCAGAAAGTATCCAGTCAATAATCAGACAAACTCAGTTCTTTATTCTTACGAAAATTTGGCCAAATTCTGGGGCTGCTTTCTGCAGGCAGGATCTCCTCCGAACCCCAGAGACATCTGACCCCAAAGTCTGTGAGAAGCTCCAGGTGTCCGTGGTTCCGAGGGCCTCTGCGGAGAAAGAATGCACTCAGGAGAGGCAGACTGATGTGAAACTCCCTATTGCAAACACAGAAATGTGAGATGAAGGGAGATCAGATTAGTCCGGTTGCTGGAGCTGAGGGAGGAAGGGCAAGGCAGGCAGCAGAGATGAGCAGGCGCCACAGCAGGCTGGGGTGTGGGCGCGTCCGTCTGCTGCTAGGCTGCTGCAGGGCCCTTGCAGAGCGAGGAGATGGAGCCCTGGGCTCGAGCCATGCAGGAACCTAAACCAGAAAGCAAGAAAACTAGGGCAATTTCAGGGCTGAACTTTTAGTGAAAGGAAGACTAGGAAAAAAAAAAAAAAAAAAACATCCACCCATCAGACTGGGGCTATGCCAAGCAAATTTGCCTCCGTCTGGCTTTTGGTGAAAAATAATTTTTTTTATGAGAAAGTGAAATCTCAAACTTAGGTTGAGAGGATCTGAAGACTCGGTTCATATACTCCATGCGTCGTGGACCTTCTACGTGAAGAAGCGCACACAAAAGTCGGGCTGGTCATGGGACTGCTGTGTGACTCCATGTGTAGATAGGCACACATTCATCCGAAATTCTCACTGGGAAATAAAAGTCAGTTGGAGATGAACTTTCAGTAACAAATTACTAAATGTCTAGTAGAAAAATGCATTGTGGACAAGAGTTTGCTGATGTACCAAACAGAAGGGTAAGCCACTCCAAACACCAAATTATAGAAAAACATCTGAAAGAGATGATCAAATATAGGGCTGTCTAAATTATCAAGGGGATAATAACAAGAATGAAGCCACAATGGCAGACTAGCATACGGTAAAAAAGAATTGGTGTTGTGTGAGTGTGTGTGTGTGTGTGTGTGTGTACAGCCAGCTCTCTCCGTGTTTGACCAATTGTGCTTGAAAATATATTTTAAAAATTGCATTTGTACTGAATATGTATAAACTTTTCCTAAACAATGCAGTATAGTATCATAGTTTCTACACTGTGTTGGTTTTACAAGTAATCTAGAGATGACCAAGTATACAGGAGAATGGGATATGTATGTAAACACCTGTATGTATGGAGATAGGAGTGTGGACGTAGACATACAGATGGATGGATGGATAGATGAACAGAGACTCACCTGCATGGGGCCTGGAGCCCACACCTCAAGGAGCCTGAGTGATCGCTGCCTCCATATGTCTCTGTGGGGGCAGGGAGAAGGGTGTATATGTAATCTCAAGCAAAATCTGTATGAAATAATTCTGTTACGTTCTTGCCACAGGTTCTGACATTTTCTATTTAACGTCATTTTGTAATGCGAGTAGTGACCCATTAAACTGATCTCACGACTGACAAAAGGCCTTAGCCAAAAATTTGAAAGAAAAATAACATCCCATCATGTCATTTTACAACTTACTTTTCACACCTAACACTTTGATGGTTATCTGTTATGACACAGGAGGTCTAGGGAATTTATTGCATGCCTGTTATTTGATATTTTAACTATTCTTCTAGTTATGGATAATTAAACCAACTTCATGTTTTCAGTAACTTGAAATGTTCTGCAGCAAACTTGCTCACATGTAAAATCAAAGTTTCTCTAGGATAGCGGTCGCCAACCTTTTTGGCACTCAGGATCACTGACACGGAAGATAGTTCTTCCAGGGATTGTAGGGGAAGGGCTGGTGATAGTGTTAGTGCCACTGCCTCAGGTCCATCAGCCATTAAGAGTCTGATGAGAAACCTGCTACCTGGATCCCTCATAATACAGCTCACAGCAGGGCTTTACTCCGATGAGAATCTAATGCCGCCCCTGATCTGACCTGAGGCAGAGCTCAGGCGGCAACATGGTCCAGGGGGAGAAGCTGTAAACGCAGATGCAGTGTTGTGTCCCCTGTTTACTTCCTCCTGTGCAGTCCAAGTGCTAACAGGCCATGGCTCGGGGACGGAACCCTGCAGGACGCGTTCCTGGGGAAATTGCTGGAGTCAAAGCTTATACCCTCTTCAACCACAGTGGATGCTGTAAGTTTCCAAGAAATTGTCATGTGACTTTACGTAGCCACCAGCAATATTAGAAAACTTCTATTTTCCTAATTGTCACTAAGTATTTTGGACTTGATTTTTTACCTCTCTCTCTCTCTCCCTCCCTCTCTCTCTCTCTCTCTTTCTAATTTGCCTCATTACTAAATGCTATGCTTTGGATCTTGAGTGTCCCCCAAAAGCCTCATCTATTTGTAACTATAAATAATTGGACGGTAGGGCCTGGCTGGAAGGGGCAGGTGTTTGTGGTTTGGCCCCGGGAAGGTTGTCAATTTGATGAGGCTGAGGCTTGCTTAAGGCAGAGATTTCAGGTGTCTGCTATTGACTTGGGGCCTGGAAGTGTGGGAGGAACACTCACCCCGTGGGGGGCGGGGCCACAGGCAGCTTGAATCAATTAAAGGAAAGAAGAAGAGACATTGTTACAGCTTCTTCCTGGGGAAGCGGATCCGCGGGCTGCTGCTCCGCTCGGCTCTGTCTGCGGTCGCGTGAGCCGCTGCCAGCCGCTGCCATGCACTTCCACCACAGCCGGCTGACCGCGAACAGACGACCGTCTGGAACCGTGAGCTCAGTAAGTCTTTCTTCTCTTAAACTTTGGAGGTCAGGTGTTTTGTCACAGCAAGGAATAAGTAAAACACTAGCCAAGTAAGCTGATTTTCATGCAGCCCTAGGCACTCAGTCGCCTTTGTGAATCACCGATAGAACCGCCTGTACCCGTTACTGTTAATTTCAAGAGTTTTTATGTATTCTATACACAGGTGTTTATTAGTTATGTATGTTATAATTATCTTCTCCTCTTGTAGTCAAATTTATCAATTCCTCTTTTACATCTTTGCCTATTCTTTGTTTAAAAAAATCACCTAGGGCCCCCTCACGTGGGACCCCCTCCTGGATAGTGGGACCTTTTACACCTCTGTTCTTTTGGTTCTAAGTAAAGACCTGTTACTCTGAAAGAAAACATAATTTAATAACTTATTCACATGCTGACATTATTAAAATACTGCCCTACATTTTTCTTCTTAGTTTTACATCTTACACTTAGATTATATGTGTATGTGGTGAAGAAGTGATTTTTTCCTCTAAATTTACTGTCCAAGACTAATTCGTTAGATGGTTTGTTTTTTCCTGTTTTTTGGTAACACTGTGTCTGTCATAAATCAAATTCTTAATAATCTGAAGTTGATCTGAATACTTTCCATTCTGTCCCACTGGTAGATTCCCCTAACCCTATGTTTAAATTACTATACCTGAGAGTAAACTCTTGAAATCTGGCCAGATCTTTTATGAGCATCATCATTGTGCTTATTTAAGAGGTTTTGTTTAGTTGATTTTTTTACAGGGCTGTAGATTGAATCCAGGGCCTGAGCTTATTAGGCAAGTGCTGTTCCCCTCTGACCTACAACCCCAGACTTTTAAGTTCTTATGTGTTGTACTATTTATTTTCCGTGAATATTTGGATGTTTTCAAGTTCTGTCAAAAAAAATCTCTTAGGAAATTTTATTGGAATTTAATTGATTTTAAACTTGAACAAAACTGATACTTTTAAGTCTTTTTTCCATTTTGTTGATATGTATGGATGTAATGCATAATGTTGACATTGATTTTGAGTATTTTGCGCATAGGCTTGAGGCTTTTGTAAGCAAATGGATACAAGTTGAGGCCATCATGCTTGGTGAAGTGAGGCAGGAGGAGAAGGGTAAAATATCAGATGGTTTCCCTGAGAAACCACGAGCACAATTATTTCGTAGAACTAATAATGGGAATTCAAGGAGAGGGGAAGGGAATGGGAGGGTTGAGAATTTGTAATTTTGCCATGATATGTGTATGCACAAAATACTGATTTTAGAAGCTGTAAGAGAAAAGCAGTGGGTGACTTATAAAAACAAGCTCATCAGGATAACTGCAGACTTTTCAACCCAAACCCTAAAAGCCAGATCTTGGAGCAACATCGTCCAAGCACTAACAGAATGTAAACGCCAACCTAGACTGGTATATCCAGCAAAATTATTTTTTAAATTAGAGGGAGAGATTAAAGCTTTCCATGGTAAAGAAAGCCTGAAGAGATTCGCAACTACTAAACCAACATTGCAGAAAATACTAAACAGAACCACACACAGTGGAATACTACTGATTTATAGTAAGTCTTTCCATCCATGAATGTGGCATTTTATCACCAAGTTTCAAGTATCAAGGCCTGCTTTATGTCCTTCAATAATTTTAAAGTATTTTTCAGAAAGTATATACTCAGCTGGGCATGATGGTACATGCCTGAAATCCTAACTCCTTTGGAAACTGAGGCAGGAGGAATCCAAGTTTAAGTCTCAGCTGAGCAACCTAGAAACTTAATGAAACTTTTCTGGGGCAGTATTTCATTCTGTAGTTCAGGCTGATCCTGAGCTCACTGTATAGCTCATACTGGCCTAGAACTTATGGCAATCCTCCTGCCTCAGTCTCTCAAGTTGTGGAATTGCAGACATGTGCTACCACGTTAAGCTAATATGTGGCGTTATGGGATCCAACTCAGAGCCTTGAATTTTCCAGGCCAGCACTCTAATCGCTGAGCTACACCCCAGTCCAGAGTCTCTTATTTCAAAAATTATAAATGAAAAGGCTGGGAATATAGCTCAGTGCAAAAGCTTTAGGGTTCAAACTCAAGAACCACAAAAAATTCTGTCTCATATTCATATAGTTATTTCTAGAAGTTCATGATTTTTGTTGCAGTTATTATAACTATATTTAACTAAATTTTGTAAGTTTTGTTAAGAATACTTTTAATACTGATCTTGTTTCTAGTAACCTTTCTCAACTGTGTCGTTCTACAGTTTTGTCTTTCCATAATTCTGTTGTTGAAGGACTTCACTTTAATGGTCTAGCCCAGAAGTTTCTTTGAATGTGTATGAGGATGTGCGCAGGAGCCAAAAGTCCCTTGAATTTTGTGCTGGGAGTAGGCAGTGATGGGGACCTGACAGTCCAATGGCCTCTAATGGGTTTTTCACACCCAGCCCCCCTCAAAGCTCTTCCTATCTGTCCTGGCTCCCCTCCCTTGAAGGCGGGGCTCTCTACCTTCTGCAGCCTGTTCTCACTATAACCTGAACCATTCTGGAGGTTGGTGGCCTTACTCGCTTCTCTTCAACTCTCTCTTGTGCCATTCCTCCCTAGGGACTGATTAAGAGTATACTCAGATTCCCTATGTGTGGCTCATCTGTGGCTTCTTTTACCCTGAACAGTTTGTACTTGGGTTCTTTTCAAGACGATTCCTGTCTGTGTCTGTCCCTATATGACTACCAATTGTTGCTTCTCCCAGGCTGCTCTACCAAGCTCCAGGAGACCTTTTCAAGGGGAAGCTCACAGTGCGTTTGTAGTTTATACTACCTGCAGGCTTATTTCTGTAAGCTGGGCCTACCAGCTGTTGTCAATTCCCATGATTCCAGTGTCCAGCCTTTCCTTGGTCTGATGTTGCCAGCTGCTTTTAATTCCTGTGGCTCTCAGCTCTGGCTTCATCTTGGTGTATGGGCAAGAGCGGCTCTTGGCCCTTCCCAGGTGGCCTGAGGTGTCTTCACTGACTGGTAATTTCCTTAGCTCCTGATGCATTTACTTGGATTCCAACCTTCTTGTGGCCTCATCTCAATTCCTGGAGCTCTTCTGGCTCTTCTAGCTAAGGTGAGCATGTAGTTTTTTAACTGTATCTCCACTTTTTGAATGAGCCTGCAAGGAGCCAAAGAGCAGAACTCCTACTCAGCTGGTGTATTACCCCATCACTTATTTTTAATCGTCTACAGGATTTAAATCACCTGGTAGGGTCCTCTTGCCTAGCCTGGTTCTATTATGGTCCAAGCAAGATAGTTTTCAAACAGTTTCATGGCCTTCCAGACCCATTTCACTTGAAGGCTGGGGCCATTTCACCTGTCTTTCATTATTATCCTCCCAAATAATGGTCAAAATCTAGTTAGTGAGCTCGGAGAGCATTTTTACATTGAAGGCTTATTGACATTCTTTTCTCTTTTGGCTCTACCCTGACATTCTTTTCTTGAAGTAGCTGTCTCCTTCCAGGTCATGCCCCCATGGCCCATTCGTTCAACTAGGTTCTTTTTCCTAACGGCATATGAAATCATAAGTGAATCGATCCACTTGATTCAGTTAACCCTCACAATTCAATCAGCTTCCAAATACATGAGACTTTTGGGTGACATTGCATAACAAAGATCAATAATTGGTATGTGTTTTGGAGAAAGACAAAACTGATTTGGAAATCCCAGTCACATTGCTAATTCTGAGCCTGAGTATTTTTATCTGTAATATGGAGATAATTATAAATGAGTTGAGGAATTTTTGATGGATGTTAAGTGTGTAATCCTGAGAGGAGGCCTCTTCAGGGTGATGTGGCAGTAAGGACTGCTTGTGTGCGATTTTCTGGAAATAGAAGAATCATAACCCAGAACAGCTAAGCTCATTGAGCACTTGGTAGGAACTTTTCACATAGATTATCTCCCTTGGTGCCTGTGATAATCTTATGTGAAGTAGCACTGCCATGGCAATCTAGGGTTTGAGGTGAAGATTTTGATTGTGTTTAATGAGGAGCTCACTACTGACTGTGTGTATTGGTTCTATAGGCTACAAGTTCGAGATCAGTGGCAGTCTCCCTCTGAAGGTACAGGGGAAGGACTTGGTGCAGGCCTCTGTTCAGCTTTCTGGAAGTTCCGTGGCTTATGGCAACATGACTCTCGTTTGCAACTTCTCCCTGTGTGTGCCTCTGTGTCCCACTTTCTCCTTTCTATAAGGATAGTATGTTGGATTAGGGGCCTGTCTTACTACAGTACGCTATCAGCTCAACTCACTGTATCTATGGACCCTGTTTGCAAATGAGGTCCCATTCTGAAGTACTCGTGTGAGAAGGTTAATGTATACATTTTTGGAAAACAGCTCAACTCATAACAATTGCATGAAAAATTTGTCATGAGGATGGAAAGAATTAGCAGAAATACAGAGCTTAGAACATTAGTACACATAAAATGATCACTTAAGTGCTAGCTCTTAGAAGGAGAGACTCCCGGGACATGATTATGAACAAAGAATCCTTGAAAAGTTATGTCCAGTACTTCAGTTGCGTGTATCTGCATCGCATATGAATTTTTCTGTCTTCAAGTAAAATGGTCATCAACGCATAGCCGACTGAAGGACCACGGGCTGTACTCATCGTCACGTTGGCTTCTCTTTTTCCTTATCACTTCTTTCTGTACCACGTCACTTCCTGTCCATTTTCCTCCTCTAATTTCGTTCTTTACTTACTACCCCCGAGGGCGGGATCAGCATCTTCCCCCTTCCTGGGGTTTCCCGGCTCCGTATTGGGAAGCCCTTGTTTTATGGGGGGTTTCAGTCGCTCTGGTTCAAAGCCAGGGAGATCCGCCTCGCTGTCCTCGCCGACAGCCCGCGCACGTGGGGCAAGGGCTGGCGTAGGGACACTTGACACACCGCCATGGCAGGACGGGCGCGGTCAGGGTTTGAGGCTGAGAGCAGCCTTCCCAGCCCAAGTCCAGGTCTTCCCATTGCTCCTCCGTTCCGGAGAGGCTGGTCCCACTTTCCCCTGAGGACCCCTCCCCGCCCCCAGGCCTCCCTTGTGGGAGTGACTTTGTTGTCCCTTTGGAAGGCCCCTTCCCGCAGCAGCTCACTTGAGTTCCCGAGGACAGGCCCCGCTGGAAGAGTGGCTGCTCTGGGGCTCCGAGGGTCCCATCCTTGCTTAGCTGCCCGCTGCGGCGCGCATTCCCGGCGGCTGCGCGGGGCGAGGGCTCCTTGGGGCTGGGAAGGGGGCTCCCTCTCGCCTGCCTGCCGCAGAGGGACTCATCTTCCAGATGAGAAACGGTGCTGAAGACAGAAACAGAAACAACGCTTGTGTGGCCGGTGCTGCTCTCGGCTTTAACCCAGAAAGACGTCCAACCTGGCGCTGTTTTCCGGAAAATGTGACCTCATCATTAAAGATCTAATCAGGAGAGGTGAAGGCCGCCGTGCGTGCGGGAGAGGCCTCCTGGCCGGAGTGGCGGCCAGCCCGGTCCCCTTGGGACTGTGCGCATTCCCTGCCGGTCTCGGTCCCTGGTGTGTCCTGAGGGCTGGTCCTCTGCCCGGAGCTCCCTGCCTCCCGGCCCACACCCCAGGGAGCCCTGGGCGGGCCACACCGCGGCCGCTTCCTCCTGCCCCGCCCAGCCCATCCTGGGGCGAGGCTGGGGCAGGACGATTCCTCAGATCCGGAGGACGTTGCAAACACCGCCGCGCGTTTCATCCCTCGCTTGATGGTATACTTGTGTTTAAAGAATTTGTTCTTTAGAAGAAAATGATACCATCATGACAATACATACTCACTGGAGTTATATTCCATACACCGAAACTCTTATAGAAAAGCGGAGGGTGACAGCCTTCTGCCTGTCAGCCCGCTGCAATCCACTTCCAGTTACTTTCCTAGGGGAAAGCATTTTTTAAAGAAAATTTTATTTATTTGTTTATGGAACTGGAGATCACGTCCAGGGCCTGCATACTGAGCTACATACTTAATACTTTTTATTTCGGAACAGAGTGTTACTGAATTGTCCAGTTCCTCAGACTGGGCTCAAAGTTGGGACTGTCCCGCCTCAGAGTGCTGGGATTATTCACCTGTGCCACCTAGTCTGGCTTTAAATCTCTCTCTGTCTCTCTCTCTAGTTAAGCCTTAATGAATGGAAAAGTTCCACAAGATATGTTATTAAAACAGCAACACCAGGCTTCTTTGGGATGACTAAAGTGGTCTAAAATTAGGTTGTGGGGAAATTAGGTTGCACAACTCACTTGAAGCAGATGATAGTCGTGTGTATTATCCCTCAATAAAGCTGTTAGGGAGAGATGGGGGTAATAAACACTTTTGGGGGAGGCGGGGAAGCAGCTCCCTGACCCCCACCTCCCGTAGCCCATTGTTTTCTTTCTTGCCCCAGGCAGTCACAGTCACCCTGGCACCCGCCCTCCATCCAGTGTAGTGTTAGTGACATGGCCGCTGGCTCCAAGGTCTGTGTTTACGTTGCCGTGGCGACAGAAGCATCATCGCCAGCTGCCCAGTTGTGTGGGGCCGGGCGTCCAAGAGTGTTTCGCCCATAGTTGTTACTTTTATTAGCGTGGGTTCACGCTGCGCACTCAGTACATCCATCCTGGGGGATCCCTGCATGTAAATATCGCATCTTAATCATCTTCCCTCGCCACCCCCTCCCCACCCTCCCACCTTTCCCATCCCCAGGCATAGCCATTCTGGTCTGTCTGCCTCCTGTATCTCTCCCTCTCTCTCTTTCACTTTCTGGCCTGTTCCCACGGCTGGGATGTCCCGGGTGTGGATCACGTCGCACGGAGGCTTTCCCACTGCGGGTGTGGGATTCGGTTCTTCCTGAAGGGAATGTCTTCCCTTACTTCTGACTCGCTCGCCTGGTGTCTAGTTTATGAAACTTTGTCGCCATACATTAATTTTCCTTGGAACTCACTTGGAGTGTACAATTCACTGACCAGAGTTGATTTTAGACATTCTTACTCCTTTTTCTTTGTGAATTAATGCGTCGCTAAATTTCTTCATTGTGCCTTGAGTGGGATCTGAGCTGGTTGCGGAGGCTTCACTGTGTATTCAGTCTCTCATCAGAGCTTCTACTTCTGTTTTGTCTTGACCGTTCTTAATGTTACATCTTTTATCGCTGTCCTTGACTTACTAAATTTATACTTTAGTCACTTCTTGCTATAGTAGCTGAATCGGGAACTCAGTAATCTTGTCGTAGTATAGTTCCTGCTCCATTTTGGATTCCTTCATTAATTATTTTTATAACTTGAAATATGATGGTCACTTTTATTGCTTGTTCTATTAATTATAGATAGCATCATTTTTTCTTTTTTTGACACAGGGTCTCGTTCTGTGTAGCCCGGCTGGTCCTCAACTCATTACGGAGCCCAGGCTGGCCTTGGACTCGTGACAAACCTCCTGTCTCAGCCTCCCAAGTGCTGAGATTACAGGTGTGTGCCACCATATCCAGCTTATGTGGTGCTGGGGAATCGAACTCGGGTACTTAGTGCTTGACTTAGTGCTTGGTAGGCAAGTACTGTAACCGCTGAGCCATTCCTCCAGCCCCTAGATAGTGTCTTAATGCTACATTTCCTTTTAAGGTAACATTTACTTCTTTTTCATTTATATTTCTTTTCCGCAATACCACCCAGCTCGTCACATATCATTTTCCTTTTTTGAAGTTAACACAGTTAACTATATTTAAAAGTAAGTTTCATGCTTTGCCTCTATGTTGATATAAAAGTTAAAAAGGTAAAGTTTTCATATTACAAATAGGTAGATATTAATTACACTTCATTTCTTGTCCACATTTGATTTTTCCTGGAATCTTAAGCTACCTTCTCTTTTTCCTTGCATTGTCTGCCTGCCTCGTAAGCTTAGGTTGTCCTAACAAGGGCAGGTATCCTGGTATGACTCCTCTTCCGCTGTGTTGAACTTCTATTCTGGAATTTCAACTTGCTGGGATGGATCTGATCTTTCTTGGGTTCTGTATCTTATTCTTTTAAAAAACAACCTATCTTATTTTGCTGGACCATATTCCCGAGTACATTTGTTAAAAAATAGTACATTTATTAATTTCTTCCAAGTCTGAAAATGCCTTTGTCTCAATTTTGCACTTCATTAGTTAGGTAGAGTACAGAATTGTATTTTGATAGTTTGGTAGGGTATAGAATTTTACATTGAAGCTTTTTTTTTTCCCCAGAAATTTGAAGGCCTGTTTCACTGTTCTCCAGAATCCAGTAATTCTGTTGAGAGTTCTGATCATGGTCTGGTTTTCTTTTTCAGCATACAATTTTTTTCTTTCCTTCTTTGGAATACTTTTATTCATTTCTTCTTTGAACTTTGAGGAACTTAAAATTTCACACTGTGGGGTTAGGGATGTAGCTCAGTAGTAGAGGGCTTGCCTAGCATTTGCAAGGCCCTATGTTAAACCACCAGAACTATAGGATTTCAAAAAATTGATCATATGCTTATCTGTCTCTCTAGTCATTTATATATTAATTTTTTTAGTGACTACTTGGTTGATCCTTCAGTCTAAAGACTTTTGCCTTTTAACTCTGGGGTTATTGGTTATTATTTTAAAAAACACTTCCTTTCTGTATTTTTTATATTTTGTCTTTGTTCCTCCCTCTTCCCAGCCCCTTGAATCTCTACCAATCAAGTGCTGAGTACTCTGTGTCATTTATCCTTTTTCTTCTATTTAACATTTTCTTGTAAGGGATTTTCATTTTATATTTCAATCATTTGATAATTTAAGAGAATTCTTTTTGGACAGTTTCTCTTATTCATTGTGCTGTTATTTTGCGTGTCATTGTGTCACATCTTTTAAAACTCTCTTTATCTTTGAACCACTGATTTCATGATGGTAGAGATCATTTTCTTGCATTGCATAGGCTTCCCTCAAGTGTCTACTGAGTTGTCTGGCTGCATTTTAAGAATCAGACAATATAATAAAAATATTGAGAGGTACAGTGTGCCTGTGTGAGAGGTAGAGTTTGTCAGCGGGCAGGATTTGCTTTCAGGAAAGTGGGAAGAGAGGAGAACCTCGTCAGAAGATTCCAGATGCTCTGGCTGCTCTGGTCTTTGGACTT
Organism: Ctenodactylus gundi; assembly: GCA_004027205.1. Lineage (NCBI taxonomy): Eukaryota > Metazoa > Chordata > Mammalia > Rodentia > Ctenodactylidae > Ctenodactylus > Ctenodactylus gundi. The sequence continues at coordinate 483,717 of PVKB01000745.1, read as the reverse complement.
GTAAAGGCGACAGCAGCAGCACTGCTTTGTGCAGGAGCTGTCAGAGAGCACAGGACTTCTAGGAGCTCTGCACAGAAAAAAAATGCAGAAGGGTGAGTTGAGGACAACTAATCTACATCCCGACTCGCTAGCAATATCCTTGTTTTCAAATATCCTTGTCTTCAGCTCTTCATCTGACGCCCACCCTCCAACACCTGGTACTTCTGAGTTGGAAGCCCCTCTGGGGCTGCTCAGGGCAGGTCTCCCTCTTTAGCTGTGACCCCCTTCTGAGTCCAGAGGCATCCTCCACCTTGTTTCATCCCTTGCCAATTCCTCTTATATCGTTTTCTGTTCTTCAAAAATTTATTGAAACCTATTGTCTGGTGATAGTGACTCCCACTTTTTAAAATTACAATGTGCCTTTAAATATTTTTACTATTATTTTAATAAGGGCTTGCAAGACAGCATGCTATTGTGAGTTAGAAACTCTCCATTAATTTTAGCGGGTATAGTGGGAAGATCTCGGGTTCACTGACAGTTCAGGTGTTTTTATGTTCCGTCACTCCTTCCGGGTCTGTTACATAGATGGAGAATGGCCCTGGGCAGAGTGGCCTGCACAACTTACATTTTTTTTTTTTAGGCTCAGGTTCCTTGCTTTTCAGGAATTCATGCAGTTATCTACCAGGGGAAGTGCTGGGGAGGCGAGGATGCGTAGGTCAGTCTCTTCCTGTCGGATAGTTCTGGAAACTAGGTGGAGAAAAAGAGTAGAACATTATGGTGAGTGCTAAGCTGGTGACATATAGCTAATGATAACACTGAGATAGAAGATGGTATAACCATGGATTTCAAAAGGAGTTGAGGTTTGTTCCTGAAAACAGAAGGAAGAAGAAAGACACTCCAGACCAAAATACTAGCAAGTTCATAAGCATGGAATCATGACAGACCTTGGAGATTTTGTGGAACATCTAATAACAAGGTAGAACCTAGGATTGTGAGACTGGGACATTAAAAACGGTAGCTAGCATGTCTCACATGTACAGTCACCACTCACATGTAAACATGAAGAGACTGAGGGAAGAGGCCATTTGGAGAACTAGTTCAGAGATAGAATCAACAGAACTTGGTCATCGACTATGGTATGCTTTGGATCAGCGTCATTGAAGGTCCAGGGTTTAGGCTTCATCTGATGTTTGGTGCTATAGAGAAGTGGCAGAGCCTTTAGGAGGTAGGGCCTGTGAGAGATTCTCAGGTCACTGCAATTATGCCCTCAAAGGGTATTTCAGTGTCTGATCCCTTCCTGTGTTTGCTTCTTGGCCTTGGTGTTTGGCTCCGCCGTTCACTTCTGCCGTGATTTGCTTGCTTTCCACAGGCCCAAAGCAGTGGGACTGAAAAATGTGGTTTGGAACCTCTAAAACTGTGAGCCAAAACCAAAACAATTCTTCTTCTTTTTTTAAAGTTCCTTATCTCAGGTATTTTGTTCTAGTGATGGAGAGAGATTCTCACAGAAGAGGCTTAAAAGGAGGAGGAGATGGGGTCAGGCTCAGGTGGAGTAATCACTAGTGGTGTGTATTTAAGATACGTGATGAGCGTGCTCAGGAGATGCGAGAGAGAGAGAGAACAAGGCTGTGTGGAAAGGTGGTGCTACCCAACATCTGAGTAGGCATCTCCGGAGCCTGGGGGGAAGATGGGCCTGCAGTGCTGAAGAAACGTCTGTGTCGGAGGGACAGATCTGGGAGTCACTGGCGCATAAGAAAAATCAAAGTCGTGGGAATGACTATGAGAGATTTTGTAGTGTGGAAAGAGAGCCAAGCTTAGAGCCCTGGGAAGCATCAGAACTTATGAGGCCCATGCCTGGAATTTGGTTGATGGCACCCTTGATGTGGGATGGTGAAGCGTGGGTGGTGGGAAGAGTTAGGAGGGTTTCAGTTCTGTTTCCAGGCCCTGAAATATGAGGCCCAATGTGCGTGGGGCTGAGAACTGTAAGGGAGTTTGCCTCTGGGACTGCCAGGTCTCCAAAGGGCAGCAGGAGGAGACCAGTGTGAGGCACTGACGAAGGGAGGAGAGTTCCCGGAAATGGGGACCTCGGGAAGAACAGACAATAGGCTTGGCAGGAAGATCCTGTTCAGGAGAAGAGCTGGGATGGAGAGAGGGCACTTGACTGATTAGAAGGCGGGTGGAGAAAAGGTAGCGGGCATCCCAAACTGGTCTGTGTGCTCTCAGCTACTTCCAGTCATTAGCCTGCCCTACCAGGCCGCCTGCCCTGCAGGTGGTGGGCGGCCCGGGCAGATCTGCAGGGTCGCATCTGGGTTCCTGAAGTGCTGATGTGTAGGAACCGCTGGTCATGTTTACAGCCACATGTTTTGCTTCTCCTGACCTGTGGACAGATGTGAAAATGGCGTGTCTGGCCTGCCAAAATAAGCAGAGAGGCTGACAGTACAAACTTCCTTTCTGTTTTAACTGGAACGTCAGTACCCAGCTTCACTCCTCCAATCCGGTCCAGTCCAAGGGAAAACGGGTTGCCTCTGGCTTCTCACCCAGAGCACAGCAAGAAGACGGTACAGCTTGTGCCTGATTGGTTGGTCTGGACCCCAGGTGTCTGGTGTGGGCTAATTCCGTGAGGGAGGCTCCCGGCCCTCGCCTGAATGTCTTACCATTACCTGTCCCAGGGTTACTGCATTAGTCTTATTTGCAACTAGAGAGAAAGAATCTCAAGGTTAGAGAAATACTAGTAGAAGTAGGGTCAGTTTTGATAAGATTTTTCTTTCGTTACAAAATATTTTGAAGAAATGGAAATATTTAAAGACTAATGTAACCGACATTCCTGTCCCCCCAATAACTCTATAATAATTTTACATGAAACTATCACTGTACCAGATTGTTTGAAGAAAACAAAACCACAACACAATTGAAGCTCCATTTCTTCCTTCCTGATGTCTCTCCTTCCCCTCCCTTTTCCCTGAGAGATCACTACCATCTGGCTTATGTTTATTGTTACTATACGAATATTCATATTCCTATTAAGTCTACTATTGTATATTAAAAACAATCAATATTATTTTGCATTTTTTTTCTACAGGATCTCACTCTGTAGCCCAGGCTAGTACTGAACTCACTAAGTATGTAGCCCAAGGTAGCCTTGAACTCATGGCAATTCTCTTGCATCATCCTCCTAAGTGCTAGGATTGCAGCCACGTGTCACCATGCCTGGTTTATGTGGTGCCGAGACATGAAACCCAGGGCCTGGCACTTGCTAGACGCGCTCTCTAACAGCTGTGCTATTCCTCCAGCCCCTCTGCATCCTTTTAATGTTGCAAAAATTAAACTCTGACTCTCCCCCTGGGTTCTGCTTGAATGTATTAAGTTTATGTGGGAAATCCATTAGCTCAGTGGTCCCCAACATTTCGGGCACCAGGGACCTGTTGAGTTGTTCACCGGAAGACAGAAGACGGGAGCAGGCCTTCTTATGCAATGGGTTGTTCAAGGATAGCTTTGAGTAGCGGCAGGAAGTGAGGGAGGGCGAAGCTCCGCCTCCTGTCAGATCAGCCCGGTATCAGAACCCAATAGCATCACTTGACCCTCACCTCCAGCTGCTCCTGTATCTACACCTGTGTCCTTCCAAGGCCTCGGCCTCAGCAGTTGCAGATTAGCTTTAGCTTGTATCTGACAATCAGCCTTTGTCAGCTCTGATGTAAAGTGATTCTAGGTCCTGGAAGTTTCGGTTTCCACAGTTCCCCTTCCCTGTCCTAATGACTCAAACTTCTTAATTTTGTTTTCTGCTTTTCCTTTTATTTTATGCTGAGTATCAGGCCCGCTAAATAGCCTTGTGCCCGCCTAACATCCCACTGAGCACATCCTTAGCTCTCCTCAGTTGCTGACGTGGACGCTGTGGGCCAACTTCCTCACTCCCTTGGATAACATTACAGGTTCTATTATTGGAAGTTTGGCTTGGTCAAGAATGATTCTTGCCAAACCATCCTGTATAGTGAATGAAACATGACCAGTATTTTCCACAGTATGGAGGCAGGGTGGAAGGTGATGAAAAACGTCCATTAAACATAAAAACAAAGTGACTTTGGAGGACACAGTAGTGTCAGGGTCTTCTTCACGTCTGCGCGAACTCAAGGTTCTTTCTGTTCCAAATGACCATCTTCCATTTGGCACAAAGAACTCTTTTGGCGTCGAGCTCAACCAGAAGTGGAATGTTTCGGTTTTTTTTATTGACGCTATTTTTCATATTTTGCTGGAAAATTTCCATGATTTAAGGGCCACGAGATGAAAAATCATAGTTGCACTCACCAGTGATGAGATCTTTGGATTCTAGTTAGTGATATTTAGTATTTCATGCAGAATTTGCAAATGTCCAGAATTTCTGAGAAATTCAAGCCCTCTCCGCGCTGTGCGGAACAGTCTTCTCTCGCCACTGGCCGCGGGTAGCTATTGAGTGCCTGACTCATGGCCGGGGGGCCGGAGAGCTGACTTAAGATCTCATATAATTTAAATTAAAATGGTCATTCCCAGCTGTGACTACTCTACTGGACGGCATATTTCTGAAAAGTTCATACTAGTATGTGTTGGTGGAATTTCAACAAGTCTTAAGTAAGTTCATATTAAATTTTAATTAATTTGTTTGCCCTTTCTTGGTTCAAAGTTAATATAACAAACCTGGTAGCTTGCTTTGCTTGTTCAACACCGTTGGGGAGAATATCGATTCCTCAAGAGTTTTGGTTAATCTGTTCTTTAGAGTCAGCATATCTTTGTAATTTTGCAGGTGTTGATGAGCGCCAGGTAACGGTGGCCCATCTGCCAGCACCCTCTTCCGTTGCCCTGAGCTTCAGGTAATTCAGTCTGCAATCTCATTCCCTAGGTTTACTCATTTTGATTCCATTAAGTTTAGGCTGCCTGTGACTTCCCTCGCTCCAGTTTTCATGTTGTTAAAAATTTTAATATTTTGGAATAGTATTACACTCATGAAAACGTCCTGAGTGAAACAGCGACACACATAATCTTCTCTCAGACTTTGGTCTGTGAATGTGATTAACATTCTACTGTGGTTTCTTTTTATTCCCTCCCCAAGTCTATGTCTGCATCTCTCTGCCTTCACGTATCTTCGTATCTGTTTCTGAATCTCTCCATATCTACATCTGTATCTACTAATTCATTTCATATTCATCTCTGTCTTCATATATATCATATATCCTTAAAGCAGGTATATTCTCATGTATTACTGCAGTACAATTGGAAAAATCAGAACATTAACACGAGTACAATACTATTATTTAATCTATTGACCTCATTGAAGTTATTTTTCAGTTGCCCCAATGAGGTTCTTATAATGTTCTTCCTTCCTGTTTATTAGTTTCTTTGTTCTTCTTTACTAGCTCTAGGTCTCAGGGTTATACTTCTGAACAAATTGTCTTTAAGAAAACAGCAAATACATGACAAGATATTCAATGTCATTAGGCGTTAGATAAGTGCAAATCAAAACGTTGCTAAGAGATCATCTAACCCCAGAGAGAATGGTGCTACCAAGATCTTGAATAGCGATCAGTGTCGGCGAGGCTGTGGGGAAAATGAACTCTCTTACACTGCTGGTGGGAGTGTAAACCAGTACAACCACAAGGGAGGGTGTGTGGAAATTCCTCAAAAGACTGAATATAAATATTCTGTTTGATCCAGCAATACCTCTTCTGAGAATCTTTCCCAAAGAGTTAAAAGCATCGTATAGCAGAGATACAGGTGTACCCATGTTCATAGCTGCACAACTAGCAATAGCTAAAATGTGGAAGACACCAAAATACCCATCCACAGACCAATGGATACATAAATTACGGTATTTATACACAGTGGAATGCTACTCATCTGTAAAGAGAGATAGGTTGGAGACTTTTGTAGGTAAATGGAGGCAGCTTGAGACCATCATGCTCAGTGAAGTGAGTCAGATGCAGAAGGTTAAATATTGCATGATTTCTCTAATGTGAGAAACCCAGAATACAGTCATTTTTTAGAATAAAATGGGGGAAATGGGAGTTAAGGGGACGGAGAGAGTATAGGAAGGGTCAGAAGGGGGGCAGGGGAGGGTTTGTAACTCTATTTGCACAAAATACTCAAATCCAATGTAGACATTATGTATTGATATATATATGTTAATGGGAAAAAAGAAAATAAAAAATTTCTGTTTCTAAGCACAGAAATTGTTATATCTAGTAGGTGATATTCTATACACTTAAGGTGAGAGAAACTTTTACAGAATTAAATGTCTAGATAATTCTTTGTCATCTCAAAGGTTAAAATCAGGAAAATGCAGAAAATAGAAATACTTCTTAGTGCTTCTTGGTTTCATATTGCTTTATTTTATTGAGAAAGCCAAACATGATTACTTTCCGAGAAATAAAAGATATGATTAATATACTGATTTTTAAGCCAAAACTCATTTTTCATCTCAGAGAAGACAGTTCTGATTTTACACTTGAAATTAGCTTTGTTCAGAAGACTGCATTTAAATATTTGAATAAAGTTCATAATATAGTTATTTGTAATCCACAAAGTATTTTTAATTTCAGTGCATAAGCTACAAAATGGCACGTGATTAAGTTATTGTAAAGATTTCATAGCATAATACACTCTTATTTACAATGACTTTCAAAAGATACCAAAAAATTCTACGCTGACTCAAAAAGTTGGGACGATACTGAGGTTAGAATTAACATGAATCATCTATATGGCCAGATTTTGTTTACCAATAACTCATGTCATGAACTCCAGTAGAGACATCCTAGCTGTGTTAGTCAAGTTTCCTGTTGTTGAGATACCATAACCTACATCTGCAGTTAAAGTAGGTTTAATTTGGCTCACAGTTTCAAGGGATTCAGTCCATGGTTGGAGGCTTTAAGGCAGAAACATAACCAAAGGGTGCAGCAGAGCAAAGTTGCTTACAGTAATTACAGTAGCAAGAAAGCAGGGCAGGGACCAGCACCCGAGAGTAAGGAACCATGTGCTCCCCAAGGTCACACCTCCAGGACTTGCCCGAGCACACTGGAAGTGTGCTTCACCAGTTCCCTGGGCAGCTCTCAAGACGATCAGGTCAACACAGTTGAGCTCATTCTGCAGATCCCTCCACAGCTGTGCAGCTTTTGAAATGATTTTCTTATGGTTGTAGAGTTTGTTCATTCTTTCAAGTCATTCAGCTTTTGCAATATTTTCTCATAGTTGTCTTTCTTCTTCAACTCCTTTTCTCTGGACTCAGTCATCTTACTGGATTTCCAGGACAGGACAGCACACACTTGGGACAGTAGAGTAAAGGTCCAGTTGTTCTACAGCATACTCAGCTCAAGCCTTTAGAGCAAGCCTTTTTGCAGCGTAAGACTTAGGAAACCTTGTGTTCATATGGTGATATCTGACTTCATCCTTGGATTGTTAGTGAGCTAATCACCATTTCAGGTGACACTAGAATGTTTTTGTCTTCTTTGCCTCTATAGAACCCTTTTGAAAGAATGTTTACATTCTTTTTTTTTTTTGAGAGAGAGAGAGGGTCTCACATGGTATTCTAGGCTGTTTCTGAACTCACTATGAAACTCACTTTGGCTTAGAACTCACAGCAAACCTCCTGCCTCAGCCTCCAGAGTGTTGGAATTATAGGCGCGTGCCACCATCGTGCCCAGCTATCATGTGATGCTGGGGAATCGAGCCTGAGGACTTGCCCTTCCTAAGTACGTGCTCCAATCATGGAGCTCCACCCCAGCCCATGTTTACATTTTCAATGGGGTCATTGGCCCGTGGAGGTCACGTTCCCTTGCTGTTTGCTCTCGTCAAGTGGTTGCCCCTCTCCTGCCCTGGGTCTCCAGGAATTCCAGGTGTCTCCCACTGCAGTCTATGGCTCCAGTGCAGTGACTGCAGGCCTCATGACTGATAGCATCATGACAAGCTTGTATATGAGAGGGCGAGAGCACATGGGGAGATACAAAGTCAGGACACAGGGACAGGGGCCAGACTCACTCTTTTTAAAAAATATGGATAATTATATATAGATATTAGCAAGAGTTTCACAAGGAAATCTGTCTGAAGAAAGTTCCCTCTGAACGTTCCAATCACCTCCCATCAGGCCTCACCTCCTAAACATTCCATATCACCACTCAGCATCATCATACCAGCCTCTTGTTGCATGACTCCTTGGGAAACGCCGCATGCAAACTATGGCTCTCACTTAAGGTGCTATCTGCCAGCCTTCTTACCATAAAGCTGTCATTTTCCCTCAGGAATTAAACTTATCTTGGGTGTGAGTTTTGAGATTATGTAAGTATTTTATTTTGTTAGCTTTAATGTCTATTATTTCTGCGTCAAGAAATCATCACTACAGTGTGGTTGCCAAATGGGGATTCTAACATTCTTGTTACGGTTATTTATAGCCCTTCTACTGTAACGAGGGCTCTTTTCCTATCCATCACTCCTCTGGCATCTGCCTATCCATCTATCTGCCTCTTTCTATCTTGATACGGACACATGGATTCTTTCCAAGAATTAAACTCCCAATGACAGTTCATTATGTGTTATGGTGTTGAACACTTCCCGGAGAGGAGCCGTGTGAGGCCCTTCATCTGGCTCCTTTCTCTTGTTGTTGCCCCAACTATTTCTGAGCAACTTCTTAGTTTCTTCTAGAGAAAACATTCCAATCTTATCTTGTATTTTGTATCCCAACCCTGACATCAATCATTTCTTCAAGACTAGCTTTCATTTTGATGCTCTTCTTGGTAAACGGGAGACAAAAACTAGAACGAAACCCCCACAGGATCAGCCCAGAAAAAGTTTTAGATCACCAAATATACAAAATATAAATCAGATATCTTTAACATATTAAAACATGAATGATTGAAAAATTTAAAAATCAGTGATCATGAAAGATAAAGAAGTATATATGAAAGCAGTCAGTCAGAATTTTTATAAAGACAGATATACAAACTGATACTAAAACTTGAATGATGGCTTGAAGAGAAAATTAGGTAAAGTATTAAGTCCATGGGCCAGAAGGTCTGTCTGAAAAAATGTTGCAGAATGAATAGTTGAGAGTCAACAGAAAGGTTAAAGCATAAAGGATAGAGCCACAGAGGGCAGGGTGAGGAGGTCTAATGTGTGTCTGTCTCAAGCTCTAAAATAAAGAATTGAGGGGAAATTTAAAGAACTAAAAATTTTTATTTTTAGTGGATACAAAATAATTATTCAAATTTATAGGGTACAGTATGATGTGTCAATACATGTAGAGAATCTATAATAATCAAATCAGAGTAGTTAAGCATGTTCATTGACTCAATTTTATTTTATTTTTTGTCCTGAGGATTGATCCAGGGCTTTTGCACTGGCTGCATCCCCATCCCTTTCTAAGTTTTATTTTTTTTCTAGAGAAGCTCTTGCTAAGTTGCTAAGTTGCCTAGGATGGTTTCAAACTCACAATCCTCCTATCTCAGCCTCTCAGATTACAGGTGCCTACCACCATGGCCAGCTTCTTGAAACATTTATCATTTGTGTGTGTGTGTGTGTGTGTTGAGACCTTTCAAAGTCTTGTCAATTATTTTGAAATATTCAACATTATTTTTAATTATAGTCACACTATCATACTGTGCAAACCAGAATTTATTCCTCTTATCTAACTTTGCTGTCCTGGGCATTGAACCCAGGGTCTAATGTGTGCCAGGCAATCACTGTACCACTAAGCCACAACTTTAGCCTTGTGACCGAGTCTGTCCCCCAAAATTTAGTTTTATTTATTTAGTCATTTTTTAGAAGCTGGGGATTTAACCCAGAACTTCACATGCCTTAAGTAAGAGCTCTGCCACTGAACTAGATCCCCCATCACATTTTTATTTTTGACAATAATTGTACATATTTATGGGGTAGGTTGTAGTGTGATAATTCAGTGTATGTATACAATGTCTACTAATCAGATTCATCACCTCAAATGTTTATTGTTTTTGTACTGATAACATTCGAAATCTTCTAGCTACTTGGAAATGCTCATTTTCTTATCCACCACACTTATTTAAGAGTGTTGTAAAAATGGAAATTATTCCTCCCAGCCAACTGCACTGCTGGCCCTGTTAACTGTCCTCTCTTGTCCCTCTGCCACATGCTTCTCAGGTTCTGGCAACCACTGGTCTACTCTTCACCTATCAAAAAAATCTTAAAAATAGTGACTAGACAGTTTCCCACATGGGGAAACTATTTTGCAGCATCTATACCTGAAAGATGAGTATCTAGGGTAAGAACGTCTGACCCACAGGCTGTATGATCAGGCCTGGGTGGCCAAGGTTACTGTTATTAGTAGAGGTAGAGGTGAATTAATTAAATGTTTTCCTGTTAAAAACACAGTAGACTGTTTTTTTGCAAGTTGTGAAGAGAATACTTTATTGGGAAGATTACAGAAGGAGAAAAAGGAGGGTAAAGCTTCTGCTATTTAGAGGGGGACCCAGACATGTGAGTTGCCCCAGCCTAATTTTTAAGTTGGTAATCTTGTCATAAATATCAGAATGGCCATTGTCAGAGAAAAGATTCCTGATCCCTGATTATAAAATATGTAAGATCCCCCAAAAACTGGTCCTAAAACTATGAACAGTCCAATACCAAAATGGGTGAAAGAGTTGATGGATTTTATGAAATGCACAAAAATAATGACATAAAAAGGCCCCAACATGAATGACAGGGTAAAAAGAGAGGCAGCGGTCAGATAGGAAAGGGGGGAACCTCTGCAAAAGGGGTGGACATAGACTCTCACTGGTTCCCCGAACCCCATGGTTCTATTGTATTACAGAATGTGGAATTCATGTATTTACAAAAAAAGTTAAGTTTTATGTCATGTGAATTTTCTTGTACCATAATAAAATGATTGTTAAAAGATTTGACGGCCATGGTGACACGGAAGTGGAACACAAATAATCAGTAAACATTCAAAAAGATCATAGATATGGGAAACGAGAGAAATGCAAATTCCAGCTACAATGAATTGTCAATATGTACCCACAAGATTGACAGAAATTAACGTTTCCAAAAAGGCCTGTTTTGACAAGGCTATGCACTAACAGGAACTCCTAAAGACTTCTGGTCAATGTGTGACTTGGTGCAATGCTGGAAAAAAATAGTCATTATTGACTGATGTTGAAAATGTGCATATCTTATGACTGAACAATTCTACTTTTTGGCCCGTGCTCAACTGTTGTGTAATGTGGTGTCCACTAGCCACATGTGGTGGCATGGCATGAGTCTAGACTGCGTTGAAATATGCTGTAAGTATAAATTACTGAGTGGTTGTTTTTATTCTTTTTGAGACAGGGTCTTGCTCTGTAGCCCAGGATGGTCCTGGACTCACTTTGTAGCACAAGCTGGCCTTGGACTCGTGGTAATCCTCCTACCTCAGCCTCCTGAATACTGGGATTAGAGGTACATATCCCCATGCCCAGCTTTATGTGGTGCTGGGCAATCAAATTCAGGGCCTTGTGCTTGCAAGGCAAGTGCTTTGACTACTCTGCCGTTCCTCCAGCCCACTCCCTAGTGGCTTTTGAGGATTTATTATGAAAAAATGAAAATATTTAAATTTATCTAAAAATAATTATACCTTAAGATGAAAATATCTTAGATATATTAGTTTAAATAAAATGGAAATTGGAAGAGGATCAAGAGATGAGGGGAGGTGGGAGGATGGCGAGGAGCAAGAGAAAGCCAGGTGTCACCCTGTGACCTGTGTACGTACCAAGTCCCCGCGGTGGATGCAGCTGTTACATATCACAAACATATACGAATGAAAATAGTAATTATGGAGAAAGTGGATAAACTGTTGTGTTACATTAATTCCATCTCCTTAGTTTATTTTTGAACTTGTGGCAATTGTGTACAATTTGGAGTGTAGTTGTGGGTCTCACGTGAGGAGCCTTGTTTGTGTCCGGGTAGTGCTGCTGTAGAGGTGCTCTTGCCTGTGTACACTGGGAGGCAGATGGAGGATTACAGAGAAGCAGCATTGCTTGAATTAGAAATAAACCAAGTGGTAACTTAGCAGACGATGGAGAAATAGGTCCTGTCACCTTAGTGATACTCAGTGCTATATTCATTCAGTTACAGTCAATGAAACACAACTCTTTCATTCATTCATTTTTTTTTTTTTTGAGATAAAATTTCACTGAGTAGTCTAAGCTGATCCTAAACTCACTATATGGCCCACGCTGGCCTTGAGCTCACAGAAGGCCTCCTGCCTCAGCCTCCCAAGTGCTGGGATATTAGATATGCAGCACCAGTCCTCGTTTATATGGCTGTTTCTTATGAGGACTGGGGTAAGGGGATGAAGGAAATCACAAAGAATACTTATAGGGTGATTTTTTAAAAATTACATTTTTTATAGTCAAAGTTAATTCAATTAAATATTTTCATGTATTGTAAACTGTATTTCTACTTTTCTTTCTGCTGAGTACATCCTTCAGGAAATGCAGAAGAGAAAGCCAACATGCTGAGAAGGGCACTTCCTGACAGGCTGTATTGATCCAGTTTTCATTATTATACCAAGACACACAGGCTCAGAACTTCTCAAGAGAAGAGGTTTTTGGGTGTTGAAAGTCTGAAGAGCACAGTGGCGTCTTTGGCGGATGGCACCACACTGGCAAGAGAGCACATTGCCAAAGAGGAAGAGTGAGGGGCAGGGATTAGTTTTGTAATTCTTCAAATCATCCCTCTTCTGAAAGATCCCACCACTCAAGGCTGTCATAATGGGTCCAAGCTCCCAACACGTGGAATCTTGGGAGACACACTCAGTCACAGCCAAATGACAGTATAGTCCAAAATATTTGTGACCTGGAGGCTTATTGTGAAGATTAATTGAGATAATAAATGTTCAGACATTGGAGGTTGGTTATATGCTCTTACGCAAATGGTTTTATGAATGCCTTACAAGTTTTCTCCCATGCTAGGAACATTTAGGTTGGGTTGGTTTCTTTGGAAATATAGTCAGAGTAACGTGTGGAAGATTGGTGGTGTTACTTACTACCATAAGAGAACGAGAGGGCAGACTTGCAGTGTCATTGCAACTGAAGCCTCAGCTGACCCCACCGGGAGCTCCTGAGCTGGGACTATCACTTCAGTCACCTTCAGCTGAGGTGAATGCTCAGAACTTTGTAGCCTTTGCTAACCAGGCTTTGGTTTGAGCTTTCCCCCAGGTCTTGGAGGTAGTGGTTGTAACTTTGGTCATAGCAATCCTGCTATGTAGTTGATAGGAAGTCCCAGTAGGGGTGCAGCTAGAAACCATCAGCAGCTGATGATATCAGCTGCTTGGGCCGGTGTGTTGGCTGTAGAGAGAGTCTCTGACCAGAGCACTGCTCTCCACCACAGACCACCCAGTTGTGTCGCTCAAGTTCATGTGCCACCGAATTTGGGCACTCTCTTCTCCAGCTCTCAGGTTTGCTTCATTTTCTGGGCAACTGACATGAGAAATGTTGGTGAACTGGACTACAGAAGCTGTTGATATCAGGGCTCAAATGAATACTTATGACCCCCTACCCCCTTACTCCAGCCTCTCACTCTCAGCATCTCTACTGGTGTTTATAATCTTTACTCCTGTGAGGTCTGAGCCCTGTTTTTCAAGCTGTGCACTTTTGGTCCATTTATCACTAAACTAGATACAGGGACCTCAAAAGACATTGCAGTGGTTCGCTTGAGCCCCAGTTGTACAGAGAATGTTCTACTCCCTTCTGATGATTGAGGTGACTACCTCTGCCAGCCTTTTTACTTTTGGAGTTTCTCAGGTTTTCGACCTTGTACTGAGAGTGGTACTCTTGGCTTTCCTGGTTCTGAGGATTCAGATTTGGGCTGAGTCACGCTACCAACATCCTCCACTCCATAGCCTGAGGGCAACTGTCCTTGGACTTGGCCACCATCATCAGGTGAGCCAGGTTCCCTAAGGAAACGTCTTCTCGTGCATCTGTGTACATTGCTTCTGTCTGTCCTTGGAACTCTCACAGGGGCCCGAGAGGGGAACGGGGACAAACAGGTGAAGTGGGATTTGTGGGCAGTGGAACTATTCTGTATGCTGCTGTATGACACATACGTGTCCTATAGACCTGAAGAACAGAAAGAGTGAACTCTAATGTAAACAATTAAACAACAATGGGTCAATATTGACTCACCAAGTGTAATAAATGTACCATACAACTGGCAGATGCTAAAAGGGTATAAAGGGACTGTGTTATCTCTTCAGGTTTTCTGTAAACCAAAACCTTTTTTTTTTTTTTTTACAGTGAACAGAAAAGGCTTTTATTTATTTATTTATTTATTTATTTTTAGACAGAGTCTGTCTCTGTAGTCTACACTGGCCTTGAACACACAGCAATCCTCCTGCCTCAGTCTCCTGAATACTGGGATTATAGGCATGTGCCACCTCTCCCAGCTTTTGTGGTGCTGGGGAATCAAACTCAGGGCGCTGAGCTTGCTAGGCAAGTGGTCAATCACTGAACTACACTTGCAGCTCTGCAAAGGCTATCAGTAAAACCAATGAGCATTCGTTTCTGTAGTCTACTAGAGGCAGTAACATCAGCAGGACTGTGACTGAAATGAACCAAAGACTCGGAAGCAGGAGCGAGGAGATCTCGTCCGAGGCTGGACAAAGCCCTGTCGGGCAGTTGTGAACTATCAGGACATAAGTCTACAAATAAACAGCTGCTCTGTTTATGGACATATGATAGGTCGGATCCCTGCTGCTTCCACACTGAGCTATGACCAAAGCACCGCCCTGTTCTACACACACACAGACGGCAGGGCATCTCTTTCTGTGACAGGACACTTGATAAACAAACGAGGCAAACTGGAGTCGATCTTCCTGCTGATTGCCAGGGCTGGCGCCTTTCCTTCTGGCACCTACCCTAAATTTCTGGCATCTTCTTTTAGTTTTCCTCCCAAGGCAAAAGCAAAATGGACTTGACCTCAACTGACATAGACTGTAGAAGAATGCATATGCTTTGAAAAGTAATCCAATAAGTTGACAAAGTTAATTAATTTTCTTAGAATTTTTTTGGTATCCCCCAGCGAGAGTCCACACATGGAATATTGCCAACAGCAATGGGTAAGTGAGGACTTGCCTAAATTAAATCTAGTTCCTGAAGGAAAAATGTTGTCCCAGATACAGCTTCATGACTGTTTAGTTTGCCTGAATGTTTGGAAGCATTGGTAGACTTCGTTTGTATGCTTATTTACTCAGCTAACATTAACTACTATGTTCATTTATCTGGTCATTCATTCAGCTAACTGGCTAACCACTGTGTGACAGGCATTGTGTGCGTGGCGCAACTAGTACCTGTCCTACAGAGATAACAAACAGCAGGCTGTGTGGGAGGATCTTTTTTTTTTCCTTCCCTCATTTCCGCCCCAACCATGTAGAAAGACACTTCTGTTTCCATACGTTCTTTTCCTTGTTCTTTCCTGGGAGATGAGACCTGTCCAGTTGGCAAGATTTTAAGAGCCTTCCATATATAAGACAGTGTAACTAACAAACACAGTTAATTAGAAGCACGAAAATTTCTCGTGCATTCTCTTTTCTTTAATCCATCTATCTGGAATTAATTTTTTTCCTAGAAGATAGGAATTTTACCTTCTTTCCCAATTACATGGCCATTAATTAATTAGTCCTTGGCCATGCCACCATTATCACAAAGTAAGTTTCCAAATATGAATAGGTCTGTTTGTGGCGTTTATCCTATTATGTTGTCTGACGTGGGCTCTACTTGTCCCCCTTTGTTTTGTGATTAAAAATTAAAATTTATGTTTGTGATTACTTAAAAATCATACTAGGGTTTTTTTGTTAACATTGATTTGTAGGTTATTCAAGAGAGAATTGATAGCTTCAATTAAAGTGAACACTTAATAGTTTTCACTTTAAGAAATGTAGCAATGCTTTCATCTATTAAGGATAGCTAGTAGAAGTTGCTTTCCTGTAGGGAAAACATTGCACATTTGTGTTAAGTTTATTTCTAATTAATTTACATTTGCATGTATGTTCAATCTATTATAAACAGATAACTTTCTTTTGCTTTTCCAGCTGGTCACTGGCCACACTGCTAGTATTGACCATATGTCTGATCTGTTTTATAAGTTCTAATATTCTTTCAATATTCATTCTCATTGAATTTTTAGGTAGCCAAGTATATTCTGTCTAATAACACCTCTCCCTTTTTTGGAATTGCTTTTTAATATTATTTGTTTTAGTGCACTAGTTAAGTTAGGATCAAAAGTTGACAGTTATAGTGATGGTTGGAACCCTTTTCTTACTTTGATTTTTAAAGGAAATACTTCAACATTTTAGCTTTAAGTAGAATATTTAAATGCTAATGACTGCCAGAAGTCTAATGCTGTAGGCTTCTGGAAGATACCCTCTATGAAGTTAAGGAATTTTTTCTTCTTGAATTCTACATTTCTAAGGAAGTTAAAATATTTAAAAAATCAGCTAAGCAACAGCATAAGAGTCCCTTTTTTCCCTACTAATGGTTCAAAATTAAATTAAGATCTTTCAAGAATCTCCTAAAGAAAGTAATTGAAGGAGCCTATAAAAATGCTGAGCAGCACATGGGACTTGTGCATAAGTCATCAATTCAGCAATAAGTGGGTGGCTGTGGCCCACTGGGAATGAGTGTTTGCTTCATAGATTTGGTGGAGCCAATGAAATGTCTGATAAGCACAGGAGGGTGGAGTCTTCGTCCTTGCGGTGATTATGTCAATGGGGCCGATAAGACTCAGACGCTAGTGGTGGCCCAGACGTGCTCGTTGCATCCAATTCTGTCCCAGTGGAGGAGGCCATCCAGGGCTTGGTGTTAGAAAGGATAACTTATAGCTAATACATTCCTGTTTGAATTAGGAAAGAAAATTTCCCTTCCTAGAGAAATGATTGGAACTCACATTTCTTCCCTCAAGAATGAGTATGTTGACTCAATGTTTGAGGTCCATCGTTGCCACCATCTGGAGTGAGAAGGATTGAACAGGGTCCAGCAAAGGCAGAAAGCTCATTCCTGCAGCATTGGAAGAGTGAGCATGGGTCTGGGGCTTCTTATCTATAAATCACTCGTTAGATTTGCATGAAATGTTTTTTTTTTTCTATGAAAGCTTGATTGGGTATATAGATTATCATTAATTTCCAACTTTGCAGTTTGGCCACCTTTATGTATGCCCCATAAATAATGTTAAGAGTAAAATAAAACGTCAAGCTATGAGCTCTGAATTCTGTGAACTTGAGATGACATTCAAAGGGAAGTAAATTTCAAAGTGCTTGTATTTAAAAAGAATGTGACGGGAGGAGCTGAGTAGGCCCACGTAGACACTCGTGGTGGTGCACATTTTTGTAAGGGGCAGGTCTTGGCTGGTTGAGAGGCTTCTTGTCTTATGACTTTTTCAATAGAAGAAAGTGAAATGTTTTTTGCACTCCTAGTAATCATGGAACAAACATTTCTTGTACTTTTAAAATCTTTTGAAAGAATGTAAACTACTTAATTACATAAGAGAAAATGTCTTTTATGAGTTGCATCTAGTTTAGTGTTTAGAAGAAGCTCCTGACTAAAGATGACAGCCGAAGTTCTAACAGTACAATTAACTGAGCATCTTTGTAAGGGAGCTTTGCTTGGAGTTCTTTAGTGACAGACATTTGTTGGCTGTAGATGCTGTTTTATAAATTCACTGTGAAATGGTCCTTAAAAGTAATTAAAAGAGATGTTGCGCAGTTTCAAACTTCAAAAATTAAAATGAAATACCCCAACTTGAGGAACATCTACATAGCATAGTAACTTTTAGTTACTTATTCGCTGCTGGGACAGAAGAGCCAACATCCGCATTCTACGGGAGGAAAGATTTATTGTAGTTCACAGTTTCACACAGTCCATTCACGGATGGCTGTCAATGGTGGAAGCTCTAGTCGGAGAAAAGCTTTTCAGGGCATGGGAGTCAGAAAGTCAAGTGAAAGAGGAGAAAGTCCATCTCTGGAGAGTAACGCAAAGACCAGAGCTTTCCCAGGAAAGCTTCTCCCTTTCTTAGTTCAATTTGCCAGTTGGGCCCCCACACCCACAGTGGGTGTCTCTTCCTCACTTCCTGGCTTACAAGGCAATAACATAGATGTCAAAGCTCTGCCCTGGCGCCAACCACCCACCCCTTCCATGTCCCCAGTCTCAACAAGTTGACGTGATCCCTCTCGGTCATGCCCCCACGCATATGTCCCTTCCTGCCAGCCCCCACTAACACACAGCACATGGTTCCAGTTACCCCATTGTGTCCAGATATATGAGGCTTTTGGGGGACATTCCAGATCCAAATCATAACAATGACCATTTGAAAGCAGAGGGAAAAAGATTACATCTAGTGGACATATGGGGTTGTAATTTATTTAGATATAATTAATTTCAAAATGGTGGTTTCAGTGAGCACAGTAAAATCCTAGAGTAAAGGCCATCTGTTTTGCATATGCCAACTCTGTACCCTTAAGTCAAATGTTTAGTGATTGTGATACTGAGCTTGTTTATAATGTGTGCAGAAGGATGAAGTACTATTCCAATTATCTGATACTTAAGTGATATTTTTCAGGGATTTGTTGAGTAAATAAATGATCTTACCCCTGTTATTGATGATTCTTTCATTTATTTTAAATGAATGCCTTGAAACATCATCAAGGATATTTGAAGCAACTGAATGACAAAGGTGACTGATTATGCAAGCAATATGTAGAATTTAAAAATTCTTTATGTCATCAGGATAAATTTTCCTATTTCTAGTATTTTCCTGGTTTATTACACTTAAATATAGTTGCAATTTATTTTTGTATAAGGAGCAAGATAGGGTTCCTAGTTTTCTTTTACCTTTCAAATTGCTGGCCAGTTATCTTGAAACCATGCATTAAAGATGTAATAAAAATATGCATGTGTTTAAAACTATAAAGGTGTATATTAGTAAAAACTTGGAAAAAATTGTGACACACCTCTCTGTTTACAGATGGCTTTACTCCCATATGATGAATTCAAGCCTTATGAGGACTTACAAGGAACAAATTGAAGCCAAGAACAGAGGTGATTGTATCATCTCAGCATTATGGGAGACCTAGACAGCAGATCATGACTTCCGGCCAGCTTGGGCAACTTAGTAATTTAGTCAGACCTAATCTCAGGATACAAAAACAAAGAAACAAACAAAAACAAAGAAATGGAGCTATAGCTATATAGCTATAGGCCCTGGGTTCAATCCTTAGCACAGTCCACCTCACAAAAAACTAGAAATTAGTAACTGATGCTCTTCTACCTACAAATTTTAAATAAGGGAATTGAAGTGAAGCTGCTAAGAAGAAGAAAGTGGCGTGTGTTAGAAATGCAGGAAGAAAAGAAGTATTTTGAGATGTACACAGATAGTGTTTATGAGAGCAATATCTGTAATGCTGCCTGCCTCCTTGGGCAGCCATAAACCTCTGGACTCTACTGTGGGAGCAGAATCATTGTCATTGTACTTTGACAGACAGACACAACCTTTAATGACATAGTGAAGTTTTTGTTGGTGTTTATCTGTCTTCACTTTTGTTGTTGTTGTTTTTTTTTTTTTTTGAGTCAGGGTCTTGCTCTGTAGCCCAGGCTGGTCCTGAACTCACTCTGTAGCCCAGGCTGGCCTTGGATTCACAGCAATATTCCTACCTCAGACTAAGTGCTGGGATTACAGGTGTGCACCACCACAGCCAACTTTATGTGGTGCTGGACAACCAAACTCAGGGCTTTGCATTTGCTTGCTAGGCAAGCGCTTTAACCGCTGTGCCATTCCTTCAGGCTCTCTGTTTTCACTTTTACCTAATTTAGCCAAGGGGCTCACTTTTTAAATTTGAAAAATCAATACTAAAAGGATACTTTGGATGTTGAAGAACTAAAGAAGAAATGACAGCCATCAAGAAAGTAAAAAGTTTAGCGAGGGTATAAAATAATTTGAGAAACATCATTCAGTGTATGAAATGACGACTGTTTTGATCTGTATTTAAGTGCCTGTATAACCTCTTTGTTTTTATAACAAGCACACAAATAACTAGGAAAAGAGATGAGTTTTGAAATTTATTTATTTTTTTTTTAAAAAAGCAACTTCCAGAGTTTGTCATTGTAAAGGTCAGCTCAGTCTCCTACAGCACGGTACAGTGATAACTGATTTTTTTTTTTTTTATAACAAAGACTCAGAGGCACTGAAGATCCATAACTGAATTATCACAGAAAAAGAAAGAGTTAGAAGAGTTTAATGTTAAGTGCATTTAAAAATCATATTCTAATTCTTTTAAATTGTTTATCCAAGTATAATAATATAGCTGAGCTCAGATAACCAGAAGAGGTGACTGCCCAGAACACTCCCTTCCCACCTGGCGTGCATTAACAGGCTTCGTACTGCATACATCTTTACATAGTGTGCAAACTAATTCAACCTGTTTTGCACAACATTAATTTTTTTTCATTGAGTTGGCATTGGGCCAAATGCTATTTTCTCATCACTCTTAGGATTTTTCTAGTTCTCTGATGGATTCCCCCCAACTGGTGTCATGTTTACAATTTTGTGGGCCCGTGAAAATTCAGAAACATCTCTGCTCATTCTAGTGACGTTTATAATGAGGCTACCCTATGTGGCCAGATATCTGAGCGATTAAGTCATTTACCAACTGGTTCTGTTCTTGACCCTGGTGAAAGGGAGACCTTGTGTCTCACTGAAGTATGTACCAAGCTCCGGGCAAGAAACTGAGCTGGCTGTCGACAAAGGGGACCACAGTTCTTAGCAAGGTGTTTATTAATGCTGTGCAAACAAAGGTCTCGTCATTTCAGTCACTATTTGTACATTTATAAAAGCAATACAGTCATGGGAAAAACCAACAAGCACAGCTTGGTAGAATAACCTGCCATGAAATATCATTGGCTTTATAATAATTTACTACAACTGTTCCTTTTATTCACACTGGATAGGAAATGCTTTCATCTAACACACAGAATATGAATATATACAACAAAAATTTAGGTTTTATATAAAAAAGAAACTTCATCAGGACAATAACACAGGGGGTGAAAAAAATCATTTTGTGCAGTTTCCTGATCACAATCACGTCTCATCTTTTACAGGGAATGACAGAGAATGACAGCTTTTTGTAAACCAGTTAAAGAACTTTCCTGCCTGTAACAGACTACTGTGAAAATATTACCTTGTTCATACAGTGTATAGAAACTTCTTCCTAGATGGGACTCTGACTGACTAGAGATGATATGGTGGTGAATTTTAAGGACAAACCCTGCTAACCCTCTTCAAAATCATCATATAATTGCAGTTTCCTATTTTCTCAAAACACTTTGCCACACAACCTCTTGAAAACTGCACAGGGCGTGTGACTGATGGGCTATTTCGATCCTGAACAGACCTTCTCACCTGATGCTGCCATCTGGGTGCACAGCAATATCAGCATCTTGGCTTGAATGTCCTAATGGCTGCGTGACCGTGCAGCAGTGGTGTGGGCCGGACTGTTTTGTACTGCCAGCAGTCAAAACAGTTGCAATGGGCTCAATGTCTCTGTGCTGTGAGCCCAGGGAACCTGTTCTCCTGAGGAATGGTTTCTGGGGCCCAGCAATGACACTGCAGGTGGCTGAGACATTCTGGTCCCTGCTTTATGAGAGACTACCCTAAAGAGACGACGGAGTGTTATAAAAATAGACAATGCAGCAGAATTGGGGAAGGAGGATGCTTTCTTAAGTTCTAAAAACCATCTTTGATTTTTGCTCTGTGAGAAGGCTGGGAAATTCCTTACCATGGGAGAAGGGGGTGGGGAGGGCCCGAGGGACATTTGGAGAAGTGTCAGTTTTGTTGCAGATGTAGTACCCTACTAAGGCACTTTCCTAGGTCTCTTCTCCCTTGACTATAGCTTTTATGCTGGTGGACTTCTCCTTTCCCCACACAATCTTCGTTTATTTTGGCTTTCTAAAGTAGGAAGAGCAAAGAAGGTTCATCTCGCTCGACTCTGATGAGTGGCAGGTTTTTAGAATTGTGATTTGAGAAGGGTTGTGAAGAAACCATTGGGTTTAATAGGAAACAGTGCTAGGATTGATTAGCAATGTCTGCCATGGGCACAAGAGTTAGTGTTAATACGATACATGCCACACCTTAATATTTCGGTTCCAAGCAAGGTGAAAGAATGAGGCTGGCCTAATGGGTTCTGAGGGATGTTTGGACGCCGGAGGCCAAAGCACTAAGCTTATGTTTATTTTATGTTCTGCTTTGTTTCGGAAGATCAGACACTTTGAGAGGTTTAGGACCTGTGAAAAGATGAAGGGGGAGATCACTTTGAGGCAGGCTGCTAGGAGAAGCCTTTAACAGAGAACTCTGTTTTTATGCCTGGGTGATAATGCCCAATGGTTCAGTAAGTGATTATTAGGCCTTCTGGCTAAATAGATTCAGGAAGAATTGAAGGAAGGCGAGTTTCCAACATGATGGAAATTTCAGTCAGAGTGTTTGTGTTGCATGTTTGCTGTTTTTCCCCTCACTTTTTCTGTGGATGTGTTGAAATGACTAGGCGAAATGTATTTGTGTCTACACCACACACATTTTTCTGAAGTTAACTAAAGACCTGCAGATAAGTTTTCTTCTGTCAGGCCCCTTTCAGCTTTACCTAGACATTTATCTAGACAGTTTTACCAAGAAAATATCAGTGATACGGTGTGATGGGTGTTAATGATGCTATTTGGGAAAATCAACTCATTTCTGTCTCTGGATCAACCACGTCTTTAAATCTCAGTGATTCAAAGCCAAACTTTGACTTTAAAAAAATTAGTCTTTAACTGGTTGCTCTTTGACAATGCTACTATCTCTTGATTTCGGGGACTGTGTCTGGCCAAAGCCAGCCTCCTTGAGCTGCTGATGGCTTTTATGGGTTTTAGACACTGTCTGATGCTCCCATGAACACTTTCCTGTCAATGCACATGACTGATTTCACTTACACGTCAACATGGCAACATACCTTTCCCATCAATAAGCACCTACTCCCTTCCTCACTTGGAAACTGGGAGAATTTGAAAGGAAAATAAGACATCACTTTTATATACTTTCAAATCCCAGGAGAACATCCTTTTGGATACCTGTCTTATGTAAGTTTCTTGACATCCTGGGGAGTCCAAGCTTTTCCCAGTTGTAGGCAAAGGTTCCCATCTTCTTGGGTGGCACACAGTGTGGAGCATTCCTTGGTTTCTGGGCCAAGGGTCGAGGGTTAAGTCATGAAGGTGGAATGGAGGAGGGAATGCAGCGGTCAGAAACTGAGCTCTGTTGCTTCTTATCCAACTCTGCATTTCACTCTCAGAATTTTCTTACTGGTCTCCGTGAGACAGGCCTGTTGAGAGCATCATGCCAGTTTCATCACCTCTGGAACTGTCTGGAGGTGATGGGTGGCTGGCTGTAAAACTGACTTTAATTGCCTCATTTGTTTTTAGGCAATTAAAAATTTCCCGCCTCTTTCTGTTGATCACAATTGTCAGCATATTGGCATTGCCAACCAAATTTTAAAGTGTGTGAACATCAGTGGGGTTAGCCACTCATCCCCTCTAACTGGAAAGACTTGTTCTAATAGCACAGAGGAGTCTCCTCCTTGGAGTTTCTGAGATGGCCTGGAGCACAAACTTTAGGCTCTAGACAGAAGGCCTGGGAGGAGGTCGGGAGGGAGGCGGTGCCCTGTTGGGAGGTGGAGCTTGAGGAGGAGGGGGAAGAGAGGAAGGGGGGGACGGGATGGGAGGAGTGGGGACACTGGGGGGTGGGGGAGGACATTGGGAAGCAGGGGGTGGGGGAGTATAGATGGGAGCTGGGGGTGGAGAAGAGGTATGGTAGGCGTTGTTGAGGGGGTACTTGGCCGGCTGGGTGTTCTTGACTCTGGTGAAGTTGATACAGCGCCCCTAGGAGAGAATTAGAAAGCCATGTGAGCCGGTGGTCTTACAACTGGACAAGTGGGGAGTATGGTAGGTGCCTTGAAAGAAAGGCTTAGGAGAAAGCAGACACTCCATGGGTGAAATGGTCTAACAACATACCGCAAAACCTGACAACAGATTAACTCTGTGTCCTTTGCCTGGACTGCAAAATTATTTGTTAAAGTTCTTTGTTTTCCTGGAGTCTCTAACTCTGAGGGTGGTCAGTAAGGAAAGGGAGAATGACCCTAACTGGGTGTATAAGGTGACGCTCCAGCTGTGCACAGACACAGTCCTATGAAGTTCAGCAGCCTCGCCAATTGACCAAGTATCTCCCTTTTATCTCCACTCTTCCTTCTACGCTACACTGGCTTCTGAGGAGGGGACCCCAGATTTTAGAGGCAAAATGTAATTTCTTTCAGCCACACTTCTGAAAGTGGAAGGCTAACAACATGTTCAGTACTGCAGTTCAGTGGCATAGAATTCACCCGATCTGAGTTGTCGCGGAAGGGGTATTCTTCCGAGGTCCTGGTGCATCTGCCTCTCCTGTGCTCCGCTGAAACCCGTCAACGTCAACGGCTAGGGCCAGGCAGCAATTAAGGAGGCAGTTTACCCTACAGAAGTGAAAGCAAGTGGGCCCAGCTGCCCACTCCCTGCCCTGCCCCAAACTCGGTTCATCCTGCCCTTGGTCTGGGGCTGGGGCGTCTCTCGTCTAGATCCTCTGCATCTGAGCAGGTATCCTTATGTCCTTAAGAAATTCCACTTGGGGGGCCAAGGCGGCATGCGCTGTGAATCCAGCTTTTCTTCTACTGCCTGCAGACTCAACTAGGCAATGCTGAGGGACCCCTGGGTACTCTAGAGCCAGCTCTGGAAAGTCCAGAGTCTGAAGCCAGCCTCACAGTCCTGTTCCCCAAAGATGTCTCCTTTTGCTTCCTGTACTCAGGCCCTTCTAGCCAGTGGATGGACGGGTCCTCCCCTCTCTACACTTTCCTTTGGGTGTGTATTATCTCCACCTTTCTCAGAAGGTCCTTCTGCCCTTTCAGGGGCAGAGGGTGGCTCCTGGTCGTCTTCAGTTTCCTCGGCCTGTGGGGCATCTTCCTACTGTCTCTGCAGTGTGTCTCTGGCTGCCTGCAGAATTCCTCCTTATGGAGACCAGGTGACACTTCTGCTCCCCTTCTCCTGCTTGCTGTAAGCTCTTCATGGGCCTTGGGTTGGGGTGAGAGACCATTCCTGAGCTTGCCCTGAGCCTGGATGCCACAGGGTAACATCAGCTCTGAGTGGAATCTCTCTAGAAAGCCCAGAGTTTTCCGTTCTAGGCATTATAGGGAAGGGCTGGAGGGGAATGAAGGGACTGAGGCTGTGTAGTATAAGGAACAACTATCTTTCGGACAACAGGGAAATGTGGGTGTGGGGTTTGAGACTTGGCTCAGGGTGGGTCCCAGCAGCGCAGCTGTGTACTTGTGGGGAATGATGGAGCTGAGTAAACCTTGCCCTGCTGTACACTTCCTCACTCACCCTTCAAGCTATGTGCCATGTCCCGTGTCCCCTACCTGCTTTCTCCTGATGACTCAGGCTTCTACTCACCCTTCACTTCCTTGAGTTCCTCACACATGGCACCGGGTACACTACAGTTATTTTATCTGTGAATACCTTGCCTCCAAGCCCAGAAAGGAAACTTCTGGAAGGCAGACGCCATCTTTGCATTTTGCTGCTCCACAATCCCAAGATTCATGGACTACTCTTCACAGTAGGTAGACTCAGAGTCAGATAAAGTTGTTTGAAGCTGTGTGGGAAAAGTAGGGAGCTAGACAATGCCACCGTAACCTGAAAATCCCTTTGCAAGACTCCACATCACTCAAGGCATCTTGTGAAGAAGGAACAAGCCTGACTGAGCTGCAACTGGTTCAGGGATCACAATGCCAGGACTCCAGTTCCTTTGAGTTTGTATTTCACCAGAAGGGGAGGTTAGGACCTAAACTTATTTGTTCTGAGTGGGTCCACCAGCTCCTGAAATGAGTTGCCATCTTCCCAAGGCCTCACTCATGACTGAGCTCTGGTGCCAGGTTCCAGGCTTTACAGTGATTTATGATCCAGTATAGTAAATACTTGCCCATCTAGACAATCCACATCTTTTTTTAAAATATAATTTAAGCTTTGGTTAACATTTATGGTGCCAGATAAAGCGCTTTCCTTCAAGAAACTCTAGCCTGCTGATTACCATCTGTGGTAAATTTCTATAATGATGACCCAGAATCTGGATTTACTGTATACCTACTCTGCTTTCTTACTTAGCAATCTGACTTGCACTAAGAGGCTCACAGGTTCCTTTAAAGATGAAGGGAAATTCTGAGCTGGGGAAGAGAGGTGCCTTGAGCGGAGTTCCTACATTACTTCAGATCTTTAGAGCTGGCCGCTGTGTTGGGGCAAAAGAGAAGGCTAATCAGTTCAGAAGCCACGAACTTGCTCCATGTAGCTGTGACTTACATAGCCCAGGATGGCCTTGAATTCTTGGTAATCCTCTTGCCTCAGCCTCCCAAGAGCTAAGATTACAGATGCATGTCACCAAGGCCAGCTAATCTTCATGTGCTGATAGGGAATCGAACCCAGGACCTTGTGCCTGCTAGGCAAGTGCTGTAACCACTGAGCTGTGACCCCCAAGGCGGTTTTGTCTACAGGCAGGATCAGGAGTACCGACACTCTTCTACCAACACTTCTGCTTATGACCCATGCTAGGATTCTCAGTTTTTTCAAAAAGTCCTGAAAGGATCCACAAAATACATTCTGTCAGCTGAAGATAGAACGACCTGGCAGTGGGGGCAAGGGGCAAGGCAAGGCATGTCCTTCCTGCAGCCAGTAACCCCCAGGAATGCACCCACAAGTCTCCAGTGCCAAAACAATAGCTGTGGTGTACCACAGACCCCAGTCCAGCACAGCCGGACACCACCATCCAGAGCACCGCTAAGCAGCAGGAAGGAAGGGGGCGGGGCGAGTGCAGAGCCTCTGCCTCCTTCCCCTGATGGGACACCCCACAGTGTGATGCAGGGTGGGGGTCGTCACGCCACCTGCCCCTTAGGAGAATCCCCTTAATTGCTGTTGGTGAGGGGTCTGGAATAGCATCTGGCTCTCCATACTTGGTAAGTGCAGTTCAGTATAATGCTGGCTTGCTGTAGAGGGGACAGCGGTTGCCCAAACACAGTAATGATCCTGTCTAGGGTAGACACCCGGCTGGAGGTGGTCTCAGATATTCTGACTCCAGATTAGTGCTTTCTGAGTGGACACAGACTGCAGTGTCTGCATCCCACACCTGGCTTTTATAACAAGATGAGTAAATGGGATTAAAGAAAAGGAGTGACGTGGGCTGTGACTGAAGTATTCCCTAGAGCCTTCCTTCTTGTGCCCCTCCCCTTTGCTGCGGATCTCCAGTGACTTATTTCTTACAGGACCTCCCACCGTGCTTTGTACACGGAGTTGACTGATGATGCATTTACATGTACTTATCGTCCTGAAAAAAGGTGCCGGGTTAGCATAAATGCACCCCGGTGCCGTTCACGGTTAAGACTCACAACTTCCTGAGAGGGGTGTGGCTACATTTTAAGTTCTTAAGTGCCAACACAAACACCATGACACTGACACCATATCATTGGCTTAAAGATCAGTTTGCACGACATCATTTTCTTTTTGCTTGCGAGAGGATAATAGGCCAGATGTGCTCTGTGTCAAATATGCCAGCAAATCTGCACCAGTGTTTGGTTAAAAGGTTGCTAGGACGATGAGCGCTCTCACTGTGAAACACCAGCTTCGCAACCCAGTTGGATTCTCTACGGTATTGTTGTTGGGTGGTTTGATTCAGGTCCAAGATTTGACTTTGACCTCGGTTTACCTTGCCTTGACAAAGCATGGATGCCAACTGTTTTCGCCTGTTAACCACAAAATATGCCATCAGAATTCTAAGAAGAAAATATACCCAGAAATTGGGATTATCAGGATTGTTCACACACATCATTTTCTTTACTTATTATAAAAACTTACGAGCAAAGTATCAGAACCTTCATTGGACAGAGAGGAAATGGAGAGATCAGACCTATTTAAATAGCTTGCCCGAGACTCCACAGACACTCAGAGGTCGAGAGAGACTAAACCTTAACTGTTTGCCTCAAAGACTCATTCTCTTTCTATTGCATTATTTTATTGTATTATCCTGGATACCAATAAAAAGGCTATCACATAAAAACAACTTCTTGTAGATCATACCACACTACAGAGCACTTGGTGACACTCTGTCAACTACTGTCATAGTTAAGAGATTTTTCCAGAACATAAATCTGCCTCATTAGTTCACTTCTCCATTTTCCCTGGCTCCCCATCACCTTTATCGTAAACTGTAAATACCTTCAAGGTCACGTGCCGCTCTTGTGATCTGCCCTTTTCAGGTCTTACTCTTCTACCGCCCAGTGTTCGACCTGGTCTGCCCTAAGCCCTCCATGAACCTGTCTTTAGTGACAAAATATGGCACTTGGTGCTGTCCTTTGGGTGGTGCACGGTAGCAATGTTGCTTCCCTCTTCGCTGGTGTAGGGAAGCATCAGGGTCTCTTCTCTTGAGCCCAGTGCTGCTATAAAGATCTTAGAGTTTAAGTTGGCACTGGACAAATGATACTCATGCAAGTCTTCAAGGTCAAGCGTGATTTCCTAGAACGTTCGGATTGTCCTTGTAATCTTCGGTCCTTAGAAGTTCAAGGGTCCATTCATACGGCTATGAGTTTAAGGTCCTTAAATTACCTTCTTCTGGTCTCTGAGCACTCCTAGGCTCTGAATGGGGGAATGGAAAAGACTTTGTGTGGATTCCCTTCCACTCATCTACCCAAAGAAATTGTCCCTCCACCAAATCGTTTGCCTAAATTGGAGGTAACACATTCGGAGTCCATTATTGAACAGCTGGGATGAGAGCTCTTGCTGGGCAGGCTTTGGCTTTTTCCTGGGTTTGAATGTTAGACACTGAAGGTCCAGGGAAGACAGGAAAGTGGAGGGTGGGGCTGTGATCAGCGGGGAGGTGGAGCTCTCCCTCTGTCCTGTCAGCCACGCCCTCGCTGTGAAACCTGGGGCAAGGCACTTCCTTGCCTCCCTTCATCTATCTGTAAAATAAAAGTTGTGGCACTAGCTAGATCGTGTCCAAAGTCTGCTCAGCCTTGATGTTTTATGATTACATCAAAATCTGAGTGGCTCTGGGAGCCTTCACTCGGACACTTGACTCTCCCTTCTTTTGAGGCAGCTGGATTGCATGTCTTTTTATATGACTTACTTTGGCTAACTCTCTGCATTGCATACTTTCCATTTGTTCGTTAGTTTGGAGATGTTAATAAATTGACAGTATAAAACTGGAGGCTTCATCTTCTGCTGTTATGTTACCTTGGTGAGGACTCACACAGGCCTGGCGGATCCGAATTTGGGTTTGTGGGCTGACAAGGAGGGTATGAGCTGAGCTATGGGCTGCTTGTGTGCAAGGAACCTTGCCAATGGTGAGCTCATGTGTGCCAAGCGTCAGGAAACATCTGTTTGGGTATCGCGCACGCTCAGTGAAGAGGGAGCTGGCCTTCAGAGATGGCTCCGAAGATGCCATGGCTCCCACAGAGCGAGTCAGATAGTCTCCTGTGAACAGAGGTTGTTTAAGGAAATTGGATTTCACGGGAAAAATACTAAAATAATTACATGGAAAAAATATAACATATATGCCAAGTTTCCTCTGATGAATACCTTTATTTTTTTGCATCCTAATTTTTCCATTGATTGTCTCGTTTGGAAGGCTGTAGGGTTTTCTCAAGTTACGAATAGATCAGGTTTCCAGAGTTTGTTTAAAAAGTCAGTTGTTCAGAATTAGAGGCAGTTCCTCCCCAAGTCTGTCCTGTAAAGGGGACAAGGTTCCCCGGCTAGACCACAAAAGCTCATTGGTATATTGACAGTAACTGACGTAATCTGCTCAAACTGGTGCTCTAGTGATGAATTCGATGCACGACCAATGAAAAAGGACAGAGAGCTGGAATGGGCGACTGCCTTCTCACCGTGCACAATTTTATTAATTTGTTCATTAAGTGAGTTTGAGTTGTCCTTTTGACAAGTGGCTCTGAGTACGAGCTATATCCCGAGCATCTCATAAGGAGCAAATAGTGATGAGGAAGGTGGGAGGCCCTGGCCCTCAGGAAGAATAAAGCGGAGAGGCGGAGAGAGACAGAAGCCAAATGATCGCACAAACAAATGGTCCCCAGCTGACATATGTGTGATCTGTGACCCTGAACTCGCCATAGTTGATTGGACAAAAGGTAGATACTTAACCTGAGGGAGGCTCGTGAGATTCTCGGTCCTGGGGATTTTGAATGACGACTGAGTGACAGGCAGTCAGTTAGAACGATCCTTTAAACAAAGGGAAAGTAAGTGGGAACTGACTGTCACAGTCAGAGAGAAGCAGAGAAGGTTCTAATTCTACTCCTGACAGCTCTTTGATATCAGTTGCTCCTCCCTGCCACTCATCTTCTGTGACCAGGGCCACCAAACCAGTCTTCCTGTCCCTCAGCTTTTACTTTTACGATACTCTGTTTCCATATAAAGTTTCACATATACATATGAATAAAAATGTACATAGATATATGACACACACACACACACACACGAGTTATCTTCTGCTTAAACCCTTCAGTGCCTCCCACCTTCTACAGGACAATAGCCAATGACTTCAGCTCAAACTCTTGGCTCCGGCTCCTTGTATGTTTCTCTCAGCTGCCCCATTTCCTCTGCTTTCTTTGAACCCGATGCCTGAGCACTGCTCATTCATTTAAATTGAAGCCACCACACTCTGGCTTTTCTTGTGACCGTCCTCACATCATAGGCCCAATTCTGTGCTAGAGAAAACGTTTCCTTCCTCACCCCAGAGCTGGAGCCAAGGGCCAAGAGAAGGTGGTGTTGGGTCCTTCTGGTCCCTTGTGCACACTTAAAAATTGGCCGGTCTGCAAACCTCGCCCCTTAGCCTGCCTTTGCTGTCTGTGGAAAAGGACCCAAGGTCAGCTTGGTTATTGGACTCATTCTGCTGACACACACTGGCAGGCTCTCCGTAATAATGTTTCTGGATGCCAAACTCAGGGCAAGATGAAAGTGCGAAGGAAATATTTGGTAACACGAGGAAACCAGGAAAATGAAGGAACGGGTGGAAAGAAAAATGGCCTATCTTTAGTGGGGTGTGTGTAAACAAGACTTGCCAAGCGTTACTATCAAGATGTGACTCGCTTAACAATGAATCTCTCTTGGGCCTGGAGGAATGGCTCAGCGGTTAAAGTGCTTGCCTAGCCAGCACTACCTAAGCACTAAGTATGCGAGTTCAATTCCCCAGCACCACACAAACTGGGTGTGCTGGGGCACATCTGCAATCACAACACGGGAGGCTGAAGCAGGGAGATAGGACTGAGTCCAAGGCCAGTCTGGGCTACACAGTGAGTTCAGAAGCAGCGTGGACTACAGAGTGAGACTTATCTCGAAAAAAAGAACAAACAACAAAAAACCTCCAAACCCACAAGACAGTAACTCCCCCCCTTTTTATTTGATTACAAAGATCTTTATTTGTTGAAGATTCGGAAAATGCACAAAGCAAGGAGAAAAAGGAAACAGGAGAATTTTAGGTGACAGTATTCAGAATTGACGTTCTGCATTTACCCTTTCAGAGCACACATACATGCGAATATTGGTACATACGTTTACCAAAACGAGATCAATCTGAAGAAAAATTTGAAAATACATGCTACGATCACTTCCCCTTTACATTTTTAGTGGCTGCAAAATATCTCATCCCATGGAAGCGCAAAAATGCAGTTGTTCAATTCTTTATTGTTCTTTATTGTTTATTCTTTATTGTTGGGTTTATTGTTATTGTTGAGTTTAATTTGTCTCTATTATAAACAATGCTGTGATGAAACTACTCATATGCACGTTTTCAAATGTCCCTCAATAGTTTTGCAGGAAATTGTGTGAGGTCAAATTGCAGGTCAGTGTTTACGCCCATTTTCACAGTTTCCAACAATGCATTGTCAAAATTTCTTCTAGAAAAAGTGATATTCATTTGCAGTCTCAATGCTACTTTGACAATTTCAATTTCCCTATAGTTTCAATTATGATTCTGTAATGGATATATGTATATATTATTTTGTAATTTTATTTTTGTATCAAGGAGAAATGCAAATTCCAATTTACTTCTTTTCCTAATTGGTTAGCCAACTGTGCCAACTCATTTCTCATCTTCCAACTGATTCAGTGTCACCTTTCTTGCACAGTAAATCTGAATTAATTCTTGTATTTGTTTCTGGGATTTCTGTTCCATTTCTCTGACACGTCTGTCTATCTTCATAGCAGCTTCTCTCCAACTACTGTAGCCTCACAATGTTTTAATATTGGTATTATTATTTTTCAAGATGATCTACACTATCCATCCTTCATCTACATTGATCATTGAGAATGATGTAATTCAAAGACTAAGTTGGAGAAAATGGATTTTGTATTGTTTGCTTTGTTTTCTCACCCATGAACAAAACGTGAAAGTAACTTTTTTTTTTCAGACAGGGTCTCACTCTGTAGCCCAGGCTGGTCCTGAACTCACTATGGCTCAGGCTGGCCTTGAGCTCATAGCAATCCTCCTGCCTCAGCCTCCGAAGAGCTAGGATTCCAGGCGTGCACCACCACACTCAGTTTATGTGGTGCTGGGGAATTGAACTCAGGGCCTCGTGCTCTCTAGGCAAACACTTTAACCACGGTGCCGTTCCTTCACCCCTATTCCTAGAATTCTTTTACTTTTGCTGTTGCAAAGTTTGACTCTTCTTTATTAATAGCTTCATTTTAGTATATTTACTTTGTATCTGAATATGTTATTGTTTTCTGTTGATTGAGTTTAGGCTTTTAATTTCCAATATTTGTCTTTCACTGTTTTCTTGTCTTATCACATACGTTAAAATGGCTGAAATTTTGTTAGTAATAGAAGTAAGGTGAAGTGTTCTTGCCTTATTCTAGCATTTTAACAAGAATGCTTTTCGTGTTTTTTTAAAAAAAATTTTTTAGAATTTGTATACACATGAATTTTTTCAAATTTTCAAATTCTATAACATATCAGAGACATGGGGTTTGGGGAATCAATGAGCATCTAAGCCCACCCCCTTTTCAGCAGTTCACCCCATTCCAGCTAATCACTGTCCCTCTTTCTACCCTGTCACTCATGTTGGGTTCTTTTTATGCCATCATTTTTGCACATTTCATAAGAGGGACACCCATCTGTAGTCATATCGTTTCGTGTTTGGTCCATTTCACTGAGCATTATTGGCTCAAGATGGCCCCATTTTCCTTCAAAAGCTTCATATTCGTCTTTCCTTATGGCTGCATAGTATTCCATTGTGTAGAGGTGCCACAGCCTCTTTAACCATTCCTCTATGGACGGGCAGGTAGACTGTTTCCAGGATTTGGCTATCATGAATTGTGCTGCTATAAACATAGATATGCATGTGCCTCTTTTATATGTTGACTGTATTTATTTTGAGAACATGGCCAGTACAGCAGTAGCTGGATCAAATGGAGTTTCTGTTCTCAGCTTTCTCAGGAACCTCAGACTGCTTTCCAAAATGGTTGTACCAGCTTGCAATCCCAGCGGCAGCGGAGTTGACTGCCCTCCCCTCCGCCCCCCGCACGCTCACTGACAATTGTGTTTTCAGTTCTTGATGTAGGCCGTCCTCACCTCAACACTGATTGTACTTGCATGTCTTTGGAGGCCAGTTATGAAGAACACTTTTTCATGTACTTGTTGGCCATTTGTGCTAATTCTTCTGAGAAACTTTTCATTTCAGCTGCCCACTTCTTGATGGGGTTGTTTATTTTAGGGAGTTTTATGCTTTT
Organism: Ctenodactylus gundi; assembly: GCA_004027205.1. Taxonomy (NCBI): domain Eukaryota; kingdom Metazoa; phylum Chordata; class Mammalia; order Rodentia; family Ctenodactylidae; genus Ctenodactylus; species Ctenodactylus gundi. Next base: position 449,905 of record PVKB01000745.1, on the reverse strand, counting down.
TGAGTTCTTTGTATATTCTAGACATTAATCCTTTGTCTAAAGTGTCACTGGTGAGTATCTTTCCCCACTCTGTGGGTTGTCTCTGCACCTTGCTTGTGCAGTTGGTGATCTGTTCAGAAAATCCTTTCCTGTCCCTGTGTCTTCTAGGGCTTTACCTATTTTGTCTTCCAGTAGGCTCAGTGTTTCTGTTTTGATGTCCAGTTCTTTGATCCCTTTTGATCTGATTTTAGTGTGTGGTGACAGATATGGGTCTAATTTCATTCTCCTGCATGTGGAGATCCAGTTTTTCCAGCACCATTTGTTGAAGATGCTGTCTTTTTTCCAGTGGATTTTTTTTGGCTCCTTTGTCAAAAATCAGGTGACTAAGTGGATTTGGGTTTGTTTCAGTATCTTCAGTTCTGTTCCACTGGTCCTCCTGTCTGTTCTTATACCAGTACTGTGTAGTTTAAATCACTGTTGCTTTGTGGTATTTTCTGAAGTCTGGGATTGAGACTCCTCCAGCTTTGCCCTTGTTATTTAGAATTGCTTTAGAAATTCTGGGTCTTTTCTGGTTCCACATAAAATTTGAGGTTGTTTTTTTCTAGTTCTATTAAGAATGTAATTGGTATTTTGATAAATATTGCACAGTACAGTAGCTTTGGAAGTATGGCCATTTTGATATTATTAGTTCTTCCCATCCAGGAACATGGGATGTCTTTCCATTTTCTAAAGTTCTCTTCAATCTCTTTCTTCAGGGCTTCATAGTTTTCTGTGTATTAGTCTTTCATTTCTTTGGTGAGGTTTATTCCTATATATTTTTGTTGCTATTGTGAAGGGGGTTGTTTTTTTGATTTCTTTCTCTTTGGATTCATTATTGGCATATAGAAATGCTATTGATTTGTGAGTGTTGATTTTGTAACCTGCTACTTTGGTGAATTTATTTATTAGTTCTTAGAGTCTTTGGGTGGAATTTTTTGGGTCTTCTATATAAAGTATCATGCCATCTGCAAATATCAATGTCTTTACTTCTTCCCTTCTAATGCATATTCCTTTTTATTCCTTTCTCTTGCTTGATGGCTCTTGCCAAAATTTCAAGTACTATGTTGAATAGTAGGAGTGACAGTGGGCATCCTTGTCCTGTTCCTGAATTTAGTGTGAATGCTTTCAATCTTTCTCCATTTAGGATTATAGTAGCTAAGGGATTGTTGTAAACAATCCTATTTTCTTCAGAGTCTTTATCTTAATTGGCTGTTGGATTTTTTCAAATGTTTTTTTCTGCATCTATTGAGATAATCCTATGATTTTTATCTTTGCTTCTGCTAATGTGGCACATTATATTTATTGAATTGCTTATGTTGGACCATCCCTGCATGTTTGGGATGAGGCCCACTTGCTCACAGTGTATAATCTTCTTTATGGTGGCTGCATTTTGTCTGCAAGGATTTTATTGTGCATTTTTGCATCTATATTCAATAGTGATATTGGCCTGTAGTTTGTTGTTGTTGTTGGGTCTTTGTCTGCTTTTGGAATTAGAGTTATGCTTGCTTCAAGAAATGAGTTAGGCAGTTTTCCTTCCTTTTCAATTTCTTGAAAAAGTACGGTGAGCACTGGTACTAAATCTTCCCTAAATTTTTTTACAGAATTCTGTTGGAGTCCTGGGCCCTTCTTGGCTGGAAGTATTTTTAATCACTTCCTCTATTTCATAGGTGGATATTGGCCTATTCAGATGTTTAATTTCTTTTTCATTCAGTTTTGGTGGTTGATATATGTTTAGGAACTCATCCGTTTCTTTTAGGTTTGTATATTTATTGGAATACAAATTTTCAAAGTAACTTCTTATTATCCTTTGGATTTCCTTGTTACCCGTTGTAATTTTGCCTGTTTCATTCCTAATTGTATCGATGTAAGTTTTCTCTTTCCGTATTTTGTGAACTTATCTACAGGTTTACCAATCTTGTTTATCTTTTCAAAAAGCAATTTTTGAAATGAATGCAAACTCACTAGAGAATTCCAATAATATGAAAAGATAAAGGAGGAGCATCAGGAGATAAAACCTCCATGGAAAGTTTAAGAAACAGAATGACACTAAATGAGGAGAGAACTTCTGATTTAGAGGTCATGACTGAAATAATGGTCTAGACTATGAAATAGTTCAGTGTCAACAAGGAAATGAAAAACAACATATTGTAGAAGAATCAAAGAACCTTAATCTCAAAAGAACAGAAATACAAGAAAAAAAAAATGGAAATCCACACTAAAGGACTAAGAAAACTATTTGCTGAATTATTGAGAGAAAACTTCCCATACATAGAAAATGAACAGACACACAAGTGACGGAAGGACACTGACCACCCACTAGACGTGACCAAAATAGAAGCCCCCTGAGACATAATGGAGATACAATGCAAAGAGAGAATTCTCAAACCTGCACAAGAAAAAAATCAAGTTACATACCAAGGCAAAACTATTAGGGTAACAGTAGACTTCTCAACACAAATTCTAAAGGCCAGAAGAGCCTGGAGTGAAGTCCTCAAAGCCCTAAAAGATACTAACTGTCAACTAAGACTCCTATACCCAGTAAAAATATCATTTAAAATTAACAATGAAATGAAAACTTACGACAACAAAGAAACCTTGAAGAAATTTATGTCTAAACCAAACCAGCACTACAAAAATTTCTCAAGGGTCTGCTGGATAGGGAAACGGGGAGCAACCACAACAAAGAACACAGTGGCAGGTTTCTCTTTAATAGAACATCTAAAATATAAGTAAACAAAAGAATTAAATATAGGGTGGCAAAATGGCAGGACCTAGGCTTTTAGTATTTTATAAATAAAATAGTTTCGATAACTTTGTATTAAAAATGTTTCAATTTCTAACTTGTTAAGAGATGAAAAAGTTAAAAAATTAAGCAACTTTCTGATATAAAATCAGACAATCATATCAATACTTTTATTCATTTTAAGGAGATTCTCTTCTATTTATGTATATATGTATAGAGTTATTATTTTTGTTAATGCTGGGGATGGAACCCAGGGTCTTTGCACTCAGCTACATCACCAGCCCGCTGTGTGATTCTGAGGGAGAGTTTTGTTAAGTTGCCCAGGTTGAGCTTGAACTTGTGATCCTCCTGCCTCAGCTTCCCAGAGTGCTGGGATTATAGGCTCATGCCATCAGGATCAGTGGAAATATTTCTCTGTTTCTGCTCAGTTTACAAAATTATAAAATGATATTTTAAAATTTATCAAACCTTTTGGTATTGATCAGTCACTGTATTTTTCTCTATTTTGATCTAGTAATGTGATAGATTTTATATTAAATATTATGTGCACATTTCTGAAGTAAACAAGAAAGTTCTGCAATCACTAGTTACCGCGATTTTGCATTCTGTACCCACATTTCACAGGAGAGATCAGGCCTTTTCTTTTTGTGGTGTGATATTTTGTCCTCAAAGTTATGTTAAATTCACAAAACAAAGTGGGGAGAATTTTATCTTTTTATATGTTCTACATTTCTGAAATATCATTGAGAATTGCTTGCTCATTTAGAAAACTTGAGAGAATTTTCTCAAAGAACTCCTAGACATGCTGATTTCCTACAGTGCAGTTCTTGGATCCTTTACAAACTCTTTTTGACAACAGAATGGACTTCAAGTTTTGTACCTCCTCTTGAGTCCACTGCCACAATTTATCCCCTTAGAAATACCACAGACTTCATTAAGATTTTTAAAGTTTTGTGCTGATTTTAATTTAATTAGTTGATTAATTTTAAATTTTTTTTTGTGTGGTGCTACAGATAGAACTCAGGGCCTTTGCACTACACTGCATTTTCAGACCATTTCTTAATTATCTGACTTTTTAGGCAGGGCCTTACTAAGTCACTAAGTTGCTCAGACTAGGCTTCAACTTATGATCTTCCTGCCTCAGCCTTCCAAATGCTGAGATTACAGGTGTGCACCACCATGCCTGGCTTATGTGGTGCTGGGGAATTGAACTCAGGGCCTTCATTGCACTTGTTGTGCTATTCCTCCAGCTTTCCTACAAGTTTTTATTGTTCTTATTTCTTGAAATCCCAGTAAATTAAAGTTTCAATCTTTTCTGAGACCCAACAGTACTTTATGAATTTAAAACCTTCTAAGTGATTTTTTCCAAAGAATAGTTTAATTCCTATTGCTAACTTTAACTTTCAGCTGTGTATGAATGTGTGTGTGTGTGTGTGTGTGTGTGTGTGTGTGTTTGGTGGGAAAATGTGGCCTTAAAATTTATGCTTCCTCCAGGTTTTCCTTGAGGCTTACATTACTGTCAGTTTTTACAAATTTTAAAAAGATGAATTCTCTATTTGAAGAGGGATGTTAATAAATCATTCTTTAATCATTTTTTGAGTAGATGAAAACCACTGTATCTTTTATTTATTTTTCTGCTTGATCTCTTTAAGTCCAAAGGTGGTTTGGGTTTACTAAGTTCCTCCCTTAATATTTCATACAATTACATTTGCTCAGGATTTACTTTGCTCTTTTAATCACTGGGCCACCCAAGAGCAGCGGGGAGGGCCCTGTCTCTGAGCCAACTGGGCAGAGAGATTTCCTTCTGGCCCATAGATTTCTGGCTTCCTGTTCATGGTAGGAACTTTTCTGCGAAGACGGGTGCCCTCCATCCCTTCCCTCCAGTGTGCTGAGCCACGCCCCGATGGTGAGAAGGGCTCTAGGCCACTACTTCTTTAAGCCTGGGTTGGCCTGTAGTAGTTTCAAATAATGGAACATGATGGAAGCGACGTGCTAGCTTTGAGCTTGACACTAAAAGGCCTGGTGGTTTCTGGTTTTGGTGCCCTGGGTCCAAACTACTTTGAGAGAGAAGCCACGTGAAGGCCCTCTGAAGGGCCAAAAGGAGAGTAGAAAGACTTTTTGTCCATCTAGCTGTCAGCCTTCTGCTGATATCAGCCCCAGCCACCATCTGACTGCAACTTCATGCGAGACCTCAAACGGGAACTATCCAACAAAATCTGATTGGTCCAGAGAGCTGAGAAGAGAACACAGATTCTGGTTGGAGTTACCACATCTTTCAGTGATTTGTTATGGAACAACACGGAAACAAATAGCAACTCATGTCATTGCCATGTAGGTTCGTTCATGGTTTGTGAAAGCTGACTGTAGGAGTTGTGGGTCCCCACCTTTATTTTAGTCTGAATTTGGCACTTACTCCAAGGTGCTGCAAAGGATCCAGGTCTGTGCTCTACTGTTTGTCTGACTGGCTAGGACTTTATATCACTAGAAACCAAGGGCCCCTAGAAAAAGATAAAATCTCTGGATGACAAGACCATATAACCCCACAGGCAACTGTCCTTACTGTTCTCATGACTGTGCCCTGCCGAGCTCGTATAAAGAGGACCAGGGGAGACGAGGCAACGCTGAAGGGCTCTGCCTCTCTGCACGTTCGTGTGAGCTTTCTCTTACAGGCCTCTGATGTCCTACCGCCTGTTCCCACACTGCCACCAGGCAGCTCAAGGTTGAAAAGTCTCCCTTTACCCTGCAGTAGGGGGGATGCATATGTTTAAATTGCCGATGTGGCCCAAAAGCCTTTAAAATAGTTTAATGGCTAGGTTTTGAGAGGAAATACCGTAAGATAGTCTTGTCATTTGATTGGAGATGCGTGAACTATGTCCTGTGGTTACACGAAAGGCTAAGTGCCTATGCCTAACCTATGCCTACACATTGCCATTAGTCGCTTCTCATATAAATAATTCTATTCACAAGTCTGAGGAACAATTCTGCTTGAAAGCCAATAAGCCACTGCAGCCAACAGCCGACATAGAAATTGTTTCACAAATGAAATCTTCTTGTCTGGTGCTGAAGTCCCCGCTGTAAATCTTACCATTATACAAAATCATGGATTGCTAGGTTCATATTAGTCTCTGAGAAATCTAAAATATTAAAGATAACATAGGGATGCGAAAAGGATGCAGAAAAAGTGACCAGGTAGCCAACGTCATGCCAGTAAACAGAATCGGGATTGAAAACTTAGACCTTCTACAGTAGCAAGACAAGAACGCACGCAGACACGTTGAGTAGCATATTTGAGAGGTGGAACAGGTGGATAACATTTGTTTGTTAAAAAGGAACAAAATCATGGTGAATGGTGACACCTGAAATACAGCTTCTTGGCCTTCCTCTTCCACAAGCCGGCCATTGGCACTGACCATCTTGTTCCAATGGTACCCAAAGTCCAGGATCTGCTCTGCAACTCTTGCCAAGCATCTCAGCAGTTACCTTCCCAGAGAGCCTGGTTTTAATTGACATTTTGGACAGGCTTCAGCAATACTATTGCTTTAATGCACTTTTCTAAGATTAAAAAAAAAAAAAAACCCACTGTGGCATGGTCATGCTGAGTGAGTGAAAGTCTGACCCAGGATGAACTAATTTTGTTCAGTCTTCCTTTTTTCCTTTCTGTCTTTCCTCATTAACAATCCGGAGGATATTTATTCCTGCCCAAGTTGAGGTCTCCCGTTCAGAGACTCTAACTCCTTAGAACCATCATTACTGCAGTCTTTCTATTTATTATTTTATTTGTGTTGAGGTATTTGCCTTAAAAAATTGGTGCCAGAAGATAAACTGACTAAAATTGCTTGGCCAAGAACATTATTTAGCTTGGCTGTGAAGACGGACAATTTATGAAATAACTTATTCATCTAGTGCACAGCTCAAACCTCATTCTACTCCATACAGACATATGGGGACATTTGTTTCCTTCTTTTGCACGATGTAAGAAAAACCATCTTTAGGATGAATTCCTTGTTTGGGTCTCTAGGCTTCAAAGAGCTTACCACAATAAGGAGATAACACTAATTTTTTAAAAAAAATTTGCTTTTGAGAGTTTTGTATTATTGCCAGGGAATGCCTATGTTACGGACTGAATGTTTTCGTTCCCTCAAATTCATATGCTGAATCCCAATGAAATATCTGGTTATGGGGTCTTTGGGGTGAAATTAGGGCTACACGAGGGTGAAATGTCATGATGGAATTAGTGCCCTTCTAAGACGAGACACCAGAAGGCTTATTCCTTCTCCATGTGTAAGCATGGAGGAAAGGCCACATGAGTATGTGGGCTGGAAGAAAGCCCTTACTAGAGCCCTACAATGCCAGCATGCTGATTCAGTCCTTTCATCCACCAGAATGCTGAGAAAATGAATGTCCATTGTTTAAGCCACCCAGTACATAGTATTTTGTTATGGAAGCCTTAGAATACTAAGAGAGGCACCCTAAGTGGCTGTGTGTCTGTTAGGTTCTTAGTGCCTCACACATGCACCATTTGTTTACCTCACGACCCTTTTACACGGGCCAACCTCCCTGCTCACGTACAGTCAGCTGAGGAACCATAGCTTGTTACAGGGTAAAAAGTTTCATGCTGATAATATCTACCAATCACAGTGTCCTCATGCTGTGTTGAGCTTGGTACTAGTTCCTTTGTATGTATGCTATCTCATTTTATCCCCCGATAGCCTGTTTATTAACATGATTATCTTGACCCAAAATGTTAAAATGGGTTCAGAAAGGCCAAGTGATTTGTCTAGTATCTCACTTGGTGAAAATTGAAGATTTAAATCCAGATCTGCTTAAATTTTATTAAAGCAATATGTGCATTTATATTGGAAGGAATCAAGCACAGCCTGTTAGAGTTGGCCATCATTAATATGATACATTTGAGAATTTGCTTTAGGCTCGACACTTCTTGGTTCCCGCTATTCACTTCCAGCTTTCCGTGTCTTTATTTCTTTCTTCCTCAGAATTTTAGTAGCCTTCGGCCATGCTTCCTGGAGAAGAGCCTTTGGAATCCCTATTTCTTTTTGCAAACAAAACTAGCTTTTGTGCCTCTCCTTTATAATTCTCCTCTGTGTTCTTCACATGTGACAACTTTCTAATCTGATCTGTGAGCTGGATTCACTATGATGGTTTATTTCTTAATGGTCTATATCTCTCCATTGACAAGAAAGTATACTGGGACAGAGCTATATAATTGTCTCAAGTATCAATTTCTACCTTCTTCAATATTTGAGCTTTTGCTAGAGTAGCTGATTGTCTAACAAAAATAATGTAACTCAAGAAAAGGACTTCTTAAAGATGGTGTTCTATAGGGGTGGCCCCAATGCTGGACATCTGGAATGCTGTGGTAGGCTCTTGTGGTGTAGCTCTGGGGGCAGGCGGGGCTTTTGGGGTGCCTCTAAATTTTAACCAGGTATTTGGCTGCTCACTTCAACTTTTAATAGGTGCTTGCTGCCCCAGCCAAACCTATGCGGCCCCTTAACTATTTCCTGGATTTGTCTGCATTTCAGGTAAAGACTGCTTCGATCTTGCCAGAATGTTTTTTATACTGAAATTTTAAGAATACAGTAACTGAAGCTCTGAAGTATCATGGCTAATGTTTACAATTGGTCAGAGAAATGGAAAATTTATAGGACTCAAAATGTGGAATTCGTTGAAGAGTAAAAAGCATTAATTTAAGTTATCCAACTTCAAAATTGTTTTCAGGCCTCACTGGCCTGAGTATGCTCCCCAATTATGAAGCCATGTAGAGTTGGCCCCGAAATGAGACTGTGACCCGGTGTGAAAACGCTTCACTTCTGCAGTGTAGGAACACCTCACTCGCTCAGCATCTGTGATATTTCTCCCCAGATTCAGCTGCGCTTTGTTCCACTCAAATGTTGTTCAAAATTGGAAAGATACAGGGTATAAAAGAGAGTAAAGATTTTTAAAAATTAAAATTAAAGAGTGAGGCAAGCTTTCAATTTATTTGTTCATTAAAAATGGACTGAACAGGAAGTGCCCCTTTCTATCTGAATGGTCCCTCCTGACCAGGATAACTGAGGTCACTCCAGGTGCCCGCTGGCTTTGGGCTCCTCTCACTGGTGATTTTGCTGCTTCTGGTTTTCAGCACTCTTTATTTTGGCTCTGTTTTGGCTCTTGGGCTCTCCTATTGTTATGGACTGATGAGAACTTGTGGGTTAGCTTGACCTTTGTATCTCCCCTGACTTCTGGTCTGGTCCGCGTCCTTCCTCAGCTGACCGACCTTTCAGCGGGCCTCAGGATCCAGCTAGGACTCTGCTGTGAATCCAGACAGTCCAGGGAGACAAAAAGCGACTTTATGCTTAGTAAGAGAGATCTCTCTTCAGTCTCAAGATCCTACAACGAACAAGGGTGTTAGTGGTTTGGCCCATGCCCCACTTCTGATGCTATGGTCACCAACCCCCTCTTGGCTCACTAAGGAAGTAGATTCATGAGGCTGAGGGATGCAGCTGGGATGCAGACAGAGGAATGCAGCTCTGAGGTAGTGTGGGAATGCATTAAGCCTGGACAGCTTATTCTGATTTTCTGGGAGCTTTAGCTGTGAAGTGGTAAAATTATGAATACGTAAAAAGCCCAACAGCAATAATAATATGTTTTGTCTTCTGTCTGGACATCATCATTTCCACCTGGCTCTTTTATATTTTGCAGACTTTCTTTGAAGTCAAGGGCTTTATCATATTATTTAGTCTGAAAGAAGTTTCTAGAATAGTATGAGAGGCTGGGGGTATAGCTCAGTAGTAAGAGTGCGAGCCTAGAAGCACAAGGCTCTGGGTTCAATACATAGCACTTACAAAGAGAGCACGAGGCACTTCCTTTGTGTTGAATACACAGGCTGCTTCCAGGGGCTGAGGCACAAGGCACAGTTGCAGAGGGAGGTTGGGGTTGCACCTTTCTTCCCCTGAACTCCTCACTCTTTCTCAACTCAACTTCCCCCCTTGTCTTTGCCTCCTACTATCCATGAAGTTAAGATCTCTAGGAGGGAGCTCTGTAGACCTCCAAAGCTCCCTTGAGATACCCTCTTCCTACTCCCCACATCCGGGGCATGTCCAGACTACCTCCAGGTCTGACATTATCAACACCAGGGGTCTTCTGTGGGCGTCTTATGGAGACCTATTTTAAAATGCCAGGATGTTACCCAGGAGGGAAATGTCCCGGACATGGGAATCTGCAGCCTGTGTGCTTATCAGCATGTTTATCTATGCCTCGGAGGCCAGGGAGAGGGCTCCAGTGCCGTTAAACCTGAGCATGGTGGTGGCTTGGAGAAAGTGGTACAGGAAGGTGAGTTTTCATGGTGATGCGGGGAGGAGAAGAGAGGAAAGTGTGCAGAGCTCTACAGGGGGGATTGAGAGGGGCTTGCTGGAAGGTTAACACAGGGGCCCATTCACCCGGGCGGGGAGAATCCCAGGGAAAGGGGAGACGGTAGCATTAAATCTTCTGGCCTAGAACTCACCTTCTCACATTTGTGCAAGAACTTAAAGAGCCTTGATAATTATCTGGGAGACTGCTCTCCACACCGTGTATGATGTGGTCTAATCGCCAAGTTTTCAATATTTTTAGGAATATTTTAATAAAAGAGAATGGAGTTGAGCTCCTCGTGTGTCATTTTCAGAGGAAAGTGATTTTTTCAAAGCTGCTAGGAGCTGCAGATTTATGTGTTTTGTGAGGGAGGAGCAACGTGCAGAGTCTGAACCAAGAGGCGTATGCATCTGAGGATAGCTGGGCAAGACCCTGCCGGTGACCTTGACAGTCCTTCATGTTTATGTGAAGAGAGTGCCCGAGCTGAAGATGGCCCACATGGTGGGCACTTTCATGGGAACAGAATGCAAGCCCATGTCCGGCAAATATGAAGCAGGACTTACTGTTAAGGTAAAGGATTTGGGGGTGGGGAGGGGGACAGAAAGGAAAAAGCTGATTAAAGATAAAGTGAAGAGCAGCAGAAAGCACTTCATTCTTTACAAAGGCAAACACGCGGTTCTGGCCAATTACTGTCTGGATGACCTGTCAAAGGATGGCATTTTCTTGGAGTTTCTGATACAAAGGATGCAACTCACAGTGAAGATATTAAAACTTTTTTTTAAACGTTCCCTCCTCAAGAATTAGAAGTTTTTTTGCCATATTTTTTTTGTGATGATTATAAAACACTGGCTCTTGCGTGACCTAAGCCTCAGCAGTGACTTCCTGTTGGGACTAGCCTTCTTGGAGCTGAAGCATCTCCTTGCTGTCCTCCTGGTGATCGCTTTCCTTGTATTTCTGTCTGGGGAAAAGTGAAGTGGGGAAAGGCAGAACGTTCAGATCTGCAGGTTGATAAATTAGTAGGAAGGAGCAGTTGCCAGACCAAAGAGAAGAGACAACAGGAGGAAGACTGCAGGAAATTTGCAAAGGAAATCAGCTACAAGACCAGGTGGGAGTTGCTTTTAAGGTCATCTAAAGAAGAGGACTCTGAGGAAGGCATGGTGTTTCTCCAATCTGTTCACATTCAAGTTGTTGGTCACATGAGATCGTGCAACTTTCTTCCCTACTCATTTACCCTTGAAGCGACCTCAACTCTGGAACTACCTTTCAGGCTGTGCCCAGCTTCCCAGGGGCCATCTCAGAGATGGCCATCTCAGAGACAGCCGGTGCCAGCTCAGAGATGGTCTGGGCTGGAGGAGTCCCCTCCTGCTGCTCCCACTGGACCACAGGCACTTCCCAAGCATGGAGCACGCTGACAGCAGGGGGCTCTTTCTGGCGGCCAGTCACAAAGGCAGGTTTCCTCTAAAGGAAAGAATGATGTCCCTTCCCTCTCACATATGTGCATTCAAGATCATAGGAAGATCAGTTCTAAAAAGTGATTATAAAGTTTTAATTTATGCAAAATGTAGTCTCACAGAAGTTTTTGCACCTTGCAAAGGTGGATCAGAGACCACAAATGTGAAGAGTCCACTGCTTCAGAACGCCATCCTTCCTCATGAATGAGGAGAATCCTTTGGCTTTTTCATGTGGCTGTGCCAGACTAGGGCACGTATCCTACTCTTCAGGAGTCTGAGCCTTCACTTTTCACTACTTTCTTTACCACCCAGCAACTCCGAGGTCACGCCCCACTCCCTCCTGGCCAGCATATATTCTGCTTGATACTGAAGTAACTGCCTGAACTACCGCTGGGGGAAAGAGGAGTTTGCTTAAACTGTTCATAACTACAGAGTCATTACCATTGTTACAGAGAATGAGAAACAACCTTTCAGTGGGGACAGAAGGGAGTCATGATGGTTCTGTCACTCAGAATTCACATATGGGATGACATCATTGTTCACTCAAGACCACTGAAGGAATATGGAACACTGGCTTTAAGTTCTCAATGTTTTTCACTTTTAAAGGTTCAGATCGTGGGTCCATCTGCCAGAAAACATTACCTCATCATATTCTGTCACTGGGTAAAGAAAGAAAAAAAAAAAAAACTACACGAAGATTGAGCTTCATACCAAAGCTCTGAATCCAGAAACTTCGGGGAGTCACTAAGCAAGAAGAATGGCCAGAGGACCAGCATGGTTTTTAACAACAGTGAGCTTACAAATGAGATCTGGAGGCCTGGTTCACAGATGTGACCGTGGTAGTGGGCCTAGTAGAAGCAGAAGTGGCCCCTGCAGACAACGTCTGAGTGACTGAGCATGATTAGTCACTGTAAAATCAATCATAAGCATTAAAAAGTTTATGGGAAAAAAGAGAAAATTTAGGCTTGTTACCCCAACATGGCAGTAGCTCGTAGTTGGAAACTATATTATCTATTCCCACATTTCAACAGATCTCCGATTTTCAGGTATCACAGTGGAAATAAGACCCCCTTCAACCCTCACTCCATGTCAAAATTTAATTTAATTTAGTTGATTCTCTGGGTCTTTCTCTCTCTCTTTCTCTCTCCCTCTCTCTTATACAGGAAACTGAACCTAGGGCCTTTGCACAATCTCAGTCATTTTTTCTTTCTTACGTTGAGACAAGGCCTTGCTAAGTTGCTCAGACTGAGCCAGGCCGTGTGACCCTGCCTCGGCTTCCCAGAGTCCTGGGGTTACAGGCCTTTGCCACAAGGCTGGGCTTCTGAGAGTCCCTTTGATGAGACGCTCCATGATCAGAACTTAGATCTCACGGAATCACTTTTATTTTACTCATAGATCCTCTTTTAGCTTTCATTCACGTTAAAAGTATGAAAGTGGAAGGAGATGAGGTTTTTTCTGGAAAATAGAGATCATTTTTTTCCTATTTGTAGGAGAGCTGAGAAAACCCTCAGATTCGGAGACTGTCTTATGTGAGATTTTTCTGTATTTTGGGCACAAAAACTTGCACAGATTCTTTTTGCAAGGTACCTCTAAGTGGGCCGCAATGCCAGGGACTATTTTGGAGGTTGCAAACAAAAATGTTTTTCTGTCACTTTCCACCTCCCAGTGAATAAATGAGTATCATTTAGGTCTTTTTTGTGGCATTCCTCTCATTTCTATTCTTTAAATGATTTCTGACTTAATAGATCTTCATTTTAATAAGGTAGTTCTTATGAACTGCATATTCAGCATATATCAAATAATATTACCTTCTACATGTGAGGCATTGATGGTCTCCTCAAGGGTCTCAAGATTAGTGTGATGTGAGGAGAGGAATCACTGGAGCATAGGGACATGGGACAGCAGCTCATCCTTCAGTTTCTCAGTTAGGCCAGGAGTGGCCTAACAATCTCTGTCCAGGAAGAAGGTGTTAGACTCTGTCTTTACGACCCACCATGAGAGTCAACTTGCCACATGTGTTCATTCTAGGAGGAATAATTCAGCTAATTCATGGAGTGCATATCCCAAAAAATTATTTTAAGGATACAAAGAATGAGACACAGATGCAGACTTTAAAAAGTGACTATAATTATCTGCTACAAAGTGGACTTTCACATTCTACATAGAAGCTGTAACTGTATTATGTCACAGGCCCACAGATTTCAAAGTGATGACTTTTTGCTTCACTGACAACACACGGGAAAACTCAGTCATTGTCTCATCAGTCTACTTACACCGTGTGTGTTTCTCATCACTCCAGGCACTCAGGGTAACATCTGGCAGGGAAGGAAACCTCCCTCTAGAATGATACAACTCCAACCATTTAATTTTTCCCAGGAAACTCAAAGTCCAGCACAGCCTTGCTTAGGGATTCTCGTCCTCCGTACCTCTGTGTGACGACGAGACAGCCAAAAACCACTCCCTTTTATATGGATGAAATAACTGAGCCACAGAAGAGAAGTTGGGGCACTGCTTTAAAGGCTTCCTTGTGGCCGAGAGATTGCTAAGTCTCTCTAGAAGAGATATTTGTCATGATATATATATATATATATATATATATAATTTCCAATAGGTAGAACCATCAGAAACATAAATGTTAACCAAAATAGACTTCACGTTAGCCGGCCTCCCATTTCTTTACATCATGGCCCTCATGCTATGGATTTCATAAAGTGCAAACAGATACAGCCCAAAGTTAGAGACAGTTGCCCTCCAAGGAACATTTCCTTACATGGCAGAACTTTGGTTTTGAATAGGTTTTTAGCTGTTGAACAGAGAAAATGCACAGAGGGAAAAAACCTCACACATGAAGGATGGAGATGGAAATGCCCATCATAATAAGCAAGGAAAATTGGCTGATGGTGGAGAGACTCTGACTGAGGGGTCTCCTGAGCAGCTGGTGGGCAGCGTCTGCCTCAGTTGACCACAGTGGTCCACAGGCACGTTCTAGCACACATCCTGATGACTTTCTAGCACACATCCTGATGACTTTCTAGCACACTTCCTGGCTGGAAGATCCCTGGCACTTGAAAGTATGAGGTCAGGATGTGCTAAGAGAACTGGATAAGCTGGAAACACAGCTTTCGCTAAATAGGATGGTACTTAGGATTGAAGGCAAGTCTGACACTTAACTTGAGAGAATCAACCCAAGAAGTACTTTCAAGCCAGCTAGGGGGCCTTTAGCCCAGGTAACAAGAAGAGGATCTGGGAGCTTTAGGCCGTCGCATCAACAAGAGACAGCTGCTGGGTCTGGTGGTGCAGGCCTGTATTTCCAGTACTCCAAGACACTGAGGTAGAAGGATAGTAAGTTTGAGCCCAGGTGAACGATTTAGGGAGACCCTGTCTGGACGTAAGAATAGGGGCTAAGAGTCTAGCTCAGTGCAAGGACTCTGGGTTCAATCCCTGCCTCCCTCCCAACAAAGCAAGCAAGTAGACAACAATAATGACAGCAAAAGCAAAGGACAGCTGTCATTTCACTAAACACTGAAAGTGATCCTCACAGTCAGACGCTTTGGGAATACGTGAAGACAGCGAGTGGCCCATGGCAAAGAACCTGGAGATTGACAATGTGAAGAGAAAAGTGGCGAGAGAATAAAAGAACCGAATCTTCTGTTCACCAGTTGGCTAAGGGAGACAGTTTCCTCATGTGTAGGTGTTTTTCTTTCAGGTGGACACTACGATGTCGTCTAGGTTCAAGGTCCTTAAGTCAAAGGAATGAACTTTCCTCCTCTGGCAGGGAAGCTGGGAGACACCCTTTCTAACCATGGAAAACACAGACGTCTTTCTGACCACTGCAAGAGCTTGTCGCTTATATTGATCATGTGTGGTCTACATGAGCCCCCAAAAAACACTAGGATGCCTAGAACCGTAATGCAGATCTGTGAGCTCCTCTCAATAGGAGGCTGGGTCTCAGAGAAGGTGCCCATTTGAGGTGGACAAAAAAGTTGTGACATTGGGTCTTCATGTGGTTTAATGTTTTCAAGCATTAAGCTCGCGGAATGATACACAGCCAAGAAATATCTATATCGCAGCCATTAGCAGAACTAAGAATGATTATTTCTGATGTCAAAACAGAGCAGCTATTAGGGCTCTTGGCTTGTTTGAACTGGACCTAAATCATTCCAGCCTTGGCACCATTTGTATTCTTTCTGCCTCGAGGGCCTCCACCCCAATTAAATGGTGAGTCTAGGTGGGGCAGGGATATTTAATCGGCCTTTGGTTTTCTGTAAGCCTTTTATTAATGCTGAAAGTTACAGCGGCCAGATGCTTTGGGCTGGGTTTCACTTTCTGGTGCCGGGTTCCTGGCTGTTGTGGTTATGTTCCCAGTGTGATTTCTGCCTCCTGCTGAAAGTTGGTCAAGGTTAAAGCAGGAAGTGTCGCCCCGCCTAGAGCAGCCGTGGCTCACCGGGAAGGCAGGAGATTCTTTATGAAGAAAGAACTACCCTTGCTGTTTAGGGAGATCTCTTTTCATCCACCTATGTCACCATCTGTCATCCAGCTTAATAAGGGCTAAATTCTCTTGAATTTTCTAAGCACTTTGAATCCATGACCATGACCCCCCCACATCCCCCAAACAAACAAACAAACAAAGCTATGGGATTGATTACTTTTAGACTGACATAGTGGAATCTTCCTATTAATGTATCTTGGTGTGCAAATATAAAAAAGGATGCCCAGACCTTGCTTCCCTCCCCTGCCCCAACTGAAAATAAAACTTGGAATTCTCAGCTTTCACGTAGTACTACTGCCTTTAGTTCAACTATTAAAGAAATAAACTGACTTCAGAAAATGACCCAGAACATCTAAATTTTACCAGTCTGTGGCCTTGGAAGGCCCAGAGGTCCAGGCCAGCCGAACAGACAAGCTGCCAGCCGTGTGAGCAGTGAGCACGCTCGCTGTCTCCTGGCAGCGCGCTCCTATTGGGTTCTAATGCCCGGCTGCGGATCTGACGAGAGGTGGAGTGTCACTCACCTCTCCCCTCCTGCTGGTGCTCACTATTTCAAAGGTTAAGGTGTTTGTCTAGCAAGCTCAAAAGGCTTTGGGTCTGAGTCCCCAGCACCAAAGAAGCATAGCGTGGTGGTGTATGCCTGTGATCCCAGCCCTTGGGAGGCTGAGGCAGGATAATTATTGTGTGCTCAGGGTTAACCCAGGGTTACATAGTGAATTCAGGATGAACATGGATTACAGAACAAGACCCTTCTAAAAGAACAAAGCTATTCTCCGACAACTTACTTCATAAAATGTTAACAATGCAATTCTACCTAGACTCTCCCATTCCCTGTCCTTGGGAGAATGGTCTTCAAATAGCCTGTCCCTGTGTCAAAAAAAAAAAAAAGAAAAAAAGAAAAAAAAAGAAAAAAGAAAAGGTTGGGAAACGCTGATCTAAAACACACTACTGCTGAATTTTGCCTGCTGAAATTTGACCAACCAGGGCATGGAGTGGTATTTCTGCAGTCTGCACATGGCGGTTGGGAGCAAGGACTGGAATAGCCTTTGCCTCTGAGTCCTCCTTGGCCTTTTGAGGAGCCTGCCAATCTGCTTCTGTCTTCTCAGGAACTATTCAACTAGCTTGTGCTGAGTTCTCGGGGGGCTGGAGCCACCCTGAAGACCCTGCTGGTGCCGTAACCTCTGTGTACACCTCTGGACAGTTGCCCTGTCCAGGAAGCAGCTCGAGGTCAGTCCTCTAGGTCTCTGCTCTGATTTGGGGTAATACTTCACCAACCAGGTGACCAAAAAGGAAGACATCTCTTATGATTTATTTTTTTCTTCATGAGAATCTGAGATCTACAGATAAAAAAGTCTTTCCCGTGGATCTCCCGGCACTTAGAACAATTGTTGAATCCTTCACTCTTCCATGCCTGCCCTCTGCCTGCTCCCTCTGCAGACTTGCGGTAGTGTCTCCTAACAACAGCCACACGGATACGCACCAGTCCTTGTGCTGAGCACTTCATGCGCCCAACTGCATTTAACCCATATAACTCCTCATGAGCTCATTTTCCAAGTTCAGAGAGGGCAATTAGCCGCCACCACCACCACACGGTGCAAGGTGGCTGCGCTGCACACCCGCCTCTGCTTCCTTGTAAAGTCATGTTTTCTTACACTCTTGAGCCCTGAAAGGGTGTTGTTAACACACCCAATTGAGCTCTCCAAGCTTCGGATTGTACTTTCGCTCCTCTCAGATTCAGTCTAGAGGATTTGGGGACAAGGGGAGCCATTTCTGTGACCTGGACACTGGCTAGTAGCAGGACAGGAGGCCCCGAGGCTCTCAGCTTTTTCGGTGGGAAATGCTGACTGGAGAGAGGCCCGTCAGTCCTTGGCGGGAAGCTAGGACAGTTTATTAAACAGATGGTTCCTAAGTTCCAGAGACAGGAAACAGCGGTCATCCCTGTGAGCAAAGGTTTGCAGAGTACACTGTGCCAAACCTCCTTTTTTTCTGCAACTCTTACTAGATTCACAGAGGGGGAGGGTGACAGACATAGTTTCACTGCACCTCAGCAAATCATTTCACACGGTGTCTCAAAGCACATTCAGCGAAAGACAGAAACACACAGGTTGGACGTGGAATTGAAACTTAGACGGCTCAGAGAATGCTGAACAACAGCCCCCCGAGAATGTTGGTTAATGTAGCAATGACAAAGGTCATTTGTTCTTAGTGCCAAACACAGCGTCAAGGTTACAGCAAACACTGAGTAAGTATTTGTTGGTGGTAGCAAAACATGGGGAAGTTTCTGGCGGTACCATGAAAGGGCTTCGATTTAGCAAGTGTTTACAGAACAGAGGAAGAGCCTGGGAGTGGAGGGGGAAAGTCTGCTCCTTAGTCAAGGGAAGGAGAAGTAGTGTTTAATGTCATTTTTTGTCCCTGACCTCTGGAGCCTGTCTCTGGGACGTGGTGATGGCAGAGCACGGACGTGGGTTTTTCACTGTGTTTGGACACATGAGCACTCAGGGCCTCTCAGGGGAAGGTTTGGAGACTTTGTGGGAGCAATGTATGCTTGTTTCTGTGAACGTGTACGCAGGGATATATGTGCGCATGCATGTGTGTACGTGCATGTGTATGCGTGTCTATATGTATGGATATGTGCATGTGTGAGTATGTTTGTATGTGTATTTGTGTGTGGGCATCCACTGTCTACTTAGAACCTGATCATCTTCATGTTTCATTTTTCATCCTGGGCTTTTAGTAAGATTTCATTGTAATAAGGATTTTTCTTTTTGGCTCCAAAGTGTTTGAAAAACCACAGAAGCTGATACCATTTCAGATTCCTTCTAGGTCTGAAAATGAACTGATTCTTAAAAATTATGTGGGAAGATGAAGTGCTAAGGGCAAACTTTAAAAGAATCCATTTCCTTCTTATCTCCTGGTACACTCAGCCTCCTTGGCAAACCTCTCAGAGTTCCCCAGTCCCAGACCCTCCACTTCCTTGCCTGTGAGGACAGCCCCCTAGATCCCTGACAGCCCCTGACACAGCCTTCCTAGCCTTTCTTGTATCCCATTGCCTTCGTAGGTATAAAAGGCAGATGGCTCCCTTTTGCCCCAGGGAGATCTCCATAATGGCAGAGAGAATCTGAGATTGGCAGAACTTCAAGCATGCAACCAGGTGAAGGATTTGAGGGAGGGTGGGAGAGATGCTTTGGATCAACGGGCCCTCCGCGACTCCTGCCAATGTGGTCTTTTTCCCCAGGTTCATTAATTTATTAGCACCTATTTTTAAATACCTATTAAGGGCCAGCGCTCTTCCAGACACTGGGGAATAAATGAACAAACGTAATCTCACCCATCTCCAGAGCTTGCAGAGTAAGCCGGTGTGTGTGTGTGTGTGTGTGTGTGTGTGTGTGTGTGTGTGTGTGTGTGTATGTGGTGGTGTTATTTTTGCATAACACTTAATTTGGTAATTCAATAATTGCTCAGTGAGTGCCCATCATATGCCAGGAGTAGTGAACAAACCAGATGAGGTCTTTGTACCCATGAGCTTGTGTTTAAATGTGCAGCTGATTAAAATCTGAGATAAGTGCTCAATGAAAGTATGGAAGTTTTGATTGGCTCCAAAACGTAAGCGATTATAACGAGGTGCCGGACCAACCAATGTGGATTTCCAAGGACACATCTGTAAACCGGCTGAGCGATGCTTGGACCCAGTGAAGGTTATAAAAGGAGGCAGGGCAGGGCAAAGGATCCGCAGAAGTGTTTCTGCGAGGCAGAGTTGCTGTGGTGTGCTGAATGTCTCCAGCAACTCTTCCACCAAGGGGCAGAGAAAGGGCTCCCCGTGCTTCCCCTCAGCTAGGAGGGCTCTACCCATTGGGCTCCTTGGAGAGCTTGGAAACGAGTCCCCAGAGATGGTCAGTACAGAGTTCTCATGTCAGAGAGGACGGGGCAGCCTGGGGTCAGGGCAGGGTAGCTGCAATGGGATTGGCTGCCTGTGGGCTGTAAGAGTGACCCCTATGGCCCAGGTGCGGACCAAGCAGAAGGGGGATCTGGAGGTCTGTTGAAGAGGTCATTCATTAGGACAGGTAAGAGGTGAAGGTGGCTACGAGATCTACAGCCCAGGAAAGCAAATCCATCCCCTCGCAAGCAGTGGGAATACAGAAGCATCTGCTCATGTCAAGAAGACCACAGGAAGGAAGATCCCACAGGAAGCTCCACGGAGCATAGACAGTGGCAAGGGCCCCCAGTTCAAGGAAGGACCTCTGCTCACCTGCCCCTTCCTGGTAGGGAGGACGAGCTTGGCGCCCAGGCAGATGTGGGAACTAGGCAGAGAGGAATGGCAATTCCATTTGCCCTTCTCACAGTACGGAGAAGCCATCCCTGCCAAGGGAGGGGGGAAGATTTAATGCCGGATCAAGTTTGGAGTTTTGACTAATCTCTTAGATTGGATTTGACTACCAAGGGTTTCTGATGTCTAACCTGCTGGTAACCGGAGTAGGCAGAACAGTTATAGGGCTGGCCGTGTTTGTAACTCATGGCAGGAGAAAAGTGTCTTAATGGATAAAGTCTACAAAGAGTAAGGGGAAACACAATAAAGTTTTGTGTTGATCATGCCGTAAATCTTGTCCTACCCCTGAGCACCAGTTCTTAGAAGTAGAGGAACGTAATGCTGTGGCAGCTGGAAGCGAAGGCACTCCGGGGCGGGGAGGACTTGGTCTCCCCCAGACTGGGGGCTCTGTTCTTTTTCTATCCTCTGTTTCCCCTCCAGGCTCAAGAATGCCTCCTGGAGTCTGCCCACACCCAGCACTTTTCCACTATGGAACTGTGACTCAGTGTGGAGTTGTTCCTCTCACTTTGGCCTGAGCCCTGCTCGGGGGGCCGGGGGGGCCCAGAGTTGCTGAGCCGTTCTTCCCCTCTGTCCTGTAAGGCCCACTTACCCTTGTTATTCTATGCTGGCACCTGGGACCTGGTCATCTCCTTGCAGCCTATAAAAGTCAGAGGGAATGTTGACTGGAACCCAGGCCTCCTGGCGTCCCGGCCCTGGCTCCTTCCATGAACTGCATTTGGGAGACTGACTAGATGTTGCCCTAACACTCCAAAATGGAATTTATGCAGCAGTATGAAAGAAATATATCTGGGTAGTTAACAGAGACTCCGAGAAGGCTGTTGCCAGACGAGCCTGCCCAGCTGCGCGTCCATAGGATGACTTTCCAGGGTGGAACTCTGGCAAAGCGGTGGCCTTCGCAGAGGTAACTAAGTCAACAGAAATGGACCGACATCTTCCTAAGAAGGGCCTTTTGGGGAGTTGCTGGCTTAATCTGATGACAATATGTGCTATTTTGTTTGGCTTGTTTTTAAATGCACAGGAAAAAAGGAAAGCCTGCCTCCTTTAGGAAAGCAGACTTGCTAAGAGGGGAGGAGGTAACATTTGTGTGCATTGAAAACACGAGGCAGATGTGGGCATGTTTCCCGAGTCTCCATCCCCAGCAACTGGCCATGTGGCTGAGACTGAGATCGGACTGCCCAGCTTCCAGAAGCAGAGCTCCAGGTGGTGAAAGCTGTGGCTCAGGCCGCTCTTGGAGCTTCAGCCTGTCCTCCGAGAAGCAGGCATTGCTCTGGAGGTAGGCCTCTGACCACAGCGGATAACACTTATTTAGCATGTGGTCTGCATGTTACTAATGTTAATGTCTTCTACCACTGTGTATTTTATTATCTTGTTTATAAAAAAAAACAGAAATAGGTGCATATGCTGTTCTCTTCACAGCACAAATACACATGTGTTTGTCATAAGCACAGGTTAGGTGAGGGGTCACAGGCTGTCTTCCTCTTAGGCACCCACCACTCAGACTTGATGGCCTTCCTGTAAGTTGGCACTGCCCTTCAGCAGAGTATGACTTGGGGCCTGGTCTGCCTCTCAAGAGCTGCCCTGGCTGGTCCTAAGAGGAGAACCTCCTGAATCTCTTGTCCACACAGTGGTAGAGGCTGCCTTCCTTGGGCTTTGCCTCCTACCTATGCTCAGCCAAACATCACAACCAAGACCCTGTGAGGTGCCCTTTCTGCTGTCACCTCCCTAGGTTCCTCTTCTCTCCTCCTTTTCTTCCCTCCCGCGCCTCCTCTTTAATCAAGAATGAGCTGCATGCCTACCACGTGCCAGGCATCAGAGACAGAAAGATGTGGACCATCAGATGCCAACCGACTGTGACATGAAGCGATGTTGTAATGGCGGAGGGGACAGCAAAGCTTTCACGTGGGTTGAGTACGATGAGAGGACAGGAAGCGGGAGGATAATTTGGGCTGGGGGCTGGCATCAGCTCAGGTCTAGAGACCGGACATGTAGGTAGGCATGTAGGCGGAAACAGGCCTCGGAGGGCAGGGGCGGAGTCTGATTGTGTAAAGCACGGGGGTACACTGCTTAGCCCAGCGTTTTCTAAGGTACTTTCTATAGAACATGAGTCCCAAGGGATGCTCTATAAAAACACATCAGTGATTTACGTGCTTGGGAAATGCTGCATTCTATAACCCCCAAGTGAGGATGCTCAGCGCAGACCAGTTAAAGCATCTTGCGAGTTCTGTGGAGAAGATAATTGTTCTGCATTGCTCAGCGAGTGCAGCATTTCCTAAACCTACTTGACACTCACGAGCAGCTGTGGAAGTAGTGGTCCTTAACGCACATCTTGTGTGGGCAGGCAGTGGGGGCCGGCAAAAGATGGAGGGAGCGTAGGGAATTGACGTGGAGGAGTAAAAACTCCCTCATGCGAGAGAGGTGGGTGGGAGTGTGTGCAGATGTGCCAGACACCTGCTGCCATGGCTGATCCCCTCTGTGTTCCTGGGACCCAACAACTGGCTGTGAGGGTAAGTGGAGAAGGGCGAGTTCTCATTCCTGAGCCGTGAGAGCATTTATTGCCCTTGAGTATTAATGAAGCTCAGTGTACAGGCCAAGAAAATATTTTCACTGGCTGGAGAAGGAGCTGTATGTCCACAGGCGTACATATATAAACTTCTGCTGGCTGGCATCCTATTTGGATCTCATACGTTCCCCATTTTATTTGTTTAGCCCAAGCCTGAGAGCATCTTCTAAGGAAAAGCCTAAGTCACATCTCTCTGTGGCCTTTGCAGACCAGCCCTGGCCTCCAGGTTGCCCCCCCCCCACCCCCACAGTCTCTCTCCGTATCTTACTGGCCCCAGCAATCTCTTTACAGCACATCACCTGGTTCATAAGAACTGTTTTCCTCTTCTCAGGGGTGCTCACCTGTGCCCTGTCTCAGGGGGCTTGGTACATTTGCTGATAACTCGTGTGTGAGACACTGCTTTCTTCTGCTTTTTTGGTTTTCAAATGGCAGCAGGGGAAACCAATCTGCAAATAGCTCGTCTTCCTTCCACCCAGAATGGGACTGGAAGGATAGAGTCCCTTTCCTTTTATCTCCACTGGAGCAATTCTGGAATATGCCAGCGCTTTCTCGTTTGTCATGAAAGAGTTTCTAAAAGGTCAACAGCAGCAATTAAAAGCTAACAACAGCTTGTCAGGACAACGAGCTGACCAAGACAAAAGGGTAACATGATTTCATTCTGCTTTCCAGACGTTGTTATGTTATGAATTAGACAAGTTTCTGTCACGGATATACTTTTGTCTTCTGGGCATTGCAGACTTGTTAAGACATGCAAAACTGTAACTGAAATAATTATCTAATCTATCTATCTGCCTGCCCTCTTTTCATCTGCCTACCTACTACCAACCTATTTTCTGAAACTATGATTTAAAAAGAACTCATTTAAAAATCAACATCCTGTTTCTCTTCCCTAACTCTAGTGTTTCTCAGAGTAGATTTCTAAGAAGTATTTCTGGGAAGAACAGTTTTTGCTACAATTTAAAAAGTTAAAGAATTCCAATGATCAAAGTGATGCTATTAAAACAAAATCAAACTTGGATCAGTGGAATGAGAGAACTACAGAATCATTATGGAGTAAAGTCATCTAAAAATTATAGGTTCTCCTTTGACCCATAAATCTATTACTAGCCTAGTCTTAGACTTTTTCTAGTCATGGATTATAAAGGACTGACTCGAAAGCCTGGCTGTGGATGACACTCTGGGAGTATTCAGTCTAACACTGGGGTCTACAAACATATCACAATGTTCTGGGAGAAACTAGAATTTCCACATGTGCAGGCTAGCTTGTTTGGAAGCTAACACTTCTGTCTTGTGCTAAGTTCTGTCTTGTAGAACTTTCCTTCTTACACAGCCATGTAGACAGATCCACTACGGACTTTCCATTTGGGCCTACTTTTACTAGTTGTACAACTAAGGGTCATGGCTGTCCATTATACTTTCAATTTTCCAGACTCTGACATTTAGTTTCCTATTACAATGTGCTTTTGGTATCAGAAGAGTATATGATAAAGCTTATACAACTCTTACCCCCATTTGAAACTTGTGTATGAGTTGGAGCCAGAGTCCTCAGAAGGGAGGCATGCCAGTCACACTGGGACGAATGCATGGTGTCAGGTGCTAGGGCCACTCCATTCAGTGGAGCAGCCCATTCCAGATGTTGGGTGAAACCCAGAAATGAACAGGGGTACCAGAGGGTAGCAGAATGGAATGTGCACCCCAGAGGCTCTGTCGCTTGTGGGTTCTGACCTCTTTATTATTTTTTTTTTCTTTGTTTGAGTGTCAGCCTATGTTCTTCACGTCACTGGGGAAGCTCCTTTTTCAGGTCTCAGCCAGATGATCTCTTCTCTTTGGAAATCTTTCCTGATGCTGGCCTGGGTTAAACCTCATAACCCTATACTCCCCAAAGAATTCAAACTCCCCCTCATACCTCTTACCACATGGGATTGTGCCTTCGTGAGCTTTCTTGACTCTCTGATATACATACTTCATGGGCAGGAGCTTTGCTTGTTTATGTTAAGTCCTATTTCCTTAGACTGCCACCTGCTGGGGAGGAAAAATTGAAGCCCTCTTTGCTGAATGAATGGGCTTACTGTGTTCTAGACACAGTGTTGGTGGTGAAGGGGGATGGAGAGATGGAGTGACAACCAAACACTAAATAATCTGAGAGCACAGCACACTGGGCAAGAAAGTAGGCCAATGCTGGAGCACTTCAGCATTTATGGCTTCTTGGGCAGGGTATAAAAATGAGAAGGCAGAAAGTCAGGGAAGGAGGAAGAACAGGAAGGGATTCGCTGTCTCCCAAAGTTGGATCTGGTCCTCTTTTCTCGTGGCTAAGCTTCATCTTGATCTCTGTTGTTGTTTAGATCTAAAATGTCCCCTAAAACTGTCATGTTCAGAGATGGGGCTTTTGGAAGGTGACTGGGTCACAGGGCATTACACTCATCTAAGGATTAGTGTATTGAGGAGTTCACTGCAGACTGTGTGGTTTGGAGGTGAGGCATGTTGAAAAGAGTTCAGTCACTAGGAATATGACCTGGAAGGGTGTATTCTTATTCCGGTTCCTCCTTTTTCTCTCTCCTTTCTGGTTACCACACAGTGAAAAGCTTTCCTTCATTATGCGATTCTGTCATGATTTTTTTTTTTGACTTAGAGCCTTCAGTCCATGGACTAAACCCACTAAAACTGTGAACTGAAATAAACTTCTCCTGCTGTAAGTTGTGGGAGTCAGGTATTTTACCCCAGAAATGGGAAGGTGACCAAATACCTGCTTCTTCCATTGACCAAGCATGAATACTCAAGAAGGATCAAGCAATATAATCTTGTGGGTGCTGGTTTTGGTAATTCCACTAACACAATTGTGACTCTTAAAGAGTGCAGGGAACATATCGAGCCTCTTCTTTCTGAAGAGGATAAAACAGGTGGTCATGGGAAATAAATGAAAATACCTGGGGACTCTCCACCACCTCCCAACACCTTCTGATATGAATGGACTGGGATTGTGAGGAAGCATCAGCCAGTGTATCCTTGGGATGAGGGTCAGGCTGGGGTGAGATGTCATGGGAATTCTGAGAGAAGATGGGCACGTGTGGATGGTCTTTGGAAGGCTGGTTCTTTCCTATACTCTGAATTGCAAACTTTTTCTTCTGGCCACGTTTTGCTATCTATGATTCAACCCAACACTTTCAGGCCAGAACAGAATTTCCCACCATCTCCTGGGTTATGGTGATTTTTCAATAGAGGCCTGTCATAGAATTCTAGAATATCTCTAGAGATGATCTCTTCCAAGACATCAGCTGAAGGAATAGGTCCACCAAAGCCAAGAGGCTAGACATAAACATCATGTTTGGACAAAGTAGCAAATGAAAATATTGTGCACTTGGGTAAAATTTTGATTTGAGAGCCAAGTCCTACTTCCCTCAGTCTTGATTCCGTTAGGAAAGGAAAAAAATGAGATCAGGGAATTTGAGCAGGGGTGTTTTATTGTCAGGCCCTGTCTTATTCAGCCTTTAGCATTGACTTCTCCCCTGTTTGCTAGTTGCAACTTCGTATCTGGGCTTGAACTTCTATTATTGCAGCTGCTAGGGAGATGAGTCAACCTGGAGTTGACAGTCATCAGAAAAGCTCAAAATGATGACGGTAAGGATGAAGATGGGCAGGAGAAGACTGTGTGATTGTGAATATATGTCCTTGTGGAAAAAGGAGAGTTTGATTATGGGAATTGGATGAAAAGAAGTCAAAAGAAGGGAGGAAGAAGGACAGAGGATGTTCAGTTATCTTTATGTCCAGGGACACTTCTGCTATGGAAGGAAGTTGATATGAGGGGAAAAAAAAAAATCTTAAGATGGTATATTTTGAAGCATCAACTTGAGATTTACTTCTCCAAAAAGAGAAGTGAACTTTGCAAGTTTTGGGTATAGTTTCCCTCCCTTCACCGCCTCCGTGGACAGATAGTGTTTTGAACTTGCTCTTTTTAAATTCAAAAAAGTAAGCCAAAAATTTTAAGTACTCATCTCTCCCTTCCAATGAGACAGCGAAGGAAAGGTTTCCAAGGGTGAGAATCAAGTGAATACGACTGAGAATTCAAACATCCAGAGAAGGTGCTGTGCCAAAGGAAATCACACCCTCTAGGAATATTTCCCATAATTTGCTTTTTTCCTGTTTCTTCAATGACCCACTTTTTATAAAAGTTTGTAAAAGGTCAAGTCGGTGGCGGGCAAACTGACTTTCCTCCCACATCTGCCGGGGACCTTACAGCCTGCTGTCAGACAATGACAGAAACTCTGAACTTCTCCATTTATTTGGAGTGAATGGGAATGCATCAACTATTGTGCAAAAGAAAAAAAAAAAAACTGACCTGCACCCAATGACTTAGATTTGTAGACAATTTGATTTTTTTCATTATTGCTGATTTGAACTCCCACGTTCAGAAAATAATTCTGAGAAAGTTTTTCATATCTGGTGAGATGTAACTAAAATCCTCTCATAGCAGCTGTAGTTTTCAGAGGGAAGAAAATGAACTCCCATGTAACGGGATGATTCACACTTGTGCTTGTATTGAATTTAGATAACATCATCCTTCCTGCATGAAGCGGGGACATCCACTTGATGGGTACAATGGGCTTCCCGGGGTGGCTGCTTTCCTCCTTCCTTGTCTCACAACGCCCCCTGCCCTTCCAGCCTCATCATGGAGATGGTAGCCAGCAGAGGGTGTCCATGGTTTCCAGTTCTTTTGCCTATACCGGGTCTTTGCCATCTACATCATGAAGGGAGACTTAGTGGTCTATGGGTCCTCAGGCTCCTGAACTCTATCCTCGAGTTTTTCTGTTCAACCCCTTCCTCTGCTGAGTCATGGGCACTTAATCGCACCTAGGTTCCCCCATCTTAACTAGACGAATCACTCTGTTTTCCAGCTCCAGGTCACCTCTCGCTCCTAGCTAGCTCCACTTTCATTCTCTGTGAAGCTTCGTGCCTTCCCATGTCACTGTACCCAGCCTAGGCTCCCAGCTTTCACCAACCTCTGCTTGCTTCACCACGCTCTTCTCCCTGGTGTGGCATCTTCCTGAAGCCTCCAAGGCCCCAGGAGCACGGCTGCCACTTCTCTGCTTCTCCCTTTTTATTTTTACACTTCACTTATGAGATGTTTGAGGTATAATCTATTTCTCTTTTTCCCCCCCTACACTGCCTCACTTTCTGTCTATTCACAGTGGTCTCCGTGGCAGATCCCAAGATCCCCAGGTCTGGTCCTTCAGCTCAGAACTCTCCTGAGAGCAGAAGTGGGCGCGACACTTAGGCATCCCGGGCACCGGGTTTAAGGGTGCACGCCCTCTGAGGTCCCTGCAGGGCTGGCTTGGCCCTGGGGCGTCATCCCTGGGTTCCTGCCCTAGATGTCTCACGCGCTCCAACCCAATCTCTTCTGGTGGTCTCTTTGATGTCCCCTAAGTGCCATTAACTCATGAAAAATAAAAATAAAAGTCTATCTCCGCAGCGTGATTATCTCTGCCACTTAGGTGAGGCCTGTGTCCTTTGATACCTCTCTCTCCCATCCTCCACATGCGGGCGCCAAGTCAGCAACTCTGTTTCTTCAAAATTTCTTACCTCCAGATTGCCCTTTTCACTGTCATTTCTCACTGCTGTCCCATCCACACCCAGCCAGTGTGCTCTTTATGAAACACCCATCTGCTCACACCCCTGCCCACGCACGCAGCAGTCTCTGCTGTCCCCAGGGTGGGCTCCCACGGCGGCATCCCACATCTCTCCTCACCTCACCTCTCACTACCTGTTCTTCTTTACCTCATATCTGGCATCTCCCTGAAGGGGCCAAAGACTTTCACTCTGGACAGCGCGTGGGAACCTGCCTGCGTGTCCTGCTCCGGACTCACCGGTGAACGCCCAGCCCTAACACAGTGCTCTGCTCCTCGGAGATGCTCAGCATGTATCTGCTGAACTAGTGAAGGAGTTCAGGAATCCCCTTGTTTGGAATCCCCAAATTCATACCTCAGAGTTGTGTGATACTAAGAATATGAATACTTTTTCCTAAGCTTTAGTTTCTGCTCCATGAAACAGACATCATCGTTACTGTTACCATGAGTCAGTTTGTGCTTCTGTGACCATGTGCAGTTGATTCAGTGCTTGACCGTCTTTTCTCACCTGTAGTGTACACCGAGCCCCAGGAAGCCAGAATTAAGTCCTATTCTAGTGGATAACCCCAGTGTCTGTCTCATAAATTGATTCTAGTGAGATAACCTGTCCAGGCCTTCTAGTCTTGGTACCATCAGGAAGACCAGTGCCCATGTGACTGGCCTTGTTCCCTTATTGGAAACATCTGCACCGAAAGTAGCCCAGGGGCTGGAGCTCGGGGAGAGGATTTCACAACCTCTAGGGCTGTGCTTCAGATGAACTTCAAACATTGTTTATATGCAACTGCGTGTGTGTTTCCTTGACTGAGAGGAGACCCAGCCTTGCAAAACAAGCTCAGAGTATTTTGTGTGCAGATAAAAATGGAACGTACCAGCCCACTGACGCCAGACTAAAGAGAAACCAAGAAGCTGGAAAAAGGGAAGGATTAGTGGGCCATCTCGTAACAAGGGAAGGCAGCGGTGCTCATGGTGGGGCAAAGAGATGGAGGAGGGCTTCGGCTGGCTGCAGATGGATTGAATTCCATCCAGAAGAAACATGAGGGAGAGTTCTATTTTGCCCTTTCCATCTTTCTCCAAGAGGTAACAATGATAGCAATTAGAATCTTAATAATCCTTCTGGGAGGACAAGAACTGTCGAAAGCACATGAGGCTTGTTAACTGTCCACTTTCCATGTGCCTATGAGACCCTCTGGGGTTGTCCTTAAATGGTTTCAGGCAGGAAAGAGAACATGCTACCTGCATGGAAAACGGGGATCTGGATCAGTTCATTAGTTCTCAGACTGGGCTGCCCGTTAGGATCACCTGGGATTAAAAATAAATCCAGATGCCCACACTTTATCCCAACAATTAAACAGAACTTTTGGTGTGAGATCTAGGCCTGATTGCTTTAAAGACAGGCTGGAAATCCCTATAATTCATGAGCTGGGATTTCTAAATTCCCTTGTTTTTGTATGTTTCAAATTAGTAATCTAGGAGCAAGATTGTTTGCAAATGGGAAGGGTTGCAATTGTTTGGGGTTGAAGTTTTAGACTTAAACTAGACTATAGTGATACTCCAATTGTGTCAGTAGGTATTCTGTGGAGAAACACTGGAGAGCAGTGACCTGGTGGCCAAATTCATATAGACACATTGACTTAAGAGTCCAAGCTCTCAGGAGTAGAGGGGCCTGGAAGGTCATTTTGCCCAATTAATCTCACTAGTTCTTAAAGTACGGTGCCCAGATCAGCAGTGTGAGCACCACTCCGGAGCTCATTAGATATGCTACCTTTCAGGACCCACGACAGAACTGCCAAATCAGATCCAGAGTGGACCCCAAAGTCTGTGTTCTCACAGATCTACATGGTTCTGTTGCTCAAGTTGGAGGACTGCTGACTTGCTATAGGACTCCCCTACTATATACCCTGGCCACATGGTTCAACTTGTTTTATCCCTGTGGGATGACGTCAGCTACCAGGGCACGCACACCGGAAGCATCCCACCTTGCTATTAAAGCTCACGACCTTTAGTTCCTTCAGATGAAATCTGCTTCACTGGAGCTTCTACCTGTAGCACTAGTTCTGCCCACGGCAATAACCCCAAGTAAATCCAAATCCCATTACCTATGACATCACTGTCTATGGTTTCAAGTTTAATATAACCAGAACTTGTAGTTTAATACAACATATAGTAGTTAGCTCCCAAAGGAGCCTTCTTCGAATTTACACTAAAACACCCAGGATGGTACAGAAAAAGTGACAACTTATGTCACCATTAATATTGAAGGAGAAGTGTAGAAAAAAATTCACGGAAGTTTATTTATGTCTTTTGGACTTTGAAAGACTGTTTGACACCAGCTGTAGAAATTATAAAGACTTAGGCAATTGACACACTTATTAGATGGATAAAATGATTACCTAAGTTATCTAAGAAAATCTTATAAAGTTATTATATAACCTCAGTGTATTATGAAATAGTTAAAAGGTAAACAAAAGGCTAGGAAAACCTCTATCTGTATTTGTAAAGTTAGGCTTTGTTCCATGAGTAAGCACCTGTATTAATGCATAGCTCAGGGCCTGACACATATTAGGACCTCCAAACGTTTTATGACTGTGTACATAAATACAAATTAAGAAATTAACCATTTAAAAATGAACAGGTAAATATCACAAAAATGGGCCAAGGGCACATGTAGGTAATTGGTGAAAGGGAAGATAGATACTGGAAAAAAAATAATTCAATTTTATTAACAATAAGAGTGAAAATTAAATGAGTACCCACCAGCTAACTATGTTTAATAATGCTCATGAGCTTGTGGGAAACGAGCTTCCACAGATGCTGATGTGAAAGTTAACAATATTGCAGGAGAGTAATTTAACACTCTGCATGCTGTTTGATCTGGTAGAAAGCTGGACACTTACCCTAAGGGAATACTCATGAATAGACACAACGACTTAGTAACAAAGACACTGGCTGTATCTTCAGAAAACTGCAAGTAAGTACCCTAAAAAGGAAGATACATGATGAAATATGCAGTCTTTAAAATGAAATTAGGCCAGAATATGTAATGGTATGAAAAGTTTATCCTTGAATGTGTTAATGAGGTTAAAAATTGAGGTTACAGAATGGTTTGTATGCTGTGTAAGTTCTCATGGTCCCATTAAATCTTCTTAGAATATTCTAAATTCCTTCAACAATTTGTTCTTGGACAATGAACGCATTTTCTGTAGGATCATCATGAAAAACGTGCATGGGTGACTTTCTCCCTTCGTCTCTGCCACTTGTGTTCTGCTTTGGTAATGTCCCCTTTAAAGCATAGGTCCAGCAACATTCTGTGTTCCGAGGACATCACGGAAACAGTGGGCGATATCATCAAACCCAGAAAAGTTCATGAAGTAATGGGATGAGAAAGGCATTCCAAGCAGTGAAACTACAGTACGGAACATTGCAGAGACACAAAATGATCGGCCATGTTCAAGGCTTGGAGGGCAATTAATCCCGCTAATCCCACATGATTGACTGGAGACTGTTTGGAGTTGACACAGGAACCTGGGTGAGTGGTAGACAAAGTAGGAAGACAGGCCTGAGTCAAACGAGGATGCTGGCCTCTTCTCTGGTTTCTGCAAGTCTGAAACTGAGAAGGGCATCTGGACATCCGTGTTTTTAGCAAGCACTGCAGGAAGCGGACTGGGAGCTGAGGATGACTTGAGCAAATGATGCGATATGTTTAAGAACTTCAACAGTTTTATCCGTAGAATCAGATGTGTAGCTGGTGTGCTATTTAAGTGGTTTTCTAGTGATCACCCAGGAACAACGCGAGTGTGAGCCCAACCCAAGCAGGTTAGGTAGAAGCAAGAATTCAGGAGCCAGGGGACAATAGAGGGAAGCAGCCACATCTCTACTGTCATCGCTTCATGTTTTCCCCGATTTAGGACTTGGATGGGTCCTAGGAGCTGGGGCCAGTCCCAGGGAAAGGCAGAGGCGCCGGGCTCTGGCCTCTCACACCCCCTGCTCTGTGGTGGGAATGCAGGCAGTCTGGCCTTTCGGCAGCCTTAGGGGCTCCGTTGGTGGGCTGTGCCTGGGGTGGGTTGGCTGGGGGGGGGGGTGATGGAGCAGACAGGAAGCGAGGTAAAAGGATAGCCAGTTTTCTTCCATGCCAGCATGTGTTTGAAGCAATTCAGAACGTAACTGAGAATATAATTAGGTGATTTTTGTTTTTGTTTTGTTTTAGAGCAAAAACCCAGAACCTGTGACTCTTGTTCACATGCACATGGCTGGTGTAGTCATTTTGAATTTATGGAAAATGTGGTCAGCCTCATAAATCAGTGCTGAGGCATTTTTACAGTCATGCAGGTCTGTAGTGAGTCCGCTAAAGTTATGCAAAACAAAAAAGAGAAAGCACGTGGATCAGGCTGCCCCACGGCCCCACGTGCCCCTGGAATTCTCTCCTGAGGAGCCACGGGGCAGCCCTGAATTCTTGCTTCCACCTAATCTGTAACTATTTTTTTGTTCCTTCATGTCTGTGTACATCTAGAAGTGTGTGGCTGGGGTCTGGAGGAATGGCTCAGTGGTTAAAGCGCTTGCCTAGCAAACGCTAAGACAAGTGCTAAGGACTCGAGTTTGATTTCCCAGGACCACCTAAGCTGGTCACGGTGGCACACGCCTGTAATCCCAGCACTCACGAGGCTGAGACAGGAGGATTGCTGTGAATCCAAGGCCAGCCCGAGCTCCATACTGAATTCAGGACCAGCCTGGGCTACAGAGAGAGACCCTGTCTCAAAAAAAACAAAAACAAAAACAAAAACAAAATTGCTGTGACTACAAGAACATAAATCTCTGTGTCTGTTTTCTCCCATACATTTTGCAGGTTTAGCAGCATTTCTTTAATTAAAGTCCATATAAAAGGAAACTAAACCATAAATTTGAGGTACTAAGAGGATATGTTCAAAAATCTATAGATTTCTTGTACTTCAAAGCTATTATTTTGTGTCACTGGGAGTGAAAAATCAAGGTGGTAGTGTTTCTCAAAAGCATATAGAACATCTTCAAATGCTAACACAAGCATGCATTAAGAATTAATATATACAAGAGACTTAGCTTAGGTGTTACCCATTAGAGAATATGCCATCAGTTTTTATCCCGTTGTTCTTGGAATTGTACAACCAGCCTTGTGCCCTAAACACTGAACAAAATAATATTTCCTTCTGTCCTTTCTTTTTAAAATTATACTCCTCTCACATGTAAGGTTGATACAGTTTATGAATTTGTTTCTGCCAAACTGATCAGTGAAGAGTAGAATGTTAAATTTTTCTTTGGTGAAGTTTTTGTTGTTTGTTTGTTTATTCAAAGGAAGCCCCACAAACAACACACCACCACCACCACCACCATCACCACCAAAAATATCCAGGATGGATAATGTATCAGCCTATTTTGTCACAAAAATTGTACTCCTGAACCATTGTGTACCATTTTTCTTAATCTGTTACATAAATCTCAAGAATACTTAAAAATTTCATTTTCTACAGAAACCAAATGTCAGATTTCAAAGACCACCTTTGTGAGTACTAACTTTGTGGCTTGTGCTTGTGTCATTTAACTACAGAATTTTACTTTAAAATTTGCTATGGAAATTCGTTCTTGTTGATTTTCACAGAAAAAAAAATCATATTCCCTCAGGGCCAGTTGACCCAATATTTATCTTTTTTATAAGATGAAATACAGAGAGGTTAGTGGCTTGCCTGAAGTTTTCCAGCCAGGAAGGAAGGAAGACTCAAACCCAGTTCTGTCTGATTTAAAAAGAACTCTAAAGTAGAACTTGAATGGGTAAATGGCCTAACTCTCAAGGAAGTGGATGGAAGATACAAGTTGCTGGTAATTGAAAGAATTTGGTTCCACGCCTTGCTCGGCAAAAATTGTAGAGAGAGACTAGGTCTTACTAGAAGAAATGACAAGGGTATGATTTCAGGAGAACCGAGGTTGTTTCTAGCACTGTTACTTTCTAAACCAGAACAAGCTAATGTCTCTCATCTGTTTCCTGTTTTATCGTTTACAAAATGAAGGCATGGGATGGGTGGTCTCCATGGGCTCCACTTCTATGGCTCCTCCTAGTTAGAGACATTCCATACTGTGACACTTCATGGGTAAACCCTCAACCAGGGTAGAAGACGCCCCCTAGAGTCTGGCACCATTGGGCCCTCTACCTGGTGGAAGAGAGTGGGCATTCTCTGGAGTCCCTTATTTCCTCATCCTCTCCTTGGAGTGCCAGCACCCTGTTCCTAGCCGCTGGCCAGTGTGGCTGAGGAGCAGCCGGGGCTCCCCCCGAGACTGGCCAAAGAATGACCCAGTCTTGCTCTTGTACTCACTGCAACCACAAATTGAGAAGCTCAAGGTCTAGGAGGTTTGGCCCAACATATTTCTGTCACAATCTTTATTGGAAAAGCAAATCAAAACTCAAGGTCTTTTAAAAGACGGAATTTTGAAAACTAGTGTCTAATTTGTGATGGCATGAAGTAATAGCTGGATATTTGAAGTCATCATAGCTCTACCAAGACAGAAAGAGAAAAATGTGTGTGTGCTTGTGTGCATGCATGTGCACGTGTGATCACGAGGGAGTCCTACCTTGTCTCCTGGCTGCGGCCGCATCACAGACACGCGATCATATCCTTTCCTTAGTAGGACCCATAAAGCATCAAGTTTTCCCTACAATAAAACAAAGGCACCAAGGTTACATGTGAAAACAGAGCAGTGTTCAGCCACTGTAAACATGTAGAGATTTCCGCGCTTCTGTCACGTGAACAGCACAGCTCTGGCGACGGGATTAGTGGCAGTTCAGTTCCTAAGCATCAAATTCAGGCTTCACAAATGTAGAAGTGGTGCACATAGAGGACCCTGATGCTCAGGAAGGAAATCCCTAAGACCCCAGAGCCGTTCCAAATTTGCAAACGCCAAGTTTATTCAAGCCCTTGCCTTCTGTCCTTACCACATTTTTAGACATATCTTCATCCCACAAATCAGTCCCTTCCGCTTTCTCTAATGTTTCTTCTTCCCGTTTGGTGCCCAGAGTTCGTAAATGGAGACAATGACAACAATTTTGGAAAAATTTCTTGACTTTTAGACCCACAAAAGGTGATTGCGGATTGCTGGCTTAAGCTCACTTAGCAGCTACAACTTGCTCAGGAGGCCCAGGTTCCAGAGGCAAGTGGCTGAATATTGCAGATGACCAGAAATCATAACCCCTTTGGCGATGTATACGACTGAAACTGAGAAGACTGGATATGTTAGGGCCAAGGTTTTACAGGCTATGACAAAGTGCATCTCAAAAATGACTCCTGTTCCCTGGAACCTGGGACTATGTTACCTTCCAGTGCAACTTTGCAGATGTGCTTATTAAAGGATACTGATAGCATGGATAACCCAGGTGGGCCCATTCTACCCTACGGGTCTTTCCAGAGTCACAGAAAATGAGATGACGAGGTCAGAGTCAGAGCAAACCAGTGTGAGATGGACCCAAGCCAATGTTGATGGCTTTGAAAGTAGAAGGCGCCACAAGCCAGTGAATATGGGCAGCCTCCAGCACCTGGAAAAGACACAGAAATAGATCTTTGCCTGGGGCCCCCAAAAGGAACACTGTCCCAGACATGGCTTGATTTTCTAGCCAACTGAGATCTATTTTAGGTTTTTGACTTCCAGAATTTAAAGATAACAGATCCGCATTGAATTAAGCTTCTGCATTTGTGGTAATTTGTTATAGCAGTCATAGAAAACCACTGTAGCTCTTATTAGTTCCTCTTAGATTTATGTTTGATTTGCTTATCATCTCTCTGCCCCCTGGAATGCTAGCTCCATTCAAACGAGGGAGAGTTAGTTTCGCTCACTGCTGTGTGCTTCACCCTGAGGACAACATCTGGTACTCAAACATATTCACTGAGTGATGGATGCTTCTGAGTGCTAGATACATTTAGATACTGATTCTCTCATTTAACTTAATAGTCGTGAAAACAGGCAGAAAGAAAACAAAGGGCCGGAGTGACGAAGTGACTTGCTATCAGCAGCACTGTGCCTAGAGTGCATATATCTTCTGTCATATCTGCAGATTCTTCCTTGGGGAGATAATTTGGCTGGCATGCTTTAATGCACAGCCTTTAAGATAGAGGTTCTAAAGTGTTAGTTGCAGCCCTTGAAGCCCCCAGGAGATCACTTTTGTGTGTTTGAACTGGAATTTTTAAGAAATAGAATAGAAAAGAAAATATTAGGATCAACTGCACGTGGAGAGGATAAGTATTTTGTGAAAATTTTGTTTCAACTGTGTACTTACGACTGTGTGGGTGGATATATCCAGTCTCAGATACAAAATGCATTTCCTATAGGGATATTAGGAATATTTGAAAATACTGATCTGGAAGAAGTCTTTTGGATTATAGTTCCAGGAAGGCTGGGAATGTTTAAGAGTTCAAGTTCTACACCTTAAAGCATCTGTAGAGGCAAGATTAATTCATGAATCATCTCAAAGACTTCACATTCTGACATTATTCTGGAGTTGTTACATATACTTTCAAAAACTGTAGTCTTGAACTTTCGCCAACTGTTTGCTTGGGCTCCTGTGGATTTAACTTTTTCTTGCTTACTATGACTTTCTCATCTCCTTTGGAAAAGAATTTACAAAAGCCTTTTAAAATATTTTGAAATGACCTTAGAGTGTTGGATAGAACCGCTGCTGTGTGCAGCACGGTTTTCTGCATTAACCAATTTCAATCATCAGCTAAATGTTTTCTTTTAAGATTCTTTGGGATAAGCATTTATAGTTCAGGATATGACCAGGTGGATTTCCTGGATGAATGCCTTCTTTTTTCTCCCCTACCCTCTAGCTTTTTTGGGGGGGGAAGGGGAGGGAGGGACTCCCAGTATTTGGCTTTGTAAATCAGCCCACCCACAGCGCCCTGTGTGCTAATCACTCAACTCCTTGACAAATAGGGCAATGAAATGGGGCTTCAAATGTGGCTTCAAATGTGGCTGTTGAAGAAATGTATTAGTTAATTCAGCAGAAATTTAAAGCAACATGCATAGCATGAGAGAGGAAACCACACAGATGCAGAGTCATAGGATAGGGAGTCGCAAATTATGCCCCTTTGTGGCAACAGATTATGGTGCAGAGATTAAGCACAAATTATTAATGACAGATGGCCCAAGTCTGGGCCTGGACTCTGATTCATCTCCCCGAATCTTTCTTTTCTCATCTTTAAAATGGAGATGATACTACTGTCTGCACTACAGACTTACGGAATTTGAAACTAAATGTGGAAGTTAGGTTGTTGTCTTAAAGAATTCACCGCACGATATTTGTGGTCATAGTTACATCATTTCAATGATAATTTGGGCATCTCTGTAGAAAGATGGGAAAGTGTATAATGCAGACTGTGGCCTCCAATGCACTGAAGTTGGTAAGCACATACTTGCTCGGTCCCTACTCTGCGTTCTCGCAGGCTGCAGTTTTATTTCCTTCATGGTCCCATTGAGCTCTTCCGCCCCAATCTTTTGCTCAAGTTGCTCTTGTTAGGGACCCTTGCCACCTCGATTGCCAGACGCTTATTTTACTCGATCCCTCTGAGAGATCTGCTGGGCTCCTCCTCCTGTACACTCAGCCTTGGCCTGTTCCCTCTCCTATCTCAGGTTAGGGCCTTTAGCGTCTCTGGCTCCTCCTCCTCTGCTGGACTCCATGGCGGTCCTTTGGTCCCTTCCTATGCTCGTCCTTTGGGCTAAGTGCTCTTGTTTAGCCTCACGATCACTAAATCTGTCTTCAGCTTGGTCCTCTCTTGAGCTCCAGGTCTGGATGTCCAGCTTTCCACCTTGCATGAAAAGATACCCAAATAACAGGCGTATGACAAGAGGTAGACTACTTAAATTACCCAGGTTGTCTTCTGTCCCCCAAATTGGGGACTTTGGGTTCATTTGTGGGACAGTCAGAACTCAGAACACTGAGGATACAATGGAACTAACCTCATCTTGGCTGGAAAAGCCCGTTACAGCAGTTCGCCTGGGTGAAGCATGCACCACAGGTCAGGCGAGATTCCAAGTGCTAACAAGCTGTTTATTTTTCATAACAACCCTTGAAAGTAAAAACTATTACTCCTCCCACTTACAAATGAACAAATCAAGACACAAAGAAGTTATGTAATTTTCCCAGATTCACACTCTTAGGAAAATGGTTTATGGTTTATTTTACTGAAATGCATCCATTTAAGCTAGCAATGGAATCTGACATTAACCAATGGACAGAGAAGACAGGGAAGCCAGAAGGGAAAGACCAATCAGGAAGCTTTTCACAGAATGAGTAACAGGTGGTGGAGATGGTGGGAGAGGGCAGGGCAGGGAGAGGCAACCGGAGAGCTACTACAGAGAGACCATTCCCAAAACACGGCTGATGGGTTGGTGTTGGCCATGAGGAGATGACAGAGATAGCAGATGAGAGTGGCCCTCCGCTGTCAGAGTGAAAAAAGAACAGAAGGTTTGAGGAGACAAGAATTCATTCGGCTTCTGACGTCTGCCTCTGGATACCTGTGATACCCTCACACTGCATCTGAGAAAAGTTTGAAGCCACTTTGAAAAAGTAGCAAGAGAGGAAAGAAATCTGTTTAACCTCAGAAGCACATCTGATAACACTTACTGCTGTAGTGTGTCTTGCATAGCTGCTTACAGCCTTATCCAGTACAGTGTCATTATTGAAGACTGCTTGGCTATAAGGTCAAGGTATTCAGGGTCAAGGATGACCAAGTAGACAGAAACTAAGCAGAAGACCATCCTCTTCCTCAGCTCTGCAAGTAGGACAGGCTAACCCAGCCGCTCGCAGTCTACCTCTCTTGCAGGGAACTGCCCGCCCACCTGGGAATCTAGAGTCTGGCTTTTGTCCTTCAATCGTCATTTTTGTCACTTTTAGTCACAGAAGAGCTACTGGGTGGGTGAGGGATGGGGTGGGAGAAATGGCTTCTCTGAAGGCTGTAAGACTTTTAATAAGCTTGCAGTCAGTTCTGCCTTAATCTATCTGGTGACCATACATTTGAGCAGGACTTAACTTGTCTGAAATGGTCAGTTCTAATTTAGTGAGAAGTAAGTGGTATTGCACATCCAGGGGGGCAAAAACTGAGCAAAGAGAAACGCTGACTAAATATCAGGGAAATCTTCCTGATCGTGAGCCTGGAATGATGATGGGGGAAGTGTGGTCAGTGCCTGAAATCATGCTGGGAGTGGGCAGAGAAGCGTCTATTGCGACTGTCTCTCTCCCCTGGGTTGCTACTGGCCTGGCTTAGCAACGGGGCTCACCTGCTTCTCACCTCTACTTCATGGAATGCATACAAAAGTGAATTCAATGCAATCCATTTAAATATATGCATGATTCTAGCCTCTTCTGCTATGGAGCAGGAGTCTTTCCAGGACTTGCTCAAAGTTTCTGCCAGGTGGAGGTGCTCTTCTGTGTTCATAGTGCAGATGGAAGGTAACCACAGCATGAGCAGGCCATTCTCCCGTGTTGCCTGCCCCTCCCTCCCCGCATCGTTGTCCGTAATTCTGTCTCCTTGCTTTGAGGGCCTGCCTCTACCCTGGCTGGCTTCTTCTTGCCCAACAGGTGGCACCAGAAGGAGCCAAGAAAGCAAGATGAGGCCAAGTTGGGGCTCTCCTTCCTCTGCTCTCTGACTGTCTCCCGTCCTGGCTACATTCCTGTAGTGCAGGCAGGTGCGAACGTTTTCCGGAAAGGGCCAGAAAGTAAAGACCGTAGGCTTTGCAGGTGTTAAGTAAGTACTTACATAATCATTTAAAACATACCAATTAAAAAATGTAAAAACCACCTTTTGTTAGTGGGCCATACGGCCACAGGTGACAAGGTGAATTTGGTTCATTGACTCCTGCCCCATGGCCGCAGGTCCTGAAGGGGGCTCTCTTCTCCAGGCCTGGGCGCCTCCTTAGGCTCCCATGCCACCATTTTTCCCTTGCCCTGAGGGCTGTGGAGCGTAATTGCTCTCCTGACCACCTCTGTGAAGCCCCTTCACCCTGCCCACCTTCTGTTGGTAGCTTTGGAGTGGGCTGTCTGTTATGACATAGGGCTGTGAGGAACTCTGTGAGACTGTGATGGACTCTGCCTCTTCCTTCCTTTGAGGAAGAGGCAGCAGAATTTATTGTACCATGTGAGGGCCAATGTTTTGTCCAAGGCCTGGTGAATATGCATAGGCATTGGGAGGACCCTGGGACTCAGCAGGGAGCATGCATCTCCTTAAACAGTGTGAGGCCTGGCATTCTGGTGGCACTTCTGACCTTCCTCTGGACAAAGAGCACACATTATTACATGCAAATTCCTTTCCCTGCTTCTTTTCTTGTTTCGACCTGTCCTCCTCATGTGCCCATCCAGATACACATCAGATGACTTCTTTTTCTCTCCTCCCCTCAGAGATGGCAAAGAGAATACGTCCTTCCTGGATACAGAGTACCAATGTGAGCTGTGTGGTCAGGTGGGCATGGCCCTCTGGGAGTGGTGTCATAATTACAACCCATGCCTCAGCTCTTCAACAAGGGAACCCTTCCTCTCTGCCAAGTCCGACACTGTTTATTGGGCCTTCAAAGCATACTTGTTGCCTGAAGGAGGTGAATCTGATAGACAGAGGCTCATAAACACGAGTCATCACGCCAGTCATACGTCTACCTAGCAAAAGGAGTAACTGCTGGTATTAGCTGCTCTACCAGGGAAGAGATGCATTCATGCCTTCTCATGCCTGACAAGGGAGTGCTATGAAAGTTCCCAGTAAGTCTGCCAGCTTCCATAGGCTTTGCCCATCTGATCTGTTCAGTGATGCCATGATGCCAGTGATGCTCAGATTTCCAATCAACAAACACTGATATGGCAGTTATGTTCATGGTAATAATGACCCCAGTGTGGGTCACCTTGTTGAGATTCTTGACAAATTATCGAAGTATGGTCAAGGCCTCTTGCTTGTTTTAACAAGCAAAGAACCTGCTATGGAATCTTGGTGGGAACCTTTGTTGACAACTTCTCATCTGGGGTTATTAAAGCACAAATGGGTAGGCCTGACTCGTGCAGTTTCTGGTTCAGTGGATTTTGGGTGCAACCCCAGTATGCATTTCTAACAAGTTCCTGGGTGATGCTGATGCTGCTGTTCTGAAGGCCACAGTTGAGATTTTGTAGCTAATACCATGACGAGGAGGGAAGTTCAAGAGCTGGGACTGTGAAGGAAGTCACCATTGGATAAAAGAAGAGTATTACTATTGGATATAAAATCTGAAAAACCACAAACTGAGGAGTAAAATGAGTCTTATATAATGAGACAATAATACGGAGAAGTTTTAAGGGCCACTGTGCTTTGGAGGCCTTTTGTGAGACCTCATGCCACTGAATCTCTTTTTGAAAGCACTTCCAGGTAACCTGATACTCAGCCAGGTTTGACATCTTGTGCACATGCAGTATCTGGAAGTGCCTGGCACACAGTAGGTGCATGCAAAATACTGAGTCAGGACTAATTCCAAGTGGGTGTTGGGAAAGTTTTCCAATTTCTAAGTGTGTTTATCTATATCTTTATTTACTTCATTTCTTTATTTATTTCATAAACAGCATCTTAAGCCACTAGTTAGTAAAGGAATAATTATGCTTTCAAGCAGAAATTGGATTTTTCAAATAGAATTAATATTACTTCAACTTCCAAGAAAGATTACAGAAACAAAAATTTAGTTAGAAGCGAAGACTGTGTTAGTCACAAGGTACAGATTCCTGAAAACAGCAAAATAGAAAATCCCCTTTCCTCATCTCTGAGAATCTGCGTGGCTCCTTCCTGTCTGCACATGTATGCACGCTACTGCATGTTCCCCATTAGAAAGGAATTAGGAGCAAACAGCTGTTTCTCAAACAAGCTGCCTTTTGCCCACATCTTCCCAGAGTTCAATCACTTGCCTCAGGGTGGCTTATCATAAAAAAAGAATCTCCCTGCATTACACTTGGCAAACCAAAATGGAAATGCCTAGTGATCTGTGTGAGCGTGAGCTAGCTCAGCAGATCTATCAATAAAGTTTCTCTCCACTATTTGAAATCATATTTCTTTTGATTTTTGTAGGAGAAGGGCTTCTCTAAAATTAGAAGTAACTCACTGAATGGTAAAAATTATTTTAGTTGCCACTGGAGGAGAGGTAAGGCTATGTGTACATGGGGTGGTGCTGGGAGCTGGCTCTCACACTGTCTTTCACCAAAGGCCTAGAGTGGTTTGCAACATGGAGCTGGTTTGGGGCCTTGGGTTCCAGACCTCAGCGGAGCAAGGTTTCTGCCTGTCTCAGATTTCTCCTGTATGAACTGAGGGAATGGGGACAGATTCTGCTTAGAGTCTTTTCAGCTACGATTTTCTAGGGCTATCTGACAATTGGCTTAGCACAGATGCCGAAGGGAATGACTAAAGAGAGGATGTTGCCCACGTCCCCAACAGGAATTCAAATACTTTTGCTCTCAGAGCAACAGAAAGTACTAACCATCTCCTTTGGCTTAAACTTCCCAAGAAGCCAAAGAAGATTTTAAAATCTGGAGCTGTGAGAGGAATCGGAATGGTGGGGAACAAAGCAGATTTGCTCACTGCCCGGAAGAGTGAGTCTGAGAAGCGGAAACACACCTTGATCGGAGAGTACCACTTCTGAGGGGAGGAGGGCCGCCGCATGCTGCTGTTGAGATTTCGAGGCTCAGGGAATTCATACTCCTGCTCCGGCATCTTCACTCTGGCATTTTTGGCCTTTTCCAGCTTAGCGCCTTCTTCTGTGGAGCCCTTTTCTCCCCACCGAACCTAAAATAAACACAATATAATAAAACAATATGACAAAATAAAACAGACCGCCTGTGAGGACGGGAGTGGCAAACGCGTGTGTGACATACAGAGCGTATGCTGCCCAACCCTCGCCTGCCTTGGGTCTTGAGGACCAGGGAAGAGGAGCTGTGGAGAAAAGAAGGAGAAGAATGGATAGTGCACTGAGATTTAGCCATTAACAGCTGTTCTGGGAGGAAATGTTCAGGTAGTGAGCAGCAGGTTTAGAGGTCATAAAGGAGCAGGTAAGAACTTTGTATTTTAGCCCAGTGAGAGAAAGAAAACATGGGAGATTTGAGCTGATGAGTTTTCTGTGCTGACTCAAGGTGAGCGAGACAGGAGGGCACACAGTTAAGCGCTCACACTTTCCACCTCGCCATCTTTTTGATTCACAGTCCACAACTTCACCAGACTCCAATCGTGAATTGTCACCATCGGTCTGGGTCTCCATCACGGAGTGGTCAGTGTACAGGTGAGTGTGTCCCAACGTGTCCTCTTACCTCCATCCTTTTAATGCCTCCCACGCCTCGCCCGCCGTAGTAAGAGGCGTCCACTGTGGGCCACTTTTTCTTTGGCAAGCCATCATCATCTTCTTCCTGCAGAGAAATTGGGACACATCAAGGACAAAGCACCCTAGCTGGGTGTATGCAAAGTGGACAGGAGTGATGATGCTTCTGGGTCAGACTTGCTGGATTAAATCATGCAATGTATCCAAGCATATTTCTTTTTTTTTTCTCTCTCTCTAAAGTGGGAATAATAGTATGGCTGCGGTGCAATCGTGGGACCTGTTTTCCTATATTCCCGTGCCTTCATAGGGTGCTTGGTTTGAGTATTTTCTCCAAAGTTCATGTGTTGGAAGCGTAATTCCTGGTGCATTTGGGATTGTGGACAGACAGAACGTGACATGATGTGATTAGGTCACAAGGGCTTTCACAGATGGTTTAACATTGGTATCCCTGGATCGGGCTAATTATCACATGGATGATCATGCTATAAACGTATGCTAAAGTTGGGTCTGCTTTTGCTCTGCTCTGGTGTTCTGAACATATTCTCCTGTCATTCTCCCTTCTGTCATGAGATGACCAGCAAGAAGGCCCTGGCCAGATGTGCACCTTTTGACTTTGCACTTCCCAGAACTCAAAGTCTCTACAACTGCAAAAAATGCCATGTCTTTATAAATTATCTGTTATTCGGTATTCTGACATAGCAGTGGAAAACAGACTAGGACTTA
This sequence comes from Ctenodactylus gundi, assembly GCA_004027205.1. NCBI lineage: Eukaryota > Metazoa > Chordata > Mammalia > Rodentia > Ctenodactylidae > Ctenodactylus > Ctenodactylus gundi. The sequence continues at coordinate 405,323 of PVKB01000745.1, read as the reverse complement.
GAGGATCTAACTGAATGCCGGTTATGTGCTGAATTTGTACCTTTATCCCTGACGCCTTGCAACACCAACACGACCTTCATTTCTTCCCTTGACAGCAAATTCATCTCAGCAACACTATGGCAAAGTCAAGTCCTGGCTTCCCCACCCAAAGGTGCTCCTCCTCTGGTGTTTCCCACTGAGTGGAATCACTGTTGACTCCTTCCTACCGCAGCTTCCCTTCTACACACCATCCTAACTTGCCAGCAAGTTCAGTGTCCGAACGTCTAAACCATCCCAAATTCACTGACCTTCCCACTTACATCTCTGCTCTGCCACTCTGAGCCCAAGCAAACGCACGCTGTCTCCTGGACACAGGAGCGGTCTCCCACCAGGCCTTCCTGCTGCCCTCTTACTGCATAGAATCTATCCTCTGCACGCTGGCAAATCTGCAGCTGGCCTCTGGCCTGCATGCTGTGCCCAAGTCGCCCTCAGCCTCTTCCTGCCACTCTCCTACTGCCTGAGCTCCAGCCCTCTCCCTTCCCTCTGCTTCTCAACTCTCAGCCTAAGCTTCTCCTTGTCCAGAAATGCTTTTATTTTCTTCGAGAGGCCTATCTTGAATACTGTTCTAAACTAGGCTCAATCTTTATTTTTCTTTTATTTTTAGTTACGGCTCTTACCTTAGATTGGTATTTTTCTATTGTCTGTCTGTCCGTACTATCATGGAAATGCCACAGAGGCTTTAACTGGCTGTGTTCTGTATTATACAGATGTTCCTTGACTTACAATAGGGCTGTATCCTGATAAAACTACTGTAAGATGAAAATACTCTTAAGTCAAAAGATGCGTCTAAACCATATGACTTACGGAACAGCACAGCTCGGCAGCACAGTGCACTGTACAGTACTGGTTGTTTCCCTCATGACCATGTGGCGGCCTGGGAGCTGCTGCCCACACTGCAGGAAATCAGCCCAGGGAAAGGACCAACACTCAAAATGTGAGGTACGATTTCTACCAGGTTTGCATCACATTTGTATCATTTTAAAGCTGAAAAATTCTAAGTCAAGTTGTTGTTAAGTTGGGGACCATCAGGTGTGTCTGCTTTTACAACAGTACTGCTTGGTACGACCCAAGAATTATCTATTGAATTTACAAATAAATAAGGTGATTCAAGTAAAGCAGCTAAGTCAGCATTTACAACTTAACATACTGACAGGAAGTTAGTCCTTATATATATATATATATATATATATGTTTTTTTTTTTTTTAAACAATGAAGTGAGGGGCAGGGGTTAGAGAGCTTGCCTAGCAAGCACAAGGCCCTGGGTTCCATTCCTTAGCCCTCAGTAAGATCGGTAACGCACTGAGGAGGCTGAGGCAGGAGCGCGGCCCTGAGTTCAAGGCCAGCTTTAGGCTCAATAGTGAGTTCAGAACCAGCTTGGACTACAGAGTGAGACCCTGCCAAAAAATAAAAAATAAAAATAAAAAATAAAAAAAAAGAAAGGAGAAAGGGAGAAACTTGTAGCACTATAAATGTAAACGGAAGGATAATTATCAAAACTTGCTTATCTTGACATTGTAATTACTCATGTTGAGGGAAGACAATATTACAGATTACAGTCATGGATGGATTATAAGCCACTGGCATGATTTCTCTTGTGGGTGGAGATGGGAACCTGGGAAAGGGCTCTGCAATCAGAGGAAGGGGCCGACGAGGACTGAATGGCTGAGAATGGTCAAGCCTGCTCTCACAGCCTTGCTCGGTGACACTGGGGAGTCACACTCAGGGTTCAGTCCCACGCGGGACCATTTCTGTGTGCAAGAAGCCAGGCACAAGGCCAGGGAAAGCAGTGAGCAGAGGAGGTCAGGGCGAGAGGTGACAGCAGCAACGCGTCAGCCTTACTGAGACTCCTGGAGGGTGTCTGGGGCTTTGCCTAGGCAGGATTCTTTTTAAAAAGTTAAAATTTTGAATATACCTTACAGGACAGGGTGGTCACAGCAGACTGGGGGATTTGCAACATCTGGGCAGCTGACACTTGGGTCTCTCTTTTTCAAACAGTTCTGTTCTTCCTCACTATGGGGCTGTGACCTCTCAAGGCAGAGTGGATTCTGTCCGCTGTCATTTTCTATGTGAACAGCAGGTGCTCAATAAACAGGCATCGGATTCACAATAGCCTTGTCCCTGAATTTACCCCGCCTTTCCTGTTTGTGTGTCAGCTGCTCTTCTACGTGTTCACAGGTGTTAGCCACCTAAGCTCCCAACCGGCCAGCAAGGAAGGAAGCATTTTATTTCCATTTTAGAGTAGCGAAGCTAAGTGACTTAGGTCACCAGGCTTGGATGTGGCCAAGAAGGATTTGAACTCAAGCAGCCTTGATGGCAGGTACTGGATTTGTTCCTTTCTGTTTACACTTCTGGTCATGTGATAGTATCAAATAAATACTAGTTTTCTACTGCACGCTCCTTTTATCAGTGAATTGTGATTTATGACTATGAGTTAAAAACCAAAATCTTAAGACAGTAAAGCTAAAAGTATCCTCCGATATATCCTAATGCCAGGTTTCTTTCCCCTACAGTGTCAAAATAAGTTGTCACTGAAAGTGGACATAAATAAATGTACAGATGGCCTCACAAAATATGGCCCTGCACATCCCTGGTTTAGGAATAACAAAATCCTGAACAGAGGGGCACCAAGAATAGCAAGAAACTTCATTCAGAATAAGATTGAAGTGGTCTCACGCCCACTTCTCTTCCATTTTTTTCTTTCTTTTTTGAATTACTGGAAGGCAAGCATTAGAGACCACCTAATCGGTCCTTTTCATTGTGCAAGAAAAGAACAGTCAGATCCAGAGAAATGAAGAGACCAATAAAAGTGAAGTTCTGGTCTGGTTTCCTGATCCCTAGTCCGGGCGCTGGCCATACATAATGAACTTACTGATTTATAGTTGTTTTTTTCTAATTCTCAGACTTTCTAAGTGCTGAGGTATAAGACACATAAAGTCAGTTTCCAGCCTTTGCCAGGCTTCCTTGCACACCACACCCGGCCCTCCCCTCATCTGTCCACTCTTCTGTAGGCAGGGTCCTGGGTAAAAGGCCAGGCCACCCGTGAGCGTTCACAGGCCTGTGGTTCCCACAACAGGAAATGCCTAGACTGAGAGATCTGCTCCATGCACTCCTGATCCACCAAGCCTGTCCTCTAGTCCCCTGACCCGAGCTCGCCTGCCAACCTCAAACAACAGCAGAAGTCAACAGAGAGGCCCAGGGTTTGACCAAAGGGAGAGTCAGAGTTTCCTCTTCAGTAAGCACGGCTCTGTGTACATGTTCTGGAGACGGGAGGGTTTTGCAATCTCAGGAAGAGAAGGGAATCTTTGATGTGTCTTTTCATATGACCAATACATAGATGGAGTGAAATCACAGACCTCAACAAGTCCACTACGAATAATAATCAGCAGTAACTTGAGGGTGAATTTCTACATCTGATGAAAGAATAAAGGCTCCAAAACTTTGATATTCTTTCTGGTTACTGGAGGACAGCACTAGCTAAGTCAAATTGCTTCATGCAAGCAAAGAACCAGGGGCTTGCAGGCCTGGAGATGGAACTGAGCTACCAGAAAAGTGCTCGGTGCCTTGGAGGAAATGGCCAGAGAACCTTCCAGTAGTAGCAAGGATGAGATGAAAGAAAAAGCTAACACCAGAAGTTATTTCTTGCCTGCTCTGTGTTGCTCTCTGGCCCATACGTAAGTAGAAGTCCCACAGAGATGGTCTTGTGTCAACAGCCGCTTAGAGGAACATAGGAACGGGGCCTACCAGAAGATACCTAGCAAAGGAAGAGGATGAACTAGTGCAGAAGCAGCAGGGAATGGAAGTCAGTGGTGCCTGGGGAAACCACAGAGATCAGGAGAGATGCTTGTCTTCCCCAGGGGAAGTTATGTTTAAATTTTAAAGGATGTGGTGGCCTCGGGCATCCGGTTGGCTGACGTTTGGTGACCTAAGTGGCAGCCCATTCGTCAGATCATTCTGACCCACTTGTCCTCAGGAGGACCTGGGCATGTCCTCAGGCACAGACCCACTAGGGAAGAAACAGCTGTAGAATGTGAAGTGTGGTGCTCTTTGTTGGTTAGCCCATAATCGGATTAGTCTTTCTCTGTCCTCAGACTTTGAACTTTCCCATCTTTCCCAATCTGCCATGCTTTTGTGCGGCTCCATGCTTCGACAGTCAGCGCTCCATGCGCCTGGAAACTCTCCCTCATTTCCTCTGTCTACTTTTCTTCTAGGGCGTTATTTAAGATCACACAGTTACTAAGTGATGGGCCTGGATATGAATGGGTCCCGAAGAGGAAGCATCATACATCCCTCCCTCATCCGAGCCTCAGGAGTGCGTGGCTCCTGCAACCAGCCCGGGGTCGTCAGGCCTCAGGTGGAGCATTATGAGCACCTTTCCTGGGTGGCAGTGTCACTCCATCTAGATGCCCCTCAGACAATGCCATAGCTCTTTTTAGAACTGATATGAAGATGGCCACTTTTTCTGTTTGTCCGTGGCTTTACTGCATAATGGTTCCCTTTTGCTCTCTTCAGCCCCATGTTTCCCGCTCTGTCCTCTCTCATGTCGCTACGAAGCTTTAGAATGAACCCATCTGGGTTGGTGTATGTATGTGGGGGTGGGACGGTGAAAGTACACAGACTTCTGTAGCTTAGTGTTTTGAATCCAAAGGGAGAGGAATGTGTATCGAAAATACTGGAAGGTTGTTCATTGTGTCCTTATTGTGCTATTATTTATTTTTGGGAGGTGGTGGAATCTTCAGGAGGACAGGCTTAGTGAGAGGAAATTAGGTCATTGGAGGCATGCTCTTGAAGGAGACAGTGTGTCCCCGGGCCCCTGCCTGTCACTTTGTTTGCTTTCCTGTGCCATGAGATGAACCAACCTCCCTTGCCTCCTTTATGCTTTCTCCCTGATGTTTCATGCCTCCTCCACTTGGCCTTGAGTGTGAGGCCACATACCATGGACTGAGACCACTGAAACCGTGAACTAACGCAGACCTTTCCTTCTTTTAAGTAGATTGTCTCAGTTATTCTGCCACAATCATGGAAAGCTAACACAATTATTCTAACCTCATCATACCTCATCTTTCATGTATAAAATGGGGATCATAATAACACATCTTTGTTCTAGGGCTTCTGAATGATTAAATAAGACATCTTTTTAAGAAATTACCTCAATAAGCATAAAAGCTCACTCAGTATTATCCATATTATCATTATTTCTATTGCTATGAATTTTGACAGAGTTAGATGCAATATGCACTAGGAGCTACTGCCTTTCTCCCCGATGACCAGTTAGGTCAGCAAGTTCTTCTTAAGGCAAAGTCCTGCGTGAATTCTCAGACTTGGCTATCTCAGCACAAAGCAGCACTCATTCTGGAGTTAGGAAATGAGAATGAGAATTTTTAAGTGTCTAAAAATCATGACAGCCACTCACAGATCTTTTAACTCTACCCTACTGGGAAGTACAATAGTTAACCTTCCATTGCTCGATTGGTTTACTTATGACATCACATTTGCGTGATCAAACCAGGGGATTCCAAGGGATAAGGAAAGGGGTTGGGTAGGCTCTAGGCTTTAGGAATGAACTCTCGTTTTTCACCAGCAAATGAGATGTACTACTAATCTGTCCTAAGACAGGATGATTAAAACAAGAAAACTGCAGGCGTTCATGTGAGCTATATACGTGATGACAGAATAAGTTTGTTTTCCCCAGCAGGTTTACTTTGTAAGTCGGTTTGTGAGTATGAGAGAGCCTTCCTAGCTTCTTAGCTGTGCGCAGCCTTCCATTCAGTCAGGAAGCTTCCTGTTGTGTCTTGTCTTTCAAATGTGTGCAAAGCTGGGAACAGGGAGATCTTTGCAAGCCTGTATGGTTGGCAGGTGGAAGTGAAATACGGCATGGACTCCTGGCTGTACTTTGCATTCTGATACTTACAGAGTCTGAAGTTTAGTTTAATTTATTAAACCATATTCTCTGAAGAGGCCATGATACTTACACCAAGCCCACACTTCTTTCCAAGGGGAATCATTCTCTCCATGCTTAGGGAGTTGTGGCTGCTTAGAAAGCCCACAGCCCTCCTTTTTGACTAAGCTGATTGGACCAAGAATAGCCACCTGACTCAAGTGCAGCCGGTCCATTGGTTGGCTCTGACCTGTGCTTTATGATGATGGCCCACAGTGAACAGATAAATTGGGCTAACAATGTTTCCCTGTTGGGAACTGGGAGGCAGAAACAAAGTGTCTAAGGTTTTATTTACTGATAGCAGAAGCTAAAATGGAGGTCTTGGGAAAGTCAGCAGATAAAGCCAGAACAGAAGGGATTTGACTAAATCAGTTACAAGGGTGTGGAGGAAGTCAGTAAGAGGGGTGAGAAAGGAGTAAGTTCCCAGGGAGAAGCAGAAAGCCAGCAGCTGGGGAGGCAAAGGGCCCTTGGGGAGGCGGCTGTCTACAGCTGCCCCAGTTTCTAACGTTTACCCACGAACGGTCCATCTGGGCCTACTCGACTTGGTCTGATTCGAACTGGTCTCAGTCAAAACAGAGGATTCATAGCTATATTAAGTTAAACTCTCTCTCTGCCACATACATAGGACTAAATTTAATTACTGAAACTTTATTAATTAAACCTAGTTAACAGATATTAATTACTGAAGCTATTGGATGAAGTTTTCCATTTTTGCATTTTCCCACATGCTGCCAATTGTTTGGAATGGAGACATAGGAATCATCACCCTGGTACCAGAAAAGACCCTCAGTCTAGGAAGAACCCCTTGTACTGGTTAACACTGAGCTCCCCTGCTTTTGTAGAGCTCCCCAAATTTCAGGTCACCTTTCTTTGTGTGGTCATTATACAGTGATGTAGGGGTATCACTGGTGGTTACATGAAATCTCAGAAAGTCTCACACTTTTTTTTAATACTGTGCCTTTGATATTCCCTACTAAAGAGGTTCTAACTAATGAGGATCATCATAAAGAGTCATAAGGCCTTGTGCAGGGCACAGCCTTGTGATCCCAGCCACTGGGGAAGCCGAGGCAGGAGGATTACAAGTTCAAGGCCAGCTTGGGCAACTTAGTGAGATCCTGTCTCAAAATAAAAATAAATAAATAAATAAATAAATAAATAAATAAATAAATAAAGACAAGGCCTGGGGATGTAGCTCAGTAGTAAAGAATGCCCCTGGGTTCAGTCCCTAATTCTGTAAAATAAAGTCATAAAGTTACCCTATTTATCTAAGTTTAGTTTTTTTATGCAAGCCCAGTAGATATTAGACATGACTCTCTTAGGATGTGACGATATGAAACTGATGAAGGTTAGGGTAATTAAAACTTAACTTGCTCAAATATATGGCACAGAAAGCATTTAACTTCATACAGCCATTGGGAGAAAGACACCATGTTAAGCTCTCTGAGGAGAAGTTAAAGATTAATTAGATATAGGTACTGATCTTCGAGGAGCTAATGGTCTTGAGCTCTGAGGCAGAAGGAAAAGCTAAAATTCCCTGGCATTCCAGAGAAGGACAAAGGAGGAACTAGCCTGAGGGAGGGAGTCCTTGCGCGTCTGCAGTCAGCCACACAGGAGCCCGACTTGCACTATCTGAGGGAGTAAGCACGGGCAGCTGGAGAGGAGAAGGGTTTGGAGTCAGCCTGTGATTTTCAGAGTTTTACTCTATATGGGCTAAATTATGGTATTTGTTTCTGTGGGATTTCTTTCTTTTTTTCTTGCCAAAATACAATGGGAAGGAGATTAGGGCTGCCTAATTCACAGGGCCAATGAGCCCTTGGCGCCAACACACATGCTAAAGTACTCAGCACAGCCTGTAGCCTGTCCCCGTGGCCGGTCTCAAAGCTCCTCCAAGCCCCCCCAGAAGCCTTTGGCCCCAAGTGTCTCAAGGTTGCCCTCCCGTTTCAGAAACCAGTTTGTCTTGTGCAGGTGAAAGTACAATTTCTATCAAAATCATCAATAAAGCTCACAAAGTTCAACTACTTTTCTTTTCCTGACATTGTGCTGTTGGGTACAGTACTGCATCTTGCGACACTTGTTCTGTTAGTACTGTCTGTAGAACTCTATTCCAGGTGCGGCTCTCACAGCCTTGCGCCTGATGGTCATGGTGGCTGACACATCACCTCCTGAAGGCAGATGCCAAGCAAGCCCCGGAGGAAAGAGCTCCTACTCCAACTGAACCTGACGGACGGAGGGAATACTCTTCACTGCAGGGCCACCACAGCAGCCTTACCAAGGGAGCTTCCTGCTCTGTTTTTCTCTGGGATTCTAAGAGACAGCTGCCAAACTGCAACCACGGGCCTAGCTGCTGTGACTTCTTCTGAAGGATTAAGAGAAGGCTTTTGTGGATGTAAAGAGGGTTTTCTCTCCCTCCTCTCTGCTGAGCGATGTAATTTCCTCCTTGATTTCTGGGCAGAAAGTTAGCATTCCAACAAGATGTGCTTTAATTGATTGCAGCTATTAAATCCCTTGGCTTACATACATATGGTTCAGGACATAAGAGATGCATTGAATTTTAAATTTAATCGTCTGCTTTTCTATATGCAGGAAACTTGACAAAGGCACTGGGAAAGGGAAGGGTGAGGGCTGGGGCTTAGTTTGAACACAATGATAGACTTTAGGAATTGAGTTTAAAACTTGGAATCTCATTAAGGTATAGTTTGGTCTCACTAAGTTTCCAGATTTGGCGAGTGTAGCTTCTAGTGAGTCCTGGCTTTGGAAAGCCAGTTGTTACACAGTTTTGCCCAGAGATGATTGTTCCCACCCAGGATCAGTGTTTAACGCCCCCACTCGATTCTTTCCAGGCCACCCGTACATCAGAGCTGCTTATGGCCAATGTAGTGGTAAAAGTCTGAGATTTTTTTTTCTATAGATGATGAAGATTTGAGAGGAAGGTGTGGATGATAGCACAATCCTCCTCCAGCATATTTTCATCACTGCCTGAAAAATCTTTAGGTAATACTGCTTTAAATTAAAGAAAAATGGAATACTTTAATATTAGGTTATTTCCAGATCCAATGATTGGAAAATATGGCAGATTTCCCCCAATCTGTACATATGAAGTATAAACATACGGGGAGGAAGAGAACCTTAAAATGTTTTTTTGAGGAGAAATCAGACCCTCAGAACTCTAAATAATGATACTGATAAGAACCATTTATTTTTGCAGTCTTTGTGGGAAAAGCCATTCTCTTTGTCTGCCACCTTAGATCAGCCCAGCCAGCTCTGTGACCCACTCGGCCACCCACCCACCTGGCTGCACCAGATATATTCACTTACCTCACTCTCTTCAACAGGGGGTGGAGGGACCTCCTTGATAATCTGAAAAGAAAAAAGGAACAGATCAGTGGAAATCTCCTGTTCTCTAAAAAGCCCACTCACAGGAAGTGCCTTGGGAAAGTGGCCATAATTACCATGAATGGCACCAGGCAAAGTGGGCTTCGTCAGTGCCACAACCTGGCTGGGCAGAGGAGCTCACTTGGAACATGACCAGGCCATAGGTTCTTTACTCAGCACTGCGGTTTTTGTACAGAGAACAATGTTCCACAGGGGACAGCTTCATCCCTAATCGCAGGAAGCTAGCTTGCAAATGTGTGCGTTCACATTCCCGCACCAAGTCACCCATCCCTCTGTCTAACCGTCGATACATCTAAGCAGAGAATGTTTATGGTCTGGTGAAAGCCGGACCTAGGGGTGCAGGTCTGTAATTCCAGCACTCTAGGAGCCTGAGGCAAGAGGCTTGCAACTTCAAGCTTGGCCTAGGCAACTTAGTAACTCAGTGAGACCCTGTCTCAAAAAAATCAGAAAACCAAAAAAGAAAAAAGAAAAGAAAAACGATGGGGATATAGTTTACTGCAAGGGATAAGGGGTCTATCCCCAGCACCACAAGAAAAAAAAAGTGGTGCAGTGCAAGGTGTGGGTCATGTTCAGGGGGATGGCAGTTTTTCAGTTATCCCTAGCTCCAGTGGGTAGCCATGGAGAGATGTGATGGTCAGGTAGACTGATTCCTAAGAGAAGGCAGAAGAGAATGTGTGTCCCGGGGTGTCCTTCGGGGCACTGACATTTGGGGAGAACAAAGATTTAAATAGCAACATGGTTAGACTGTATAATCTAACTGCTTTGTCGTCAGGCGAGCCACATGGCACTGAGGAGAGACCTATGGACACTGGGCAGGTGGGGAAATGGTAGCCTCTTCCAATCCATCAGAGAGGATGTGAGGATGGCTGGGTGGCGCACTTGTTCCCCACTTGTACATCACCCATAGAAGGAAAGTCATTGCAGTTAACTGATTTAGGTTTTCTTACGTGGTGGCTTGACCATTATCTACCTCGAATAGCTACTATTTGCCTGCAACATCTACTGTATTCCTAGGATACTCTTTCCTCTCACACAAAGGGGATCAGAATTTTATTTTGGGTCCTTCATGCACCAAGCTTTTTTGGGGAGGACTTTTGGTAAGCTTATCATGTACTCCTCAGCCTCCAGGATGCCTCCTTTCAAGCGGGTGTCCAGGAATCCCTCTAGGGGCTTGCCTCGCCTGGTTGGCCCTGGCTTCTCTTCACTTCTCTGTACTTTGCACATATCTCCTTTGATTTAATAATCCTGAGGCTTCACTGTAGCGTTGGCGTCCACTGCTATCACCCACCCTGGCGTTCTCTGTAGTGCCGTTTCTGTGTGATGGGGTAGGCTACGATCTCAGCCAGTGAACTGAGACTCCAGCCATCTGAAAGCACAGGATTCAATTAATTGAAGAGGCAGAGATAAAGGCCTCCGGGGGTTTTGAACTATCATTCATCTGCCTCCACTTCCTGGCTGCTGTGGAAGCCACGCTTTGCTCACCCACTCACCTATGGCTCAGAGGTCCTTTAGGAAATCTCTGGGGAGGGCCATTACTGCCCAACAGTGATTTTTCAGCATCATAGAGGCAGTAAATTATTTTAAGACAGGAAGCGAGTGCCTGGAAACTGAAGGAAGGACGAGGAGCAGAAGACAAAAATTTGGAACTAAGAGAGGGAGCAAGAGGGAGAACAGGGTGTCTGGGACACAAGCAGAGGCTGACGGGTGTGCTGGGCAGCGCGTTCAGCGACATGCCCATATATGAAGCAGTTTGGGGTAGAGCAGCTGTGCCCTTGTCCCCACAGGGCCATTAGCTTTCCTCTCCCCTTGGGAAGCACAGCACAGCTGCTCCATATGAATCCCAGACTGGCCTTCTCCTGACTGTCAGGGTTCCAGAAGTCCCTTAGGATTCATGAGTGCTACTGGCTTCTAAGTGGGACAAGAACACGAACCTTGCAGGAACTGAGTCATGATGAGCAATCACGTGTTTTGAGGGCCTTATACACAGAGAGCGCTTGGTAGATGGTGCATGTTTTTAGCATTCTCTATTCTCTTCCTTGTCTGCCTCTGGCCTTTATTACATCTTTAACAACCCCTGCACATATCCATACAGCAGATGACAAGTGTAGAGCTTTCCAGATGGAGGTGCCAAGAAGCCAGAGCGTCATAAAAGTAGCGAGACAGGATCCTGGTGGTCAGACAGTGGCCACGGGGCTTGATAGCAGCAAAAGGCTTCAGAGGAATCGGCAGCCACATGACTGTCAGCACAGGAGATTGGCCAGGAAGTGTAGCAACAAGCGGCCCACCATTCAGTCCAGCCCATCTGTGGGGTGGCTGTTTGGTTCAGTTTTTGTTAAGTATTTATTGAATGTCTATTCTATATCCCTCAATGTGGCAGAGCCTGGGGAAAACCCAAAATACATGACTCATTAAATATTCTTCAGTGGGGACAAGATTGTAACCCAGATTCTCACAGACACCCTGGAAGCTGGGCTTCTCCTGGAAAAAAAATGCCCTCATGTTCAGGTGAACAGAAACGAGGCCTCTTCACCCTGAATTCACTGGCTGGGTGTCTGGCGATGTTTGGTAGCGGTGAGGAGGAAGTCTCCCATTGCTGCACGCTCAGCCTGCCCTCGGCATGGGGAGCAGGCCTCAAATAGAAGGGCAGCAAGAAATCTTTAGAAGTGTGTCCCAGAAGGCCTAAGGTAGAAGGCATGAGATCATCACCCGGGCAGTGAAGGTGGATGGGCTGTGTGCACATGTGCCACGTTCAGGACACACATCACCCTGTGCTCTGAGTACAGGGACATGTCGGTCCTCAGTGGCTGCCAGAGGGCCAGAGTCGGTGCAGCCTAAAGAGCTGTTTGGGCAGCAGCCTGCATCATTCCCAAGCCTGCAGAGTCTCTGCAGCCTGGCTAGGAGTGCCCTGAAATACACAAGCCTCAAAGATCTGAGCTGAGGCTTCATTACTTAAAATCATACAATGGCTTCCTGTGGCTCACAGGTTTAAATGCGAACTGGCCTGGCCACCTCTCTGCCCCTGCTGTCTGGTGGTCGTTCCTTCCACAGGGTCTGCGTCCTCTCATCTTCAGCAACTTCTGCTTGAACGCTCGCCTCCCTCTCTATGCTCCGTCACACCCCTTTCCCTTCAACTGCTACTCCTTGGATAGATCACCAGCCAGGGCCCCTCCTCCAGAAGCTCAAACAAATGGCCCGGCCTCCTTTGCGGGCTCTCACAGAGCCTGTGTCTCTATCTGTACCACTTTCAATCATAATCAAAAGGTAAACTGCATACCTCTTTGCCTCCAGTCTGCCTGACTGGAAGGCCTCTGTTTTGAACTAGAGGACAAGCTAGCATCCGCTCAGGCTGGCTTGGCCCACTTCCTCCCTGCCCAGCTCACGGGCATTTCCTATAGCTTGAGCTTCTTCAGTTCCTTCCTAATTATGAGGGCCAAAGAGGAGATGAGTAAGGTTGAAGAGATCCCACCATAAACATTTATGAACATAATGTAGTAGAAGTGATCGGCGGTCCTGGGGCAGTAACACCACAGCCCCCCTCATGGTAGACTGGGTATTTGGGTGGACAAAAAGTAACCATTTGCCTTCTTGGGTTCCTTTCTGGGTCTTAGAGTCTCTTTTGCGTGAATCAGAGTGGTAGCACAAAGGGGATAAGGAAAATACGGTGGATACACCCTCTGAGTTCTGTTGCTGTTTCTTTGCTACCTGAGGACTTCTTAAAATTGTTGTAAGTTGAGAGATGTGTCCCCTCACCCTTTCTACCAGTGACTTTAACTCTGATTTATCTGTCTCCATTCAGCAAGACACGCACGTGGGCTAGATTTGGCAAAACTACTGTACGACAAAGTCAGAAAAGGCCAGGTGGAATCTTATCAAATTCAAACATTACTTCTGGAGTCAAAACAAATCCAAGAGTTTATGCACACTGGCGAGTGTGTCTGTTGGAGATGGGAGTGAATGGAGATGTGGAGATGTAGTTACCGTGGCATGAAGAGAACAGAAAGATCACATAAGCCAGGGCTTGACATCTGTGTAGTTTAACAACTGTGGTTTACGAGTCCAGTTCAGCTGCTGGATCTCTCTGAAGTTCTCTCTTACAACGTATTTTACAGTTTATGTTGCTTGTTAGGGATTACTTTCTCCCTCTGGAAGTCCTAAAGTTTTGCTCCTAATTTGAGGGTTTGGTCCTTGCCACTGTTTGCCCTTGCTTCCTCTGTGATGGCCACGGGCAACGCGGTCTTCCTCCGCTGGTTGACAGCGACACAGGCTCACTGGGCAATTCATTTAAAGTAGAAGGTCAGGCCAACATGTTATGTGAGGCACGCGGAGCTGCTCCTGGAGGGGATTCTGTTTTGTTTCTCTCTCTCCTTTCTGGGAAATCCTCCAGGGCAGCCCGAGTTTTCCTCTTTCTTTCGCCTGTCGCTTCCCACTGTGACAGGAGTCGTTGGCTATAGGCTATGATGGATGGGAGACAGCTGTTCACCTCAGGGCATACGATGTGGGACTAAGTGTGGAGTTATTTTCAGATCCTTTTCTTCTGAAATTGAACGCAATGTCTTAGCAACCTTTTTGAATGAGCTAGATTTGGGCATCTCCTGCAGATTCCTCTACACCGATGGCCTGATCTCTGGCTTCCTAGGAGGTACTTGTTGACACTCCGTCCACTCTGCTGTCTAGATTAAGACTAAGAGAACATCTTATAATTGTTACATTAGCAGAATAAGACATGTGCCTTCTAATTTCAATTAGCTAGAGGAGCTAAACTTCTCAAATATCAGTCACCCAAAGGGCTTCCTCAAGCATAGGTTTCTGGGCTGCCCTGTGAGGTTTGCCAGTAGCAGGTCTGAGCCACACATTTCAGCTTCTAACAGGTTCCCATATGGTGCTGACTCTGCTAGTCTGTGGACCACATTCTGGGAACCACGAACTTAGCTTATTCCTAAGAACTATATATGCCAATTAGAAACGTGGGAAATGCATGTCTTGCTTCAGGACACATGTGACTAGCAAGTCCCTCTCTTATCCCCTTCGCTATAGGAACCAAGTGAATTCGGATTCCACTTTCCAGCTTTGTGCCTCAAACTAATTTCCAAGGAGGCTTTCCAAAAATTTGAAAACTGCATGCACAGTTTCTGTTGCTGCAATTCAGGTAATTAGTAGCAGAATTTGTTCATATGGTAGGTAAACTGGACAATAAAATCACTCAAGCTTGAAATTATGTTAGCTCAAAATAAGATTTTTTTTTTCTTCCCAGAGGCAAAGGAACTATAAATACTGATTTTAGGCTTTGTTGTTGTGGCGGTGGTGGTAAGAGTCAAGTAATAAAACATTAACCATTAGACAGTGAAAATCTTGAGGTGATTATATCTGGTGCCACTGAGTAACAGGAGTAGAATGTGCAAATGCTGGCCAGGTGCCACTTGTGACCAGAGAGGACCCGAGTCCACGTTCACCTCATCAGTGTTCTCACTTTGTTCACCCTTGTGCAATGCTAGTGAGGATCATACTTCCCCCGAGACTTCTTTTCTTCAAAGAAGCCATTTTTTCCATGTTTATTACTATCTATATGTAATACACAATGGCTACATTGAACTTGAGTATTTTGCCTACATATGTATCTCATCAACATTATGATTCTTCCCCCTCCCCCACAGAAGCATTTTTTCAGCAGGGACCAACGGAAGAGCAGAGCCTTCAGCTTACAGTAGAAAAGCTGGGGAGGGAGGGAGAGAGGACAGGATGTCGTCAGATCAACAGGGACATAGAGCCCAACATCAGACACTGATGAAAACCCAGGACAAAGCAACAGCAGCCAGGGAGCCTCGTTTGCTTCACAGGGGATAGAGCACGGAAGAGCACGCTATCGCGAGAAGGGCAGACCACTACTTCCGTGGCATTTGATTCTGTTTGAAACCACAAAAATAGATTTTTGTTCAAGGAAAAGAGAACCTGGCAAAATATCAAACGCCAGTTTTCTATTTTAAGACAAGACCGTGAGTCACAGCGAGCGTCCACCTCTGGCGTCATGACGCTTCATTCTAAGAGTGCCCTTCCTTCCTACCAACTGTCTCTTTGCTTTAAGTAATGGTGCTACGTTGCACTCGTGTTGACAAGGTCATTTGATGTGTTTATTTATTTTTTTTAAACAAAGCAACTTGATTTACTATAGTATATTTTTACTAGAGTACTTAATATAGTATTTTTTACTATAGTCTAAAGTATTTTGTTAAGATATTTAAAACAGAATTTTGTTGAGTTTATTGCTTTTTTAGTGCATTGTTTTTATAAGCCTGTCCAGTGTTACATTTTCTACTCTCAATTATTTAATCCCATGATTTCATGATGTCAAGATTCCAAAAGGCTGTGATCAGTTTTTTTTTTTTTTTTTTTTTGAGACAGGGTCTCACTCTGTAGTCTAGGCTGGTTATGAACTCACTACATAGCCCAGGCTGGTCTTGAACTAAGGACAATCGGCCCAAGTGCTGAGATAACAGGCATGTGCCACCATGCCCAGCTTATGTGGTGCTGGGGAACTGAACTTGGGTACTTAGCGCTTGACTCAGCACTTGTTAGACAAGTGCTTTAACTGCTGAGCTATTTCTCCATCCTGGCAGTTACATATTTAGGACCACACTTCCTGAGAACTTTCAGAGTATCTGCTATTTAACAACTACTTAACTTTGAAGAGAGTGAAGGAGACATTATTGAGAGGATCTGACTTCATCTGATTTCTGAACTTCGGTGCTTTCCATGTGTATAGTGAAAATTCCAATGGTTCTGAGTAACACTGTGCCTAGGGTTTTGGGTACTTTTAGATTGGGAGCTCATATTTAGTCTGCCTTTATTTCTGGGATTCTGTGAGAACGGAATACAGTGACCAAACTGCCACAGAATTCTGAACTCCTCTGGAAGGTCTCAAAGTTCTCCATCACTGAGAAGAACTAGTTCTAGGACCACTTCTCTGCTTGCAGTTTACAGAAACCTAAGTATAAAATTAAAATCTAAAACTCTGAGAGGTTATGGTCACAAGTTCTCAAGGACACATACATTAAACTCAGGTTTTCACTCCAGGGCCCACCCAACGCTAGACTGAAAATTGCAAAGCCCCAGCTTTTCTGTGCCCCAGAAAGGCTGCTAAGCCAACCCTCTGCATTACTGAGATAGCAAAACCTCTCCCAACTTCTTTTGTTTGGTCCTGGAAATGCCCCCTATTTTCTTGAATGCCTGGCTCATCAAGTAAAACAACTCTTAGACTTATCCAAGATTATTTTTTTTTGTTCCGGTTTTGCTGCGCAGTCAAGAATAATTGATTTTTCACAAATGATTATTTTCTGCATGCTCTAAGGAGTTAGCACAAATAAATCATGTACTTAAATGGCTAATGTTTTTGGAGACTTTGATTTAAAACATTATCTATCCTGGTACTTCAGAGTTGATCTCTTATAGCCAAGTCCACTGTTGCTTCCCTGGCCTCAAGTCCTGCATGAGGAAAAATCCTCGGAATGAGACTGGGTTACGAGAAGAAGCTGATTCTGATATGAGAAGCCATCTACCAAGGGCTTTTGTATTACAGAGAGAAGAAATGCTTTCTTTTTATGTTCTGGCCTTCCATTCTTATCTCCAAACCCTATAGTAAGTATTATTATTTTTTAAAATCAAGAAACCAGAGGAAAATGGCCCACCTGATGCGGAATACATTCAGGAAAGATGAGATAGATGTAGGTTGTTGGCAGACCAATGAATATTCCTGTTCTATAGACTGATGTAGTTTAGTAGAAACCTCACCACTGATTGGATAGATTAATCCTGGCCCATTACAGCCTGAATTCAACACTTTTGCACTATAAAAGTTTAGTGAAGACTGGAGCCAAGGGTGTTGATTTGGAATGAAGTACAAGCAATTTTCAAAGAAATGAGCTTAGCTTTTTTTTCCTCCCCTCATCTGGAACTCAAATTTCTAATGGTTTTTGGCCTCTTCTCCCATCTTGCCAAAGCTGGGACTGTTTAAAGGCCACATTTGTCAGTATCTATCTAATGTGAAAGCCATGGCAGGAATTTTAATATGAGTTGATAAGGCTTAAGTGACTTGCATGAATATTTAAAAGAACAGTTGTGCATATTCTCCCTTAGATGATATGTTAGTGACACTGCAAACTAGAATAAGTAGTAAAAAATCCATGAGTTAAGAATCCTTGAGGTTTCCAAGAAGGAGGCCCTGGCCTTTGCCTGGGCCGTAGGCAAGCTGCCTGCAGCCAGAGCCAGTGGGATCTGAGCAGGCCGCACAGGGAACGGGGATGTGTGGAAGGTGCTCCCGGTATTTTTAAGCTTGTTAGTGTGAGTGCAGCCTCTGAGGAGGGCAGGAGAGAGGCTGCATCTCAGAATTCAGGAACCTGCTCTTTCAGCATCTTCTAGCATTGCATTTCCCTAGCATATCTGGTAGAATACCAGTGTCCTTCCAAATGTCAGCACGCATTTGTTTGGGATGCTGGGTTAGGGAGGTGGCAAGGAAGAGTTCCAGGGTCAGAATTAAGTTTAGAGATTCACAATGCAAATCACCTGTCATAGGCTCTGAGGACTCCGGTAACAAAGGCAGTTTTTCAAATTAGTTTAATGGTATTTTTCAAACTCACTGCTTAACTGCCCCTTGTTCTGCAGTGTGCCTATGTACATTTGGTAGGCGATTACTGTCCCGTATCCACGAGAAATACTGCCTCTGGTTACTTGCACCGCACCATCCTTGAGCAGTTTCTCAATATTTAACCAGATTTGAGAACCATGGGCCAGGAAGGGAAGGAACAGACTCACTCACAGGAGGCAAGAACATCAAGAAACAACCTGAGAGACAATATTGTTTCACTTTTCTATTTTTTTCTGATGGGGAAACTACAGGTAAAGGATTAGTCCATTTCTTTCACTAACAGGGAAAGATATGATATTAGGAGCAGGTGATCTCTAAAGACAGCCTGCCTCTTTCTATGTCACAGGCAGACGTGGGGACATGGGTCGGGGGGCAAGTATGAAGCCAGCTCAGTAAGGGAAGCCATCAGGGAAAGGAGGAGATGAGAAAGGACTCGGTGTGTGAGGTGTGTTGTGCAGAGGTCAGGAGGGGAGGGTGGGTCATGGCGGGCTCTGTGTGCCAGTGGAAGTCACCTTGTGAACAGCAGAGTGAGATGTGTCTGGGTGAGAACATGAGGAGGCTGGAAAGGGATCATGAAAGCACATCAGTCTAGGACCAGGGTGCCTGATAAGGAGCTGCTTGTAGGAGCTTTAATCAAAACGTTGTCCATAAATCCCTCTGGTGATGTGAGCCTTGCTTGTCTAAACTTACAAGTTAATTGTCACACTTAGAGGTATGGAGGGTAGTATTTGAAGGCTTGATTTTCATATCAATTTAAGGCACAACAAATTCTCAATTTTTGCCCTCCCAGTTTGTTAAGAGACATGTCAAATTATCCTTGAAATGTGGTGAAGTGAATTAAGCATAGTCCTTTACAAAATTCCTTAAGAATTGTTCATAGGACTCCCACGAGGTCATTGAAAAGGAAAGAGAACAAAATATTTTTGTATAGGGAAAAATTCTGAATGCATATCCATGGTCCTATCCTAAAAAAACTGAATAAAAGTATTTATTCAAATAAATAAATAAATAGAAACTTGGTTTGACATGACCTAAATAGCAGAGAAATTGCAACTTCATAGCAGGATCTTTTTAAAAAAACTGTGGTGAATATAACAAAACACAAAATTTATCATCTTGCCAATTTTAAATGTTAAGTTCAGTGGTGTTATATATATTCCTGTTGTTGTACACCTAATTTCCAGAACTTTAGCATTTTGCACACTCAAGCAACATCTTCTCACTAAGATTTCCCGATTAACCATTAGCCTCTCAAAGAAATGGACATCTTTTTAGGATTTAAGGGAACTGGTCTATCTTTCATAATGTTGTATTGAAGACATATACAATTGCCTATAACATATATGTAAGTTATAGTATATAATAATGTAAGTACTCAAGAAACCACCATCTAATGTGGCCCCATTGAATTGTAGGTAGGTGCATTCTGTAACTGTTTCTTCTCTCAAAATGATTCAGCTATTTAATGTAGTTTGGGAAAAGTGTAAATTATATACTAGGCACTTATCCACTTTGGGACTAGTTTCTGGGGCTAGTGTCTCCCTGGAGTAGTTCGGCGTATAATGAAAGAAATAGGCAAATGAATAAACACTGTGACAGAATGCACAGATGCTCTAGTGAAGGTGTAAAAAAGAACTGTGGAACCCAGTGAGGCAGCAGGTAGCTCTCCCCAGGTGGGAAAAGGTGTGCAGGAAGCTCTGGAGATGCCATCAGTAATCAGTGAGCTGCGCTTTGTAGGGAGAGGAATTGTTAACAAAGTAGAGAAAGAAGATGAAGACAAAAGATAAGCCGAGATGTTGGGGACAAGTCACCCCACAGAGCGTCCCTGGAGGTGGCCCTCTATCCATTTAGATACCCAACGGATTTTGAAAAGCACCGGGTAAGAGTGTTGAGCAGGGCACTGCATTTGCAGAGCTACAGCTGTGGCTTCCAACAGCTTCAGTTTAACAGGCGAAGACAGAGAAGCAAAGGGACCATGAAAGGTCACGGTGCTAGGGGAGTCCGTGCACTGGACAGGAAGGTGAGGAACGAGGTTGGAAAGCGGGATCAGGATAGGAAAGGCCTACACATGCCACATCAAGGAGTCAAGAGCTTTTGTTTAGAGCCACTGAACAGTCAAGAAGATTTGGGGAAAGACGGTGAGTGGGCTTCATGATCTGATTGTCACCTCCCCTTTATAAAATGAAAAATCTCTCCAGCAAAGATATTGAAATAATTCAAGTGGGAGAATCCTATATTAAGGTAATGGCATTCATTAATTCCATGATTATTTATTAAGCACTACTGAGTACCAGGTACTGTGCTTGTGCTGGAGTAGTGTGTAGATTGGTGGTTGAGGGAAGATGAGGCGTGAGAGGAGAGGGTGAAGACACTCAGAAGTGGGATGAGCCAAGGGGTGGTGGAGGATGGCATCAGCCACCACTCAGCAGTGTCTAGTCTGGGCGCCCTGGATAGTGACACACCCACTGGTAAAGACCAGGTTTAGGGGTAATATATTGAGTGCAGTCCGGGCCATGCCGAGGTGAGATGTCTGCACGTGAGAAGTCTGCCCTGGTCTGTGGCCTGGTCCTCTGGAGCCTTGGCCAGTGATGGGTGAATACAGTGAGTAGCTGAATTCAGCAGAGCTGGCAATACTGCCCAAGGACCACGTGTAAAGAAGAAAGTCAAGGACAACCCTAAAGAACACGAGACAAGCGGAGGCAGAGGAGCTCGTGAAGGAGACAGGAAAGCTGGACAGAGATGTAGGACAAGAGTCGGGAGGGGCCAGGAGAGCAAGAATCCAGAAGGGCGGGGTGAACAGTGTCTACAGCCCAAAGAGGGAACGTCCAGTGAGAATCGAGGAGAGGCCACTGCCTGGGGAACCCAGGGGGACCAGAGAAATAACAGTGATGCAGGCCCGTGTGCAGTGGAGGCAGAGTGGACATGAGGGGTTGTGGGCAGTCAGTGGCCTGCCAACAAATTCAGTGGCAGAAGAAATCAGCTTGCAGTAGAGATAAGATTAAGACTTTTTTTTTTTTTAAAGACAAAGTCTCTCTCTGTAGTCTCTTGAACTCACTATGTAGCTCAAGGTGGCCTTGAACACCGCAATTTCCTGCCTCAGCTTCCAGAGTGCTGGGACTACAGGGGTGCCCTACTATACCCAGCTTATGTGATACTAGGGAATCAAACTCAGGGCCTTGAGCTTGCTAGGGAAGAGCTCTAACCATTGAGCAATTCCTCCTACCCAAGATTTTTTTTTTTTTTTTTTGGATGGACAAGGCTGGCATATGTTTGCAGGCAGGGACAGGAAGTCAACTGAAAGGCATAGGTGAAGATGCCATGGGAAGGGCTGGGGGGGTGTGGTAAAGAATGCATATGGACAAGGAAGCAGGAAGGGCTGCCCTAGGGGAGAGCTTCTGGGGGACATGAGGGTGCTGGAAGTGAAAGTATTTCTCATGAGATAGCCTCCATTTGATTTCACTGGGAAAGAAACACAGATTGTCAATGCATGTGAAAGGACCAGAGGCAGGATGGGATCTCCAGGAGAATGGCGGTGGTTGGGAGAGATTCTTATCTGTAGGGATGAGGCTGAGGTTTGCGCAGGGCTGAGGGCCTCATAGGTGTGCCTGGATCAGAGCTGCACACTTTTGGCAGCTGTCTCCAGAGCTGATCAGACCCTTGAGAGCAGACGAGGAGAAAACACACAATTACGTGGCTCTCTGTGAAGGAATGGACAGGCCAAGAGGGAGAGACAGAGGAAACTGAGTGTGGACAGGAAAGTGTCGCCATCGGGTCAAAAGACTAAGGCAACAAGTGATGACCGAGGAGCCGGACGAAGTGCCAGCAGGCACCCATTCTGGTCTCCAGGTTTTGGAAGTGGAGGCGCCCTCGCCGATCAGGAGGCCTCACCACCTGCAGAGATGGAGGCAGCACACGGCGGCCTTTGCCTGTGTACACAAAGTTACCAGCTTGATCGGCTACGGTCTCACATTGGGTGCTGGCTCTCAGGTGGGCGATGGTGGACTCTCACTCGGCCTGCACTTTTTGGAACTGAGTGGTAGTGCTCTAGTACTCCTGATTCATTGTTGTTGGTACGTTTTCCTACACATTCAAGCTCATTTTAGCTTCCAGTCTTCTAATATATTTGATTCCCTTCTTATTCCATTTCTTATTCTAGACTTTTAAAGTTCAACTAAAAACTTTCAATAATATTAGTCCAAACCTGGGAGTAGATGGAGTGGGCCTTGCGTGACGTGCACAATTCTGTGGAACAGAGGGGGAGGACTTTAAAAAAATTGTTTTTTCCTCGTAAAACACTATTGAATTCCCTTTTTTAAAATGTAAGAAGTCCGCAGTGCCTCCCTCTTTTTTAATATAGGTACTTTTTGCTTGTTTATTTTGCCAGTAGTTGATTTTAGAAGCTGTAAACTAAATTTAGAAGAATGTGAGATTCTTAGGAGCCAAAGGTATCCCTGGGAGTACTGATGGCCAGCCTGGGGACACTAAAGGTTTCCAGGGGGGGTCTGGTCATTTGTTTCTCCTTCTACCAGTCACTACTGACAGATTATACTCTGCTGTGCTGACAATGAATTAAATCAGTTTCTATTTAGGCAGAAGTTAAAAGCCCACATGAGGGTGAAGTCTCTTAAGTCATCCATCACCCATCCGACTTCTTGCAGATAGAGCCAGTAGGAAACAAAGGGCTGCCGGGGCAGAGCGCAGCCCTCAGAGAAACCATGTTACTCATACTGGTCATGACATGTAAAATACTCTCTATGGTTAGCGAATAGGTCCCTGGGTGCCAGCCCTGCTACTCAGCCACCCTCCGGGACTTTACGCCTCCATCCAGATATCCACTGACCTAAGGGTCAATGCTTGGCTCCACTGGGCAGGGGGTGGGAGTGTGAGGGTCTTCCTTGCAGGTTGTTAGAGACTTTGAACTTGGCCCCTGAAGGGAGCATTGCAGCAGGGTCAGGCCAAGCCTCATGGACCCACACTTATAGGTTCTTTCTGCTTTCTGGCTTTCTTCCCAACCAGCACCCCCTGTGCTCTCCAACATCACTATGGGCACCAGGTCATGAGGCATTTCCCACTCTTGGGAGAGGGGCGAGGAGACTGATGGAGGGAGGTCTGGGGAACGCTGGTGACAAAGACACTCTCTGTCAGTCAGAGCACCGTGGTGAGGAATGCTGTCACTCAGGATAGAAAAACTTCCCATAATTCTCTGAGTGAATGGAGTCTGGGCTTGTCCTCCTTTCTCCATCCTCTCATGTGAAGGCACATGACTTTATCCTGTCCCCCAAGGGCATCGCCACTCATCCAGGAAGCATGTGGCCAACAAGGACTTTTGGGGGCACACAAAGCACTGGAGCCCAGTCCAGCTTTCCAACACAGGGATGGGGACAGTTTCTGTATTTTTTTTTAACAGACATCATAAACAGGAAAATTACTGTCCAGGACCTTTCCTCATAAAGAAGTCTTTTGAGACTTTCACAATGAGACATAAAGACATCTTGGCTGCCTCCAAAACAGCAGGGACTTAACCAGATAAATTCACTGAAAAATATTTTGAATATTGCAAAACAATCAGGTCTTGCTGCTTCTCATAATGAAAGGTTTATTTTGACAAACATTTTTCTACCAATCTATAGAATACCATACAGGATGACAGTAGATTGATCTTACAGTAAGATACTTTTTGGTAGTGACAGCATTTATTGTGCGCTGGGTGCTTTCTGAACATTATATATACATACCGAAACATTTAATTTTTCTCATCCAGCTGTGAGGTCAGGGCTCTTATTGTCATTGCAATAATGAAGAAATCAAGACACAGAGGGGTTAAGTAACTTGCTCAAAATCACACAGCTCGTAGTTGGAGCATTGCTTGGCTGTTCTATTTTTTTTCCCAGCTGTCCTTATGCAGAGGTAACTGTTTATAATAATCAAAGGGCTGAGGTGGCCAACGATCCAACAGGGGTTCTCGTGTAGGCTTGCTGCCACTTACCCCGTTATTTAAAAGCCCCCTGCAAGGCTATTTGTTTTCCCACTTCAGAATTCTGAACTTGAAATGCTTTTGAATCACCCTAGAAAGCATTTCCAGTTGACTCATGGGGATTTTTTTTTTTTTTTTTGTCCTCAAAATAAAAAGTCTGTGTAGCTTTCAGTATTTAAAACTACATTTAACTCTTGGAGTGGCTGTGGTGAGAATCTGCATAAGACCGTGGTAAAGTCAGTCCAGCTGGGACTGACTTGAGCCTTGTGCCTCTCCCTAGTCTGCTGCCACGCAGGTGGCATTCTCGTCTGTTCCTATCCCTCTGCAGAAGTCCTGGCCGCGTGGTTCCCCTCCAGCCTGAGCTTCTCATCTCGCTCCTTTGCCATCTCTTTCTGAGGTCACCTGAAGCCATCTTCGCCACCTTTTCAAGTCTAGTGCTGTATGTGTTCGCAGTCTTATCTCTGTTCTATCATAGCCTGAGTTGTGACTTATTCGAGTGCTGGCACTCCAAGATAAAATGTTAGCTGCAAATGGCAAAGGTGGGCGTTTCTCTGTATCGTAGAAGTAGGCCCGAGACACTGCCTGTGTTGGAGAATAGATGCGAAGAAGACAGAGCGGCCTGAGAAGTGTGTACGTTGAGGCCACTCAACAGTTGTCTGCATGTGCACCGTTCATGCAGATGCATGTACTGTGTACTTATCACATTCAAATAACATTTGTGTGATCTCGTAGATGCTGTGATTCTTTGCTGAGCACCAGCCCTAGAGCAGCCCCTCAGGTGCCCTACACAAAGGGTGTGCTCATGCCCAACCTTGCGCCTTAATACATAATGACCGCGACTGGCTCGTGGTTCCAGTGACCAACGCCAACTTTGCATAAACTGTATAAAAAATACAAAATTTGTTCCCCCACCGCAACAGTTGTGGGGGCTTTTCTCCCCACGTCTCCTGGGAACTTCATGTCCCCCTTGCCTTGCACGGCCTGAGGTTGGGACACTTACCACAGTGCAGCACAGGGGCCAGAACCACCAAAGCAGCGCCAAGGCGAGGAGCAGGAACAGGATCAGGAGGGCAATGGCCAGGATGGAGCCATCTGACTGTGGGGCCAAGAGAGGGGTCATCAGCAGCAGGCCGACCACAGGCGGTCTTCCCTCCCCAGACTCCCATCACCAATAGACTCGAATCACAGAGAAAAGCACAATTCCCAGGCACATGGTTGGAACTCTGCCCATTATTTTGACCCTATGGCCCTATTAGCTCTGTTTAGCCAATTTTCAAGAGAAATAGACTTGCTCTTTTGAGGACCGTTCTGAGGGACCACCCTACAGGAAACAGAATAGGCACTGAGATGGGAGACACTGCCTCGGCCCTGGGGCGTTACACTTCGCTGGTTGCCAGCTTGCGGCTCAGTGGGCATCGGCTCTGTCTACCATCTGGGTTGATTCAGGCAGCCTGACTCAGCACACAGCCTGCCCCTCAGCACCGTCCACCTGGCTGTGTGTGATAGACCTCAAGGGTGGGGCTGAAAAGTTCAGAGCCAAGGCCAAATCTCAGGGTGGGGGTAAGGCCTCTGCTGCTGAACTTGAGGGTGGAGGGGGGTGGCCGAGTCAGCACAGCAGTTGGATCAAGTGGCTGTGTGGGGGCCAGAGGGAGGCACCCAAGATTGATTCTACCTACTTCCAAACGTGCCTAGGCCAGTCCTCAAAATAGACACGGTTACTGCGGCCTGAGATGGTTGTTAACTTTTAGCAAACAGACGTCCCACTTGGTATCATTCTGAGGTCGCTGATTCAAGGAAACCACTTAAGAACATGGGTGTAAATCTCCCCACACTTTCCCCCTCCCAGATTCTGGGAGCACAGATGGGCACGTTATGTGTATCAAAAGCCTCCTCTGTGTAAAAATATTTGTGTTTTCAGCTCCAGAAAATGATCATGAGTGTTTAAATAGACAGTAACACACAAGGAAAACAATATAAATATTCACCAATGAGAAAGGCTAAATAACGCACTACAGAATCTACTAGAAAACTACTATAGAGTAGTTTTACTGGTAGTGGGTTTATGATAATTTGCTTCTTTTTAAAAAATCTGTTTCTTTCTCCATTTTATAATGAGGAAATAAACTACTGAGACTGGTATTTAAAATCTGCACGCAGGGCTTTGCACTCTGGTGTCTGAGTTCCTGGAGCCCAGGGATTCTTATCCCGGGTAGTGGATTTCTGGGCTCACAGGTGGACTCAGTGGAGAAAGCTTGCGAACATCCACAAATGAACCCACAATCTTCAGGGAAGACCATTCACACAACCAGGTCCTGGAGTCCTTGCACTTCCCTCAGAGACAGGGAAAGGGGGCTGGGTGGTCTGTTTGGAGGAACACAGCAGCTCCACTGGCAGCACTGCAATGGGACACATGCCTACTCTGTGCTCGGCATGGGCGACTGGGAGCAGGTTAAATGCATCTCTCACTCCCTTGAGCTCCCTGGAATGTTTCTGACCCAAAAGACAGGAAACTAAACACTCCTGGTGCCAAAGAAGAAGCCAGACTTGGGAAAGCCAGAGTGCTCTCCTGGAAGATGCAGCCCCCAAATCGCAGGTGCAGGTCTAGGGAGCCCAAGGCCCTGGGTGGAGAGTGCACAGGGCTGGTGGGTGCACACAACCATGGTGGAGGGCACACTACTGACCTATATGATGTTCACATGAGTGAAGGCACAGAGCCAGGCTCTCAGTGGTGACAGTAAGAACTCACACATGTGTCCCAAACTTGTGATGGTTAAGGACAGTGCTCTCAAACTCTCAGTCTCCGCATTACCTGAGGAGCGAGGAGCAATCAAGCCGTGAGATGGAAGCGGAGTTGGCCTGTGCTCTGCGTAAGCTATCTTCCCAAGCACTGAGCTGCAACTCAGCCTCTCCTGGCCCATTTGTGAGACAGGGTCCCCTCTCTAGTCCAGCTCGTCCCCAACTACGTAGCCCAGGATGGCCTTGAACTCGCAGCCGTCTTCCTGCCTCAGCCTCACAAGTGCCGGGATTACAGGTGTGTGCCACCACACCTGGCTCACTCTCCCTTTATTTCTCCACCATGGCAGGTACAGGGGGCATTTCTGGTCATCAGTTTGTTTGCATTTAAGTGGCTTTGATTATTAAGAGGCTAATAAAACAGCAGCCTTTTAGTAAAGACTACACACCACAGTTATCTTGTCACACACGATTGTTTCCGTCCCCGAATTCTCATTTCCGACAAAGAAGGTGACACAGAAGGGCTGCCAAATGGTGTAGATGTATTTTTGCATTCTTGTGGGAGAATGAGGAGAGGTTGGAGCGAGGCCCTTTCCTCACCAGGGGACGATTTCCTGGACTTGGACAAGCTGATGGCTGGCTTTTCTCCAGCCGTGTCTGATCTGCCTTTGGGAGCACCTGGTGCACCTGGCTGTGGGAGAAGAGGAAGTTTGGGACTCAGGAAGGAGCGCGTTCAGGGAAGCATTCCCGGGGGGCGAAACTCAGAAGCAGCCACTTCCTCACACTCTGGAAGCAGATCAGGATAAAACCCACGTGCACTGGTCGATGTCCAAGATCTTCCAGAAATCATTATTACTCACTTTTGTTGCCAAACAAAGGCATGAACTTTATTTCTAGTAAACTTAGACACGGAGCTGATGTTTTATGAGATATATACGTATAGCAGCAGAGGCACCTTCATTTGCTTATTAGGCAAACTTTTGTCGAGGGGCTCTCCTGTGTTCACTGAGCGCCCCAGGGATACACGACGGATTAACCACACGCAGGGTGCTCACAGTCGGCTGAGGGGTGTGTTCAAACAATTAGTCAAATTCTGGGGGATGCGTGTAACTTAACAGCCACAGGCCCAGGACCTTTTATGTGCCAAACATGAAGAAAATTCTCTCTTTTCTTACAGAGCTTAGCCTCTGCTGATAATGACGATTGCACAGCTAATATTTATTGAACGCTTACTAATGCAGGCACGATTCTATGTACCAATGTATTTTCCATATGCTGCTCATTTAATTCTTATTAGTAGAGTCATAAATTCAATATTTTTCTTTTTTCTCATCTTATAGGTAAAAATATGGAGGCACGAATAGGCAGAGAAAATTGCCCAAGGCCTCACGGAGATGCCACAATTTAAATGTGAGCAGCTTCCCCCCAGTCTTAACTAGTAGGCTACTGTGCGCTGTGACCAAACACGCTTCTTGGGAAACTAATGCTGTCTATGCTGTACAGCCAGAGAGCCTAAGGAGGGAGAGACTGGGGGCGCAAGGACTGGGGGGAGCACCGCTGCAAACCCACGCAGCCTTAGACGTCACATGTACAACACGCTTGTGCACAGTCAACAGCCCAGAGTAGGTTTGGATGCAGCCCAACAGAAATTTGGAAACTTTCTTAAAACATTATGAATATATATTTTTTGAAATTTTTTTTCTCTCTTTTCTGGACCTTGATTGGACAATTCTTGAGCATGAACTGTGTAGACCAGGCATGTCCAACCAGAGCTGCACGTGGCCCTGGAAAGCTAATACTGCAGCCCCATAAGGGTCAACTTAAAAAAAAAAACATTATCATGTGATGTTTTAGCAGTAGTTTTCGTGACTCATTAGTGTGGCACTTGAGTGAGGACTGCACAGGGGACAACGAGAAGCTGTGGGGGGGGGGGGGGAGGGCAGCGCAGACCGACTCCGCCTCTCGTGCCCGCCACACATGGTCAGATCGAAGTCAGACGTTACATGCCCTTCTTCAAATTAGAGGTTAAAATGCGGCAATGCCTGATAATAGCATCTCTGCTACTGTGCGCCTATGAAGACAGATGTTTGCTTTTCATGAAAGTGCTCAGTTCTAACTTTTCTAGTAACACTAACAGTTACCGTATACTTCTAAATTTCTAGCACTGTGATCAGAGCTACCTACGCATCCTCTCTTTTAATTAAACGAGCCTTGTTAAAACAGTTTTGTAGGTTATTCATATTATTTGAGACAGGGTCTCACTCTGTAGTCCAGGCTGGTCCCGAACACATTATGTATCCCAGGCTAGCAATCCTCCTGCCTCAGCCTTTTGAGTGCTGGGCTTACACGCATGAGCCGTCACGTCCAGCTATTACACAGTGCTGGGAGATTAAACCTGGGCCTTGTGCTTTTTAGGCAAGGGCTCCAATCATCAAGCTAGCCCTCAGCCCTATTATCCCTTTTTTTTGCAGGTAAGGAAACTGGACACTTGGTGAAGATACATACTTACCCAAGTTCCTACATGGACCCCTTTATGAACATATTTGCAGTAATGTGCACATAATTTTAACGTGCAAAACTGGAATTTTAGCCCACATCATTTGTTTGAGAACTTTGCTCCCCTCACATTTACCTTACCTTGTAATGTCAAAATTACAAAAATTCAGTAGGAAATACCTGCATTTTAGAGATGACGAAACCATGGTGGAGACACAGGCTGGACTAATAATTTCTGCACCGGCTCTGATGGGAGGAGTCCCTCAGAAGGGCCTGAGGTCAGGGTGAGCAAAGGTGAAGTGGATGGCGCTCAGAATGAAGTCACAGAGTGATACGGGCCACAGCAGAGCCTGCCTGCCCCTTCGACTCTTAGCTTGCAGTTTCCATCGATAACCTTGTGATGAGGAATTCTCAGCTAATACAAAATGGCTCTATACTAACTGTTGGGTATAAATCAATAGGTAGTATAAAAGCATACACCCCTCTGTCCTCTTCATCGATGGTGTGTGCTTCATCCCTGAAATTAGTTCAGCTGTTCTCAACCTGTACGATTCTCTCTTTCCCAGTTCCCAAGATGGAGATGCTCTTGCCTCCAGCTCCTGTCTAACTTGCTAAGAAATAGCAGCCATGAAATATGTAGAATATTCAAGAGCCAACAAAGCACACACAGAGCCTGCTCCAGTCTGAACTCTGTTCTCCTGCTCTGTCCCGCCTGCTTGGAGTCTGGGCTCCCACTTGCCCAGGTGTGTCCCTGGTTCACTGTTGGCACATCCTGCTCCAGCAGCGGAAGCTCCATCTTCTTCCTAGATGGCAGCCTAGCAACGTCACAGAGTGTCCAAGTCAGGTAACATCCCAGGCCTACATGGATGCCACCTTGGGGCTGAGTGGGGCCATATGGGCTAGCGGTCCCCCGTATGGATCTGTGCCTACGTAAGCCCCGTCTCAGATGACTTTCAGGCAGGCCTCCAGCGTGCCAGCAAGCCCCGGGTTGCGTTTGTCATTTCCCCAAGTAGGAGGAGTCTGTGGTGGGGAATTCATGGACTGATTAGATGACACAAGTCCTCAGTATCTGACCTGTCCGTACTGGGCAGCCTTTGCACACAACTCATCTCCAGCCTTTGAAAGTGATCCATTTTTGTGTGCCACTACGCCTGCCTTACGTGGTGCTGGGAATTGAATCCAGGGCCTTGTCCTTGCTAGGCAAGCGCGTTCACCACTATGCTATTCTCCTGATCCAAAGGTAAGGAAAACCAGCAGATAAACAGCCAAACGTTGATTCCTATGAATGTTATTTCCCCAATATCAGCACTGGCACAAGTTAAATTCTTACTTCATTTTGAAAAGCAAAAAAGCTAAAAAAAATGAATGTGGCCCTTTGAATAATGTTGGCAGGAGATGGTGGTGGGGACACCCTCAGACTAAGCAGGCAGCCTGCAGTGGTACATCTTCCATTCCCTTCAATGAGTCGTTTCGAGCCTTTGACCCCGTCAAGGGGTGAAGTATGAAGTGCTCACCCGGAGGGAGGCCTGCTGTTGGCATGCAGACAGCTAATGCTAAGCTCAAGGAAGGGGAGCTGGGCTCGCTCCTTCCTCTGGGCACTTGCTATCAGGGATACCATTCTCTGGAGGCTGCCTGGCTCCAATGGCCACGTCCTGCTTTCTTGAATTCCTTCTCCCAATACCTCACCGCATGAGGACATCTATTTCAAGACAAGGAGGGCACTGTTCTCAAAGGTACAGATTTGAAAACTCGATTAAGGAAAACATTCTCTTACTTAGAGGGTGGCATCTTGGGATTTCGGGTTTCTAACACACGGCAGGGCCAGGGCTGAGGAATCATGGCAGGGCTTGGGTGCAACATGATACCAGGGAGTCTCAAATCAGACATCACTGCTCTTTTCTGTTATTTGGGGGTTACCATAGCAGAGGGAGGAGGATAAAACAGAGAGGAACCAGTTAGAGATGTGGGTGGGGAATGCATCACGAAGAAATTTTTTGAAATTCTGTGTCTCAAAGTTGGGCTTGCACTGGGATTCTGCCTAACACTCATGGCAGAGGGGTGGCCGGTGAAGTCACCTCCCATTGGGTGTGGGAAACTACTAGTGAGAAAGGGAATATTTCTTCTCCACTCCTGATGTTTCCTTCCACGTTGAGGCACTCATTATGTGTGACTCTAGGCTCATCTCTCCCTCCTCACTTAGTCAGTAAATTAGAGTAACCAGCATGTTTAAATCTGCTTTCTCCTTTTTCTACTCACAGTGCCTTGCCCACGGAGAAGATAGATTGTCCTGGGCTACCCTATGCAAGCAGGTTTTTGTGAGCCTTGATGTTCCCACAATTTGCTGGTGGCAGTGGGGTTCTTTAAGAATGAGAACATAAGAACACAAATGCAGAATTATAAGGAATCCTTCCAGAGTGGCCTGTAGAGCCTTAGAAGGGGCTAAAACGGACCCATTCAAGTGAGGGTGCCTAAGGCTTCTGCTCATCAACTCCAGGTAACTGGTCTCCTGGCTGCGTGTCTTCCCTGGTCAGACCTTAGGCTTATTTACGACGGACTGGTAAATCTATTTAACTCTGGACTTCAGTCTCCAGCCCATTTGTGTCCACACTCAGCTAAAGTCTTCAGCTTATAATTGTAAAGTCAACACTGAAACTTCCCTATCCCAGCTTTTGGCCTGGTGTCTCGGTTTCTTCAACTGAGGCATGAAGAGACACACTTTATGGTCCCTATAACAGCCACTTTCAGTGTGTTTCATTTTAAAGAGCCTCAGGACAGGTTCTGATAATTGCAACACTAACATGTTGATGGCCACAGTATGCTCAATCTATCAACAGAGAAGCTATCAAATCCTAGGCTGGTGGGTACGGGTTTTGGTGCCAGGCTGGGCAGTCTCAGTATTCACACTGAGTGGCTGGAGCCACTTGAATGCTGTCATAGTGCTGGAGTGTCTTGTAAACACTAAACATAAAAGATGAATTAATAAGGTCTACTGCGCCATAATGAAGGGATATTAGCCAACCTGTGCCAAACAAATGACAGAAAATAGCTGAAGATTCATTAGCTCTTCCTGAAAGCTGGCAACACTGCTTCTCCAATTCTCCCCTCCACAGGGCACCCGGGGACATGGCGATGACACAGGCTCCCGTGGTCTCCCTCCTCTCCTCTTCCCTCTACCTTCTTTCCCTTTCTCTGGTACCAAGTGAGGCTGTCTTCAAAGCACTGTTGGCAGCTCTTGAGGGAAAGAGACCCTTCAGCCAAGGCAGCTTTGGACTCTCCACCTTGTGAATTCATGGCAATCTGATTGACCCAAATACCAGTCAATCCTGGTGGGAGGGACATGAGCAGAGATCAGGGGCCAGGGACACATCAGCTTTACCCTGATCCAATGGGAGACCCTGAGGGCTGTGCTCCCCCTCCTCCACCTCCCCCTGGGCCGCGCTGGTGCTCAGGAGGAGTGCTCTGAAGTGGAATCTAAAACCATTTGAAGCAGCTGCTCTGAACTGTGTTTCCTGTCCAGACAAAACTGACAGAGCACGGGCAAGATCTATTTTGCAAGATGAAATTTAAGTCATTTTATTGCTGCTTATAAGGTCTGGATAGGCGAGCCTGGAGGCTAAAATTCCCTTTCTCCCATAGCTTATATATTCTGACTGACTTCTGGGAGCCTCTTGGCGATTATCTAACTTATCCAGTCAACCCACCCAGCAGTTTACTACAGTTTTAATCTCCTCGTTCCCAGTGACTTCAGTGTCAGCCTATGGTACGGAGCCATTCATTTTTTTGCTTTTCTACTTTAAAAAATTATTTATTTATCTATCTATCTATCTACCTATCATGAATAATCTCTCTGCCATTTTATCTATTTTCATTTTATGGCATTAAGTACATTTACAATGTTGTGCAAACTGTGTCTCTGTTCTTGGCCCAGTGCTGGTTTCTTTTCTAATCCTGCATGGTCTAATTTCTGCTCACAGCGATGGGCATGTCCAATCTGTGACGTGCTGGGTTTTGGGCTCTTTTATTTTTGAACGACAAGGATTGTCTCGGGCCACACATGAGACACATAATGGAGTTAACATATAAAACTAATTAAAGCTCCCTTAAATTTTAAAAATCACAATATTAAAGAAAAAGATGAGGGCAAACGAACAGAAAAAACAGAACTGCAGGCCCCAGTGGGACATGCCTGATTGAACATGCATCTGGGTATGAATGACTTGAATGTCTGCTGTTAGCCTCAGTCTCTCCTCTTTCTAGGTCCTTCTGACATCTCAAACACAACACTTCACACAGGGCTCTTGTTTCCTCCTTCAATTCTGCTTGTTCTCTTTGTCTTGTTTAAAAAGACTGTCTCCTTCTCAGTTGAAATTGCGAGTTTTTTCTCCCTGGCTCTCCCTTTTCCAACTCAAACCCTCCATCGGTAGATTCTGTTCCACTGACCTGACTGCTTTTAGGCCTGCCCCTGTCGACTCCACCTCCAGAATTAGGGATCAGGCACATCGCTCACCTTCCCTTCCCCGATAGGAGCAGTGATTTCTTTTCAGTCTCTCCACCTCAGTCTGAGTGCCAGAGGCCCCACCCTTCCCTCTGTAGCTAGAACCACACATCTAGAGTGCGATTCACCCAAGCGCTCTTTAACAGCACTTATTGTCCACAGGAGGTCTAAGCTTTTGAGAATTTGACAAGCAACACAACCCTTTCCTCAGAAAAGTACACGTTCACGTTTACACAAAACACAAAATATTTTTATTACAATACCCGGGGATCCATCAAATACCTAGAGTGCATCGACAGACCTACTATGTGCAAGGTTTCCATCCTTAGCCACACAGGCATCTCTTATTTTTCCAACCTCTGCTATTTTCACTTTCTTCTTTATACTTTGTGTTTTGACAAAACTAAAACAGTTTCCTTTATACAGCTTGATCTTATGCTGTCTCCTGAAAGAGCCTTTCTAATTCACCCTTTTTAAAAAATCTTTTTAGTCTTAGCTCAGGTACCAATTTCTTCATTCATACGTGATATTCATTGAACAAGCCCCACAGAGTAGCTCTTCTCTAAGCACTGGGGAACAAGGGCAGAAAGGATGAGTGTGGTGTCTGCAATTACAGATCTTACAGCTGAGTGAGGAACAGACCCGTAAGTGTCACCACTGACCTCTGAGCTCGCCCTCTTATTTTATCCTAATTATATCTATACCTTAGCATCTACTGAGTTTTGTAGAAATTACATCATTATGTTCTTAGATCTGACTGACTTGTCTTTGACCTTTCAGAAGCATTGATAGTATAGTGTTTTCAACATAGAATTACCTAATAAACAGTCATCTAGTCATTAGATTGAAGGAAATGAGAATGAAGCCGGTTCAGGCTGCTATGACTGATGGCCTCGAAGTCAGTATGTTCCAAGGTTTCTCCCTCTCCATAACAAGCAGCTGGCTCAACCTCAGCAAAATGCTTGGGGTTCCGAATTTTAAAAAATGTGACTTGAATCCTAATACTTTATGAACAGAAGCTATCCAACCTCTTTTAATCTTTCTTTTTTTCTCTATGTTTCAGTTTGGATATGACCCAAGGTTCTGTGTGTTGGAGGGTTAGTCCTGAGCTGGTGGAACCTTTGGGAGGTAGGACCTAGGTGGAAGATTGTGTCACTGGGGCATGCATTTGGAAAGTGCATCGTTCCTCCACATATTTCCTTCTCTCTCTCTCTCTTTCTCTCTCTCTGTTTCCTGTCTGCCATGAGGTAAGCAGCCTCCTCTGCCACCCGTTACCACCATCGTGCTGTTCTGTTTCATCACAGACCCACAGCAATGGCGCCTGCCCAACCATGGAGTAAAACCTTTGCAACTACGAGTGCAAAATAAATCTGAATTCCTTTAAGCTTATTTTCTTAGGCATTTTTGTCACCACAACAGAAAGCTGACTAACACATCCACATATGTGAAATTGAGACAATGCTACTTCCTAGGATTGGTTCTGTGACTACAGGAAACAAAGAACGCAAACATCCCTGCAAATGGTCATCTAGGAATCCTGTGACTTCCTCTTCCATTCTCCTCAAGCCAATTCCCGATGATGTCTCCAGGCTGGCCGAGGTAAACAAATTTGATTCCTATGAATAACTTCATGATAACAGTGGCTGGAGCTATGGTATTAGTGAGAGTTTCTAGGTAACATAGTTGAGAGGCCCAGGTGCCTAGAATCGTCATCCTGGTGTCAAGGAAAGGAAAACCTCAGTAGATTTCCCAAAGGCAAATAACAGTTTTCATTAAAGCTGATCAAGCATCAGGATGATGTAATAAACATTATGACTCCACTTTTGCTAACTGACGCAATAAATGGCAATATAATTGATGGACATTAAAGACAGTACATTCCCCACCTACTGAGGAGGCCATATAGAAAAACTATTAAGTGTGAAGGCCTCAGCCTTTGTTGAATTCTTAAAAAAAAAAAAAACAAAAAAAACCCTGGCCATAAGGCAGTGGGGATATTTGTGCCGTGAGCTAAGAGAATTGTAACGCTGAAATGAACTGAAGTCCTCCACATGAGTGGCGTTGGATGAGTGGCGTTGGAAGTTGGAGACTCCCTCCAGCAGTGCAGCCATTGCTCAAAGCAATTCTGAAACCCCACTTGGAACTGTTTCCAAAGCCAATTTACAGGCCACAAAAAGAAAGTCGTATAAATTTTTAGTCAGGCTTTTCACCAAGGAGGTTTCCAGCTTCATAACCCGGCCCTCCACAGCTGGGTTCCCACAACTTTCAGGGTTCTTGAGGTCCAAAGATAATGATGCCTCTCTCTTCCCCTACTGAGGGCAGAAAATGGTTGGAATAGAGACAGTGCTGGTGGAGAAGGCAGGAAGTTTTCAGAGGTAAGTACTTTTAAAAGAGCAGAAATCACTTGGATGTGCAAATTCTAGGTTGGTATAAATCTTCTTACTTGACACTTTATATAAGTAATACCGGAGGGCCTTAACTCAGCCATTATTAGTATGCATCTAAGAGGGAGATTGCGACCTGGCTCCTATGAACTCAAGCCTTGAGGTCTTTGTCATGGAAAAACGGTCTCATAGCAGGGTTTTCAGCATCCATTGGTAAACTTGTTACCCTGGCCCAGGAAAGAAATTTCATGTCACTTAAAATGGTGAGGGTGATAAAAAGGAAATCTTGGCTTTAGCACTTTCCTTTCTTTCCATAAAATACAGTTTGCTAATCAAAAGCAGGTTTTGGAGAATAATGTGGACAAGATGGTGCTTGTTAGTGCTCAGAATGACATGGCTTTTATGAGTAGATAATTGAAATAAAATTACAAAGGTTTCTTAGTAATGTTCAAATATTATGATGCCACAAGAGAAAGGCTAATTTCTTGTTTTCCTTTTTTTTCTATTTGATATGATTATTTCATGTATGTGCTCATTTGGTTTTATTTATATACCTCTGCTGTTACTTGGTATCACTGTTACATACTACTGATCACACTGTATATTCTTGGCTGTTCCTTTTTTAGGGGTGGGGAGTGCTGGGGATGAAACTCAGGGCCTTCACCTTATGCTAAATCCCTGCTCATTATTTGAGAAGTGCGTAGCAGGGTGAATTTTAAGACAGGGTCTTGCTAAGTCACTAAGTTTTTCAGGCTGGGCTTGAACTCGTGATCCTCTTACCTCAGCCTTCCACAGTGCTAGGACTAGTGGCCTGTTCCCCCAGGCCCACTCATGTCCCTTTAGAGTATGAACTCGCGAAGGTGCGTTTGTATGGTGACTCATAAAGATAGCCGCTTACCAAGAGTGACCCTTATGATCACTTCCTTAAAACAACCTTTGAACTGCCTAACAGGCCTTCAGGAAGCCAACAATCATTTTGTCTTGTTGAGTTTCGGACATACTCTCAGTAGTAGAAGACCCAGAAAGATGAACAAAGTCGGCTTCTAATCCAGAAAGTGGATGAGAAAGCTCACAGTTTAGCTAGAAAGTCAAGACTGACAGGTGCACAGGGCTTGTACGGGGAGCACCACAGGTTATGTGCACTTCAGCTCCATAGGACGCAACAATCTACAGGGCCTGCGTTCAGGGCAGAGGGAGGCCGAGAGGCTGGCTGAGGCCACTGATGCATCCTGGGACAAGTCCAGCCAGCACTTGGCAGACCTTGTGGCCTTAGTATAATTGAGTAGGTGGAAAGAAGAGAGAGCATTCCAGAAGGAAAATTAACTGTGATCAAAGGCGGAGGTGGGAACGGACATTCTTTTACGCAGAGCGAGGAGGTATGAAACACGGAATCGTCGTCACACATTCTTGCACAGATCAGTGCATTCACACATTTTAAGTCCAGTAGGTAGGTAGGGACCAACCAGGGACGCCAGGTCAAATGATCACAAGCAACATTTTGCTGATATTTACGTTGGCTGACTTTCTACCTTTTATATATAATCTCAAGAATATTGAGCTTTACTGATCCCTCTTCCAAGTCCACACATTTGAGTCCTGCAAATACAAAAAATTTGCCTTCCCTGTACCTTTACCCCTCCTCAGCCTGCAAGTAAAGCAATTTTCCTGATGTTGGGTTCTGTGCAAAAGAACGTCAGGAATATTTTAGCTGTCACTTATTCATGTGATTTCAAATTAAAAAAAAAATAAAAGAAATGTTAAGCCATTGCATTGGGCACTGAGTAAACTAACATCTGTTCTAGTAAGTATCTTGACAGCAAAGGAATGCTAGGTAGGCATGGCTTGTGACACTGACTCTTCTTTCGGGGAGAAATAAATTAAACCACTGACTCTTGAATTTCTCAGTGCCCTGGTGGGAGATGGTTGTTTTGTAGCCGGAAATGTGTTTCTGTACCCTCATGGAACTTTTCCAGTCTTTAGGCAACAGAGGAAAGAGTTGCCTGCTTTTTGGAAGTGCTAACAGTAAAAAGCACAGCACTTCCAAATAATACTCTGATTAGAAAATTCATGGAAGAACCGGGGTGGCTTGTGATTTACTGCAATGTGACCACAGAGAACTAACCAGGATAAGAGCGCTGAGTCTCTTCCCATTCTGTGTTAAGTCTACTGCTCTGATTTTGCTAGATTAGAGCCATTTGAATAGTCTGCAATTATTTTAAGTGTTGATAGAAAGGAGATCTTCTCAGGCACTTTCTGTTTTGGATCCTATCTTCAAATTTTAATCTTTCCTCTTCCTTCTCTATCTCCTCTCTCTCCAATTTTTTGAATCCTATTTGAATTATGACCTTCCTTCAATCAAGCTTATCTCAGGTGGATTCATAAATCCAGAAGACTCAAATATTCAATCATCTGGAAGGGCCAAATAACACAGTTGAGTGCACACACTGGTCACTCAGTAAAAACTGTGTAAAAACTGCCACACATATTTTCTCCAGCTCTTATTTAGAAACTAAACATTTCTTTAGGTATAATTTGTATGAGATTTGTCAGCTGATTATCGGGGTACTCAGAAGCTTCACTTGGCAAGAGAAAGCAAGGTAGGGTGGGTAACCTGGACCAGAGAACACACGTTTAATTATACCAAGCAGGGAGATGCCAGAAACAGTAGAACTGCAAGTTTCAAAAGGAATGCCGTGATCAGAGACTGCTCGAGGGACAGGTTCACCCCTTGAGGATTTCATGGATTTGGTTGATTACAAGAACAGAGGAGGGAGAAGAGAACACAAACAGTGAGCGGTATTTCATAAAACCCCTCTGTGAATAAAGACTTCGCTAGGAAGAAAGATTTCAAGGCAGGGAGGGAGGAAGCCAGCTTGCGCATTCCTGCAGTTTTCAGACAGTGTTGAGCTTGCTCACCTTCCGCTCCAGCCTGACCGGCAATAACACAATTCTTTAGACACGTCTTTTTCTTTTAATTTTTTTTTCTATCCCCAACTAACAGTTTTCTTTGTTAGCTCTCTATCTTGTTTTCTACTCTGCACTTCCTTTCCCATTTTCTCCTCCTCCTTTGGAAGTGTTTACTCTTGCTGTTCTCCACCTCTTGAGTTCTATGCAAACTGACTTACAACTTTTCTTGTTTTTTAACATAAACACTGAAAAACGACACATTCCCTCCAAGATCCATTTTAGTTGCATTCTAAATTTTGGTATGTGGTTTCTTTGAATTTGATCAGCTCTAAGTACTTTCTTGCTTACACTGTGATTTTACTTTAAATATTGAAATAATAAAATATGCAGTTTTCAAAATGGATTGGTAACTTGCCTGGCTATTGCTTTTTAAATGTTGTTTCATTCCAGAATGCAGTCTATATAATACTGGATTTCTTTTTATGAAATTTGTTGGGAATTGACTTTGGCCTAATATGTGATAAATTTTTATAAAAGTATATAAATGTGCTTCAAAAGTAATCTGTGGTGGGCTGTGTGCAGATGCCCTATATGTGGCAGTTGTTCCCCAAAGGGGTCAGGGCTAGAGTTTTCTACTCCATGGTATGGTGAGTGGGCAGTACACAGGAAGTGAATGCTCACTTTGGTTTAGCACATGTCATTATCTTTACTTATGTATGATACAGACTGACGAAAGCTATTTCATTGAATCCCAGGTTAATTCATTGTGGGATCCCTTATGATTTTGTATGCCACCAGGGAAAAATATTGCCCATTAAATATGTCACACTATTGACTTTCTCAAACATCTTACTTTCAGAGATGGTACCATGGAGGGGAAATGTATCTTAGAATTGGTGGAATATGATATTTTGTCAATAATAATTACAGAACTTCTCATAATCTCTT
This sequence comes from Ctenodactylus gundi, assembly GCA_004027205.1. Classification (NCBI taxonomy): domain Eukaryota; kingdom Metazoa; phylum Chordata; class Mammalia; order Rodentia; family Ctenodactylidae; genus Ctenodactylus; species Ctenodactylus gundi. The sequence goes on along the minus strand of PVKB01000745.1, from coordinate 365,383 downwards.
ATGCAACTCCCAAATTTTGGACCCTATTTAGAATGTAATGCTGGACCTTGGCTGTGTGTGTTTCCATCAGACTATGCTTAGTTTGCATTGTTCAAATTAATTATATCTTTCTAATTCTTTTGGCTGGCTGACCTATTAATTACTGAGAGAATTATACATTAAGTCTCTTCTTATTTATCAATTTTTCTTTGTATATGCTGAAGGTATGACATGAGCAGAATTATGATACCCACCGTTCCTATTAATATTATGCAGTGGTCATGTTTATGTCAATATTTTGGGCAGACCGGTTACTTCATCCAATATTAATCTAGTCACATGAGCTTTCTTTTGATAGTTGCCTTATTTAACTTTTTTTTAACTTCTATTTTCAATGTTTCTGTACCTTTACACCTCATTGAATACACATTTTATTGTTGATAGCATATGGCTGGATATTTTTAAAACACACAGTATAAATCTGTTTTTATTAGCTGCTGAGTTTGTTCCCTTACAGTTGGTTAGCTTATGGATTATTTGGGTTTATCTTGTATTTCTTCCATCTTACTATGTGCTTACTTCAGAGTTTTCTAAACCATAGTTTCAGAAAAACATTTTTCTTCACTTATTCTCCAAACAAGGAAATTCCAAACTTAAAGCAAACATTCTTTAAAATACTTAGAGATAAAAATAAGAGAAAGTCAATTGCACAATATCCAAGAAAAACAAATCAGCACTAATCCTCCAAAACATATTTGAAAACATAATTTTATGCATGCGAGGGTTATCAAAATAGAGATGTTGGCAAATTACTCTGATTTCAGCTCATAAACAGTATTTGAGATCTGAGTTCTGCACTCTGATATTCCTGAGGTTTTTTGCCCTTTTTAAACGACACTACATTAAACCACAGGCAAACTTGTTAAAGTAATAATAATAAAAAATATCAAGACATTATTTTAAAAAACCCTCCACAAGCCTTGAATTTTGTATGGCTCTCCTGAGACTGGTTAATAAATACAAGAGAATGATTTGTGGCTGGTGTACCAGTTGTTTGTAAATGAAAGGGTAGGTTTTCAGGTTACTTGAAAATAGATTATTCTTGGGAAGAGTCTAGGTACTCTCTGACCTGAAAGGCGATCTTATTTCTGTTCGGTGGAAGTTGTCCAATGTGGACGGCGCTAGGAGAGCCTGGTTCAAGTATCACCAACAATGATCCCTCAGATTTATTTTCAAAACGTCAAAGCCAAATTCGCTTGTTAGACTGTGGATGCCTGGTGCCTTACTTGTTCCCGGACACACTGTCAGGTCTGCAGTCACAGGCGCAGCATGGGAAGGAGCCTGGAAGCTCTTCTCATCCCACTGCCTGCCACCTGATGCACAAATACCATTTACATAATTCTATCAAGCTTGCAAACAATCCTAATAGGAGCTTCCACCCCTCAATCAGAAACAAACACATCTCTAAGAATTCAGTTCTCTGCCTGTTCTACTTCTAGGATCTGTACAATAAGTAATCTACAGAATCGGTATGCGAAGGTATAGATCTACTTGTTTCAGAGCAGCCTCTTCAATGCAATCTCCATGCTAAATATGTCTCCAGTCTAAAGAGCTCCCATTCTATATCCTATATAATATAAACTACCATATTTGGTAGTATATTTTTATACATTCCATTTCTCTAGGCCCTCCCTAGAGAAGACCATTTGCACTGTATAGAGAGCTTAACTTCACCCATGTAAGTCCCATCAGGTCCTTAGTTTTAAATACTACACTTCAGTTAGTGTGGCCAGAGGTCTGACTGCCTTTAAAAATCATACCACTGTGCTAACTTACAGAGACCACAACATCAGTGCAAGAACACTAACATTGGACATCTACTGTGTACCAGGGTCTGTGCCAGCGATCCTAGTTCATTATTTTAGTTTAAAGTTAAATCTAGTAGTAGAACCAGAAATTTTAGCTGTATCGATTTGATTCCAAAGACCATGCCTATTTCCATTTTTTCCTTTCCAAGTAGAACTTGTCCCATGTTTTGCTAAGCCACAAATTTCAAAGGACTTACCACTTCCAGTTACAGCAATATAAACTAGACACCTGGCTATCCTTCTTCAAGGTCAAGTATGAAGTTCTAGTAACCAGTCTGGATTTGTGTGTTCCTAACTTAGGTTGAAGGAACAGAATTGAACTGATGTAGAAAATGGCTGTGGGAAGTTGTCCTGGACAGAACTCTATAGATAGTGGTGGGAGATGATGATGCCTGCTCTCCTTCTGTGGCCTTTTATCATTAGTCACTCTATAAGTGGTTCATCGAATGCCCTCCTGAGGCTTCCCTCACCCAGGCAGACTGCACTCCTTTGGCCTGGGCTGGTGGGATCCAGATTAGCTGTCTTGTTGGCTTCCAGCATTGAGCTGCTGATCCTCAGATTAGAGAACTACTCTGACTTTTGATCCAGTTGGATAGGCTATTTCTAGATCCACTTCCTAGGTCTGCATCCCTGGCATGGGATTATGTAAAGCTGGCACTCTTTTGAAGAGATCTTTGACTATTCCCTGCATGGAACTACTGGTTACATATACTTTCTCACCCGACAGACATGTTCCTCTTGCCTTATGCTCAAAGTCCTTGGATGTGAAAATCAGACTGTCGAGCACCCTCTTCAGAGGCCTACCCTCCAACCAGCCAAGAGCCTCCTGTTCTGATCCTATGTCATTCTGTCTCTCTTCTGTTCCTACCAGAAGGTGCCATTGCGGTGTCAGGATGAGCCTTCATGGGGTTCATTCATTCATTCATTCAATCATCTGTTATTTTCAGAGAAAATATTACAGATATAGAGCCAAGATATGTGCAGATATAGAGCCCAGGTTGGGCTGTATTGGGGAACAAGACATTGTGTGTCTTACTTCAAGAAATACATGGGCTCTATGTTCTAGAGATGCTGCTCTTTCTGGTGGCTATACTTCAGTGGTTTCCAAAGTTATAACCTAAGTGGCCAGGTGGAAGCCTACCTTCTCAAGACACCTCAGGATCTATGGAGTGTTAGAACCAATACTGATGGGGAACCTCAAAACAAACGAATAACAAGTTTGTAGCTCACCAGGTCTCAGAGTGACAGGAGAACATGAAAGGTCTTGAAATATGGAGAATTTGAAGAACAAGCTTTGTCTTTGATTGGTAGCACCAAGGTGAAATGTTCCCTAGTCTGGCCATATTGGGCTACAGTTATTCTTAAAGGCAAATTCCTATTTTTATATCCAAAACAAGGAACATATAGAATGAGTTTTGAATTTGTAATCCTGGACTCCTTCCATAAATGGTATTAGCAGAGATGCAAAAGAACAAACCATTTGTCTTCAATAAATTTTAATGGCTTTTTAAACTTTGTAGGACAAATTAGATTTAGGCTAGTAAGATGGTAAGAACCTCATGTGTTTGATATTTTTTGCCAAACTTATTAAAATGCAAAATCGTGGGTTCTCTCAAGAAATCTGACTCTTTAGAGATTTTTTGTTGTTGTTGTTAACTGTCATAGTGGTGGTATTTTGGACCCAGACATTAGGTTGGGGTGGCTGGTCTCTCTGTCTTATTCTAACATTTGCACAGACACACACGAGTAGATCCTGATAGATTTTCTCAACCTCAACACAAATGTTTTAGAAAAATCCCAACAGTTTTAGGGAAAGAACAGTCTGAATTCATACAAATCTGAAGGATTAGATGGTTTAAAAATCCTTGGGAAAGGAGCTGGCACCAGGTGCATCGCCATCTTCTAGAAGCAGCATGTGGTGTGGCATAGCTGAGGTGGCATAGCTCCTCTGCATAAGATGGTACTTATGGTGGTATACCTCCAAATATGCTCAGTGGGACAGAATATTTTAGAGGTAATTGGAATTTACATGAAAATAATGTATCTACTTTAGTAAATACGTGTTTTAATTCAGGCTTCCAAGGAGTATAAATATTCCTTTTATGTTACAATTTACGTGATTCATTCACTGTGAAAAACGTTTTTTTTTTTTTTTTTTTAAGTAGTAAAGAGAGTCCACGACTCAATCTTGTTTGGTCTATCACCGAGTCTGATTTCCTGGAGGTTTCTTGCTCTGGTTATTCTGCAGGCAATATCTTCCAAGTTCTTTTCCAGCCTGTTTCTAAAATCCAGGGTTATTTTGCACTCACAAGGGAGCATGCTTCTTAATCAGTGGGAAGTAACCTGTTTGTAAGCCACATGGCAAGGATAGTAAATCTTTTAATAATACAGGTTCATGTTTACTTAGCATGGGAAAAGAACAAAGTCAATAAGCTAATAAATGTCTATTATTTTTGATAGATTATTATAGACTTCAAGTCTTTTAATCTTTATTATGGCCATGAAAGAGACAGGATCTGAGACAGGATAAGTTAACTTGCCTAAGATCACCCAAAAAAGTGGAGAGGTTAGGGATGTGAAATCAGGATTTATGATTCAGTGTGTAGATGTTTTTTGTTTTTATTTCTGTGTTTTGTTTTTTTAGACAGACTGGCCTCAAATTCATGGCAATAACTTCTTCCTCAGCCCCCTGAGTGCTGGGATCACAGGCATGCACAACCACATCTCGCTTATATGAGGCTGGGAGATTGAACTCAGGGCTTTCCACTTGGTAGGCAGGCGCTTTAGCCACTGAGCTACACACTCGGGCCCTGTCCTATAGCTGTAATGCTTCCACGATGCTATAATCATAGTGCAGTGGTTATTGTTTAGAAGTTTCTGGGTGAGGTTTTAGTGAGCCATCTCTTCATTTAAAAAGCATTTCCCTGGACAGTGACATCATCTTGCTCTTCTCAAATTCATTAATTTTTTTCTCAGCCAGGTTGTTTTTGATATAAAATTAGAGGAAAAAGACAGATTGTTCACTTATTTAGTGTGCATTTTGGAACCTTATCCCCAGCTTCAGGTCTTCCTCTTCTCTTTGAGGATCATGAATTTACAGCCTGACAACCAATTCAAATCAAACCCCGCTTGTAGCTGTCAGGAGTGCGTGTAAGCTGGGTCTCACTGTCACACTAAGGTGGCAATATCCAGGGCACGGGACATACCTCCTGGGAGAGGAGTAATTGCCAATCTGAGAGACGGTGCCTAAACAGAAGGCACCAGAAATTGACACAAAATGAAAAGAAAAGACCTGAGTGACAGTTCTGGGAGAGACTTGAGACATTTCCAGACCTTGCTCAGGTTGGTTTCTTTAGAGACTCCTTCAATTTCCACTTCTTCGCCTATAATTACTATTTTTCAAATCACCACTGAGGTATTGCCAACCTCAATGGAGATCTCATGACTCTTCCTAGCCCTACCTCTCCCTTCCCTCGCTGAAACCCTAAGGCACTTATGCCTGATTCACACACTCTTATTCTTTGTTACATACTATTAAATAAGTTTTTTTTTTGACTCATCTCTTTATAAAGAACTTTGTAAAGTGTAAAGAGAGAGACTGGAGATACAGCGCGAGTTCAAGGAACATTTGTTGAATGATTCCTCGGATTTCGTGCTTTTTTTGGGTAGGAAATTTCAGGAAAGCAAAATATGTTTTTATGAGAATATTCATGAACCGTTCTTGAAGGTACGAGGATTCATCTTGCTTTGTTACTATGCAAACAAGTTTTTCAATACTTCTCTTGCTATTTGTGATTTTCTCAACTCTGCCTGGAGATTGAGGAGGCAAAGGGAGGCCACTTGAAACCAAGATGGAGTGTATTTAATGTGCGGATGAGAGGATTCTGGACGCTTGACCATTTTCTATAGTCATGGAGCTCAACAGTTTACCATTTGTGTAGGAATCTTTTAGTTCTTGGATGGAAAAGTCTCTTTCCTGTAAAGGTTCATGGAATTTCTGCTTCTGGCAGGGGCAATGGTTATTCACTGTGGATCTTAAAAGCTTGCGACACAGTTGTCCAAATGGGCACCACATAAAGTGAGAGAAATCTCAGCTACATATTTTTAAATGATATTTGGTTCCAGGTGACGGACTGGGCAGGCTGCGACTGGCACTGACAAGGCTCACCCTGTGCTCAGACCTGGGAGATCAGTCTTGATCTAAAAACCATGTCTTCCAACAAACGCCAATCCAAGGTCTTACCTCACATCCTGACCACACCTTCTGCTCCTATCCCATCTGTATTTCCCTTAGTGACAGTCCCAGTCTTTGAGTTTCTATGTAGGGTCTGCTTGAGGACTGGAGTTTTACCTTTGAATATAAATCCGTCCCCCCCGCCCCCGGGGTGATTCTGGTTATCTTGTGTACCCACTTCTGATCAACTGAGCTTGATTGAGTGACACACATAGACTTCTCAGGATACATCTTATCTCAGAGAAGTCTCTTTGTTACAATGGGGTTCTGAATTGAAAGGTCAGTTTTCCTGGAAGAATCTCCAGTTAGATCAAGGATTTTGAGTAAGTTCGCTCTGTAGGACAGGTCACATTTAGGTGCACTTTCTCCCCACCACAACTTACACAAAGCACTTTGCATCTCTCACTTTATTTAATGTTCATGATATTGTAGAGGACGTTGAACTATTTCTTAGTTTTCTGGACTAGAAAACGGAAAGACTTAGGGGCTAAATAACTGGTCAAGATTGTACAACTAGTAAACAGCAGACTTATCCTCTAATTTTCTCCCTTCTCTTTTGCCTTCCATCTTCCTCCTTCCTGTCAGCTGAGGACAAATCCATCCTTCTAGTCACTGAGGCTCAACCCCCCAGGGCTATCCTTGGTTTTTCTCCTTCTCTCAAGCTCCATATTCTAGCTCTACTTTCAACATACACCTGACTCTGGCAACCGCTTCTTTCCAACTTCCTTGCTCCCTAATGGCTCCCTCAAGCCATCACCTCTTTTCATTGAGATGTTGCCAGAACCTTTCTAACTCGTCACGTTCCTTCCATCCTTGCCTGCACGTCTACCCTTTGGCTAAGCCAGCATCCAGTGTGATTTTTCAAACATAAGCCAGACCGTGTGGCTCCTCTGTTTATAAGCCCAAGTTGTTACCAGGCCAGGTCCTCCATGTTCCCAGTTATGCCCCTGCCTGCCACTGTCCTTACTCGCTCAGTCCAGAGACTCACTCTTGGCCTTCTCATTTCTCCTTGAAAACCACCGGTCTCTGGCCTCAGGTTCTTAGCAATGGGAATCTTTGTTTGAACATTCCAACTTTCCTCCACCTTCCTGATGTCTCATCGTTAACTTGCTCCCTGACCAGGTCTCTACTCAAACGCTATTTTCTTAGTGCATCCATTATAGTATCCACACTGGAAGCCATCTCCCCAGGTAATCCCAAACACTCTCATTCTGCACTACTTTTTCTGTGGTATGTATTTTCTTGTATCTGAGTATATAATTTATTTGTTACATTTACTGTTCACTATTTACACTGATCCCGAAGTGCCTCACACATTATGACTTAAAAATACTTATTAAATAAATGAATAAATTTGGATCTCAGATCTTAGAATGCCTATACTTTTTACTTCTTTTTTTAAAATAAGGATAAAATTCTTAAGTAAAAAGGGAATAATGCAGAATACAGTATAAGACGGTCCTAATCAAGGGTGAGCTAGGGAAGACTTTGATATACAATCTGATGAGGGCAATGTAAAATGAAAGTGAGTTGGTCAGATGTTCTGGGATTTTACTGGGAGTTCTTTGAATTTTGCAGTGCATTGGTAAGGGTATTCTTTCCTTTTTACTGAGAGGCCCAGGTTTAAATCCATAACACGGCACTCGTCATACCACAAGCTTAGGCCTAAGATGTTTTCTTTTCCCGTTTCCCCTACTCTGTGGTCTCAAAGGCAATGACTATTTCTCTGTGGTACGGTCAGACATAATGAGAAATACAGGTCCACACTGTTGGATCACTCAAAATCTGGGAAGAATCTGGAATGAAGTTGTTAGATTTGGAGTATTTTAATAATTTCCTGCAGGTTGGTAGGCTCCAAAAGAGTCAATTTCCACTTGAGAAAGTTTCGCTATTTCTGCATACAATTTTCAAGTTTGGTGGCATCCTATGTGAACACCCGGATTTGAGGGTTGACCAGATGTCTGTGACATGAACCGTTTTTTTTTTTTTTTTTTTCATGCTGGCACTTTTCTGTGTGACAACCTTAGTTTCTTGCGTTGATCAAGTTAAACTTTTCCATCACCTGTATCCCTGACACTGACTTGGCTTGCTCAGCTTTTCAGAAAATTGATTTGCTACTAGTATAGAATGAAAATTAATGATACAGGGAATTAAGAATTAAGAGGCCTGGCTTCCTATTCATATATGAGATAACTTGTTTTTATCTTATCTGGCCTTAGGGCATGCTGCTATTGCTAGTCCACCTGACATGATCTTAAGGATACAGTCCTAATTATCAACATGTTGTCCAGAGGCCAATTAGGAATTGACCATTGCAACTACCTAGGCTGAGATCAGGCCAAACACATTAGTTGCTAGAATGCTCTAAAAGTATGCTTGGCTACATAAACTGAGTATCTAAAGGTTGTTTTGGAAATGTTCTTGTTAGAGGCTGAGTTCTTGAACTAAGCCCTGATTGCTGAGCTCTGAGATCCTGACCATGGGCATCAGCAACTATGGAGGCTGACAAATTCCCAGCTAAAAACTCCATACCACAACTGCCCGAAGCCACCAAAGCCAGCGCTCATGCCACAGACTTTGTTCCATCAGTCTAACATGAAGTGAAGGAACTAGTGTCCTTTAAGAGCTCTGGATCTCCATGTGATATTACGTACAGCTAGAAATGAAAACCACCTGACAATGAAGGATCCAGAGAGGACTATCTGAGGAGCTTTTAGAGAGAACACAGCTGCCTGTCTCACTCTCCACCTCTTTCCTGCCTTCCTGTTCTCCTCCTGTTTCATCAGTTTTCCAATTTCACCTGGATTATTTCCACAATCATATAAATAAGTTTCAATACCTCTTAGCCCAAGTAAAAGGTCCCCTGTAAATTCCAGTGCCCTCCAGCCAATGTCCATTTTCCTGCTTCTTTTTAAAGAAAAAAAAAAATCCCAAGACACACATGATGAATATAGTATTCACCCACCCTCACTGTTGCCAGATACAGCCCACCCTACCATCTGCCGGCGGTACATTCGGGGTTCCCCCAACACAGAAACAGGGAGGCTGGAGGAGCCAACATAGACACCCAGACACACTCCAGGGTATTGCGCACCCTTGGCGGCCAGCCTAGCAGTGCTGGATTTCAAGCCAGTGAACAGAGCAACGAACAGAAGACATCACAGGGACATATATCTAGAGAAGATCAGTGTGTAAAACACATTGTTGTTGCTGAGGTGAATGACAAGGAGGTCTCTAGTCAAGAGTGACAACTTACACAGTGTGTGGTGGTGATGATGACTGAACTGGAGATGAAGGACAGGCCATCATTCATGCTGACCTGGAGTGCGGCCTTCCTGTAATGACAGCAAGGGAACAGAGGTGCTCAGCATGGTGTGCAACGGGTCTCCTATGGGTTCTGTTCTTACCTATCCTTGTCTCTATCCCAAGAGATTGTAATCTCTTTCCTGGGGGGGGGGGCTCAGTTTCCTCCTTGAAAAATTTGGAGGACAGACTCTGTCCAACTCATCTCCAACATTCTAGATAGATGTCAGGGGACACCTGGCTGGTGTGTCATGGCAAGGCATTAGGATCTCCTGGCACTGTAACGCACTCATCAAAGAGTTGCTTGTCATGTCAGAGAAGGACAAAGACCTCTTAGAAAGTGATCCAAGTCAATGGGGAAATACTGAGCACCCGGAAGTTTGGGGTTCTGCCCTTATGACCTAGACTTTCAGCAATCTGATGGCAGGGGCTTTGTTACTAACAGCAAATTCACAGAGGTACAGCAGCACATTAACTCATTTGCCTCCTACCTCCTCATATCTATAAGAGCTCACTGAAACAGGAGCTCACTCGGTAGCAAGGGATATGGAAGCCGGTTTAGGATATCCAGAGAGTTACGAGTGGGTGTCAGGCACCCAAGCTGGAGGTCTTATAGCAAGACCAAATGGCTGAAATCCAAATTTAGATGAAGAATTTCAACTTTCTTTAAAACCACCATCCTGTCTCCAGTCTGTTATGGTTTCAGGGAGGCCATTTTCCATTCTCTCCACTAACACCACCTCTCTCTTCTCCTGCCTGTCCTTCTCTTACTCAGGGTATTAAACTCTCTTTCTTCTGTAGAGTATTTTGATCATATTGCATGAGCACTTAGTATAATGGCACCACCGTGACTTATTTCCCCCAAGTTGGCTCAGGGAACCTCAGATGAACACTCGTTGTTCCAAAGGAACCCTTAAGGTGACGTTGGAAGTCTGAGTTGGAAGTCATGGTCTGTCATGAGCTAACCAAGGTTCAGCTTCGCCTTTCTGGACATATTTCTGAGCTTTCCTGCCTCTAGGAAGGAAATCAATCATTCTGTGGGGCGCTTCTGATGATGGAGTAAGGTGATCTGTATATGAGAACTTTCTGAAAAGTAAATGTGATTAAGTCTGACAGAACTGGGTTTGAGCCTAGGCTCTTTCACTTTCTACTGTGTGACCTTGAGTGAGTTACTCAAAAGCTCTGAGCCACAGTTTTTGTGTCTGTGTGATGAATGTCAGGTCCACAGGGCACTGGGAAGGATAAGGAGACATATGCTGCGTATCACTTATCTGGAGCCTTGTTTGCCAAAGGCATCAATACCTTTATTACTGAGGGAATCAAGGGAAAATCCTCAGTATGATAATGAAGAAAGACATTTTCTTTTCCCTTTCCCCCCATCTCCTTTCTCCTTTCTGGTTGAGAGGCAAAGATGCTGGTGAACTTACATGCCAACTTCTTGTAATATAGGTGCCGGACACAGCAAGTAGGTATCTTCCACAGCAAAGGGCTTCTCATCTGTAAAAAAGAAGTCACTTCATGAGAAGGAATGAGGCAAGGTTATCATTTCAAATTCAGTGACTTCTCCAGACAGTCAAGGCCAGGGAGACTCAAGAAAAACAAAAGCAAAAATACCTTTCTGGAATAAAAATTTCTCTTGCGCTGTAAAACCCATTAGCAGTGAACTTGGGCTCCGGCCTGAATACCTCTCTTGCCCTCTGTCCAGTTGACATCCAGAGAGCAAGGACAGGCTAAATTCTTAGGATACAGCTTGAGGTTACTTTACCCTCTGGCATAAATACAGGGAAACAAAAAAAATACTAGGTGATGCTAAGGAGATTGTTTAACCCCAGTCTGAAAGAGAAGCCAACTTCATGGATAAAGTTTGCTAACAAAGACAAGAAGTGGCTAAATCAAACGATCACTGGGCTTTAAAATGTAGGAAGTTTCCTGTACACAGGGATGCAGTCAGGTTACAAGCGAGTCTAAAGAGGACTGTGCTCGCACTGAGAGATGATGGGGATGCGTATGTGATGGACCAACCATCAGGAGCAAAGTCAGGGCAAACAGAAGTCCATCCGAGGGCGTTAAGTGGTTAAGCAGGACTTGCAAAGATCAGTCCAGAAAGAAGTTAGGTCCATGTTCTCTGAGTTGCCTGAGAAATCTGGACATAGTTCTTGAAGCTATGAAAGAACATTGAATACAACTGAAGTGTTGAATTTGGAGGAGTTGGCAGGTGTGACCGAGGAAAACGGATTGCAGAGGAGGATCCTGGAGGTGGAAAAGTTCTTGTTTTCATCATAATGAGTGACCAAGACAAAGCTTAAGTGGCTTTAATGTCAAGGTCCTCAGGAGCTTTACTGTATTCCAGGGGAGCCAGAGGCAGGGCTGAGAAGTTAGTGTATGAAGTACATAATAATCCTTCCTTGTGCCTCTGTGTTTATTGGGTACACAAGCCATGAAAAAATTGTGGTAGGATTTGTCAGTGAAACAAAGATAAATAAGACCTATCATCCTAACCAAGGCATGACTATAAATACCCACTAGTAGAAAATACAAAAGAACACATATATTTTTTGGAGAATGATATTCTTCTATTACTCTTTGGTGAGAAACTGACGATTTTGATATGTGTAGGTTATGACTGCAGTATACAGTTGGCACTAAATGCTTGTTGAGTGGAAATTAGGTGCCCTGTATTCTCCATGCTGGGATTTATGGGGCAGAGGCACCTGGGATGGAGGTTGAGGACACACCGGCGTGTTGGGCCCCGTGTCCTCATTAGAACGAGGAGGAGGAAGAAGACAATGTCCAGGGAGATCTTCCACGTTGAAAGGCCAGGAGGTTATTCTGAGCCATTTGTTTGTTTATTAATTCATACATTCATTAAACATTTACTGAAGTCTTCTATTATAACTAGAGCTATGGGCTTTGAGAAAGAAAGCAAGGCTCCTGATTTCATTTATAGGAGCTGTAGGAGAAACAGCTATTTAACACATTCATTTTATTAAATCATATGTTGTTTAAGTGTGTACTATGTGCCAAATACCGCGCTAGGGTTTGCAATGGACAAAGCAGACGGAGCACCTCACCCCAGGGGCCGACTTGCTGGTGACCTACACATTGGTATTAATGCTAATTATGATGGCCACACCCAAGGGGAAGAGGGCGGGATCAGGAAATGCTTCCAGAGCAAAAGCTATTTAAGCTAAAAATTTGACGCCAGGGAAGGAGAAAGGTAAGTGGGAAAGGGGGGTGCACTGCAGAGAGTCCAGGGCAGGAAGGAGCCTACATCTTGGGAGAAGTAAAAAAAAAATCATCGAGAATATTGAATTCGAGTGAAACATACGAGGCCTCAACTGGAAGAGGATGGATGTACGGGATGGGGATGGGGTGTCATGTAAATGGAGAAGCCTGTGATGACAGTAGTGGACCATGCAGCATCCGAACAGATCACGGCCATTTCCAAGATACTTTGCTGTCTATTGAAAATAATGGCAGCCAATGTCACCTGACACACATTACGTGGGTGCTCTCTAGGTACCTCAGAGGCATTACTTAGCTATGTCTAAGCATCGCGCAGGGCTATCAGTGAGAGTTCCTATTTCTTTGATTGAAAAGATGAGGAACATTGTGAGATTAAGCAATTTGTCCAATGCAGTCTGGCTGCAGAATCCATGCGCTTAGCTAGCAGACTCTCCCACCATCCTTGATAAAAGCCACACTTTGGAGCTGGGGACTTAGTTCAGTGGTCAGAGCATTGGTCTAGCAAATGTAACAAGTGCAAGGCTCTGTGTTTGACTCCCAAACACCACTTAAGTCAGGTGTGGTGGCACATGCCTGTAATCCCAGCACTCAGGAGACTGAGGTAGGAGGATTGCCATGAGTACAAAGCCAGTATGGGCTACAGAGTGAGTTCAGGACCAGCCTGGACTACAGAATGAGACCCTGTCTCAAGGAAAAAAAAAAAAAAGCCAGCTTTGTTTCCTCCTCATGATAACTTTATAAATAGGACTGAAATCATCAGCCTCATTTTTTTTTTCCGATGCAAAATGGAATGGCTCAGAGACAACAGTGACATCTGGTTGCCTAGCAAGTCAGAGGGAAAATGCCAGGACTTCTGAGGCAGGAAGACCACAAATTTGAGCCCAAACTGGACCACTCAGTGACTTAGTAATACCTTGCCTCAAAATCAGAAATTAAAAAACGCAGATGTAGCTCAGCGTGAAGGCCCTGGGCTCAATCTTCAGCATGGGGGTAAAAAAGAAAAAGGCCAGTACCAGAATTGGATACTTCCACGTGATTCTTGCTAAGAGACTCTACTCCAGGAAAATGTTGCATTACACAAACCAGGCTCAGGATAGGCAAGGTTGACTGGAACGTGTATGTATTTCCTCGTGGCTGCAGCTTGCCCATGGCACATGCACTAGCATTACCTAGGAGTGCACGCCCTGCCCAGACAGCCAACCCACAGAGCCAGGGGACAGCCACAGAGCGGCCGCAGGAGGTCTCGTGACTCCAGGCTGCATTCTGTGGGCAGAGCTGGGTCACAGGGAAAAGGGCGTCTGAGGCGGCACAGGGCAGCAACACCGCCCAGCGCCTACGAGGGCTGCAAGCACAGGGCTTCTGAGCACATCTGCTGCCTTCCCTCCATCCCAGCTGGGGAGGATGAGGAGGAGTGCGACCTGCAAGAGCTGACATTTTCCACCTTCTCCCTCTTCTTTTTTTCTTTCCTACCTGGGAGACCAAATGTTTTGGGGGCAAGGCAGAGGATAACTCGCGGGGAGGACTTTGTCAGCGTTGTAGGACAGCTCTGCCACCTCTCCTGACAGTTTGTCAGCCTCCAGACCCTGTGGGCCTGCTCTGCAGAGCTGGCATTTTCTTCTCAGAGAGGGAATGCTTGGTTTGGAGCCTGTTTTTACTTTACCACAAAAATGAATGGCTTCCCCCCAACCCCCACCCTCTAAACAAAGAAAGGCCATTTGGTTTCCATAACTGAGATCATCTGACTCCTTCCTGGAACGTCCACTTGGGAAGCAGAGCACAAAGTCTCCCTCAGCTGGCCTCGGCTGGACCATGCCTAGCTCAGGGGCCACACCAGCCTTGCTGTAACCTCTGCCACAGCCACTGTGTGCTGATGAAGGGCCGTAATCCTCTCTGAGGACAACCAGAGCCCCTGCCTCTCTGTCCTCCCTGCAGCCATTTCACTGCTCATTAGTGCTGAGTGGCCAAAGGAAATGGAGACCAGCTTGAGCCAGCCTCTTGGGCTGTTGTCTGCAACTGAGGAGGAAATCAGGCAGCAGTGGGAATTTGTGACCAAATGTTTCACACAATTTTCTTAGCTGATCTTGAATTATAAATTTCCTAGTCAATTTCCAGAGGTATTTCAGATCTCTGTACCTATCTATGGCGTAGATTAACCTGAAGCATCTGTCTGGCGTGAGTCTGATAGTCAAACAGCAGCTTGATGTAGAACTGAAATCAGGATTCGGGAATCATGAGTGTCATTACATCATAATGACAAATACCGCAGGCCCAAGAGGTAGGCATGCTGGAAGGGGACTGGGAGCACACAGGAAGCAAGGGGCACTCTGGGGCGTGTCAGATCCAAGTTACAGGGCTTCGTCTTACTACTGTGTGCCCAGGGAGAAGTGGGTACCCCATGATGTGGATCACATCCCTGCGCACAGTTGTTCAGAAAACAGTAAGAGTGTGTTAAAATCAGAAGTGTGACTCTTGGCACTCACACAGGAGTCTGCTAACGTTGCTTCAAATATCCACATCTTTAAAGTAAGCAATGTGAGTGTGTGATGTAAAGTCAAAGGAATTGATGATTATAATTTTCACATTTGATTGCTTAATTATGTTGTTCTCTCCAAGGGACATTTTTTTAGACACCAAGAACTCCTAAGAAAATTTAAAGTTTTAGAGAATACGTGTTTACATAGATACCCACATGTACATAGACACACACAAACACACACACACATACTTTGATTTTGTCTAACACTATATAAATATGATCTCATTCAATTGCTACCATTGACACAGTTTGGGAAACTGAGTCTCTGAGATGGTAGTTCATTGAGTTAGTGCTGCACCACTAGTGTCAGAGCGGAAATGAGAACCTAGCACCCAGGTTTTGTTGAAATGACTTGCCCAAGGTCAATCCACTAAGTCTCTCTACGTAGCTATAAATATTCCAGAAACTGAGCTCTTTGTACGGACCACCTTGCAGATGAATGGACAAGACCTTCAATGGGCGAAGCTAGATATCAGCAGGGGGCATATAATCTAGAGGAGAATACTAGGCTTGAGGAATTATATGCCAACTTTGAAAGCCTTCTGAGAAGACCTGATCTAACAGAAACAAACACATACCCTAGAAGAGGGATCCTGAAGACCCGGATGTAGAGTGGTTCCAGTTTGTGGCCTTGGAAGGACAGAGCTCCTGGATAGAAGAGCTGTGAGCCCCACCTTTTGCCAGTTCTCAGAGGGGCAGCATTCCCCTTCTGTTGCTCACCATTTCAAAGTTATCCCCCAATAACCTATTGCATAACAAGTTCAACCCCCCACTCCTTCCCCCACTCCCCTATCTCCCATCCTTAGAGAACGGTCCTCAACTAAACTGGTTCTTAGTGTCAAAAAAGTTGGCGACCATTATTTTAGAACTATACACCTAAATGTACATGTGCCCAGGTTTAACTTTGAAAATATGTGATCCTTTCAGACTGGTAAAAAAGGAAGTTCCAAGAATTTTCCTCTGTAGTTTGGGGACTATCTAATGAATTTGGGATAAAACTGGGATTAAAATTTATTAGCCAGTTTATACACCAATCAGGGTGAGGCCTTTTATAGGGCTGATTAAATAATTCAAATACTTTCCAAGTCTTGGCAATCTTTTCTCGATATAAATATTTATTTCTGGCAAAAGGGAGAAGAAAAATAACCCTTAGTCCTATCTGGGGCAGTTTGTTGAAACCCTCCAATAGCTGATGTAAGCCCCAAAGTAGAGTTTACATTCTTGCTGTGACGTCTGAATTAGGTAGTGGGAGAAACAGTCGAGGTTTGGGACTGAAGCAGCTTGCCCTGTTGTTTCTCCCAGTGCCCCCAGGGTGCAGGAAGCATTTTCATGAGGTCTCAGAGCCAACTGTAACTGTTTAGCACCAAATTATCAGTTGGTCTGGGAACGTCATTCCAAACTAAGGGCCAACAGACAAGCTGAAGTTTGTCTGGATCTCTCTTCCTTTGCATTGCCTTCAAAAGTGACCAGCTCTAGGAAGTCAAGACTTTTTAAATATTGTGCAAAAAAAATTCAAAATCCAATTATATCCAGTAGGATTTCAAGGGGGTGCAATTCAAAGTAGCTGGGTTGAGTCATCTGGAGTCATAGCCAGAAAGAAGGTGACTGATTATCCCACTGGGACTGCTTCAGTGGTTCCTAAATGTGGGAGCTTTACCGCATAATTCAACGAGACCATTGCTGAGAGTTGAAAGGAACTTACATGTATTGGGCAGTTTTGTGTGTCAGGCCCTGGACTGGAAGGCTTTCATGGATGGGTTTGGTAACACAGCAAGGATTTGTTGACAGAAGACATTAAAGGCTACACCAAGGGACAAAGCAGAGATTTTGAAAGTAGAGAATGGGTTTTACTTGGAAAGACTCAACAGAGATTGTGAAGTCAGGAAAATGAGAAACAAGAGTCAAAAAAACAAAATAAAACAAACAAACAAAAAAACGGAGAGGGTATTTAAGTACAAGTAGGTTGGGTCAGTTTGGGAAAAATGTTTAGAGCATAATTTATCCACTGTAAAGTCTTCTTAGGGTTAGTTGAAGCCAGAAGTAATGCCTGTAGAGTGGCGGAATCAGGCTGGCCACATACTATTTCCCTTAGACATGACTCTCCCTCCCTTCCCTGGCTAGTTGCCATGAGATGATGGGATGAGGTTGGCCTACGGGTTACAGGTAAGTTCCCTGGGTCCACACATGACCATGTCACCAGTTCCTGTATGCTGCTGGTAACCACAGTGGGTCTTTTTCCCGTCTTGTTTTGTGGGGCACATTGGAGTAGGATGGAGAACAATGAGCACGTGACGAGCTCACGCTATGGAGATCCAGTGGCACCATCACCTACAGGCAGTGCGTTCATGGGCAATGCTTCTCACTCTGTCTAGAACTCACAATTATCACCTAGAAGATGGGAATGATACCTCACGAACTGCTGTAAATTTTAATGTGATAATGTGTTCAACAGTCATCATATGTTAGCTGTTATTACTAAGGTGGGGAACTATTGGGCTCATTGCCAGCGAAACACAAGGTGAAACAATGTGGGTTAAATGAGTGGGCCTTGCAACTTGTCTACTAGGTTATGTACAGGTATGACAAGAAGCATGTCACGTATTCATTTAGGAACTGGTGCAGTGATTCTCACATGGTATTTGTCTCTCCGGGGACAATTGGCAATGTCTGAGACAGTTTCGGCTGTCACAACTGGAGGACAAATGCCATTGGCATGTACAATGCACAGGACCCCGTCCTCCAACAAAGACACCCTGAACTCATTATGTAACTTACATGCTGGGCTAGAACTCAAGGCAATCCTCCTGCCTCAGCCTCTTGAGTGCTGGGATTATAGGAGTGGGCCACCACACCTGGATTCCTTTTTTTTTTTGTTGTTGTTGTTTTGTTTTGAGACAGGGTCTTGGTAAGTCACCCAGGCTGGGATTGAATTTACAAATCTCCTGTCTCAGCTTCCCAAGTGTTGGGTTTCCAGGCACATGCCATCACGCTTAGTTATGCCTCGTCATTCTGAGTTATACAACGTGACATCATCTTCACATAACACCAGATCCCTGGGATGCATCTAAATCGCATTAAATACCCTGACCAACACAAGCAACACTGTAACCCACAGCAAGGGAAAGGATGGCCTTTCATTTGGGAAGACTACCATACTCCTTCCTCTGCCTTCCTTCCCCGCCTGACCAGAGACACAGTAAGCAACCCTGGGGCCCAGAGGTTTTCTGAGAAGAAGTGTTGATTCTGGGTGATGGGTCAGAGTTTTAAAATCAAACACACTGGATCTTTCACCTTTGAATGAGTGTTAATTCTCTTTCCCTTGGGAAATTGAACGCTCTTTTTGGAACGAAAATTCCGTTTGATAAATTATCTTCAAAGGAGCAAATTTTACCCTTTGGTAGCGTACCAATATTAAACCTGCCTGAGCCAGGTGAATAACATTTGAAATCAAGCTAGAGAGAAACTTTTTGCATCAAAAACTAAAGCGTGCCTATGAAACCATGGAACTAATGTCTCTTATGGCCTGTAAATCAAATTTTAGAGAGTTCATAAAAATCACTTTCTTCTGTTTGTTGCCGTATCTCACGTCTCCACGTAACACCAGGATGGTCTAGCGTGTTTCATTACTGAATTAGTAAACCGTTCATTTTTTATTTACTGTGCAGAAAATGGATACTTTCTGAATTCATATCCCAGTGTCTTCTTTTTAGCATTCTAATCTCTCTGCAAATGGATTTGCAGTTGAAAGTGGATCTTTTCTTGGCAGAATGTACTTAATACTGGAAAAAGTGCAGCCAGAATAAATAGAGCTTGTGTGAAGATTTCCAAGATATTTTTTTGGCCAGCATTGAGTTCAGCCTGGTGATTAGAGAATCAACCAAATGCTACATTTAAGATGTATGCCAGGCCTAAATAATTACCAAGAGTTTTTACAATAAAAATTAAATATTAGCGGGTTCTTTTCTTATTATACAAGAAACATATCATGGAAGAAAATATAGATGAGCAGAAAGAGGCAAATATAAAATTTATTAACGTTTTGATGTATGTCTTTCAAGTCTTTGCGTGTAAGTGTGTGTTGAGAAATGTAGCCTTGATATACTGATTTGTAATTTATTTTTTTAGCATCATACCATATCATTAACATTTTCTCACACTGGGGATTGCTCTTCCATATTATTATTTTAATTACTTAGGAGTTAAGTATAATTTATCTAATGATTGTGTCTTGTTAAACACTCACGTTATCACGTAGATGGCTCTCTCCTCTCTCCCTGTCTTTTTCATTTTTCTGTCTTAAGCAATAGCGTGCTTAACATTTCACATGACCAAATCCCTGTAAACATTCCCAATCATTTCCTTTTGATGGAGTAGAAGTTGAAATGCTGGGTCAAAAAATGGACAAAAGCAGTTAATTCATTGTAAGAAGAATTGCATTTTCAAGTTTTAATGGCCTTTCACTGATGATGAATGAGAACGTTTGTTTCTCTATGTTTTTGTATTTTGGGGGAATCTTTGCCAGTTTGACACAGTAAAAATGGCAAATGATTACTTCAAGTTGCATTTCTTTGGTTACACTGAGCATTTCCCAAATGTCTACTGATCAGTTTCTCTTAAGATTTTCTTTTCAAGTCATTCGCCCACTTCTTAAACTTTTTCCATTTTTTAGAAGCTCTCTTTCTGTTGCCTACTGACTCTTTGTTATGTATATTATAAATATTTTTTCCAGTTTTCTGTCTCTTGTTTGCTTTTGGTTGAGATGGGTAACAAAAGAATTTTAAAAAAAGCTCAACGTACTGCTTTTTTTCCACCGGATGTCCTTCGATGCTTAAAAAAACCTTTGTACAACTGGAAGGTTATGCACACGTGCATTTCTGTTTCTTCCTAGAAATTCTATAGTTTCATGTTCATGCTAAAATTTGCAGCTCATCTGGAGTTTGTTTAAGTGTAAGGTGTGAGATAAAAATCAAACTTAATCGTTTTTCCAAGTAGTTCGCCAGTTGTCTCAATATCATTTTTTGAATAGTCTACTTCTTCCCCACTGATTTGAGAGTTCACTTTTAGACTAAATTCACATAAGTGTTTGGCTCTGGGTATACACTTTGTTCTAATGCTCAGCTTGCGGATTATGATGCCAGTCATACATTGTTTCAATCACTGTAGCTTTTTTTTTGTACATACTAAAATCGGCGAGGGCAACTTTCCACATTTTTCTTGGCTCTTCTTGAATGTTTATCCTTCCATATAAACTTCTGAATTATTTTGTTAAGTCAAGAAGCCTCACTGGAATTTTCATTGAGATTCTATTAAAAGTAAATATCAACTCGAGGAAAGTTGAGGTCTTTACAATACTTAATTATCGCTTCATTTATTAATAGTGATAAATGGCAATAAAGTTATACCAGCAGACAAGATGGATTGGCTGCTTACAGGTGCCATCCTTCGTTCTAAGCCCCTCCTATCATCTTTAAACACCATAACCATCCATGATACAGGTGCCATTGTTGCCATACTAACTTCTGTGTTATTGGTAGAGTAGCTGAGACTTGAAGATGTTAAATACCATGCCAGGGTCACACAGCTAGAGGTGACAGAGACAGGATGGCTTTCTCTGTTGGCCTGGCTCAGCTCTTACTCCTCCATGAGTATATGTTGCTTTTTCTCCGTATCCATCTCTCAGTATCTGATAATTTTCTTCTTATAAACGCTTACAACTTTTGTTGAATTCTTACTAGATTCTCATTTTTTGTTGCTATATTTTTTCTTGGGATGTTTTCCAACATGGTCATTGTTGAACTCTGTCAAAGCTATTGGTTGTTTTCAATGAGGTGTTTATTTTGAAAATATCCAGCTTAATAACATTATTCATCTAGCAGTTCTGTGGACTCTAGTTTTCTAAGATACAATCATCTTAGATAACTACAAAGTAATAAAGTTTTTTTAAACAGTTCTTTTGTTATAGTGCTCATGGTATTGTCACTGGTCACATATACCTGTGACTACCTGAATTCATTAAAATCAAGTGAAGTTAATTCAGTTCTTTAATCACACTAATCAGGGTTCATGTGGCTGTAAGACTGGCTAATATTTTAGAATATTTCCCTCATCTCTGCAAGTTCTATTGCGTAGTGCCACTAGAACTTTCAGGTGGACGTTCCGTAATAGGGTGAAACTACTGGTCTTGTTATTGTCTTCATAATTTTAAGGTGAATCCATCTAAATGATGATTTATTATTGGAATAATGTGACACTCCAAACCCAAATATGTATTTTTATTATGTTAGAGAAGCTTTATCTTATTCTTGGTTTTCTAAAATTTTTTAAAATACAGAAAAGATAATGAATTTTAATTCTTTCTTGGCACCAGGAAGTTTTGCTATATTAGAGGAAATTCTCTTCTTGTGTAAAAATGGTCTTACCTATCTTGGATCCTTTTAAATTCACAGATTTTTTTTTGTCAAGATTTTTATTTAGATAAACTTAGTCTCAAAATTCTGTTTTTAGTGTACTTGTCTAGTTTTTTTTAAAATCAACATTATGAACTAAAAATCTTTTTTTAAAAAAAAATCTCTAAAAAAGAGGTGAGAAAATATCAAATATGCGTAATTGTGTCCTATAAAAATGGTAAAACTTGAAATAAAAGAACTTTCGGTCTGGTTCTTCGGTCAAGTAGTGGTAGTGGTATTTCACCTTTTTTTCTCATGTATTTTATCTTAATCTAATTAAACTGTTTAGTCCATACAAGAAGTTGTACTTGAATGAACACACCTCCTCAAATCCAGAATTAATATTCTGCAAACCTGCCATTGTGGAGTGTTCTGATCTCTTTACACATGTTAAATGTGTTTATAATCTCTTTCAAATTATCTCTAACCTTTCCTTGATCATCCAGCTGTTTTTTTTTTTCCATCTGTTGCACAGTTTATTATTTGTGCTGTGAGCCTGTCTTCAGGCAGGGTTGTTTGCTGCCAGTGTCATGGGCTTGGGCTGTGGGGAAGGCACCACAGCAGGACGTACCAGGCCTCTGAAGGTCATGGGGTCAGGACATATTTGGAGATGGGTTTCTTGATTTGGTGCTTCTATTCTACACAGGTGGAATTAGATCATTTCCACGTGGACTTAGTTCCCCTTTGTGCTTTCTTGATATAATTAATGCATGGTGTGGCCCTCTGGAGACGGATTTCTGCAGAGGTTTTAGCTCTTCCCCAATGTCTTCCACAGGCCTGAGATCAGGCGCCCTGTATCTCCAGTCGTATCAATCCATCAGGCTGCAGAACCCCTCGCCTAAAGCCCCACAACTTCACTTCCTGCTTAGATTTTCATTCCTTTTATACATCCGGTACACGGCCATTTTCCCTTCTTTCCCTGGAGCAAGGCACTATGTTCCCATTTTTAAAATCATATTTTATGCTGAATTTCTGAAACTTAGAGTTACCACAGTCTAGAAATTGTTTTAGATTTCTAAGTTTTTGATTAGTTGATTTTAACTTTAAACAAAAACGAGTGGGAGAGAAATAGGTATGAACCTATGAATTCCATTTTCTGTTTATATTTATCATCAGAATATATCTAAACGATTTCTAGCTTTAGGATGTATTTGTTCATTTATTTTTTGTGCTACTGGGGATTGGACAGTTGGCACCAAGCTATATCCCCAGCCTTTTTATTTTAAAAATCATGTTAACATCTCCCACTTTTAACTGTTTTGCTTCATATAATTTGCTACTATATTAGTTGTGGATGGTCCAGAGACTCACATCATGATTCAAGTGGCTGGAGCCCCATGAGCCTTTGCTTCATTATTGAGCCCTGTGAGTCTTTTTCCAGTTAATTCCTTCTGTCATCGTTGTAGCTGTTGCAGATTATGGTGCAACACAAGGTATCCCGAGAAAGGAAATGTATAACGTAAAAATGAAAACAGACTGTCTTACAACTTGAGATCCAGAGCTAGGAAGGGAGAATGGAAATAATAAAGGATCTGAATATGTTTTATGTTACAGGGAGAAATCAGCAGAGACTGGTCCATTCATAAAGCTGATAGAAAAATGAGATGCGAATATTCTGCATTTTAAAGTTTTTCTTATCAATGCCTGTCATCCTTGAGTTCTTGGCCCTGTTATTCACGGAACGGGAATGAACAGATGAATTGGCTAACAACAGAAGGGACACGTTTCCCTCAAATTCTAATTCTCCCCCTTTGTGAGAATGTTTAAATAACTACACATTTGAGCTTAGGAGTGTTGCTTGTAGCAAACAGTAGGATCAATACACTGCCTAGGTCTTGCCTTGTCAGAATGGTGCCTGAGTGGACTCTGGTTTGGCTCAAGCCAAACACATACCCCAGTGGCTTTTAGTTCCTTTTGAGTATGAATGAGGTAGAGACATTGTACATTTGTTGGCTACTATATATTACAAAAGAAAGAGTGGAGGGGGAAAAGGATGAGCTGGTTTCCTAAGAAAATGAACAGTATTTCATGACAAAGTTGGGAAATGAACCAGAGGTCACTCTAAAACTCACAGTGCATCTGCACTCCACTTTCTGACATGTGGTCTTAAGCAACAGTTCCAGCAACGGCCTGTGCAGCGGGATCTCCTTCCCCGTATTTCCATTTGTCTCTACATAAGTTGGGTTTGAAAGCTGCCTTGGCTGGGAAGTCAATTAAACCCTCAAGACTTCTCTTCTCTTCTCTCCTCTTTTCTTTTCCTTGCTTTTCTTTCTGCCGCTCCCCCACTCTCACTCTGCCCCCAGCAGGATTTTCTGATTAGGCTTACAATTTTGGTTCAGGAGAAGGAATGGAGACTTAAATGACATCACAATGAAAGAAGCGGAAAATTCACCCTGGAGGAAGCACACAGCCAACTTTCACGCTGTCTACAGGAACATCTCAAAATGTTTTCAAACAGCACACACTTTTTGGATATGTGAGATGATTTCCAATTTGAAAGAAAGCTAATGGGATGTTTCCAATGGTTGACATTACTGCAAGGCCAGGAATTCCAGATGTTCACGAGCAAACCGCTGCCTATGTGTTTCTAAATATTCAAGTGGATCTTAAGACAGCAAGGAAGAATTTATCTCTAAATTCGCCTTTAAAAATAAGGCTCAACCTCCTTTCCTGGGGCTATAAAGTAGACAAAAAAGAGTGTGCGTGGTTAGTGTGTGGTTAGTCAGGGAACGTGCGTCTCTGGTCCTCCCTCCTCGTTCTACTGCTCAGGGCTTCTGTGGCAAATACTGAAGCATTGTGAGCACAGAGCATCATGGGAAAGGCAGGACATTGTGACTATTGTTTATTCTGTAGACATGGAGTCAATAATCCTCTGTGTGATGGTTGCCAGATGCAAATAATAACCAGGGCTCCTGGCATGTGTCCGCCCCTACTCAGCCCTCCCCTCTCTCCTGGACAGCCACATGAATCACACATGTCTTTAAATTAGGAACTTGCCTGCTGCAAATGGCTCCAGAGGTTCCAACGTTATGACAATTCATTTTTCTCATGAAATGCACTTAGTTTTATTTCCATATTCCTGTGTTTTATGTAAGGTATTCACCCTGATGAGAGCTTCTTGGCTACTTCCAGTACAAATCATCCAGATTGAAAAAAAGTTCCAGATTCTACATATGGAAGCCTAATAGTTTGGCTTTGGGTTTATTCGGGATTAATAAATTTAGACCATCTCTTTTTCATTCTTACCCTTGAGTGTCCAGGACTTTAAGAAACTGCAAGCTCCACGAGCCCTAACTAATCACCCACTGCAAGGCCAACACAATGGACATTAGCGGATGAGGAAACAGGCTCTGTGCTGCCTCCCACAGGCTAGTGAAGAGCCGCTGTCTATGGCTGGGAAGGCCGCGCAGGGCCGGGGGACTCAGGTCCACTCTTGCCCTATTACTCAAGCTGGGCACCCTTGAACATGCATCCACCCAAAGGAACACCTCTGATTGGAACCAAGGCTCTGGAGGGCCAGCTGCACCCTTGCTGAGGCCTTTTCAGGAGGAAAGACCCTTCCTTGTGGGGTCTTGTGTATGGCTGTGCTGGAAGATAGGCTGGAGATGTTCCCTCTTCCAAAGAGCAGGCTGAAGAAACCCCCCAATTCTGCAAGAACTTACTAAGCGTGACGGAGTCATTGACCCTGAAGCTGCAGAGGACTCTGTCCACATTACGGGCGTGTCGGAAGCCATTTCCTCTCACCACGACTTGAAATGACTCTGAAATGAAGAATAATGACAGGACACATTGTTGCTTGACCACTCACCATCAGCCTCCCTTCTGCCCTGATTGAGACCATGTTTTGGCCATTTCTCTAGGCCCAAAACACTCAGAAACTAGATCAGTTGGAAACCGAAAGCAATCACGAGAGTTCCTCCAGCCCGGTTACAGACTCGTCCTCACTGCATGTTCACGAGGAAGGCAGGCGTGCTGCTTCTAACCTTGAACTCCCACCTTCCTGCCTGTGTGCCTGCAGTGCCTCCTACCTGGAGCACCA
Organism: Ctenodactylus gundi; assembly: GCA_004027205.1. NCBI lineage: Eukaryota > Metazoa > Chordata > Mammalia > Rodentia > Ctenodactylidae > Ctenodactylus > Ctenodactylus gundi. The sequence goes on along the minus strand of PVKB01000745.1, from coordinate 339,732 downwards.
TCCTCCCTCCGCTCTGTCCCTCCAAATCTTAGCCATTTTTTCAAGTCCAGGCAGCTTTTAAAACAGAGAGAGTCACGGGAAGGAGTACTGTACTTCCGCTTCACTCAACTCAGATTATCTCCAGTCTGTTTTACCTTCTGTAATCCCCTGGACGGATCTCTTCAGAGCCCAGGGGGCTTAGCATTTTTTTTGGAAAAATACTATTACCTTACAGCATTCACAGCCTGTGCTGAACAACGCAGTGTGCAATTATGTAACGTCTGGTGCTGTTCTTTTAATCTCCCTCAAGTAGAGAAACAGTCCTTTAAGTCCTTTAAGTTAACAGTTCCTTAATAATAGACAGCGCTTCTCCTTAATAACAGAAGTGCTGTGGCACTTCTACTGCTGTTGGGCACACAGTAGGCTTATGTAAGATTAATTGTATAATATTTAACAATAAGCTTAAAGTCTTGTTTATCAGTGGTCAGTTGTCAGGCGTGAGCTGCTTGAACTGGTATTTGCCGTTCAGTGCAATGTTTATTTCTCTGAATAAAAGAGATGACATATTTCCCAGTCTTGCATATTAATTTTACATCAGCATAATGTATATTCAATTAAAAAGTATGAATGACTTCCTTATGATGTTAAAATGGACCATTGCTTATGATAGTCTACCAAGGGAAAAAAAGTCAACTAATTGAGGGCTTGGAGGAATGGCGCAACAGTTAAAGCGCTTGCCAAGAGAACGCAAAGGCCTGAGTTTGATTCCTCAGCACCACATACAGCCGGGTGCAGTGATGACACCTGTAATCCCAGAGGTCAGGAGGCTGAGGCAGGAGGATTGCCACGAGTCCAAGGCTAACTAGGCTACACAGTGAGTTCAGGACCAGCCTGAGCTACAGAGACCCTGCTTCAAAAAAAAAAAAAAATCAACTAATTAATTAGCTAACTGCTTAAGGATATTTGCTTAAGTTTGATGATATCTAGTGGTCACTATTCTACTTTGATTTTTATTGTCCTGCACATTAAAATCAAGGCTAGAGTAATGTTATGTGGCATATAAACAAAGCAACAGACTGAAAGAGAAAAAAATGCAGTATTTATAAAAGTAGATCTTAGACTACAAACAGCTACCCAAATGGAGACTTTTATGCAGGAAGAATGAAATTAGAGAACAGACATATGGTATTTTTTCGAAGTTAAATAAATGTCATGAGTCTATGTCACTTTCCTTCGCCAGAAACAAATTTGAAGGTCATGTTTGCCAGGATCACAAATGATGCCTAACTGCCTCCTCATTGCGTGCCAGGCCCAGCGCTAAGCGCTACACAGTTCTGATATCTTTTCACCCTCTCATCAGCCAGGAAGGCACAGATAAGAAACTGATCTGAATGAGGTTAAGTAATTTGTCCGCAATCACACAGACAGGAACTGTCAGGAATCCAGGTCTGCCAGGCACCAAATGCCCCTCGGCCATTAGCCTCCTAAACATCTTGTGAAATGGATACTCAATTGTATTGTGACAAAGGGGTAATTTAGAAGCAGAGGGTAGGATCTTTTTATAAACTCATTGTAATTTCAGGCAGGTTTTTTTATTCTGCAGAAAAATTGAAAAATTTCCGGGGGAGCCCAGAGGAACTGCACGTACGTACCCCAAGCAGTACAAGCAAGAACAGGATGCTTCAGAGGCACAGGGCCCTTAACAACAGGAACATTGAGATTTTGACATTTTCATTTGCTCACAGCCTTATAAAATTAGTGAGCAGAGAAACCGGGGCTCACATCCAAGGATTCGGTGCCTTCATTTTGAACTAGGTTAAAGTCATAAGCCTTTGGAGTTTCAGGACTATCATTTTAATGTTAAGGATTTATATATACATGCTGATGCCTAGGCACAGGTGCAAAGTGTAGAAAGATGACTTTAATATGTTCTTTAGATGCCTGCCACAGATGTGACTGATCACCCAGGCAGTTCAACCGGCACTTTATTAAGTGTTAAATGCTGGAGGAACCTTACTGCGTCTTAGTCACTCAGTTAAGTCCATAGGAACCGACTGGTTTCCAGTTCAATACCAGACATACAGACATCTGCCTTGACAGCTTTGCTGACTCCCAAGGGTTTTGGCCTCCCTGCTGTGCCTACCTCTCCAGTTTCCGGAAAGATCAGCGCATGGAGAGCAGACTCTGGCAGTGCAGAATGCACGCCACACTTTCTTCCCTAACACCATGTTCCAGCATTACCAGCTGAGCTGCGGAATCCTTTATAAAAGCGGCCACCACATGTCTGCTTGGCAGAGCCTCCGGGCGTTTAGGAAGGGAGACAGCAGGAATCTACGACGTGGCCATGGCGGAAACCAAGCAACTCAGCCCCGAAGGTCTGGGTAAAAGATGGAGGAGAGGATGCCCTGGCAAGGGAAGAGGCAAGCTTCTAGCCCTGCCTGGTACAGTTTCTGTGTCAGTGCGCACACTTGGTTTTCAGAGAAGCCCAAACATCTGGCCTGACAGCCTCACTGGAGTGTCAGCTCTCTGCACAAAGAAGTTACATAACAAAACACAGCTGAAGGGATCAGCAGAGTGAGCCAGGATGCGCTGGAAGCAGGCTTTACCACGTGAGCTTCATTTAACCACAAAGCCCTAGATCTACCTTTCAAAATAGGTATATAGTTCAATGTTTTTGGCAACTCACGTGATGGGTGAGAGCTCCAATGATTCAGCCTATGAATCACAGGACTGGAGGGAGGAATTCTGAACCTGAAAATGGTCTTTGGTTCAACCTTTTAAGGCACGGATTCTTTAAGGAAATTTTTAAGATAGAAATTTGTTTTGATTCTTTTGTTACTTTTATATTCAATTACAACTTATACTTCCTAGAGGCACAACTAGTATTTTTCTTTCTTCTGAATGTTTGGCTGGGCCCAGCCCTGTGCCTAACTGAGCTGGTCTGAGTCCAAGCTCACTGAATGAATAAAAAATAGCACAATGTGGTGTGGGATGGAAGCCAAAGAGAGCAGCAAGGTGGTCGTTTGTTCAGGTGACCGTCACATCTAAGCCTGTTTATTTTCTGAGGTCAAAAATTGCAAATATGTTCAACGTCATTAGCCATTAGAGAAATGCAAATAAAAACCCATGAGCCATCACTGCATGGCCTCGAGGTTGCCTATACTAATAGAGGCAAGCAACAGCAAGCACTGGGGAAGAAAGCAGAAGCCACGGACGTTGCTGTTAGGAGTAGAAAATGGTCCAACTTCTTTGGCTAAATAGCTGAGCAGTTCCTCAAAACGTTAAGCATAGTTTCCTTCTGAAACAAAAATTCCACTCCCAGATATATGTATTTCCCAAGGAAAATGGAAATGTAAGCCCATACAAAATGTGTATATAGATATTCATAGTGGCATTATTTATAACAGCCTCAAAGTGGAAACAACTCAAATGCTCAAGAACTGTTGAATATGGTGTGTCTACAGAATGGAATATTATCTAGTCATAAAAATAAACAAGTCTGACACATGTTATGACATCAGTAAGCCTTAAAAACACTATGCTAAGTCAAAGAAACCAAACACAAAAGGCCACCTATTGTGTGAGTCCGTTTACGTGAAATGTCCACATCAGTAAATTCGGGAGGCCAAGAACTGGAGAGAAAGAAGAAATGGAGTGAAGGAGTAATTGCTTAACAGACATAGTGTGTGTGTGTGTGTGTGTGTGTGTGTGTGTGTGTGTGCATGCTTTGGTGTGCACACCCATGTGTGCATGTATGTGTTGGAAGCATTTTGGAACGAGGTAGTAGTTATTTCTGTATAACTGTGGTATATTAAAAAAAAAACACTGAATTGTTTACTTCTGAAGAATAAATTCTATGGTGTGCATTTAGCACAACTTAAAAAACAGGAAATAATGTCAGCAAGTGGCTTGATAAAATTATTTCATTTTCTCCCATTTTTCAAAAAAGGGGAACACAGCATTTTGAGATGAGCTAACTAAAGCCTGGTTATAACATTCACCATGATGGCAAAGAGGCATCTGGGTACTCTGCACCAACTGAACAATTTGTTACTACTACTTCATCTCCTGAATCACTTTATATTTGCTCTCCTTGTGGCGGTAATACGTAATGTGTATTGTACAGACTGAGGTCTGATGGGTGCTTTTGGTGACTAAATTATTCTAGAACCGTTTTCCTTTATACATATTTATTTATAACAGGTTTACTGGGGTATTATTAACACAGAACAACTTCTGCATAAAATATGCAATTCGATACATTTGGACATATGTATACAATCATGGCACAACTCCACAGACAAGATAGTGACCACATCATTGTCCTTAAACTTCTCCTCACACTGCTTTTAATTTTTCTCCCTGCTCAGCCCTACCTCTACATCTGTAACTGTAGCCCTACCTACATCTGTAACTGTAAATTAGCTTTGTCCTAGTAGATGGCTAGGTCCTATGGGAGGTGTATATTATTTACTATTTATCTCTTCATTTATTTATTGCCATGCTGGGATTTACTCAGGGCCTCATGTGTGGTAGGCAGGTGGTCTACTGCTGAACCATGTTCCCAAGATTGCTTACTATTTGAAGAAACTGCCCTGACTGTTCTCCAGAGTGGTCGCGCATGTCACATTCACCCCAGTAGCGCGTGCAAGTGCTTCTACCAAACAGACGAGGAGAGAGACCACAGGTTCCCAGTGGCCAGGCATGACTGCTTTGAGAAGTGGCCGAAATTAAACCACCATTTGATGCTGCCTGGATGTGTCTATTTTAAGCATCTAACTTCCAAATCGTAAGTAAGAAAACTAAAACGATTTTCCATTTTTTTCTAACTCATCCAGCTGTATTAGAAACAACTGGAAACACAGTAGTATAACACAATAACACAACTGTCTCTGAAATGACAGTGTGAGGAGCTAATTTTAACTTCTGTTTCTGGAAGTTCTTGTAACAACTTCAAACATAGAACAGGTCTCCTGGCAAGAATCCCTCTTCCCATGTAGTTCCCCTAATGATACTGACCAGAGTTCTTTTTGAGCACAGTACATTAGATACTCTTCTCACTGTCCTTCTACAATAAGACTTCATGTTAAAATGAAAAATACTTCTGGGAGTACTGTCTCTTTACTCACTGAAAACAATTGGCTATTAATATCTTATCCAAACTGATTGAAGTCTTGATTTATTTTTGCAGCAATGGAAATCCAATCTAGGGTTTCCACGCTGGGCTACATCCCCAGCCCATCTTTCAGTTTCGATTTGGAGACAAGGTCTTAATAAGTCTCTAAATTGTCCTCCTTGTGAGCCTCCTGTCTCAGGCTCTGAGAGTGCTGGGATTACAGGCTTGCTGTAAGAGGCCCAGCTACTGAATACAGTCTTTAGAACTTCAAGTTGTAAAGGAGACCCAAAGGAAGTTTTCTCCCAACAGTATGTGGTTACAAGTGCCCATTCTAACACTCTCATGGAATTCCAGGTGTGGAGAAATTAAGCCATTCACTTGGGAAAGTGGTGCGTGCTAAGCCAACACCCACCTCCCTGAAGTCCTCCTGAGCGTTCCATCATGGCTGCTGCAGCTAGACAGAATAAGCTTCATGATTCGTTTCTGTAGGGGAATTCTTCAAAGATCTGAATATACTATTGGGAGTATTCCAATTCTTTGTTTAAGTCTCTGGTAATTTCAGTCTTTCCTCTTTCCACCGGCATCTAATCACTGTTCCCAGTGCTCACGAGCAGGGTTTGCTATGTGCTCAATGCATGGTTTTGAAGCTTGCTTGAACATATAACTTTCAGGGCAGACTGAGGATCCTTTGGGGCTTGGAATGAGGATTCCTCAAATCTGCTTGCATACTGTTTGTATGTAGCAAATCTCATTAAGAATTGAGGGAAAGAAAGAAGAAAAAAGGAAAAGAAGGAAAAAAATAAAGTAGGGAAAGAAATGGCAGGAAAGAAAGAAAGAAAAAGATGGTGAATAAATTTTTAATACAGTATTCAGATCCATCAGCTCGTTGGTTATGAACATGTCTTTATTACCGCAATTTTAAAATGTGAGACTTGGAACTTGGGCACAAACACAGAACAACAAGCTGGTTAGCTCTCTGGATTTGGACCTGGATAACTACTGATGCGTCCTAATATTGCATCAGCTGTTTTTTGTCAGAGACATCCCTGCTGGCTATCAAGATAGCCATGATCGTCCTTGTTTTTCCTTTCTCTTCACACAAACTGTCACTAAGTCAGGATTCCTCAAATCTGCTTGCAGGCGAAACTGCCGATCTGAATCCAAATTCAGTGTTTTAAATTTGTTCCGTTAAATATCACCTTATCTGCAGCCCATTGAGACCCGCGTTCATTTGGGTTGTGTTGTCCGCCCTGCCTCCTTGTCTCTGTCAGAGACGTTTGCTATCAGAACCATTGCTAGTGAGGACCTGGAGCGAGAGCCAGCTGAGGTCATCGTCTTGGGGGAGCGCAAGGCGCAGCATACAGCGCCCTAAGCAGGACAGGCCTGGGTGGGGCTGCCTAGCTGCGACTGCTCTGGAAGCCAAGGAAACAAAGCCATCCCAAAGCGAGAAGAGGGGCTCAGAGGCAAGGCTCCTTCGTTCGTTCGTTCGTTCCTTCTTTTCTGTCTAAGACAGCCTCCAGAGTGCTGGCGTTCCAGGTGTGTGCCATCACACTAAGCCATCCTGCCAGCCCCAGAGGCAAGGTTTTGGAGGAAAGGGAAGTCTGCCTTCTTCATAGATCTGTCTAGAATTTGGTTTAAGCATTCAACTTTAGAAATGGGAACACTTGTTTCCTTATTTAGTTTCTCCCTCAACACACTCTGAGTTAATTAGTTACTTCGCAGAAACTCAGAACTCTGTTGGTGTCCACCCCAATTTTATTTCAGTAGAGAAAAATGCACGCATGCGTGTCTCATTCAGATATGACGTTACTGGCAACAGGACTCAACACTGACCTTTAATCCTCATTAAAGTGATGCTGATGATAACCCTGACACCTTGTTTTGTTCATGCTTTTCAAAGCAGTTTCATGTAAATCCCTGGCAGGCCCTTGATCCTCCAGGTACCCCAGTACAAGGGTCGTGGTCAGCTCTGTCCATAGGCATTTGGACCCACAGACATAGTAATAGGATCCAATGCTCCAAGAGAGCTGTGTTTACTACAGAGAATGGTCAACAATTCACCTTTAGGGAAATCCTCCGAAGAACTGTTGACGTAAGAGTATTTTTTGGGAGTTTTCTTTCTTTTTTTTTGAGGCAGGGCCTGGCTCTGGCTCTATAGTCCAGGCTGGTCTTGAACACACTATGTGATTCAGACTGGCTTAGAACACAAGGCAATTCTCCCACCTCAGCTCTTGAGTGCTAGGATTAAAAGCGTGCACCACCACACCTGGCTTTTTATTTTCTTCTTAGTTATGTTATTCTCTAATTAGTAGACTTTAATCATCAGAATTCTGATTCAAGGGAAGTAGGAGCATACCTTTTTCAAAACTTAGGGTTAGTTGTTACTGTGTCTCTACAAGAAAATAGAATTGGATAGTCTGAGCTAGAAATATACTGTTTATCTATAAATATGTGATATTACACATACATCAGAGATTGAAAAAATATGTAAGACTATTTTAGATTGAATTTTCCAGAGATTTGTCTGTTATTGGTTCTACCGAAATAGTCCTTGGGACAATTTATCAGCTGAATTGCTTTCCTTGGCTTATGTTTCCTAATGTACATTTTTGCTTGTCTAATTCTTGTATATTTCTTTTTTACTTAATAAGAAATGAATCAAAAGTTTACACATTTGTTGGGCCCAGATCTGTGGGTCCTAGTATTGTGGTGGCGTATTGGTTAAGTGTATATATGCGGTCTTCTTATGGTCTTGAATACTTTAGTGAAGGAGATTTTGGCTTAGTTGTTGAGCCTAGAATTACTGAGTAGGGCATTTTTCTCTTATCTTAACTGGTCAGGATTTTGATTTTGGTCTTGTTCTATCTTTGACTACTAATTTCTAATTGTGTTTCATTTTCATTAGGCAGCTGGAAGATACATTAACCTGTCACGGTTAGGTGTTCTGGTAGGCAGTAAGAAGTGGAGAAAGCTGAAAGTTCTTTTTGTGTTTTCAGGAAGCATCCAGAAAGAGGGCCGACTATGCTAGACAATTAGAAATTGTGCTCATTGTTCTCAGCATTTCTGATGCATTACAAGGTCACACTCATCCAGCAGGATTATTAAACAGAAAGCCTGAGGTTGTTTCATGAATGGGATAATTACGCTCATCATCCTTGAGATGACTTACTTTGAAGTTAAGAAAGTCTGAGGATCTGCACTGCCTAGGTCTCTTACAAGGCCCTGGCACTGTGTTTGCATGACTCTAAGATTTTTTTTTTAAATCAAACTTATAAAGCTTTGAATTTTTTTCTTAGAGATTCTCCTGGATTGACTACCGAAACAAACCTATTTGTCCCGTGGAGGTTTATCCTTTCAGATTGCTATTTATTTAAGCATCATCTGATTACTTTTCTTTGAGAAACTGACACATATCTCTCAAAAGTCAAGTATTTTGTTTACAACTTTATATATGTACGTACATATATTTATGCATGCATGTACTTAGGTATATATTTATGTATGTATGTAACTGGGTACCAGATATTGCTAACAACTTTATGTATTTACATATATCCTCAATGTTTTAAAGTTGGCCCAGATTATTTTGTGTCTAACTTCTTGGGAATCTTTTAGTTGTTCTAAAATATAACAAAGAAACAGGATGAAAATCCTCAACCAATTCCCTCATTTATGTCAATAAAATATACCACAGACGTTGAAATGTATAATGTGGGAAAAGGTTTGAAGGTTCCTCCTTCAATGCTTACTTGCTGATGAGGGTTGCATGACATTTTCCACTGGTAATTAATGATGGTACTTGGTATTTTGGGAGGCTAGAAAGGTGCGACCAACAAGTGAAAGATGCTGGTTCCAGGGACACAGGACTCAGAGTTTATCCCACTTTCATCTCTAGCAGCCAGCACAGTGCTTGGTGTGTGGCGGATGCTTAATAAATATTTTTTAAATGAATAAAAAAGGTGGGAAGAGCAACATGGCTGAGGTTTCAGGCAGGCAATTACAACACAAAGTAAGAGTGAGATCTGCATTTTCAATCACTTAGAGAAAATATTGTGACACAAAGATGGCTTCTCATTTGCCTAAATAAATAACAAAACCATAATGGCTCTTTCCTGGGTTAAGTGAAGTTGCATGTGAGGACTCATAGATTGAACAAATAAGATAACTGCATTAATGATGGTGCAAGGCCAGTACCAACTGAACGCTTAAATATAGCCACATGTCAGGCTATATGGATGGATGGTCTATGGCCACTGTGGTCATCCGGCATCTGAGAAGTTGCTGTGAGGATGGAGAGCAACTCCAGTGCTACCCAGAGATAGGATGGTGGTGGAGATCAGTCTTCAGTACTGGTGGGGAAATCCAATATTTCTACCAATTCCTTTCAATTAGATCCCATGAGAGGAGAGAACTTGGGCAGACTTTTGAAAACTTTCAAGCAACTGATGTGTTAATTCTTTCTTTTCTTTTTTTCCCTAGATGGAGTTAGCAATTTTGACTCCATTTCCACCCCCTCTTTTTCTGCCTTGTTTCCCCCTCTCCCTCTCCAGTGAATTAACCATGTGACCGAGTTCAGACATGTCATTGACTATGTGAAAGCAGTTATGACTTGATTTTGCTTTACCTCCTGCACATATGGTAGATGGTTCAGCTGCCAGAATTTCAATACAGGACTTCTTCAAAATCTAGGAAGAGAAAAAACAGAACAGTCAATATCCTACTTATTTTATTTCAAAAAGAGAATGAAAGCAGTGCTTTTAGTTACCGTGATAGGAAAGTTCAAAGGCAATTAAGGTAGGAGGGACAGTAACATCTGTACTATTATCGTCAATACCAAACATTTAAAGAGCCAGATTATGCTAGATATGGCTGAGTGTCTGAAAAGCCATAAAGATCATTCATTCATTTGGTCTTCCAATCAGTAGTCACTGAGCTGACAATCTGCCAATCCCAGTTCTGGAGAGTTTTAATATAGAGTTACAAAGATGTGACTTATACTTCATGTGATAAATGGTAGTGGCCATTCATATGAGGTGGAAGGAAGGGCAAGGAACCTGACAGTAGGAGATATAAAATTCAATGTGGAGAGAGATGGGGAGAGGTGCGCTGAAAGGGCTTGAAGAAGATGGTAGCCGAGGGTAGGACTCCAATGGAGAAGAGCGGATTAGGGGCAGGTTAGGGTCCATGTGGGAATGGAATGAGGAACCCTGAGGAAGTTGAAATATATCACCCTCTCTTGCTGGCCCCAAACAGCTTGAAAAGTAACAATTAAAGAGAGATAATGGTTAAGGTAGGACTGGCAGGGTGGGGATTGTCCACTCTCCTTCACAGATGCCACACGGTCAGATTACTGAGTTAATTTGTTATAAGAAAAATCTGGAAAGGTGATGTGGGCGAGGGCTTTGCAGGCTGTTGCGGGGCCTCACTTTTCAGCAGGATTCCTGGAGAAATGCAAATGCATTAACTTCCACAAACAAGTCTTCTAGGGTGAGTGAGAGTCTGTGGGAACTCCATGACCACATAGGGAGTTACTAACAAAGACTCTGGCCAGAGCAGGGTATCTGACTGGTACTGCTTAAGCTTTTCTATGAATCATTCTGCTTGCGACTACTGGTTCTAAAATTTGAGCCAGGTATTTTAGACAAATATAGGACACTGAATTAAATTATTAACTAAATGAGTTTCTTTTCTTGGATCCTATTTGATTTAAGATGGTTCAAGAGGCTGAAGGAAAACGTTTTTTACTCGTGAAAAGGCATTTGTTAAAGCAACTAATGAGGTAATTATAAAGCTTGTACAAAGAAAAGTCATCTTTAGCACTGAGGAACATATTAATATATTTATTAAGGTACACTTCTTGGTCCAGTTCAAGCAATCTATACTCCACAAGATACAGCGAAATAAAAATACAGTAATTTCCAAAGGGAGATGGAGCCAGGGAAAAATGAAAGATGATGCAAGAAATGAGAAAAGCGTAGCAAAAATGTGCACAGAAGAGCTTATTTTCTTGCTAGGAGTGGACTTCATTCAACACTTTCTAGCAGCCAGTGGGAAGGACAGATATTTATGAGTGTCATGATCTGTGCAATAAAACCAAACAAGTTTATCAGAAGAGATAATATTTACCCATTCCTGAGAGAGATCTGGGTGTCCTCATAGGGAAGCATGGTGAAAAGAAATGAATAAATATACAAGCTTAAGAAAAATCTCTATCTGATGTGCAGATGGCAGAACACACTGTAAGTCATTCAAGCAGGTTCTTATACCACCATGTTTTAAGGTAGCTCTATATACTTGTGTTGTGGTTTGGAGCTGGAGTGTACGTAATGTAATGTTTGGAGGTGGGGCCTGGAAGGAAGGGGTAGATGCTTGGGGGCTGACCTGGAGAGGTACATGCTGGTTCCGCCCTTCCTTCTAGACTGCTCTGTTCTACCACGTTGTATGGATCTCTGTCTCCTGGAGCACTGGCTCTGGCTCTGGTTCTAGCCGTGGCCCCACCGTGCAATTCCACCATTTTCGAGCCACCCACCCATGAACAGACTGAGACCTCGTAAAACCGTGAGCTAAAAGAAATCTTTCCTCCCTAAAGTTGTGGATGTTGGGAATCAACAGAAAGGTCACTTAGTCAACTTGAGAGGCATAATGATGATCTTTTCTTTCCTTGGCAGTTACAAGATTCAGTTTTTCCAGTTACTGTTCCGTCACTCTGTGCAAATTCAGGGCATTTTTATACTTTCCTTTTCTCTCTGTTTTAGCTGTCTCTTGATTCTGCAAGTGGAATTTGTTACACCTCTGGGTTACCCGGGTGCACGCTCCCTGCCACTTCCCCACCCACAGGCCCAGGTGCAGCCTCAGTTCCTTGATAGTTCCTGGGCTTGTCTGACCGCAACAGGAAGCGGATGTTCCAGACTCCTACATCCCTTGTGCATCTCTGTGGGAGCCTCAAGCGGCTGGCTCTGGGCACCTGGCATCAGTCCTGAGTTCCTTCATTGTCAGCCTGACTTGGTATCAGGGACCCCAGAGGTATGTTCAGGCACTTGTTTTTTCTCTGCTGGTGTGTCTGTCTTTTTTTCCCTTGATCAATTTAGTCCTTTAGTACTCTTATACCTATAACAAGTCCTCAGATGGGGACTTATCAGAATTCGGGCACATGGTGAGTCACATCTCGGGAGACAGGTGCCTGACCTGAACGAAGATTGTCATCTATCCCCGCACCCTCCCCACCACAATGTGCTGCCGTTGGGTTCTTCCTGCCTCACTGTCACCTCAACCAGTGGTTGCTATGACTGAGAAACACAGTCGCCTTTTAGATACATCGTCAGGCACACGTCTCCAAACAAGTCACATATGAATTAACAGAATGGACTGAGAGGCAGGACCTCAGTAAATAGTGGCACTAGAGTAACACGGAACTATTTTTTTTTGAGTTTTAAAATTCCTCAGTCATTTGACACCTAATAAATCATTTTACCAGGCACAACTAAAGATTTCAAAACAGTCCAATAATAAAAACGAAGATATTGGATCTATCCCATCCTTTTTCCCAAAAGTCACACATAAAATTTTCACCCATGTTTGAGTTTGAATCGACATTTTTAACCAACTCTCACATGTAACCTGAGATAGGTAAAAGAGACCCCCATGAACCCTTGGCCACAAAGGCTCCATGGCAGGGTTTGTCATAGCAAACACATGGTCTATTATTTTCTCAAAGTGTCTGCAATTAGCTAATAAATCTGAGGAGTATATGAAGGGCCAAGACACTGCCAGCCAAATGCTGTGATTCAATCAAGTAAAAACACAGCTTTCCCAATCTTAATGCAAAACATCTGGCAGGGGAGCATGACGGCCAGTGGAGTTACATCTATCAGGATGGGGGATGGGCAGAATTTGTCTGGGACTGTGGCTTCTATTTGTTTGAAAAGTTTGGTTTCAAAAGGTAGGAAGTCCTAATATTACCAAGTATATGTGGGAGGTTGCCTTGGTTATTACCAGCCCAGACTGTGTGGTCATCTGTCTGTCTGAACTGCAGCAGACAGCAAACCAGCTCAGGAACGCGAGTCTGAATGGCAGCGAGGAGGTAGAGGACCGAGGAGTGGAGCCATGGCGGCGGGACAGCGCTGGGTAGTTTCGAAAGGGAATCACTGGGTGGAATGGAAAAGACACACACGGCTGGGGTGACGTTGGAGGGAAGGTGGGGGTATAACTGGTTCACCGATACTACCACAGGTCAGGCCAACACTACTACGTGCTTCAGGTATAATCTCAGGGCTGAGTCTTGGCCCTGATCCTTTACGTACCTGATCCATGCTTCCTTGTGATTCTTTGAACTTTTCTGAAACCCAGTTTTGGAGGTAACTGAACATGCTGAATCTAGAATCAAATCTAGCTTAGAATCCAGAATCAAATTGCTGGGGTCAACTCACTTATGAGCCATGTGACCCTGGGCACATTCTATGAGTTCTCTGAGTCTCTCCTCCTCACATGTACAAGTGGGATAACAATGTATTTCCTAAAGCATAGCATAACATAACATAACATCATAACATAACATAGCAACATTATATTGAGAAGATTAATTGAAATCATCCATGCCAAGCACAGCACAGAATCTGGAACCTGATACATCCTTAACAGATAGTAGCAATTACTACCCAGAACTTAGCTCTGGAGACAGATAAGATAGATTTGGGCTCTAAGCGGATGTACGTTCCATTCCGAGTCCCAGCACTTACTCGTCACATGGACTTGCACAAATTATTGAACTCTATATAGAGTTTTAGTTTCCTGTTCTCTACAGGTGATATAAAAACATTGACTTTCAAAGGACTTACGCGAGTGTTCAGTAAAATAAGAGACATAAATCCAGAGATACTTTGTAAAATCAATTGGACTTCGATGATAAAATCTATATTGGATTAGAAGTGAATGGTAGAATGAGGTCAAGGAAAGTAACAAGGTTTTTGTCTGACAGACAGAACTAGACAGATGTCTTTGGTCAGCAGACATTTAACCCTTTGGTCAGCATGTACATTTCATGAAAATTAAACACCAGGAAGTGTGCTTACAATGGCGTTGGCAGTAGAGCTCTTAGGGACATGTATCAGCTCCAAACATGCAGATTTGAAGAATGGAAGCTGTGTGCTCTTCCTACCACAGCTGCTGTGATTCTTGGGCAAAGACTGCAGTTTGTATATGCTTGTATCCTATTGTTGACCTCATCCTTAATTATATTTGCTGAAATGAACTAAACCAAGATTATTACTATCTTCCTGCCAATTTTTAGATAGATTTCAGAGAGAAAACAGACTAGAAAGCAAGTTTGAAAGCCATAAGGAGCTAAGTAAACGTAATGTGTTGTTTCTGTCAGGGTTACTTTTGCAAACCTTCTTGGATTCCTGAGGGGACCAAGAGAAAAAGCAGATGGAAAAATGGGAAAGAACTTTGCCAAGTTACAAGTGGTATTTGATACATCTATAGTGAAACCCACTGTTGACTGGTCTAGGATGCTTATACGAGTTTGTTTTTTGATTCTAAAAATGTCATGTCTTTTGTCAAAAAGGTCTTAGTTTATGCAGAGATTTCTCAAAAATCTTTAAAGAATTGTGAACATCTGTACCATTATTAGAAACCTCTCCCTTACAATGGAATACCTATTTTTAAAAAAATTGCTCTGTCTCTTTTTCCAAGAAAAACCCAATCTCTTATTTACTTAGTCATTTCCTGTTGAAGAATTTCATGTGTGTTAATAATAGACCAGCTTCAGCTGGGCCCAGTATCACAGGCCTACAATCTAAGCATTCTGGGAGGTTGAGGTGGGAAGATCAGAAGTATGAGCTCAGCTTGGGCAACTTAGTGACTTAGTGAGACCCTGTCTCAAAATCAAAAATAGAAACAGACTGAGGATGTAGCTTAATGTGAAGACCCTGGGCTTGATCCTCAGTAACACACACACACACACACACACGCACACACACACACACACACACACCCCTTCTCTTATTCATTCACAGCATAGGGGACATTTGCTTCTACATATTGTCCAAGGGTGGTTGACTTTTGATCAATTTCATCTGCCCAGTTCTCAAAGACAAAAGCCTAGACATCTTCCTTAACCTTGACCTTTTTGTAACGTAAAATCTAATACAAACTCTGTCACCGAAATCCTGATGATCAACCAATTACTTATTTCTATGCTCACCTACAATTTTTTAATAAACTAACAACTGTGGAGAACTTAGCATAGATTATTATACATTTGATTTTTTTCTCTCCCCATTTTATTGATTTATACACTTGTTTTTTGAGTGATCAGTCATTCTCTTTGTAGAACATAAGCTCTATAAGGACTTCGTTTGTTTTTACTCACTGCTATACCCACAATCTCAACCTGGCACACAGAAGTCATTACATAAATATTTATTGGATAAACAGATGAATAAATGGCACACTTCCTGTATGGCTTCATAAGTGAGCATTATAACATAAATTAGCGTCTCTTTTCCCTTGTTCCCAAGTATAGTCATGAGTTCTTCTAGATACAGATATATTCTGTATCTGTAACACCTCTCTTCTTAGTGGGTACCACTGTTTTGGGAGGCTGCCTTTCCAGTTTTCACCATTTCTACTTTTTAACAGCTAATATTTTATGAATACCATCTTTTCCTTCTAATATGTAGGTTGGCTTGTTTTGTTAGAGGTCTTGATCTCTTTATTTAGGAAAAAAATGTAGACATCTATATTGGGTAGGTGGGGCCCAGGCTCCCCCAGAAGGGCCACACCCACTCTAACAGCTGCTGACAAAAAGCACCTTGGGTAAGTCTGGAGATTGTAGCTTTTAGAAGCAGGCAGGCATCCTGGGTCATGTAAGTGGCTTGTTTATCCCTTCCAGACCACCTATGTGGCTCTTATGAATTTTGAAAGTATTTAGTCTATCATACATGAACAAAATGTTAAATAATGACATAGTTTCTGTTGCTAATTAAAATTTCACTCCAACTTGAAATTAAATAGGGACACCTGTGGCTAACAATGGACACCATCCATGTCAGTTCTTACATAAAAATAAATGAAATAAATAAATGAAATAAAAATAGAATATGTATAGTTTTGGGGCCCATACATAATTTTATGTCTACTGACATATCATATCAAATAGACTCCTACACGCAAGAAGCACATTTTAAGGGGTTGTATTTTTAACAACAAAGCTTCTCTTCAGAAAAATGTAAAACCTTTTGCTGAGGGAAAGTACATACCTTGCTTAAATAAATGCTAGGTTTCTTTGTTCATTTCATACTAAATAAGAATCTGGCTGAAAGAATGTTGAACAAACAAACTTCTGAAGTGGAAGAAGTTCATGTTATCAGAAGGGAAGCTCAATGGCTGTGAACTGCTCAGTGTGGTATCTTCAGTAAGATGAGCTCTGCTGACCTGCACCGTCATGACGTGAGACCCCTTCTCTGGGAGCTGATTTTATTCTAACATTCTGTTGCTGCTTTCCCCGTGGGTCTTGGCAGATGCCTCCATGGCGGAGGAAGAGCAGCAGCGTCCTAACTGAGCATGCCCCATGCCATCCTTGTAGTCTCTCTCAGCTCGGGGAATTAATACTACTTTGGGGCTTTTTAGTACACTGAAGAGAAACAATAGCTTAGGAGAAACGCCTGGCCCAAATGTCTGCAAAGTCTGAGTCTAATTAATGACTGCTGAGGCAGACAATTTTTAAAAAATTTTTTTCTTCCCTACTACAGCAACTACAGTTGATTCTATTTATGGTTTATACCCAGTCTTGCCAGTGTGAATGGAGCCCAGAATGCCATCCTGGAGGACTGAGGGTCGTTTTATAAGACACAACCACCAGCTTGCCTGTTTGCCGTGCAGACTGGGTCTTCAAAGAGGGATGAGTGCTGTACTGCTTTATAATGCTTGGACTTGCTTCATAATTCATATGCAAAGCACAGTGCTGGGAGTATGACACATGGAGTGTTCTCTGTGACTCTACAACCCGGCACCTGTGCCCAAGAATGGTGTGTAGCACGGAAGAGATCCAAGGACCAAGCAAGAAGTCCTAACAATGGTGCCACTGGAATTCAGGGCATGGAGAATTCAGTAGGAAGCAGAGACCAGGGCAGGCTCTGTGGAAAGACCGAGATCTGTGGATTGAGACAGGACTTGAGACAGGATCTAGATGCAGCAAGAAGGAGAAAGGGAGTTTCTGTCAATGATGTGTAAGCCTGATTTAAGAGGAGGGTTGATGCTGCTGATAGATACCTCCTCACCTGCTGGCAATGGAGAGAGAAGCTGTTCAATAAAGTCAAGATTACAGGACTGTAACACAGATTTTGACTGGCTGAAGAGCGCTAACAGTTCTTGGTGGCATCTCGGTACAGTTGGTGGAAGCCCGGGAGGCAGACTTTGCCTTTTGTAGAGCTAGGGCCAGATCTGGGGAGAGCACTTCCTTTCCCTTTCCATGAGTTGAAGATAGAAATCAGCACACAACTTGCTTGTCGTAAATAAAAACAAATTTACATACCATACAATAGATTTATTCCTGGCTTGCTAATCTTACAGATTTCCTGATAACAAGGATGTTCATGCCAAAGCTTGCAAGACACTCTTCCAAACACTATTGTGTTTGCTCAATCCTTGTTGTTTACTGTTGATCAAACACGCGGAAAGCTCTAAGTACTGACTCACCCTCACATCAGCAGTGCAAATGCCAAAACTCGGGTTTAAATAGTCATTGTGGGGCAATGCCCCTAGGTGGATATGGCTTGGTGCTAGCAGCTGGGTTCTCCTCCCCACAGCGCTCTTGGTTCCGGGCACTGCCCTCAACTGCGCACAGAATGGGTCAGCTAGGAGGAAGAGGCATTGTGATAACAGGTCAAGTTCTGGGCTGGTGTGCAAAGTTGCCAATTGATTTCTGTGTTAACTGAATCCAGGTCATGGGCAGAACCTGGGTCCTGTATCTCTACCGGAAGCATTTTAGAAAAGGCAAGCAAAGATCTACAAGACTTGCTGGACTTAGATTTCCTATTTTCATTAGTGGGCTGGTGCAAAATTCGCCAGTTGTGGTCAGCAGAAATTTCCCAAAGGAGACACATGAAAAGGCAAAGCTTCTTGCTTTACAGTTTACTGGATTAAAGGGCTACAATCTTCCAACCATTCAAAACATTTCTGCATATTTTATTCTTTTAATCTGCAGTGGCAAACGAGAACATCGTCACTTGGACCTGGGTGAGGGTGGCAGAGAAGGTGCTGATTTCAGTCTGAATATGCCCCTCTGCTGCCTTTGCAACAGCCTTTGTATGCTTAGGGGTATATTTTTAAAATTACATCAGGGCTTTTTAATCCACTGGATACAAATAGCTGCTTAGGAGAAATGGCTAGCCTGAATGCCTGCAGCATCTGAAGTTTAATTATCAAATTGTCACCTTCTCATGCTGATGGAACTTCATCTGTTGACAGTCTCTGAGATGTTTAGGAGCACTTCCCACGCAGCAGTAGGGTAGAGAGCGGTCCTGCCCACCACGGTGCACTCGGGCCAGGCCACACGGGTCCTGGTCTTGCTCTGCTGTAACTACTGTGTCAAGCCACTTCACACGTTTGGAACTCGGCATCTTCCTTTCTGAAGTGGAGAAATTTTCTGTCCTCCACACATTATTCAGCAAGGCTTTGTGCTCATTCCCACCCCTGGAGACGGACCCGGTGTACTCCAGGTCACCATTCCCTGGGCTGTGTAGCTGTGTGACATCACATCCATCTACATCAGATGGGACTTTGATGGCATGATTATGTAAAATAATTTGCGTAGTGCCTGGCACACAGTAAGAGGTGAATTTAAAAAAAAAATAATCTCCCTAAAGAAACAAATAATGGTGGGAGAAAGAATGCGTTCTGGAGTTGTGCACCTGGACTCCTGTCCCTTACCCCCTTAGAGCTGTGTGATCTTGGGCAGGTTATCTGAGATTTGGTTTATTCACCTGTTAAATGGGGATAAAAATCTTTACTTCAGGGCAATCTATAGTTTTTATTTTTACTTGTTGATTATTTGTAGTGCTTAGGATTGAATTCAGGGCCTTACATGCTAGATAGGCACTTGATTATTGGACTGTACCCACAGGCCATATGTGGCTTTATTTTTCTTTTTTTGAGGCAGGGTCTGGTCTCACTCATTATAGTCCAGGGTGCTCCTGCATTCACGATGTAGCCCAAGCTGTCCTCCAACTCACAGCAATCCTTCTGCCTCAGCCTCCTCAGTGCTGGGATTACAGGTGTGGGCGACCATCCGTGGTTTATGTGGCCCTGGGGAATTGAACTCAGGGCCTCATGCTTGCTAGGCAAGTGCTTTAATTGGGGTGCTATGCCTCCAGCCCCTGTACAGCTTTTAAATGGAATAACGATAAGTGGGAGAAAGAGAACATGTTTGGCTTAAAAGTAAGTTCTCCGTAACTGATTCCTTCCTTTTGTTCCCCCCACCCCCAACTTTCATAGAAAAGGGTATAAAGTGAAGACAAATCAAGAACACTTTGAAAAATAACAGTGTATAAATCTGATGCAAAAGTATTTCTTCTTTAAAGGACAGAACACCAAGGAATGATAAAAAGACAAACAGAATTCATCAGGTTGAGGTAGTGGAGAATCCATATGGTTGAGTTCATCAGCCGGGACGACCACTCCTCTGATTAGCTTCTGGTAACCCAGGAGTGGCTTTCTATGTCCTCAGACACTCGCAGCCAATTATTACCAACAGAGCAGGACCTCTGGAGCGATCCGGGTGCAGATTTCCCCCGTGAGGGGAACCCTCCTGTGTAACTCTCCAGTGTGTTTTCTCCATTGTAAAATAGGATAACAAATCCTCCTTCAGAGAGTGGTTTTGAAGTGAAGCGTTTAGTGGATTCTCGATGCTCAACAATCACCCAGTTTTCTTTCTCTGTACACAGGCCTGGGTCTCATTACTATTTATTCTGAGTGTTTTCTCATCTTGAGAAGGGATATGGTTAAGATGCCACAACGTCTGAATTTCCTGAGCCATTATTACAAACGGAATTGCTCTATTGCCAGACTTCGCATGTGCTGCACAGAGTCCCACGGCTGTTGCGGTACACACCCGGCCTTCAATCCTGCCTTAGGTTGTTCACCTTCGGCACCTGCGAGCTGGTCTGTCCCTCTCTTCAGCATCATCTTAGGGTTGGGCTTTGCAGGAGCCTTCTACCCAAACTTGCCGGATGGACAGTCCCTTCCCATCCAGTAGGTCCTCCCTCTCTTCAAGAAGCCTGTGTTCTCTATCAACTTCCTTACTCTTAATCTCAAGAACCTGCCATTTCTTTTCTACCAAGTATAAAAAATTAATGATATGTATTTGCTTGTTTTTAGGTATCTCTCCTACTAAGTTGTAAGTTCCACTGGGATAGACCTCTGCCTAATTTACTAGTGACTGGATGGTAAGAGCCGCCATCAAAGATTTTCAAAGAATATTTGATCAATGAATAAATATTTGTAACTTCCTTTCAGGCTTGAAAAGTCAGGCTGTATGGGCAGAAAACTTCGTGAACAAGTTGTGCTTATTAGAAGCTGCTCTGCAATCTTCATTTGTATAATTAAACCCTCTCCCATTTTATTATGAGGAAATAACCAGCCACAAAGCAACATCCATGGGAATAAGCTACAATAGATACTTGAGAGAAAAATAAAGGTTTTCTTTTCAGTATCCAGCTCCTAGGCCATAATTATTTCTGTCTGATTTGAGAAAGATGAGCTCGGGAATGCTTGCTCCCATTTCTCTGTCCAAGCAAAGCAATTAAATATTGCCATAAACATGGGTTTCGAATACGGAAAGGCTAAAAACCACTAGTATAAATCCTAGATAAAAGCTCTTAAGAATGTTATCATTCAGCTAAAAGTTTGGAAACTGAACTTTCAAGTTATTTTTCCTCCTTTTTTGGGACACTGCTGCACTGAAACCTCTAACAGATCATTGGAGTTATTTCCATTTGCGGATGGGGGATTCTGCAAATATCCAAGCTCATGTTGAGCTTGGGTGAGTTATTAGCATTAAAATATGAAAGGACAACACTGCTCTATGCAGATAAAAAGATTCTAATTATTCGTGTAGGAACCAACTCTTGAATGATTGTAGGTACATGGCTCATAAGAACTTTTGAACAGAAAAAAAGATTTGCCTCTGTTTAGAATCCAGTTATAAGAAGGTCTGTCTATAGCCCTGATTGGGCTACTGCTTCTGGTATCTCTAATATTCTTCCTGTCCATACAGACACTACAAATAATTCTTTTCCCAATTATCACTTGTCAACATACTATATATTTCAATAATTTTATGAAAAGCTAGAAAAAAGAAGTTCCAAGGCCCCAAATACAAAGAAATGATACAGAAATGGAAATACCCTGACGTGACCAGCACACATGGTATGCAGGCACTGAAATATCACACTGTAGTCCATAAGTATATCCAATTATGTATTAATTAAAAAGAAAGAATAAAAATTTAAAATGTCTCTATATAACCATCACTGCTTATAGGCTGACCTCTAAACTTATTCAAGGGTCTTGCAAGTTTGTTCCAATCCAGGCTTGTCTTCCATTACTCTCCCAACAGACGGCTAGGTGTTTGTGACTGCTACATTAATACGGTCTGGGAAGAAGGTCAAGGTCATGCCATCTCTCCTCTGTACCACACACTGTCCTCCCTTGGTCTTTAAGTTCACTACCTTCTCATGAACGTTCGCACCCTTAACAAAACACCTCTGAGTTCAAGAGGCTTCATGGTCAGCCCCAGTTCTGCTGTTAGTTATATTTTGCATTGGTCAGTTGTTGCTTTACAAGGTGTTGTTCCTATTCCTTATATTAGCACATGTGCCACAGTGATACAAGAAATTTGGAGCAGGAATTCCTTTCCATTGGACGTGTCACTAGATCTGATACTTTTCTACCCCTCCAATAATTTCCACTTTCTGGCAAAATTAGTTAATATGAGCTTTTGTTCTTTGCCAACAAACATACCTTGAGCAAGACAACTGTCATTTATATATACTTAAAGTAGAAATTTCCAACCCGGGGTGGAATTATTTTTCACAATTCTGAAAAATTACAGTTCTATATATTAATGTTCTAAAAAGTACACTTACTTTTTTCAAATGTAGATTCAGAATATTCAGATTCCTTGATCCCACCTTCCGTTAACTAGAACAGAATCTTTTGGGAATAGGGCCTGGTAATCAGTATTATGACCATTATGCCCAGGTGATTGACAGGCATACTTAAGAAAATGTAAAGAACCAGGGGATGCTAACATTAATGTCCCTCACATGATGAGGATGGGAAGTGGAAGACGAAATAAATCATGTATCTTGGGTACTTATTATACACCTGGAAAGAAACTGGAATGTTCACCTTGTAATAAATAAATGATTACATATAAGAAAACATCAGCCTCTTTTTACAAATTAAAGAACAGCATCCAAGGATTTAGATGTAGTGAGTACTTGTATTGCTATTTAAACTCCAAGTGATCGGATCCCAAGTTCAAGGTTTTCCTGCTTGCTCTGCTCTCCAGTCTGCTAGAACTCCCAGCAACCCTTGGAGGTCTCAGATGCCACACAAACACACAGCCATGCCGGAGACTTCCTACTCTGGTCTAGGGGAGCTGGGAGATCCTGAGGTCTCCACTAACAACCCCTAGACTAGACCATGACTCCTGTAAGACATCTTCAGAGGATAGTGATCTTCTTAGCTCTGAATTTGTACCCTGAAGTTCAAGTCTGAAGTCTGGTGAACATCCACTGATGACTGGATGTCTGCTTGGTCTAAACACTTAAAGGCGAACCTCATTACAGGTGTAGCATGTACCAACCAGTCAGCTGAGACTTTAAAGACCAGCAGCATACAATATTCCAGTTGGACCAAGAGCCTGGCCCGGATAGGGGAGCTACAGATGAGCGGCCCCAGAAGCCATTGTCCTGTTCACCACTCATGAAAAGGGTTTCAGAAAACTCTGTGTGTGTGAAGGTGGGTTGAGTACTGTGCAAACTCTGGAGAAAAGTGAAGTCCGGCCTCCATATCAGACCGGACATCCTATAATTGATGTTTTTTCAGTGATGATTTCAGATAATTTCAGTGGGTCTAAGGTAACGACAATGGGTGACACGGAGTCAGCCTGTGCATGCTCTGAAGGCAGACTGTGTTCAGTTACAGTGGAGAAAGCTAAGGTTGGTCAGGTGGAAACCACCAGCCACATGTGTCCACTATGAGAACTTGAGAGGCTGCTTCAAGTTTGGCTCCCTGCCAACAGAGGGACCTCTTCACTTTTTAACTTTGCACTGTTGGGTAGAACTGTCACAGGAAGATGAGAAGAGAAACACGTGTGGAAGGCTAACGGGAGATAGTATACAAGGGAGACACCGTGATATATGAAAGAATATTCTAGAAAGCAGAAAAACACCAGGCTTAGAGAAAGAGATCAGATTGGAAACTAAAGTGCCTGCACGCCCACAGCCGGTGAAGCTCTCTACTCACTGAGTGGATGATGCCTTGCAGAGCCTTGAAGCCATCTTTCACGGGAAACACGTGGTCCTTACTGTCCGCAATCCGGGCCAGCTGAGAACACAGCAAGCACAAAAGCACATGAGGATGCGTCAGGCATGGATGCAAAGAATTTAGGACAGTTACTGAGTCTGGGGGTTCCATCTACTTTTAGGAAAAGTAGAAACTTAAGGCCTTTACTGGGCTCAGGGGCTTCGCCAAAGGGCCTTCACAATAACGAGCTTACCAGAGGCTCCTCTGGAGCGGACTCGAAGGGCGGCTCCAGTTTTTACATTTGTTTTAATATTTTTTTTCCTTGGGACCAGAGGTAAGGTTGCCCAGCTGGATGAATATTTGGCTTGGGTTGATATATTTATGGATTTGGGGATAGGCCACTGGCTCGTTTTTCTCCCATTCACCCCAATTCCTGTTGGCAGCTTTATTTAAATCAAACAGACTCAAGTTTCCTCTCAGAGCAATTTTAAAAGTGAATTTAGGCTATCGTGTTGGGTGAGACAAAGGAATGAGGACCCCTACCTTTCACTCAAACTGTACATGAGACAAAGATTGTTTTGGGGGGTGGGGGGGGTTACCTGCTTTATATATCAGAGGACAAAGGGCAAGGAGAAGCTGTTGTATGAGCTTTTCCACCCAAAATCTTTGTGTAGTTCTGTGATAGCTATAGTCAGTGCCAGCGCTAGTGTCCTACTAAAGTGTACTAGTAGTGCTAGTAAAGTATCCTTTACTGTCTTTACTGATGGCAAAAGTAACAATAACTTAAGAAACTTAAACTTAAAACTTAAGAAAATCCAAAGAATTAAAAAATGTAAAAGTCACTCATAATCCTTATCTATCCATCCATCCATCTTTCTGTCTTTAACTCTCTCTATATATACATATATATATATATATATATATATATATATATATATATATAAAATCTCTCTATACTCTCTCTATATACTATTTCAATGCAAATATATACACGTTTATTCTAAAAGTGGGTATATACTATTTTCATTGCTTTACAACTATATTCAATTCATTCAGCACTATATCATGAGAATTTTCTTATGCCATTACAATGAAATTATGAACTACATGTTGAACATTTATTGAAACTGCTAGTTAATTTGCATATATATATATATATATGTGTGTGTATGTACTGTTTGGCCTACTTGTCCACTTATTTCCATAACTTTTTGAAAAAGCACTGAATTTTTATTAGGTGAAAGGAAATATGTGTCCTCTGAATTAGAAAACTCATACAAAGTCTGATGAAATTAGGAAAAATAATCCCCAAGTGTTCAAGATAATTCAGGTCTGTTTTGACACCTCGTCAATTTAATATTTACCAGGGAAGTCAATTTATTGAGAAAGATAATCCATGGAGGCCTATGGTACCGCCAGGTTGTTCTAGGCCCAAGATCCCAAGTACTTCAAAAATATTACACCACCCGCTTTATACACTCTATAATTCCTGCTTGGACAGCATTTCTGAAAAAAAAAATACCATCTAAAAGATGTTTAGGATGCACTCTCTGTACTGAACGCACTGAACTGCCATCATTTATGAGCTCAGTGTGGTCTCAAACCTGAGGAAATCCAAAATCATACCTGTGTCTCATTGAAATCTTTCACACCAACACAGTAAACGATCGCACCAAGATCTCGGGATCTGTTGGCCTGGGTCAAGGAAATAAAGGGCATTAGAGAGAGGCAGTGGTAAACACCCTGCTGTTGTACTGGCCAGGCCAAGGTCAATGATCAGGTACTTATTGAGTAGCTGTTTGTGAGGGGCTTATACTCCAGTGAACATCACATTTGAACATAACCCGCTGGAGGTGAGTGATTAGCGGGCAGTGTCGGAGAAGATCCCCTGGAGTAAAGGCGTAACAGAGGGCTTGAAAGGTGCAGGGAGAGAGAGGACAAGCCACACTAACTCTTGGGGAACTGAGTACTTTTAAGCCTCTACTGGACTTTAAATGACATACTTTCCTTTGTAATGGCAACATGCTATCACCAAAGAATGTGACCCTTGAAACCAGTATTACCTGAGTTTCAAGCTTCATTTTACTCTGTAAAGTGTTTAGACACAGAGCACCTCACTCAAGGCCTAGAACAACAAAGGCTCATACACATCAACAACAGCGTAAATGCTTGTATACATCAGGACATCTCTGTATTCTTACACAGAAAGTTGGTTTACCGGCAGGTCTGTATTTAAATAAGTGAACTCATGACCCTCTCTATAATTAATCCTTGAGAGGACAACATAGTGAATAATATCCAGGTTTTGATTTGATTCTAATATTGATTTATTAGAGGCTCTGATACATGATTCCAGGTTCTCCTGGGTTTCAGAATAGAAACCAAAAATCAGAAATTTTTGGTGGTTACAGTTAGGGGCCCAATAAATAATTGGTAATAAGCACACAGTAAAAGCTCAATACCTGCATGTTGATTTGAACAGTGTTACCTCCCCATGTCAGTACTGAAACCCAGTTGTGTCAATCACTGAATTCTAAAGGAAAAGAAACACGCCCTTTCTGCGCTTCTCACTGGAAACATTGCCTGCTGCTTTCAGGATAAAACAAACTTTAGACTCAGTCTAACACCAGGTTTACCTGCCACAGTTCCGCTCCTCTAGTTGAGCTTTCTTTAGAATGATCAGGAATTGAAAGGCGCAAATATATCTTGAGCTTTTTCTGAACACTTTCTCCCCAGGCATTGGCATTCTGAATATTTTCCCAATCTGTATGTACCATACCTAAAATTCCTTTCTGCCAATTCCTATTTTAAGTCACTGACATACATCATTTATTTTATTTTCAGTTCTTTCCATTTTAGGGCTTTTACTTTGCGTGACACTTAAGTAGAATCCAAAATAAGCCATTCTGAATTCCTACCACAGAGTTTCAACTTTAGAATATGGAACCGCACTGTTTCCCACATGCTCGGGGGATGTGTCATGTGAACTTGGGTGCGCTTCCGCAGGCTGTGTTATCCTCGGTACTAGTGGGAGACAGGACAGCTAGTAAAAGCTCAGTCTGTCTCATGCTAAGGCTCATGAAGGCAGCGACTACCTGTCACTTACCTCTGTGTCTCCAGTGTCTAGCCAAGACCCACACATGGTAAGCACTTAGTCGTCTCGGAACCGGTGGGTATGTACTTTGCGTTTGTGGAGCTGAGGTAAGAATACTGCTGCCGTTAACTTCTCCCAGAACCCAGCATTTCCCCCCTCACTGCCTGTCTTTTCCTCCCACCATGTTTCTCTTTGCTTGGGCTTGAACAAGCCTGTGTGAATAACAAAGCTGTAATGTCCTCCCAAGGCAAAATCGATTCCTCAGCCCAATTGTACGGAGAGCTGAAATCTAAAATTTGACTGGAAAAGATTCTCTGAGGAAATTTTAGACAACATAAAGAAAAGGAAAGAAGAAATATAGAAGAGAGGTGGTTATTAACTGTGTGACCGGTTGATGCCCAACTTTGGTTCTCAGAGTGAGAATCTCAATGATCAGGGTATTCTCACAAGATTGACTCTGTTGAATTTCAAGCCATTTTCTTTCCCCTTCTCCTATTTTAGGAGAAAATAGGAGGAAAAGTGGTGCCAATGCTTTTTGTTTAAAAGTGATATATGGCACTTAAAAACTGCTAAAGCAATAATGCCTTTAGCCAAGGGATGGTAGATTTTTTTTTATCCTTCAAAATAAGCACAATATGCAAGCACTTTTAAAGGGGAAAACATGTAATGTGTGTAAGATTCAAAACAGAATAATATGCAAACATTTTGAAAGAGGAAAATATGTAATATGTGTAAGACATGAAAACCCACTTTAAAAATGAACTATTATAATTACTTTTACATATGAAGCATTATTTTATCCAGGAGTTTTACAGAGAATATCTATTACTTTTGCCTAAGTACAGACAGGACAGTCCATACAAGTCCTTCATGTATGATTTTGGGGAAGTTTCTGGGGATTGAGTGCAGGACTTCGGATGTGCTA
Organism: Ctenodactylus gundi; assembly: GCA_004027205.1. Classification (NCBI taxonomy): domain Eukaryota; kingdom Metazoa; phylum Chordata; class Mammalia; order Rodentia; family Ctenodactylidae; genus Ctenodactylus; species Ctenodactylus gundi. The sequence goes on along the minus strand of PVKB01000745.1, from coordinate 312,087 downwards.
AGCACGTTCTATCCCAAAGCTATACCACACCTCCTCCCTCTAAGCCTTTAAGTATGTGTTTATACACAGACCACTACTTACCTCTACTTCTGAATAGAAAAAGATATTCTCATGGAGTTCCCCATCAGTCAAAGCAATGACGACACTCGCAGTCCGGTATCCTGCTTAAGACAACACGGACTCACTTAGTCCCGCCCCACCCAGGAAAGCCCCGCTCAGCCCTAGGATTTGATCTCTTACAAGCTCAACCCAATGAAATCAATATTGTGAGAATTCACCAACTTTTCTTTGCAGCCTGGAAACAACTTCGGTATGAAGAATGTTTCTATAGGGACAGACTAAGGGTGAAAAGATTTTGCACCCGGGTTTCTTAGGCTTGTCCCAACAAATGGCTACTGAACCTGGTGAAATTGAAACAGCCACTGAATCACAACTGGGTGTACCTCTGGGGAACGGAGGGGGATTATTTTCTGTTATCAGTCCATATGACTGTCATCCAGGCCTGAGAGCAAACTCACCACCTGGGCTTTTTTGGTCCTTCTCACATTCTGTAGTTGGCCCAATACCACTCCTTAAAGACTGTTTGGCAAAAAGGAATCATCATTATAATTTACAAGCTGACTGCAAGTATTTCACTATTACTAACAGGAAGTATTACCTACTGCAAGCAGTGATATTTGCACTTCTAGTAACAGTGCTCATAGCTGTTTTATATTAGTAAGTTTTGGCATTATTACTAGGTCTGTTTTATTTGCTGCAGTTTAAAATCAGAGAGGAAGTGGATGTTTCTATAAGTCTAAGAGGAAAATCCCCACTCATAAATAGATCTCATAACAGGCATAATCTTTCAAAAGATTTACCTGAGATAGAGAAATGCTATCTACAGAAGACACTATGGCACTAATAGCCGTAGTAGTAGTAATAATAATGATCATAAACTCTTTCTGTGACTACAACTAATTATTACTGTTTCTACTAATAATAATAGTAGAGAAAGTCTGTGTTATAATTTCTGTTTTATTAGGCACTAATTTTATGCATTCTTTCATTTGAATGAAGAAAAATTAAAACAAAATTAGTTTCTTTGTTTGAATATCATGTACCATCACATAGTGGAAATGCTGGAACTCAGGGTAGGATAAGATAATTAGATTTGGTATAAAAAGCCAAGACTTTGCTAAGCAATCCAAGCACTTACCAATTTAATGAATTCAATACGCAAAACAGTCATGTGAATTATAGCCTGTGGCCATAATGAGATCTTAATTAATTTCATATAACTTTTCTTGGCACCAACCTAACAGCAGGATTTGACTTGGAGCTATGCCATCTTTTTATGCATCTTTCTTTCTGATGAAATGTGTATCAAAGAATTATAGGTAATATTATAGGCATATTTTGAAAGGTGAGATTACTGAAGCATTGTTTATTTTTCAGAAACACAGAAAAAACATTAAGCATTCCACAATGGTAATTTATACTGTTGTCTTACCTTGGGTGTTTTCATAATAAATCTGCTCGCTGGCCTGAAAAACACATGGATAAGCTATTAGATATTTAACTACTGTTTGCCACTCCAAATCGCATATTGTGTGCTCAGACGTTGGATACGCAACCAGAGTTCAATCTTGATTTTATTATGTAATTCGCTCAGGTCTCATTTAAGTGTCAACGGGTGATATTCAGACAAAGTTACTCTCACATTTAATGTGAACATGGATTGATGCCTTAATTCTTCGAGTCTTGCATTTGTTTTCCTTAAAGTTGAAGTTACTGAAATTCTTTCTCAATTTCTGATGCTCCCATGCAGCAAAGGTCACTTTGGGAATTAAGAGGACCTGAGTGTGCTATGATTCATGGGTCCTGTACAATCAGTAGCTAACAAACTGTCAGCATCAAAAATGGAGGAAAAAAATCCATACCCTTAGTACTCTCAGGCACAGCAATGAGTCTGCAAATGTATGGGGAGAAAAATTGTACTCAGTTTCCACTGGGGGTCATTCTTCCCTATGTTGACATTTCAGTAACACACTTTATCCTTGGGGATTATAGCTGTCTTAAAATTACCCTTTCAAATCCTTCATGCATGTGAGTATCTCCTCCTGGTAGAACTTTCTGGAGTTCTTCTAGGCCTTGACGGATCTGTTCCCTGCAACCCAAAGATACCTTGTTAGTCTTATCAGAACATTTTAAAAGGAAAATGTGATGTTGTTGATAGTCACATGAACTGGTCTTCTTACTTCCGTGGATACTCCCATATTGTCCCAGCAGGATCCCAAAAGCCACCAGAGAGAAAGTCACTGCATCACATTACCCATCCACGGTCAGTCATGGCATGTGATGAGTGGGATTGCAAGGACTGCAGGAAATGACCTGGCAGTGGGAATCTCACTTCCTTATGAAAGTTTCCCTTTCCCTTAACCGGGCTATTTTCATTCTTTATTGGAAATAAATCTTTAAAAGCAACTGCTCCCAATGGGACTGCCAGCGACTCAAGATGTAAATGGCTCCCGGAGAGGGACAAATACCAAGAAGCCAAGAGAAGGCCACCACAGGGACATGGCAGGAGCAGGAGGTGTTTGGAGCAAACTGTTTTGCACACAGTTGTGCCAAATGAAGGCTTGCATTCAGCACTGAAAATAAAAGCCCAAGGAATGTGTGCTTTCCAAGACAACCAAGAGTGTTTTCTGTGGGCTGGTGCCCGTGTTTTCTTACTCTGGTTTTTCAAGGTGATGGTAGGGGCAGGAAGAGGAAGTGGGACATGGCGAGAGTAAAAGTGCAACTGGCAGTGGGCAAGGGGAATGGTTAGGGGCCAAGGGAATCCTTCTGGGCCATTTTCTCTGGAGTGTAAGATGCCCACATTCATGATTGCTATTAAATAGCTCCATACTGTGCCAAAAGACGCACAAAAGTGTAATTTCTGGAAAAATATCCTTATTCCTAAACATGGCCTTTTCCATTAGCCTATGGAAGAGTTAGATATTGCCTACTTCCCACTGATCTCCGTAGTGGAGAAGGTGGAGACACACCATCACAATTAGGAAAGGAAGCTCCTTCTCAGTAGGAAATGAGCTAACACTGAGCATCCACTATGTATAAGGTACTGCTCAAAGAATTCTGATTTATCTCAGTGATACCCACTCATCATGGGTTATTATTGTTCCCACGTCTCAGGTGGGAACACCCGGGCCTACAGAGGTTAAATACGACGGCGGGGATGTGAAGTGAAATCAGTCTCACTTAACATAGCCCTTCTACTCTGCAAAGCAGTCCCCTGACCTGGAACAGTGCTGGAAAGTAGGAAGTTCTTCATGACACCTGTGTTACTGATGAGCAGCACCCACGCCACCTGGATACCTAAAGAGTATGAGGCTCCATTCTTAACACAAGGACTATAATTCCTCCACTTAAGCAGGTAACAGATTTATTTAGATAGGTGCAACTGTAAGTCATGAAACTGAGTCACAGGAAGGCTAAGGAAATTACTCAAGGCTGTTCAACTAATCAATGGCATAGGTAGGATTTAATCCCTGTGGTCCTACTCTCAACAGTATGATAAATTCCCACTTGAATGAATGATTCAACAAACAAAACATTACCAGTTTATGCCGACAACCGGTCAGCGCGAAATTCTAATGAAAAAATTAGCCTCCTGTAAATACAGAGATGATGAGCAGCCACAGGTGTAGCTGGATTGCCAGATAGTTGGATAATTTTAAAAACAACCTGAAAAGAGCTCAGTCCAGCCTATCCGTGGGCTTCTGGTGCTTTCAGGAGCGATGTGCGAGATGATGTCTCTTAGACTTTGAGAAATGTACTGACTATTGTCTGGCTGTCTCACCAGGGTCCCGAGGTTAGATCACACGCCCAGCGGCCTGGGTCAGAAATTGAAAGCCTCCTTGACCCACCACTTAGGTCACTTCTAGCTCCTCTACTCCCTGACATTCACCATTGCAAATTGAGTTGGTTCTACTCTAAACATACTTAGAAACGGTGTCCTTCCTTGCCTCTTCTGCCAATCCCAGAGTCCAAGCCACCCTCTCTTGCTTAGACCCCTGGAGCCATCACCTACTTGGCCCCTCTTCCTTTCGTTCTTTGTATGGATGGCAGAGTCTTCTTAAAATACATGTCCAGTCACTCAGTTCTCTTCGGTGCTTGAATCCCGTTAACGACAGCTCATTATCTTTACAATAATAATGTCTGTATTTTTTGCCATGGCCTTGCAATGCGGATAGAGGACGGCTACTGCCTCCCTGTTCAGTCTTACCTTGCACCTCTCTGCTCCTAGTTCCTTTGCTGCCACCATGCTGGTCCTCCCAGGCCCTTCCTCTGACAGACCCCTCTCATGATGATCACTGCTACCCGAGCAGCTCTTCACACAGCTCACCTTACTCAGCTTTCAGTCCCAACACAAATGTCCGTTGCACACAGTGACCTTATTCATCTTCCTTAATCTAAATTATTCCCCTCTATTACACTTTCTCATGGCACACACAATTTTTGCCCTAAGCATTTAGGTCAGTTTATAACTGATGACATTAGGCTGCATAAATGTTTGTCTAGTTTCTGCCCCTCCTTCTGTTCTAGGCCTATGCTTGTTTGTTTGCATCTTCAACGTGCTTTCTGTGTCTGCTAGAGGGCCTGGTGCAGGAGTAGGTGGAGAAAATTAATGTCTCCACAGTTAATCGCCCCGGGAAGAGGTTAATTTTGGAGAAGGGATGAGCCTCGCTAGCCATGTGGAAGAAGGCCAAGAGCTAACTGGTAACTGGCCCTTGCAGTGCTTAAAATCTATTCGGTGTCATATTTCTGACATTCCTGCCAATATCACAGCACCTCCCATGAAAAGGCACAGTTCGTGTCAAATCTTCTTTGGTAAGAGAGGGGAGGTGTCTTATGCATTAGGAGAGATACAGATAGGATCAGCGCCCACCTCAGGCTCTGTGTGTGTGCACACGTGTGTGTGTGTGTGTGTGTGTGTGTGTGTGTGTGTGTTGAAAGATTACCACAAATATGCATGTCAAGAAGCACTTCAAGCTTTTATCTCAGGTAAGCCCACTGATGTTCTTACTGTGAGATCCCCTTTGGGGTTATGCAAAGCCTATCATGGTTTTGTTGTATTAAAACAATCTCCATAACCACTAAAATATAACCTTGCCCCAACTCTATGTTGTTAACTTTCTTGTTTCTCATGAAAGAGCTTCTGTGGAATTTGACTTTCTCAAATGCCAGTGGTAGCCAGTTTTATCTTGAATGTTAGGGGTCCCCTGAAGGTCCCAGAAGCGCTGGCAAAGTGACACAAGGGTGAGGCTGGTCCTGGAATTGGGGGCTGCCTCTGAGCACTCAGAAATAGTGAAGAGTCTTTCAAAATAGCTGTGGGAGAAGGAGGCTCATTTCTCACAGATAGATTGGGCATAAGAGTAAATATGATCTTGTTCTTTGGTCATGGATTAGTAAGGCCTGGGACATTAAAACTGGCATACTGTGTTAAGACTAAAGCTTTAAAAAGAAGGCTTAAAAAAGGCGTATTGAGGGTATGGAAAAGGTTCCTTGGCTTGGCTATCTTATTTCTCTGCCAAATAAAGATTGGGAACTGGGCATTTTTTCTCTAAGCCTATCCCCTTTCCTTCACTGGCATCTTCTTGAGCTTTCTACTTTTTCTTTTTTTAACTCAAGGGCTATTTTGGAAAATATCCTTGTCCTTAATGCTTTGCGTCTGGGCAAGATAAGAAGCGGTCACAATCCCTGATATGCCAACTGCTTAAAAGACCACGTAACTTTCAGCCACTTCCCCCTCCCTGGCCCCTTCTCTAAGCACTCACAACTTCTAGACAAACGAAAGAGGTAGCTTCGTGGGAATTGTGGGCCTATTTTAATTCTGAGACATTCAAGCTATTAATCAAGGTCTACTCTTTAGGCTTTCTTAGAAACCGAAGCAAACTGGAGAGATATTTCAAAGGATGATAAGAAGCTCTCTGGGAACTCGGTTATTACCAAGTGCAATGTTATCTTCCTGGGAAGTGAGATGCTGGGAATCCGACACGACAGGCTGCTATTAAAAGTTCCCACTTTGCTTGGTGGTTTCGCATGCCTGCCAGTACTCCTGCTCAGCAGCTAAGGGATTTCAGCCACATGTCTGTGATCCTTCTGCAACCCCACAGCACATCAGGGTGGGCATACTGATTGTTAAGTAAATGATTCAGTTTGGGTGCATCATTCATTCACCGCCACTACTATTTTTTGAGAATGTACCATACATCCAGCACCACACTAATTTATAGGAGTATTGAGTGGGGAGAATCGGTTCTCGTGTCTTCTAATTTTTTGTTGCATTGGAAATTTTTCTACACTTTAGGAAGATTCCTCTCTGGGCTTCCAGTTGTGTTGTGACACTTTGATGACATTTGCTGATGAAACTATTAAAGGTTTACCGCAAACATGTAGGTCAAGAAACACTTCAAGCTTTTCTCTCAGGTACTTTACTGATATTCTCACCACAACATCCCCTTTGGGCCATTTGTTCTATTAAACTAATCTCCATGATCACCCAAAATAACCCAACACCCAGTCTGTGTGTCAACCTCCTTGCTTTCTTGTAAAAAGAGCTTCAGTGGAGTCGGACTTTCTCAAGTGCCTCGCAATTGTTAGCTATGAAGTTTCAACTTACGAACACATATCAGTGTTTACGGACAGGAATTCTCTCACAGCATTTCCAGATGTGTTATGGCTCCAGCTGTTGACTACCACAAACTATGTAGTGAGTACAACAGAACACAGATTAAAGGCACTGGGCTGATGAAGTTTAACAACAAACTGTGATCATTAATCATAACGTACATGAGTAATGGCTTCTTTAGGACTTTCACTTGAGAACAGGCCAAAATGATTTGTGATAGCAACCCGTGTGCTGAACCAAAGATCTTCTTCTATGTATTTTTTTAGTGAAGTGCAATTTACAAACTATACATATGCACAAATTTCATTCATCTCCTAATTATTGAATTTATGTACATATAGTTGTGCACAATTTGCATGCTATTTTCTAAGAGCTGCTGAATATGTAGTAACATCCCTTCTTTTCATTCCAGATATTATTTGTAAGGTGTATTTTGTTTCTTCCTTTAAACATCATGGTACTTAGAGCTTATCAATTTATTCTTTTAAAATATTTTGTGGTTTTCTCTCTTTTATTTTTCATTTACTTACTGTTTCTCTTTTCCTCACTTTGTTTGGGAATCTTTTTTCTTTAGCTTCAAAAAGCAGGGAAGTAAATCACTACTCTAAAGCCTTTAAACCTTTATTTTTTCCCCTCAGAAATGCACTTTAAAAGTTACAACCTTAGTAGCGTGCAATAAATATGAATATTTTAAGTTCTCATTCGATTGCAAACAACTAATTTCCCTTAAGACTTTTTTCTTTGACTCACGGATTGTGTTGACACATGGGCTTTCTTTGATTATTTTTCATCTCTACTTTTTATCTTGGAGTCTACTTTCTCTGATATTAATGTAACCATTCCAACTTTTTGTAATTATTATTTGCACTTTTATCTTTTTCTATTCTTACCCATATCATCACATTTGTATTTGAAGCATTTCTCTTACAACCATGTAAAATTGTGGGTGGTAGACAGTCATATTCTAATGCCCCCCAAGAGCTCACAATTCCCAGTATTCCTGCCCTTATATGGTCTTCCGGCTCTGTACATGGCCACGTAACTTGCTTTAGTCTGTGGCACGACTAACACAGACACTCTGTTACTTGTAGGTTGGGATGTTCCTTCCCGGAACAGGGCAGCCATTTTGTCGTCTAGTTCTCCCTGAGAATGAAACAGTGTCTTAACAGAGACAAGACATAGAACTTGTCCTCACTTGTCCCAGGTGCATTATCTTCCCCTGTAGGGCCCAAATCCCAGCAGATTCTATACAGAAAGGAGGTTGCAGAAAATACGATTATTTCAAACTTGTTTGCAGTGCAGCAATAGATTAAAGATACATTAGCTCTTGCTTCTTTATCTTGTAGGACATTATCTTTCCGTTCTTGCTTATTTTACTTTTAATTTAAATGCTGGGTCCAATCTTCCATCCTGCTAGCTCGCTCTGGGCTTGGCAACGCTCACGTGTGTTCTGTTTCTCCTTTCCTCTATTTGTTTGCATTGATCATGTACTTCTTGATGTCTCATCCGATAACCTCTTCTGACTTTTTAAAACATAAAAATTGTATAATGTCATTGCCATCTCCTCCTCCTCCAACTTCCAACTGTTCTTTAGTGGCGTGCTCTGGATTATCCGTAGCCTTATTTTATTATAAGCCGCCCTAAGTTAGTATCATGCCACTTCTCATATAAACATGGAGAAATCTGTTAGTATTTTACATCAGCTGTGTTCCATTGTCATTATCTTATTTATATATATTTAAACTAAACTCCAAAGTAGAATAGTGTGCTGTTATCTTCCAATGATACATGCCAACACCCCTGGAAGATGCCTGAAACCCTGGATGGTAATGAACCTTATATTGACTATTTGCTTTTTTTCTCATGCAGTCTGTCCATAAATTTCTGTATCTTCCAATCTCAACTTATTCCTCTATCTGCGAAGTCATGCTTTACTACCAGTAAGAAGCGGTGTGTGTGTCACTCACTGCAGAGGCCCCTCGCTGTCAGGCTTCATATCGACTCTGTGCTTTCTGGCACAGTGCGTCGGAATGCCCTTTCTGTTCACGTCTTCCACCCACAAATTTGATGCTTTTTCCATCTTAACTAAGCTCTTAACACGCACTGGGGCCATAACTTTTACAGTTGGAGATTTGAAAGCAAAACTGCTGTTTCTTTTTCCTTCACAGTTTCATGGATGGAAGATTTGTTATTTACCATAGATCTTAGCAAACTCGGCCTGCGAGTTTTTCTTTACTTACAAAATGGAGACCTTTCACCTTTTCATGGAGAGGAAGCACTTTACAGCTTCTTTTAGGCATACTGAACCAGCATGGATATGCTCACATTCTGGGATCATTACTGAGTAAAGTAAGGCTTACTCGAACACTGGCACATGACATCACGCCAGGCAGTCTGATAACTGAGGCAGCTACAGAGTGCCTGATGGGAGGGCGGTGTACCTAGTGTGGACATGATGGACAAAGCTAATTGTAGAATGAAGCAGGGTGGCGCGAGATTTCTTCATGTTGCTAAGAAAGGCATGTAAATGAAAAATTATGAATTATTTCTGAAATAAATTTTCCACTTGGTATTTCCGACGGCAGTGGGTTGCAACAACTGAAATCAGGGCAAAACAGGAAACCACAGTACCGAGGACATGGATCGGGAGGTGTGACAGTCCAACTCTCGTGTAATGCTGTCATTTCTGTTTTAAACAACCAATTACTAAGATAAGCAGTAGCCCTTTATAGTTACCAATATTGATCATTTCCCCCCAAATATTCTACCGTTTCTTCACATCAGTTTAAACTGAACATCATTTCCATCACCTTGAAGATTCCCTGTTGTGTTTATTTTTGGCAATGCAGATTTGGCGGTGAGGATGTCTCTTAAAGCCAATGAAATTTCTTTCTTAAGATGTTTTGATACTGCCTCCAATTTTAAGGCTGTTTTAGCTGAATATAAAATTCTACATTGCCTTTCTTCCTCTTTCCATCTCTTTAAAGACATTGGTTCTTTGTCTTGTAGACTGCATATACTGTTTTTTTTTCCTGATGAAAAGTAAATTGTTACTCTCAGTCTCGTTTCTTTGTTTATAATATATCTTTCCCCCTTTCCTTCTGGCTGCATTTAACAATTTTCAGAAATTTGACCATGCGGTACTAGCATGACGTTTTTCTTTGTGTTTTTCCTGTTTAGTGGTGTCCGAGATTCTTGGATGTGGGGTGTTGCAATAACAAACAAATTAGACCACTTGCTATTACCCAATTCCTCACAGACCTGCCTCATTTCCTCTCCCCACCTCCCAAACTTTCCCTTTCAGTGTGGTTAGTCTCTAGCCACTTGCTCTTAAATTCTTCAATCCTTTTTCTTCTTTTTTTTTCTTTCTAAGGAATTTTTTAATTTCAGATTTCTTTTCTGTTTCACATTTTTTTTTTCACCTGGTTCTTTGAATTTTTCTTTTTCTGACACCCTATATTATTTTCCTTCCCCATGATACTCATCCCTTCTTGTAAATTATTTAATGTTTATACTAGTTGCTTCAATGTCCCCGACTAGTTCCAACAGTTAAGACATCTGAGTTGTGCTTCTAGGACGGTATTTTTCTTTATTATGGGCCCCATTTACATGTTCCTTTCCACATTTCCTGGTCCTTCGGCTTGTGCCTTATACACTGTGTATAACCACGACAGTGGGGATGTAGGCATAATTCTGATTTGTTTTGTTTGCTTATTGCCGAGTCCAGTCCTTTTCTTCTTTGAGCTGGGGTCGGGGCTGGCCACTGAGGTTCCTTCATGAGTTAGGCTGATCCCAGGCTTCAGCCTTATGTAGCTCAGCTCCTGGCCTTCTGCCCTCCCTGCTCTGTCTTTGTAATCCTTTCAGTATTTGACTTGGGAGGAGATTAAGGGCAGCTTCACATGTTTTTGCCCGACCTTTGCATTCAACTCCGGGAGGACTCCAGAATCCAAGTGATAAGGAACCCACATGACTATAGCATTTCTCTCTGCTTTTTCAGTCGCTCTTTCGCTGATATTTTCTTAGAAAAATGCAGATGATGTATATGGGGTGAAATTGACAGATTGAGAGATCTGTTTCCTCGTGTCAGGCCCTAACTCATCCTCCCAGAACACGTCTTTGCTTAAGGAGCAGCCAATTTGTTGCGTCCCTGCAAAGTCTCTGTCCAGGGCAGACCTACTGTTCCAACAGCCCAGCCCAGCCCCAGCTTCCAACCTCAAGTGTGGAGGCTTTCGTAGATCTCTGATGAGGTATAAAGGGTTTGGTTCCCTCTAATTCAGTTCATCAGTGCTTCCTGTATCTCTGCCAGACCCATGGAAACATATGAATTTTATTTTGTCTGAGATTTTCTGGTTGCCCATGGAAATGAAGGTTTTCCACATCCCTCTATATCCTAGCCAGAAGCAAGCATATTATATTATAGAGGCTATTTCTAAATGTATTGAAGCATACGTATACCTTCGGTAAGAAAGAAAAACACTAGGAGTCGATTACCAGCGCATAAATATGGTGTAATATGCATGTCCTCATTGACCCCCATCTCCTTTAGCTATTGATCTATTTCTTTGCATGTTTCTTCATAACATATCTTCTCTTAACCTGATTCCTCACTCCCTCTTTCCTGATAGGGCTTTTCCTTCAAAGGTATTGATCTTTGGCTATCTGCTCATACTGAATGAATGAGACCAAAAACCTGTTGAGACCTCTGTGTTTATGGAGCATACGCCAACAGATAGGTGACTAGATTTAGTCAATAGCTTTTTTCCCCTAACTCCCCCCGCCCCACAAATATCAGAGTATTTACATTTTTTCTTGAAGACATTATTTTTATGTAGAGAAGAAATTCATACACCCTCTCCTTGGGTGTCGACGAGAGAGAAGGGTAAGAACAAGGACATTTTTTAGGCAGATGTCTTTACATCCTGCTGGTGTCTGGTGTCCCTGACTAGGAAACCAGTCTTGTGCAATGTCAATAGGGGGTATTTTAGACTACAGCAGGATGGCTGGTGGTTCTTTCTTTTTTCCCCCCCTCTGTAATGACTTTATGCTATGAATATTTCTTGGCTTCCTCTAATAGGGACTTCGTGCAGACGTTTCAATTTTTCCAGGTTTCAGGGTGCTTTCTTTGAAAGACGAGGCAAAATGTCTTTATGCTTTATTTTCAGGTTGGAATTCCTTACCTATTCTGCTCTGACTTTTGTGTCCACGACTCTGCTAAAACTGCTCTTGTCAAGGTCCTCACGTTGACAACTCAGTGGTCACTTCTCTGTCTTCATCTCAGCCTCACAGCATCACACAGGCGGCTCCTCCATCACTTAAAAATGCTCTCATCTCTCAGTTTCCATTACAACATACTTCGCCTAGCTCACTTACTGCTCTTCCTTATTTTTCTACGCAGGCTTTTCCTTCTCTAGAACTTAGGTTGGGGTGTTCCAGAACTTAGCAACCCCTCCAATTCTTAAATTTACACTATCTTACAAGGTAACCCCCTTCTGTTCATGGCTTCAGTACCAAGGTCTATTCAACATGGCATGGACTTTGGTGGGAGAGACTCATGGTAGAATTCCAGTCCATCCCTTCCTACCTGTTCCAGCTACAGCCTCCTTGAAGTTCAGTTTTCTCAAATGTGAAATGAAAGAGCAGAACTTTAAGACCCCGTGTGCCCCTTCAGCTCAAAGTACTACATCTGATATTATATGGGGACCAAGGAGGGTGGAGGAAGGAGAATCTGTGTATCTCTTGGAAATTGCCAAGGCAAATGAGGCAGACAGGAGCAGCCCATGGTGTGACACTGGGACAAGAGCAGATGAGTATCTTACATTTGTAACAGAATTTCTGAAGGTTGCTGTCTAAGCTGCCCTAAAGGATAGAAGTGGCTTGTTCATCGAGCAATGTGAGGGATTTATTCAAATTCCTTTTTACACAACTCTGTTTTTCTTTTTGCAGTTTACTCGTGCACTGTTTTTCACCGTGTGGTGTCCTAGGGTGATCCCACGTGGGTTTGGAAAGTCACTAGCTCTTTTCCTCAGCCGAGTCTTACTTTATGAAGAAAGTAGGTTTCCTTATGCACAGCTTCCTCCTGTGAGACCCTCAAGTTCCAGGCTCTTGTTAATTCAGCAGAGGTATCTAGAAAGAACAGGGTGGTGCACTGGAGTTCAGTTCCACCAACTGAACACGGGACATGGGACACAGTGGTGCTCTGCCAGGTCCTGTGTGTCAGGAGCCTGCTTCACATCGCTTCCTAGGACGGAAGCTGCAAGTGGAGAGCCCTGAGGTGGACAGCAGTCAACTCTTCTGTTTTGGCATTTATTTAGCATAGGCCAGTGCAGATTACAATTTTCTAACAATGATAGTACTTTTTGTAACAGTTTGGAGCAACGTTGGGCTGGAAGTCGAAGCAGGTAGAAATACACTAGGCTTCATGCTAGATAAGTCAATCCACAAGTCATAAATGTGGGCACTCCCACGTGGTTTCCTTGGGCAGTCCCACTTGACTTCCAAAGCCTTCTGTGTCACTAATACGCTCCTCAGCTGAGACATATTTAATAGGAGTTGGCAGTAGTAGAACTTGGGCTTTATTTTCAGGGTTGCCCCAGGTGACCATTGAAGAGATTATACCAACTTGAGACAATTGGGGACAACACCCAGATTGGAGCTTATAGGTGTGTTTTGAGTAATTTGTGGGCCAGAGAATGAGGGGAGAACACCCACTGGGAGCTCAAACTGTATAAAAGGAAAGAGGAAGAAAGATTGTTACAGCTTTTTCTTCTGGGAAAGCCTTTGCGATTGTCTACAGATACGGACTTGCTTACTCCATGTGAAGAGCTTCATCACAGAGTCGCTCCAGTCTCAACTTGCTCCTGTCTACGTGTAGCAAATCTTTAGTCTCCTGTCTTCGTTATTGTTCTTTGCACAACCGAGGACCATAGCAGACCCTTACCGGCTGTCCTCCAGTCCCGGACGGGTGCTCTACCTCACAGCTGAGCAGCCATCAGACCCTCTCAAACGTGCAGGCCGCCATCTTGGACTATCTCTATCCTTAGATTTGTAAGCCTTCCAAATAGACCTCTTTTTTTTCCCTGATGTCTTCAACTAGACAGCAGAAATGTTTCTGAATGCTACTTTGCCCGTTTTAAGTCATTATTTATTTGTATTCATTACAACAGGGAGAGTAGATGAGGAAATGAGTAACATTTCCTGAGTACCTGTGATGCATTAGGGTCTCTCGTGGGCACTTTCCATACATTAATCCGTGGAGACCTCCTAACATGCCATATGGTGGACATTACTGTCTTCATTATCCACATGTGAGAACAGACTCACGGAAGTGCAGTAGCATGTGCACAGCAGTAGAACTGAGACTGAAACCCAGGCTGGACCCTGCCACAAGACTGCACTGTCTCTACTGCACTTTGGTGCTCCAAAGGTATACACAGCAGTAAACACACACACACAGGGGACACACACTTTTTCTGAAGCATAAATTGTACTCCAAAATTTGAGAAAGAATTCAACATGACCTTCACGCAACATCAAACACCAGCATAAAGTGGTATCAAACATGAATGCGCATGTGTTTCTGTAGATGAAAGATTTTGGAAGAAATATTTAGCTTTCAGTGAGTTATAACAAAAATTTACTAGGGTCTCAGAGGAGCACTTTCACTTTCTGGGACGAACTGAGACTTTCCAGGGGAAGAGTTTGCGAGACACCGGACCACGCTACTCCCACAAGTCAGCGTGTTCCCAGACCTGCTGACTGCTCCAACATGGTTCTCATTACCATGATTGTGACTTAATCCTGGGAACTCTTATGCAAATGTCCTCTAGAAAAAAGTACCTGTGCATTCCTGTCTGGGAGAGCTCTCCTTAGGACCATCAGACAAAGGAAACAATTTTTATCTGGCCTCACGGGTGAAATGGTGTTTTCTACTCATATCCTATTATATGGAGATAGACTGAAGAAAAGTTAAAATTTTCAAAGAAGGGCATGAACCTGGAAGAGATGGGGAGTCACCTACAAATTAACTGTTGCAAATGCAGTGATCATATGAAGTTGGATGTGTCTAGGAGAAATTTGGTTGACTCATTAGCTGTTTATCAAAACTCCTAAAAACAACACAACAGTTAAAGTTGTTTATTGAGCACTTACTATATGCTTGCATTATTAATTGTTTCAACAGGCCTGTGGGGTAAGGATTATCGTTGCATTTATTTTACAGGTAAAGAAATGAAGGCATACATAGAGAGATGAAAAACTTGCCTATGAACTTGCACCACACATCTTTTAATTAACCAAAAAAGAGTAAATAAACACCTTCCTCACCATTTCTCTTAATTTTGCCATCAAGTATTTTCACCACACACACACACAAAAAACTCGAAACGGAACAAATACAGATTCTTTCAAGTGTTAAATATCTGAAAAATCGTTTTTTTCCCTCCTTCATTGTTTTTAAATTTAGAAAAGGGTTTTAGAGCTATGTCTCTTGGTAATGGCAGCCTATAATCATTCTGCTCCAGGAATCAAGTGATGTGTCCAGAATATGTCATTTTTCCCCTGTGACACTAACAGCAAAACCACATTCTCAACCAAACTGAGAGATGGCTCAGAGGGGTAGAGAAATGCGGTCTCTCGGTTTCCACTCGGCAGCCTGAGCCAAGCTTTCTTGGCTTTCACTCCATCTCCTTAAGGGACAAGCGAGACACTTAACCTCTAACCCATCCGCGGAATGCTGATGCTTCCACCTCACCTCTCAGTGAGGAACATTTCCAGGCTCGCAGATGAGCTGTGTGGAGGGCACAGGGCTTCAGGGAACTGGTTTTCTGAAGAACCAAGCAGCATCTGGACGGGGAACTTTGTGTATGCTTGGATTTCTTTGCTTGAACCAATTTACAGCCATACATAATGGCAAAATTGTGAGGAATCCTAGCATGGTAATTGAAAAAAAAAAAAAGAACAAGGATGCAGGGGCTGGAGTTTCAGGGTTCATACCCAGGTTCCCACAGTCACTCACAGCAGAGTGGCCTGGGACCACCTCGGCCTCGGTTTCATCATCTATAATGATAATACAATAAATGATCCAATTCTCCCGGCAACTCCAGTAGGTGAGTACTGTGCTTTTCCTTTCTTATAGCTGAAGAAAGTATTCTTGGCCATTGATATATGATGGGCCCTTAATAAAAAATTATGTATGGATACACACACGCATGCCCATGTATGTGTACATACATCTACCTACACACAGTGGAGGCTTACATTTAAGTATTCCTCAGGTAGGAAACAAAAAGCAGCAGCATACATATAGAGGCAGTGTAGACCAGGGAAGCTAATAAGGTAACAGGGAAAAATCCCCACAGGGTCTTAAATTTTAAATTAGGGAATAAAGAAAAAGAACCTGGGGTTGGAGAAATAGCACAGCAGTTACAGTGTTTGCCGAGCAAGTGCAAAGTCTTCAGTTCAAGCCCCCAACTCCGCATAAGCTAGGCGTGGTAGCACACACCTATAATCTCAGCACTGGGGAGGCTGAGGCAAGACGAATGTGGTTTGTTTGAGGCCAGCGTGGGCTGTGTAATGAGCACCAGCATGGACTGGAGAGTGATAGCTTGTCTCCAATACATAAATAAGGAGAAAAAAGAAAAGAAGAGAAACTAAGTGTGTTGCCTCTGAGTCTGAGTACATGAACAAATTTGGGCAAATAATGAATTCGATACCCCTGGGAGCCATTCTCCTCTGAAGTACAATGAGGTCAGTGGGTTGGATAAAATATAATAATCCTTTGACCCATGGTTGCTACGGTTTGTTTTTGCATCTTGCGGAGTTTGCAAGAAAGGTGAATTTCCAGTCGAAGATAAAGATCTTGGTTTACACATTTTAACCCTCCCTTCCCTTTCCAAATTGTTGTCGATAAAGTTAAAGTAGCATAATACAGACTTTTTTCCTTTGTGCTGGAAAATAGACAAGAATGTCAAACTCAAGCCAGAAACTTAAAAGTTCCTGCATGAAACAGAGCTGGAGAGATCGGAATGGAGGTAGGGGCGGGGTGGGGTGGAGGGGAGGATGGACACACATGCCATCCTGGGATTCCAGGAAGGAGGAGAGTGGTTCCTGCGGGTGGGAAAGGAGTTCCTGACGCAGAGGCCCCGCGTGTGCATCTCACCGTTCTTTAATGGCTTCTACTTCCGCCCTGCGTGTGCGCTTCACCTTTCTCTAATGGCTTCTTACTTCCGCCCTTGAAAGTACTGCTCAGTCTCTACTCAAGGAGAAATTACACCACCACTAAATTTTCCCACCCTCCGTCCCTTCCTTCCTCCTTTTTTTCTTCCTTTCTTTCCTCCTTTTACTGTGTTGGGGATCAAACTCAGGGTCTTCTGCACACAAGGCAAGAGCTCTACCACTGAGCTAGAGCTGTCGCCCCAGCCCCCTTCTCATTTTTTAGGTCGAAATTTTAACATTTTCCACAAAGAACTTGAATGATTTCTAACTGCAGTCACCCCAAGCCTCAGCACTACAAAACTTAATGCTTTCTTTATAAAATCCCTAAGCTCACAAAGTGTTTCGGTAGTTAGGAAGAAGAGGACCAATTTTTAGAAACCCAAGAAAATATCTCTCTTTGAAATCAATTCATATAAGAAACAGGGGAGCAAAGATAACAGATTCTAACTCATAGGTCTGATGTTGCTTCATTTCTAAAGTAACACAATGAGGTCACACATATAGAAAAATTTAGGAGTCGAAAAGTAGTCATAGAGATGAAAGCTATTTGGAATTTGAAAACTGCAAAAGGAGCAAAAAGACGAGTCCTGAAAAAAAAAGCAAGAGAGAGAAAAAACCCTTGAATTGATCATTTACAAGACCAGATTGAACTGTGCTCTCAATACTTAAAGAAAATGGTAGAGATTAAAATTTTACTTCAAATATAAAGGATATAGTAGATTAAAAAGACAATAAAAAAGCACAATAAAAACACAGAGAAAAGCAGAGTAATAGTTTAAAAAAGTGAAAATGTTTTTAGGTAGAAACGTTTAAATGATCAGCTAGAATGGCTTAAACAAAATTAAAAATAAAGACTCAGATGTTACATTTGTATTTTTAAAAAATGTTTAAGGTGTAGAAAAAAACTCCACAAGCATCTAAAAGGAGAAATTAAGCTACCAACAAAGGAGAAAGATGTTAAATTGTCAAGATATGATTTTTATATTCAATTAAAATATTTACCTGGAGGTGGACAGAAAGAAATTCTCAGCTATATAAGGAAATAGAAAGCTTAATAATTATGCCTTTTTCAGGAAATCTTACCGACAAATACTCAGTAAACTGAGAAACTCAACAACAACAACAAACCTTCAAGTACCAGGATGGAAGTGTGTGTACATTCATACACACTGAGCAAAATCACTAAGTCTTATACTAAGTTTAAATTATTATGATGATTATTATTTTGAGACAGGGTCTTGCTCTGTAGCCCAGGCTGGTCCTGAATGCACTGTGGAGCCCAGACTGGCTGTGGACTCACGGCAGTCTTCCTGTCTTCTGAGTGCTGGGATTGCTGGGATTATACACATGTGTCACCATGCCCAGCTTATGCGGTTCTAGGGAATGGAACCCAGGTATTTAGCACTTTAATCTCTGAGCCATTCTTCCAGCTCCTAAATTATTATTATTTGAACATCTTGCTCTCTCTCTCTCTCTCTCTCTTTCTCTCTTTGTTTTTCTGAGATAGCATCTTGGTATGTAGCCCACTCTGGTGTTGAACTGGCTATCAGACTAGGCTGGCCTTCAACTCACTGGATATCCCCCTGCCTCAGCCTCCTACATGCTGGGATTAAGGCATACACCACCTTGCTTGACTGCAAATGTTACTTAAAAAAGAAAGTGAGCAAGAAGTATTGATAGACATCATTTAATTCTTGCCATTACTAAGGCAAGCAAAACTTACTGGCAACAGTTATGAATAAAAATGAAATTATATTTTTCAGGTCACTGAAAAATTAGACAAAATAGCAGGGAAAGGTAAAAAAAATAAGTGAATGAACAAAGATATATTAGAAACAAAATTAAAATTTAATTATACTAATTTTGGACAAAAGATAAAGAACAAAAATATCAAAGGTATCAAAATATCAAATATCAAAATATCAAATTACTTTATCAGAAATATGCTTCATAAAAATACATGAGCCACATAATATGGTATAATTATAAAACAATGTTGAAAATTCAAATAAAAGAAATACGGGAGTATAATTTTAAATGACATTGTCACACATTAAGTAAAATAATTGAATACTTGAAAAAATTAATCTATCAAAGTTTTTATTCAGCAGGGTGTACATACTTTATAACACCTTTGGATGGTGAACAAAATTTGATTACATAGTAGTCTATCAACAGAAATTGGTAAATTGAAAAGTAAAAGTTACCTAAACCACGATCACAAAAAGAAAAATAAACAGTGGCTCTAGAAATTGAGAAAAGGGTAAAAAATTATCATATGGAAATATGGAAATTGTGAAATAACCTTCTAAGTCACTAAATGAAGTCATTCTACTTAGAATTTAATAACTAATAAGAACAGGGCATGTCAGAGCATAAGAGACTCAACACCCACTATCACATTTACAGTATAATTTATATTAATAGTAGCTGCTATTATTAAGAAGCATAAGGAAGAAATTGATAATAAAATAATGAATCAGAATTTTTAAAAATATGCAAAACAGAATGATGAATGAATTTTAGAAGAAATCATGAGGTAAGAAAGAGGAGCATTACAAATAATCAAAATGTCTCATTAAAATGGTAGGACAAAAAATATCTCTCCAAAACCAATAGTTTTCCCCCAAACCATTGTTTTTTTTTTTTTAAGTATCTTTCTGGATGGGTAGGGTATGAGCCACCTGTGATGCAATCTACATGTTTTTTTTTTCCTGTGGAAAACCCACTGACATGCAGATTTTTCTAATTTTATGGAGCTAAGTAGAAGATGTGACCAAACTAAGTTCACTGCTCTATTGAAAAATAAAAATTTAGGTAATAAAACAGAAAAAAATAATTTATCCCCAGTGAAGAAAAACTTTAACTTGCTTGGAAATAAAATTAACAAACGATATATGAGATTTACCTTAAGAAAAGAACAAAACCTTGCTGAGAGGCATATGAGAGAGATGTTATATTTTCAGTAAGAAGATAAATACTACTAGAAAAGTGCCATGTCATCGTTGCTGAGATTAATCCTTACTTTTCATATAATTCAAATGAAAATCCCAAGGACATTTTAGAACATAAGAGATTTATTTAAAATGCACATGGTTGGAAAAATCCACCGAAGAGCAAGGAAATTTTTGCCCAATATCAGAAATGAGGAAGAACTGGTCCTCCAGATGTTAAAGCTAATTAAATCAATATGCCCTGAGTAAAGAAACAGACAGAAAAACAGAACAGAACAGCAACAAAAACGAAATGGTCAGCAATGGTCTATCAAAGAGCTTAACTTCTTCAGTGGTTGGTTAAAGGTTATTCCACAATGATGTTGGAAAACTTGGCTAGTCAGAGAAAAAAAACTGGATGTTGGCCTTATACTTTATATCCTAAATAAATTCTAGAAAACATAACCATTTAAAATAAAAAATGTCCTGAAAAAAGTAGCTATAAAATAGATAATGAAAGCCAAATCACAATTTTGACTAGGGCTACTAAATTTTAAAAAATAATCCATAGAAAATAGAATTCAGTTCTTCATGAAGAGTATAGATCATAATCAGGTATAACCAGAAATATGAAAATAGTTCCATAGTTAAAAATATTTCAAATAAATTTCACTGTTTTAACAGGTCAAAGAAAAACATGACCATCTTAGTAGATGAGAGAAATGCAGTGGATTAAATCAGAATTTTTTTCCTGTTTCTTTTACCAGAGTAGTTGGACTTTTTTGGCATGACCTCATTTTCAAGTAATGAGGCATCTGGAGTATTTTAGCTAATGTTAGGAATACGATCATCCTTGGAGTTTTCAGGGAATCAGGGACAAATATAAGCTCAAGCTGAATTATTACATTCTACTCGTATTTAAATTAACAGCATACACTCTGTTATGCTACCGAAAGGACCTAGAAAATTTGTTACAGTATATCAGTTGATTAAACTCATGATGCTAAGAAATGTAGGAAGAGCAACGCGATGTGCTGCTAAGATCTGGACCAAGTTTAGAACCCAGAAATCAGAAGGTTACTTCTGCTACTCAAGTTTGGCCCCAGTGAGTTATCTAAACTTTAACTTCAGTCTCCATATCTGTAAAACTAAAGCAAAACAGTCAAAAGAGAACAGTCTGGCTGTTGCCTGTGCTTCTAGCTGATTACTATAACAACACCAAAACTCTGGTTAAAAAGAAAAAAGCAACCCTCGGAAGATTTCCTGTGAAGTCAACAAAGCTGTGGGATTAGGGAGGAAGGATCCACACAGCGAGGAGCTCCAGGTTTGCCTCCCTGTCTTTTCTCTCATGGCCTCAACCTGAGAAAAGGTCTTAAGTCACAGTACCACGAAAATCCCCATATTTCTGGGAACTCCGGAGGAAAGAAGCTCTTGTGATTCGAGGAATGTGGGGGGAAATCTCCAATTTTACTTCTCATTTTCCTTTCTTTCTTTCTTTTTCTTTTTTTTCATATCCTGTCTTTGCCTCAGGGTGGCCCGTGTGGAAAACTGCATGGCAATACTGTGGGTGGCCAGAACTCCCAACAAAACCCCCACCTTCCTTGCTAGAAGATTTGGAAAGCCGTGACCGTGGGCTACGCAGTGGGGCTATCATGGAGAGGAGAGAGCTGGGGAGCCTCCCATGCTCCAATGAATGCTGGGGGTGAAGAGATTTAAGTTCCAAGCTCATCCTTAAGCAGCTCTGGTTAGATCCAAAGAGTTTAGCAAAGTCTTTGAAAACTGAGCTGACCTTGAAACCACCACCCACAGAAGAGATAGAACTTGTGGTCTAAACCTAACCAGGGTGATTGCTTACTGCAGCAAACAAAGAAAAAAAAAAACAGTCAACATTTTTTTCCAGAGTATTTGAACATGATCCCCAATATAAACAACACAAAATTCAAAACTTTTAGGTTATAGTCTGAAGTCACTCCGCATAACAAAGCATCTAGTAAATGTGATCAATTCTTAAGGGAAAACGCAATTAAGATGACAATCCTAAGATTCTGGAATGAGTAAAACAGACTGCAGCTACAACTACACTCTCTGAGGTCAAGTTAAACACACTTGAGCTGAATGGAAAGACAGAAAATTTTAGCCAAGAAACAAAACCTTTGGGGGAAAAAACAGATGAAAAATCTATAATTAAAAAAATAAAATATCTATAATAAAAAAGTAGATAGATGAGTTCAGTAGCTAAAGGAAAATGACAGAAAAGAATCAATGAACTTTAAGTTAGAACAACAGATTATTATCCCATCTGAAAAGAAAGGTTGTAAAAGAAATAAATAAGAGTTCAGAGATGTGGAATAAAATCAAAAGGTCTACCCTTTATATTACTGTAGTCCCAGAAAGAGAGGAGAAAATGACTTGTATCAAAAAAAAAAAATTGAAAAGGAATGGCCGCAAACTCCCCAAAAGAACATAAGTATGCATGAGCTTAACAAAACCAAAATTAGATGAACTCAAAACCACGCCCAGATACAGGACAACCAAATGGCTAAGTAGAAGAAATCTTAAGAGGCAGTATAGAAAAATAGTACATTATATACAAAAGAATGATTCAAATAATCACATAGCTACCATGAGAAATCCGAGTAGTCATCGCTATGAAAATAAAGAAGAAATGAAAAATATCTCACACATGGTATTATTGTTCTAACTTTAGCAGTTCCTTTACTACATATTAACACGTTATATATTTTCTCCTCTATTTCTCCAAACTTCTCATAGTTTTTCTCCATATACACTTGCATCCAAGAATTGGGCGCAAATACAACATTGATATATTTATCTGAAACCTATTGCTCTTTTTTTCAAGGCGTAGAACAATGGATCTTTATTTAGAAGCAAATGAAGAAAAGGCTCAGGAGGAGGGTCCTGAGTGGGCTGCCCTCAAAATAGGTTGAAAAGAATCTTTGCTAATTCGTGTTTTCTTTTTTGAATCACTTTTTTTCTTTTGAACTTTGTAAATTACCCTGTAGACACAATAATGGATCTTTTGCTGTATCAAAGGGCTATTGTGAAGATCAAATGAGATACAGAGAAAAATATACATATTTCTATATCCAACCAACACACTATAAGTCATGTAAGTCCTGGAAGATGTAAAAGAATGTTGATTTTAGCTGGTCTCTTGAGGATGTACTGTACAGGTATTCACTTGCTCTCTCGCGGAGGCTGAAAAGGATGCGGATGTGTCACTGGCACATTCTGTGCCTTGCCCATTGATTTATGGTCAAGCCAAGTACTTACTGTATGAAACTCACGGTCCTCAACAAAGTGTTCCTGCCTGTTGCTTGGTGCATAGTTGGTCCATATTAAATCTAGGGATTTTAACTTCTGTCATCCCTTTGGCAAGGGAAACCAGCCGTAGCGTCCTTAAGGGACAAAACGTGGGCCCCAAGTAGACTCAGGGATGACTAATTTTAACAAGCCCAGGAAAACCAAAGGATCAAAAAGCCTCTGTACTCGGACAGTGTTTAGAGATTCCGGACACACCTCAAACTTCCCCAGCTGCCCAGAGGCGGTGAGCAGTGGCACACAAAGCATCTCCAAGTGGAATGTAAGCTTGGCCTTCTGACCCTACTCTTAACGGGGCGGGGTGGTGGGGGGGGGGGTCGAGTCTGCAGGAAGCAACACCAGGATGCCTCAGGTTGTAGCAGGATGTGAAGAACAGGTGAGATCTGATTTCGGTTTTGATATGACAAATGCATCATACCCCCACCAGCCCAGCCAGCACCTGGTGGGTCTGGAATTACCAGTTATCTAAGTTGGAGAGGACTGAGCAGCCACAGAATTGCAGCCGATTTAGTGAGCCATCTGGGGTTCACTGCTCCGGCCTTGTGCGCTTAAACACACACGTGGCTTAACCTTTGGGCAAGCATAGGCTCTTGGCAGAATTAACCAAATTTTCTCTATGTTTAGTTTCTATCTCTTAATAAATGACATTCCTACATGGAAGGACCCAGGTGCAAAGTTCAAGTGTTAGGTTAAAAGAAGAGCTATTAGTATGAGATTAAAATGGCCCAAAGGCCAAGCTTGGCACAAGGGCTTGAATCTCGGGGCTACTCAGCAAGAGACAGACTTCCTAATGAAAGGGATGAAGACTATCAGCACATCCTTACCTGTCTTCTGTTAGTTTCATTAAAGTTGTCCCATGAGTAGAGAAGACAATAAAGGACATTCTTAGTTGTGGGCTGGAAAGGAAAGAAAAACACACAACATCTCTGTTAGGGAAGGCAGGAGCACTGCAGCGCACCACTACCCCTGGTTTCCTAGATGTTCTTTGTGGTGAGGCTGCTAGAACTGAGAACCTGTAACTCAAAGGGACCCTAGGCTGGTATCACAAGTATTTAGCCAGACCTGAAGCTGTGAATCAAAGAGAAAAAAACTGCTGCATCGTCCTGGAGGCTGCTTCTGATTAGAAGGTGAAATCCATCACTGCCCTGGGCTCTGCCCAACATGTGTCCCTAGAAGGGGACTGATCTGCCAATTTGACACTTAGCCTGGTGGTTAGTACTTGTTAGAAGCCCAAGAAATGCCTAGTGAATTTCATACTCTTCTCCTGAAACGGACTTTGGTTCTCTGTCCATGACACTGCCTGTTACTATCTCACCAGTGCTGGGACAGGAGTAAGTGATAATGACAGAGATTGTAGTCATACAACAATACCCAACCCCATTGGGTTCGCATGTGCCACAAATTATTGAGACATGGACGCGTACCAGCTGCTGTAGACTGTTTGCTAAAATGAGTAAGTAAAAAGCACAAATTCACTCTCTTATTAAAAAGACATTGAATGTGTGCTGTGTGTCTGATTCTCTTACAGCAACTTAGGCTATGGCGGCCAGCAAAATGTGGTCCCTGCCTCATGGGGTTTGCACGATGGCAGTGTGCTGGAGTTGCGCTTTGAGGGTTCCACAGCCAAGAAGACCAGAGCAGACAGCCAGAAGAAAGGTCCATGGCCTGGAGTAAGCCACACTAACTGCTCTCATCGTGGGATTCTTCATCTTTAAAGCAAGAGATTAAGCGTTCCCTTGGGCCCTTCATCTCCCGCCCCTGTCCTCTTGTTGATTCTAAGATACTGAAGAACCCGGAACTTGCCGAAGGATCTGGAAAAGAGATGTGTGCCCAGTCTGAGCCAGGTGCTGGGCTAGTTGGTTTGCCATGGGTTCTTTTTGTAATCCACACATGGAAACCAGCGTTCAGCCAAGGTGAATAAAATGCTGTGGTTGCACAATTGAGCTTGGATTCAAGTCCACACGTGCCTCACTGCAAAGTCGTTCCCAGTGGCCTCCTCAGCTTCACAGGGGAGCAGAAGACAAGAGGGCCACGTGGAGACAGAGCAGACCCTGTCGAGTATCTTCAGGCCGATGTGGTTTACGTCACTCCAAAGGAGCAAGGAGTGAGTGCAGGAAAGGACACTTTGGCTCAGCGACAAAACAGCTTTTCTGAAAACTGAACTTGTCTAACTCCTGGACTATTTGCTAAAAGGCAGCCCTTTCTCGCCAAAGCCTCGAGGTGTTGCTTAGGAACACCTCCTAGGATAGATAGGGAACTTGTTCTTTTCAATTCTAAGTTTCATTGGCTCTCTTAAATACATTTTACTACCACTCAGATCCTTGTTTCTCTCTTTCCCCTGTGCTTTCTTTCTCCCTTCCCGAATCTCAGCATATTTCACCTGGCCGTCTGGGTTTAAATGATTTCCGCTGCAGCTTCCAATGTCTTGGCATCATAGAGAAGCCACCTCCTAACTTTTCCCTCCAGCTGGGCAGGCAGGAACATGCTGATCATGACTGAGTCTAGGACGAAGATGTCTCTGCTCACCTAGGTTCAGAAGATGCCCAGCATTCTGAGATTAGGGACCTTACTCTGGGAACTCTATGGCTACTCATAACAACTAGAGAGCTTCTAGATAGCCCATATGATGTGAGGAAGGTCTGTGTTAGAATTTTACGCTCAGACTAATTTTTACCAAAGACCTCAGCAACTTAAGCACATTCATGGAAAGTGCAACACTGGGTTGTGAATAATGACTGTGTGAGTGTCCATTGGAAGCTGCACCCAGGCTTGGTGCTATGACCTTCTTTCTTTTACTACTGGGTCTCCTTACTTACTGCAGACAATATTTATAGTGACTACATCTAAATCTGCCTGGAAAAGTGATACTGTGGATGCTCAGAGGATCCTACATGATACAGTACATGGCTGGTCCAGCCATCATGATTTGATCAGGACTGAGTGCTCTCAGGATAGGAGATTTATAATACTAAAAGCAGGAAGGTTGTTGGGCAGATGAGCTGAGTTAGTCATCTTACATCCTATATATCCTATGTGTAAGTCCATTAGAATGTGCTAGTTTTCTGAGTATGATGCGCTGTGTAGTAACAATATTAATGATCCTTATATCAGAATATATTATTCAACAAAGAAAAGAGAACACTAAAAATTTTGGTCTTATAACCAAGTCTAGCTTCTGCAAACACTAAGCCGGAGTTATCTTAACACATGGCATAGTTCAAAACAAAATAAATACTCTCTGGCCGAAGACTCAAGAGCCCATCTGTGTGGTAAAGTTACTCCCAAGTGCATAGGAATTAGTGGAAGCAAACACAGGCTCATCTTCCTTACGGCACAGACTACAAAGGGTGCAAATGCACAAAGTTTCTCACCTGATAAATTTGTGGGCCAGCTGTTCCACAAAGTAATAGATTTCATTCCAGTGGTGTAGCACACTTCCTGATCTACAAAAACAAAAGCAAGTAATGTTTGAATCAGGTGTCGACATTAAGGAATCCAGACAAAGTAGATTATTTTTTTCCCTAAATCCTAAAATTTTTCATTTTGATTGAGAATATTTCTTATCAGGAGAATTTATTTACCCCTGTCCCATAACCAGAAGTGATGCAATTTTTCCTCTCTGAAAAAAGTCATACAGCATATTACAATATCCTGTTAATTTATGGTCATACAGTTGGACTCTATACCACAGGGAAGTCCACTTTTTCCAAGATAATCTATCACTTTAACTCTAGGAATGCGTCTGAGAAAATATTTTTTTTTAACCTAAAAGCTTATTTTAAAACTTAAAAGAAAATTAAAGGTCAAAAGGTAACCAAAGCAATTTTGAAAAATTAAAACAAGGCAGACGGGCCACCTTGTGTATAGATGACCAGACACAAGGGCACACAGTGTAACAGTGGAATGGAAGGATACAACAGGGAGCTTAGACGTGGGCCAACACGAGACCTGGCTACACAGCCAGACAGGCTACTCAGATTAGGGATAGAGAACAAACAGGATGCTGAAGAAAATAGAGATTAGATCTCCACTGCTACCCTTAGATGCATTAAGAACCTAATGAGAAAAGCAAAACTTCAAAGTGCAAAATTTCTTACAGCAGATAAAGTAGGAATTGTATCACAAAGAAAGCAGAACGTTGCCTACTTAATTTCGGAATGGCAAAACGTCACAAACACATCAATGAACAAATAGGAAGAGCAAAAGGTTACCACCCAGGATATGTCACAAGTGAATATTAAAAAGGCAAGTGACAAGCTGGGTTTGGTGGTCACAAGCCTGTCATCTCAGTACTTTGGGAAGCTGAGGCAGGAGGGTAGCAAATTGGAGCCCAGCTTGGGTAATGTGTTGACTTAGCAAGATCCTCCCTCAAAACTAAAAATAAAATGGGGGCAGGAGGAATAGCACAGCAGTTACAGTGTTTGCCTAGCAAGCACAAGGCCTTGGGTTCGATTCCCCAGCACCACATAAGCTGGGCATGGTGGTCTATTCCTGACTCCTATAATCCTAGCACTGTGGAGGCTGAGGCAGGAGGAGGGCCTTCAGGTCAAGGCCAGCCTGGGCCACGTGGTGAGCTCAGAACTAGCCTGGACTACAGAGTGAGATCCTGCCTCAAACAAATAAATAAGTAAGTAAGTAAATAAATAAATAATAAACAAATGGGCTGGAGATACAGCTCAGTGTGAAGGCTCAGGACTTGATCCTCAGTACCACACACACAAAAGGCAAACTCCATCTACAAAAACAGGAAAAGGATGAGAACAAGCAGTCTTTTGAAGGGTGGTAAATCAGCATATGAAAAATATTCAGCTCCTCTGGTACATACAGAAATGCATATTTAAACAATTGCTTATCCCTTCATACCGATCAGATTAGCAAAAATTAAAATGCCAATATAAGTGCTGGTGAGAATAGAGTAAAAGGAGCAACAGTCACGCATTGCTGGTATAGACCGTTGGAGCAAAGCCTAACGAGGTTGAAGACAGGCATTTCCTGCGACTAACAACTCTGTTTCTAGATTACAGTCTCCCATGGATATAAGGGAATGTATACAACTATCTTGTGTAAAGACAGCCACTGTTGCTTGCACCGTTAACTAGATTTTAAAACAATACATAACTTCAGTACTCCTCAGTATGTCATTTCTGTAAATATATTCACACATATATACTATTTTAGAAAGCACTAAAACAAACGTGAAAATGTCTAAATAGATGTTCATTTTATATAAAAAATTCTTGGGTATTGATTACATTATTTCTATTAGAATTTTACAAAGGACGCTACGAAGACTTGAAAGACAAAGGCTTCAATCCTGGATCCTTCCACATCCAGGAGATGGTCACTGCAGGTGTGCTGACCTTGAGCCTCCCCACTGTAGCTAACTTTAGATAGTATTTTGCATAAAGAACACCAGAAGAATGACAGTTATTTGATATTTCTCATTAAATTGCAAAAATCACGTATTGCTCGGCATTTTCAGAGCTTGCCCACGCGCACATATGAACAAGGAATGGTCGTGGTGCTTTTTCTCCACTAAGTCATGGTGTAGCGGGCAATCCAGATGAGTTAAAGTGCCGCAGGTCATGACAAATACTGCAGTTGAGGTCTTTGCTTTTGACATAATGGGAAGGGAAGGGAATGGCTTGCTCTGTTTGTACCGACTCTGCGCGGGGGACATGATGGTCTTTAATCTGGGTCTTGGAGGACAAGTAGAAGAGACCTGTGAAGAAGGCAAGTGTCGAGAGAACATCCTGATGTAGAACATGGAAATCAGCCAGGCCAAGCTGTGTGTGGGAGGCGTGAGCAGCCTCACGTGGCAGGTCCCCAGAGCCAGCAGAGGAGGCTGGGGGCTGAGGAGCTTGTGCGGGAGCCCTCCTGCCAATGATAAACCTTGGTTCTCTTCTCTCAGGCGTTACACGTACTATCCCAGCAGTTTGGGATCTTCCCCACAGAGAAACCCCGACTCATTCTTTAACTTTCTCTCTACCTATTGCTTTTGACTGACAGTTCGGACCCAGTGCTCCTCAGCCTGAGTTAGACAGGCCTCTGCCTCATACTTGACACCATTGATCGTCACCACCCTCTGATATTAGGTTGCAGTCATCTTTCTGTGCAGTTTCCCCTTGTGAAGGCCTTCAAACAATTTGCCTCTCCAGTTTCTCTGTTTGTTGAATGGAAGAAAGCAGGATAGACTCCTCTATTGCCTGTGTAAGCCTCCTGGCCTTCTGCCAACAGGTATCACCTATCCCATTGTGTCTTGGATAAACACCTTGGTTTTGGAATTCTGATGGTGCCTGACAATCTTGTGACCCTACGTGAACCCAAGAGGCCTTCTCCCGGCTCCTTGGTGATGGAGGCTATCAGTAGATCTCTGAGCTAAATGGCTGCTGGCCGACTCCCAAGAGCTCACCAAAGCTGTACAACTTAGCTTTAGAAATCCCTTCAGTTGGAGCTCCTGGATAGGACTTGCAGATCCACTTTGAAATCTTGCAATCTCATAGACTAGTCCTTGGCTGTTCTTCAACCATGAAGGTAGACACTCTATTCTTGAGGTTCCTGAGGAAAGGTCTGGTAGATACAGTCCAGTGCTATCCTGTTTCCTTGGGAGAAGCACTGGATATGTGGCTGCCAGCCTCAGTCTGATCTAGATTCTCTAACTTCTTTCCACCAGGCTGAGAGCTCCTTGAACAGTGACCATCTGTGCTCACGTCTGAAATGCAATGAACGCTGCTCTCAGGTCTACGTAATCAGGCCAATCAACCTCTGAAATCCTGGTTACTGAGTGGTAAGGCGAGGTGCCTAGTGATAAGAGAGGAACCCCCTATCTCCTCCACCCACATCCGATTTCCCCTCAGTGGAGAAGTTCTGCATTGAGGAAATTAAGCCAGAATGACAGAGTGAAATAGAAACTTGAACTAAAATGGGAGACTATACTTGACTCCTTGCCTGAGGAGCAGAGGGAGCACGAGTTGGAAGTGAGACTTCTATTTCTTCATTCTGAAAGACTCTTTTTTCACAGCCAAAACCAATTTGTATTCCTTTACTTATGAATTCACACTTTGCTTTGTCTTAAAATATTTTTTGCATTATTCTGACATAAAATTCATGTCATTTTATTTTTCACTCTATTTGTTGATGTTAGTATGGAGAAAAATTCCAAAAGCTATTCTTGAGTGTTGAGAAAAGTCTAAGGCTTTTAAAAATAGCCAGATGCTGAATTTTCTCTTGAAAATGAGATCTCTGAGACAGACTGAGGTGGCGGTATTGACAAGCCTTCTCATCCCATCCCAAGCTCTGTCCTGACTCTCTCTGTCTGTCAGGCTGTTACGTCTGGTGTTTAAGTAATTAATCAATTCATATGCACATATATTCTCTGGATGGTTATCTCAGCCTTGACCAAGATATATCCACCTGTGAACACCTGACATAGCCTGCTTCCTCTAGCATCAAAAGAAACAGAACCAAACTGACTTTATCTTTTTTAGGGGGTTACCGCAGGATTCCAGGGGACCTCACCTGGCCTCCAAAGGGACAAGGTGGCCTGGATATGCCGCCTGGACTCCTCTAATCTTTCTTCCTCAGCCTACTTCACATACACATGCAGGCTCTGTCCTACTCCAACACCAGATCACTTCTTGAGAAGGCCTTATTTTCTTCTTACGGCTTCAGCATGGGGTTGAATTTGTTGGAAGTACTGCTCACATCTTTTTAGCTCAAATCCCAATAGCAGCAAACTGGCTGCCTGGTTTATAGTTTTCTTCCTGTCTCATGACCACTCCAACCACAGCTGGAGTCTCTAGTCCTGTACCCTAAATACCTCATCCACAGAACCTCCTGAAAATGCCAGTGGGGACTCCAGTGAGACTCCTGTCCTTCCCTTAAAATAGTAGATAATGCTGTAACTTTGACGGAGGCTGCACATGTAGCCTCCATGTCTTACTTGCTCTTTACAGGTAATCTTCTGGCTTGAAACCTGTCCCATGTGCTACTCCCCAAGAAAATCAACCCCAGGTATTTCAGACCCTCAATCCAGAGGGTTCACCTGAATTTAGAGAATCTAAGTGGATTCCTCGCCATGGCCAGGAGAATCCAGTTTAACAGGGAGATGGTGAAGAAAGGATCTAATTACAGCTTTTCTCTACCTTATGGTGTATAACATTATTTATCATGCCAATTTATTTAGAGTTAATGATTGAATCCTAGCTATAGAGTCCTGGTAGTATTTTCACACATCACCTAGCCATTGCTTTCTGAAGCTGTAAAGTAAAAAAACAAAACAAAACAAAACAAAACAAAACCATATTTCCCTTTAAGCCCAAATATAAATAGAAGTAGAAAATTTTCCTTTGGACTTGGCTAACTATAGATTTTTTTCAAAATTAGTTTTAATACTCAACACCGAAGAAAACTATAGTCATACAGTTTTAGGGCTACATTCTAGAAATCAGTGCATGTAAAAGGTTTTTGATTTTGACTCACTCAAATGCAGTTTTAGTCCTGAAAGAATTCCATTGGCTGGCATGGTGTCAAGAGAGTGCAAAGGTTCAGGGCCATTTTGAGATCTTGGGCTTCTGTTCCACAAGTATACATCTTAACAAAATTTAAGAATCTTCCACCCTAGAAATTGTGTCTAAAGATTCATTCAATATCACTGCTACCTATCAAAGCCTTCTCACACTACTTGGTGACGTGGGTTTGCAGAAAGGCTCACTATGCTGTGGGGAGGGAAGGCCAACAGTCCTCGTCACCAGTCCCTGGAGATCACTGCTGGGGACAGCTCCAGAGTTTCCTATGTATTTTTGTCGTTACGCTTTCTTCAGTGGTTGACACATCAAGAAATCTTTGTGACCTTGCACTCGGTGCACATTTCCAGCAAGGAATTTTGCATGGAACCTGGCACTGGACTCAGATTACTATTCAAGGACTCCCAAGAATCTCATATACAAAGAGTAGGAGAAATTATGAACCCCATATCTTATTCTGATTTGTTTTATGAACAAAAATACATTCTCCAGGGTTGAGAGAGTTTCCAAACCTCCCTGTGGTTGAGTGCCTTACAAAACACAGGCTTTTTCCATTATCCAAACACACAACTGGAATCAGAATCGAGGAGGCCAAACTGGGTTCAAACTGTCCCCCTCTTTGCATATTGGATTAGAAGATAACAAGAGTGGAAGAGAAAGCTTGTAGCTGGAACCATAATCCAAAGGTCTCTTAAGCCACAACAGCAAAATAGGTCAGGATGAAAAACATAAAACCCTCAGTCTCTGCTTTTCCTCAGCCCATCCTGCTGAAGTGACTCATGACCTCAGTGACATACTCGAGTCTCCAGACAGTTCTGGAAGAGTATGGATATTTTAAGCAGCCTCAGATGCCACTGAGGGAATCCACACTTAGCCCAAGGAGCCCACATCCATTTGCCATTGTGCCCGTTTCCCCAGCTTCTTTCTTGGCCTTCACCTCCTTCCTCCTAGCCCCCCACTGAACCCCAACTGGCTGGAGCTCTAAAGCTGGAGCAGGCCTTTCAGCCTTTGTCCTCCTGTTGCTCCTGAGACAATGGTTTCACCAAGGTTCCTTTGGCTCACAAAATCTGACCCGGACTACTTTACTCCACCTTCTACAGATACCACTCCCCCCAAAAAGTCACTAAGAGTCTGTGGTCACCCGATCTGCTCTTTTTGTGTCATGGAGACCCCAATCCACCCGCCTGATTTGTGAGGAAAGTCCCCTCAGTCACTGTAACTGATGGCTTGGAAAAAAATGACTTCTAAGCTGTGGATTGCAATCTAATAGTGAGTTGGAAAGCTGGGTGACATATTAACAAAATATTTTAAAATACATGCAAAATTGAAACATCAGAATATATTGCTTACGATAGAAAAGGATGCTTCATAAAACTTACTCAATTACATGTATCATATGTGTACTGAATCAGATACAAAATGCCTTTTTCTGTTCAAAAAGATGTTATAACACAATATCTACACTTTCATAACGACTGTGTTTTTTCCCAACACACTCATCCCCCTCTTCCTCACCCACTCCCACTACAACACCAGAAAAATCTAATTTTTTTTTTTTTCCTGATACCAACTCTCGGTACGTGAAAGTCCTGTCATGGCTGAGAACACAGACACCTGGCTAGGTGCCCGAAAGGTCCTTCCCGTGGGTGAACGGCACAGCTGTGGCTCTGTTTCTCACATGCCCTGGATTCAGAGATGAGGCCCCAGGAGCCATTCTGCCCACCTCAGTAGGACGGAAGGGGAAGAAGATTCGGTGCCATCCATGTGAGAGTGGCCAGCGATGTTGTCGCTTGGAGGAAGTAACCCAGAATGAGGGCACCACAGGAGGGGACTTTAAAATACTGTACTACTGAAGAAATATGCTCTTTATTAGAAATGTGGAAGAGGAGGCGAGAAGAAAGGCATAAAGTCAAAGTCACCCATCACCCCCAAATTTAGACATATTCATTGCCTATATGACTTTTTCCAGACTTTCTCCCAAGCACATCACCACTTTCAGGGAATAGTCCCTGCTGTTTTCACCTGATATTAACATAGCTAATAAACATGCTTTCATTTTATTAAATAATATTCCCAGCATCATCTGTAACATCTATATTTCCTCCGTGTTATAGAGACATTATTTTTGGCATAATTCCTTTTTATATACTGAATTGCTTCCATTTTTCACTTTTATAATAGCTTTATATGACCACTTTTGTAACAATATCCCTTTTCACATCATAGGGGTAGCATTTTAAAATTTTTACTGTGATTTTCTGTCTGGCATCTAATATGCCACAGGCACTCCAAGGCTTCCATTTGCCAGGGACGACAGAGGAGAGGTGACGAAATCACTTTTTCCAGCAGTGAGGCAAAAGAAGAAGTTAACATTCGAGATTCAAAATATGATTTTGCAAGCAAATATGACATCAAAAGAGATGTTTTCATATTCCCTTAGCAGTTGCAGAATCAAACTTGGAGGACACAGATCATGAGACACCGAAGATATGCACAAGAAAATGTTATTTATCTCACATGTCATTTGTGAAAAAAAAAAAAAATCTGTGCCTTGGTTAGGCAAGATGACTGAGCCGTGGAGACCCACAGCCCTGCGTCCTGCTCCTTGAGAATTAGGAACAGCCAAGAGACCAAGTGGCAGGTGCCAAGAACAGGGGATTCGTGTCTGGCTCTCAAGGAGGCAGGTGCCCTCCAGCCTGTGCCCACACCAAGGTAAGTCCGGCCGTGCACGCGGGATGGCCAGAGCAAGGACCGACGGATTTCAGTATAGTTTTAACTTGGAAGTGTTTAGTTATAAGCTGCAGATTTAGTTTTGTTTTTAGTATTTATTTTAGTATTTATGTGAAAATGATGAAGAATTTCAAAATGGTTAGAGTAGAACATTCAACTAAGCTCCAGGCCCTTCCACTGAGGGAATGTGGGGAACTGCACCTGTCCAAGCTGATGGACCTAATCCCAGCACGGATATCCTTTGCTCATTTCCTATTTGGTTGTGAGTGCTTCCTTAGTCAAGGGGTCCATAAACTTTTTTCTGAAAAGGGACAGACAGTAAATAGTTTAAGATGGATGGGCATCGCATGGTTTCCACGGCAACCACTCTACTCTTGTTTTGCAGCACAGAGCAGCCGACAGTACACAAAGTGAACGCGGTTGTGGTATAACAAAAATTTACTTACAAAAGTAGGCTGGAGACCATAGTGTGCCGAGCTCTATCCAAGATGACTGCCTTCTTTCAGTCATTTTTCTTCTGGCCTCTATACTTACTATCATGTGTTTTTCATGATAAGCTAATATAAAAGTCTATATTTTCCCCCTGATAGCTGCAGTTTTGGTATACTTCGATGTTCATTTCCTGTTATTTATTGCTGAGAATGTGGGCTGGAAAAATTGTGCCTTGGGATATACATGAAGGCATTCTTCATGATCTAATAAATATTTGATGGGCATTTGAATGGAAACTGTACTCCCTATGGGATAGAGTGCTCAA
The DNA here is from genome assembly GCA_004027205.1 of Ctenodactylus gundi. NCBI lineage: Eukaryota > Metazoa > Chordata > Mammalia > Rodentia > Ctenodactylidae > Ctenodactylus > Ctenodactylus gundi. The sequence goes on along the minus strand of PVKB01000745.1, from coordinate 276,915 downwards.
AATATATTTATTAAACCAACCTCACTGATTATTATTCATGTTATCTCTGTCCTTGGAACATGTGAGTATTTAGAGAGATGTCTTTCAGATTCTGCTGAGACGACACAGCCAAAGTAAATGAGAGCAATCTTCTACGTTTTCTAAATATTAAAGACTCCTTGCTTTCCTAGAATAAATTTTACTTTGCTGTACAACATTACACTTTTACTGCTTTGTTAGTTTTGTTTTAGTATACTTAAGGCTGGAAGGTTTTGTTTGAAAGTTGGTAGAAAGTTTTGTGTCTGAGCATATTCTCTTTGGTAAGCGTTGATAGCAACTACACGCTAGCTTTCTAAAACCAACTGAGATACTGGCCATCTCTCTTTTTTCGTGAGAATTTACAGCTGAAATTCGGTTTCTTTTTAATTGCTTTTATTTATTGAGACGGTGTCCTACTCTGTAGTCCGAGCTGGTCCTAAACTGACTAGGTAGCCCAAGTTGGCCTCGAACTCACAGTAATCCTTTTGCCTCAGCTTCCTGAGTGGTGACATTACAGGACTGGGGAACCACGCCCAGCTAGTACGTGGTGCCGGGGGATCAAATCCAGGGCTTCTTGCTTCCTAGGCAAGCACTCTAATCACTGAGGTACACCCCCCACCCAATTTTCTGTTTCTTGAAGATGTCTTAGAACTTTTCATAAAACCAATGGGGACATATCCATTTCCCTCAAATACTCAAACTCTACTGGTGAGGAGAAAACAAAATCTAAAAGGCTTAGCATCTTACCTTTAAGATATTAAAAGTCACAACAATGGGCAATTATTACCACTTTTGTGCAAAATTTAAGGATTTCTCTTCCATCTACTATGCAGTAGGTCTACTTTGGAGAGAAATGGGGGAGTTTGGGGGTCCAATAAACTACATTATCACATAGACAAATATCATGAGTCATTTTTGCTATACTGTATAAAATTTATATCTCTTTTAGAAATTTATTTTCTAGATTTTATATATTGCTAAGATTGTGTAGGTTGAGGTTCATTTTAAAAATTTGACTGAATATTTGGTTAATCATTTAGACCTGAAGATTCTAATATTTTTGCAAAAAATGCAAAATGATCTCTTATCATTATTTGTTGTATTAATTATCAATGTTCTCTCCTCCTAGAACTTGTGTGTATATATTTTTGAGAGAATTTAGAAGTAAAATTCTGTTTCATTTTATGTTTTTCTGTTTATTTATTTAGAGACAGGGTCTCGTCTGTAGTCCAGGCTGGTCCTGAATTCACTGTGTAGCCCAGCCTGACCTAGAAGTCCAGCAATCCTCCTGCCTCAGCCTCCCACGTGCTGGGATTACAGGGATGCCTTTGTACTTACTCTTTTCTCATCTTCTTAATGTTTGAACTCTTTCTGCCTCAGTTCTGGGAAATTTTTCTTAAATTATATCTACCTTATTGCAATATTCAGTAAGGTGGTCACGGCTTTCAGTGAATTTGATCATTCAGAAATGGTGTAATCTTTCCCTCAAAACTCTTGATTTATCAGTTCTTTTCTCCGTGTCCTCAGAAAGTGTCCTTTTCTCAGATTTCTCTTGTTTGTTTGAAGCAGTTACCAACTCAAAATCTTCTGAAAATACTGAGACCTAGATGTACTGAGACATCTTTCATAGTCATCATAACTTCTTTTATATAAAAACTATTACACTTAAGTGATTTCTTTCTTTAAGACCTTGGCTAAGTTCTTGGGCAACTTCCCAATGAGAATCATTCTTACTCTCCTCTTTAAAAGAAGACTGCGTATCTTTCTGAAAATGCTTTCATTTTTTTCTTCACTTGTAAGTAGTTATAATAGGTTATACACCACCTCCCCATCAAAAGTATCCAACAAAATAAGTTTATCCATTATAAAGGATATGAAAATTCTCCTCTATTTAATGTTGTAGAATATTTGTAGGTGACTGTTTTATTCTCACTTACAAAATTCTTTTGTCTTTAAAATAAAAAAAATCACCAAGAAATGTCTAGATAGTAGATTTTTTGATGAATAATTAATTTTGATTTTTAACAGATGAGCCCACTCTGTTAGCATTTTCAGGTTTATCTTTAAAAAGTTCTCTTCTCTGAAGTCTTTGAATGTTTCTTCTAGACTATATTTTATATCTATATTTTTATAGATGTCTATGTTATGTATCTTTTTCATTTCTATTCCATCTTTTTTCCTCATCACTTTTTAATCTAATTGCATCATTTCCTTTTGAAATTATAACAAATTTCAAACATGCCTGTGTATCATTTATCTCATTTTTCTGCACTGTCAGTTCAGACTTCCATGTTATTTTATACGTCTCTAGTTTTTCTAGATTCTTTGGTTTTGTTTCATGTTTCATCTCCTGCCTCATGACTTCATGCCTCAATATAACTTCACTGAAGTCATATTGTTCTACAATTGGCCTTATTTTGAGATCACATGTGCTTTTTATTGGAAAACTCTTCTATCTCAGCAACTTGTTCAATCAGTTATGCTAAGGTGTTGAAATTTTGTAGACTCTATTTCATCCTTGAATGTGGGAACATATAACTGAGTTCCAAGCTATAAGAAATATTAATAAACATATGTCATATCTCATATATCTGTATGCTTTTTTATTGGTTGTTTGCATTATCTCACATTTATAAACTTCTCCAAGAAGTTCACTTAAAGGACGGGGGTTGGCTTTAATGGTGAAGGTGAGCTTCTGTTGTGGTTCTGTACCCCTCAGGGAAGGGGTGGGAACAGGAATTGTCACAAAGTTTGCAGAGTTACGTGTGTGTGTGCGTTGGACACAGCTATACCATTCCATCTTGCCATTATCTATGGTTTTTTTTTTTTTTGGCTTGGTTTCTCACACTGTGCCATACCTGGCCTCATTTCTGATTCCTGCTGCAGTCTCATAATCGAAGACCGCTCTCCCATCACCCTGTAGTCCCAGGATCTTGAGGAAGCACTTGGCAATGCTGAACAGAATCAGTGTCTAGGAGACGCCTGGTTTTATGGGCTGTATCTTCCGTGGCTTAATTTCCCTTGGACCGTCCAGTACATCTGCTTCTGCATAATGATGACCTCCCACGGCTGTCTCATCGAGTCCTAAGCTTACTTCAAACTTGGATAGAGGATTGGGGTTATTCTGGAGATTCTTTGAACATCTTTCTCTATGTTTATTTTTTATTTTTTATTTTTTTACAACTTGGCAACAGAATTGAAAGGAGACACTGGCTGACTTCCTTTAAACTCAGTCTTTAAACTCAGTTCCTGGTCTAATTTTTTACAAGTGTGTTACATGTCAGTGTCACCATCTTCTGGATGTGACACAGGTTTCCCCAGTCATCTCCTAGAGCCTTCCCTTTTGGGGGATGGGACAATTAGTTTTAGGTGTTAACGGGGGAGGAAGAAAGGGAGAACCAGCTGTGCTTGGCTTCCATTCAAGTTACGTGCTTCCTTCTCATCTTCCATAAGTCCTTCAGCGCACTATAGTTTGGGTTTCTATCCTTATGATGTCCTTGGACAGTACCTTCCAATGTCGCCAATGCCCTTATTTCAGCTAAAGAACTCTCATATTCACAGCATGCCATTTATTGATTGAGCCAACTGACTCTGAGGCCCTAGTAGGTTCTCAGACTCTACAAACTTTTCACAAGTACAACTTCTCACGTGTATTGAGTACTTACTAAACAGAAAGTATCATGCTGAGCACTTTGTGTTCATTGTCATTTATGGATTATTGTCAACATTTTCATGTGGCCAGTTTTCTTTGGAGAACAACTCTGTGTGACACACACTGCCACAATCTTTTTTTTTTTTTACAGATGAGGAAACTGAGTTCTCAGAGGAGCTAAGTGACTTGCTTAAGGACACAAAGTGTTACATAACTTGGGTAAATGGTAGGCTAGAATTTGAACCCAGGTGGTCTGACCTCAGAGTTTACACTCTTGACCCAACACTATGTTCATGAAGTCTCTTTTTTGGAATTTAACCCTGTGCTCTTAGCCACTATGCAACACTGCCTCCCCATGGAGGGGTCAGGAAATGGACAATTACAGCTTGCAGCATCCAGTCTGCGACACTGAGAAGTTCCAGAGAATTCCCAAAAATTATTATGGGAAACTGGGAGTCGAGATTTCAAGAAAGGCTTAAAGTAGGGAGCACTTAAATGGAATCAGGAGAGCTGACCTGATGGCCTCTGTTTTATTAAGGCAAGTTGTACGAGTGTATCACTTGTTTGCCTCAGTCTCTCCTTTTCATTCCTTTGGTGTATCTTTTATAACAGTAAATAATCAGGATGACCATATAATCAATAATATAAAACCCAAACTGAGATACTGTTAACTTAAAATTTAAGGAAGAAGCTATTAATTAAACTGATAACAAGAATAGACCAGGAAGCCAAGTGAGGTGGTTCATGCCTGTGGTCCCAAAACTCCAGGAGGATGGGCCAGGTGAGAAACAGGGTAACTCCTAGATTTTTTTTGGCTCAAGTGCCTGGGGTTATACGGCTATTGTTCATCAGGATTAGAAATCGGAGGAGAAGATTTCGGGGGGATATCTCCACGTGATCCTCTACTTCTTTACTGAGATGGCGTTCTTTCTCTCCTCTGTGGTTTCACTCTACCCTGCCCTTCTCCACCTCTCTGATGGCTTCCTTCTCAGCTCTGTTGGGTGGAGTTTCTCCTTTTTCTCAGACCATCGCCATTGGTAATTCCTCTGGCTTGAACTCTGGCCATCTTTTTTTTTTCTCAAACTCCACCTCGTCTTGATATTTTTAAATTCTGATATCATCTCTACCTTATTTATTATCCATACCCATACTTTCAACTTCTGCCCTTGGGCTAGGAATGAGCAAGTCTTTATTCTCTGTTCCAGAATACAGATCCAACCACTTATTCAACATCTCCACCCAAGTGTGGCACATGTTCAGACTCAGCACAACCACACAAGTTCCTTGTTCTTCCAAAAACTGCTCCTTACTGTTGTAACTTTCTCTCCCAAATCGTATTGCTTCTTAATACAAAAACATAAATGTAAATTTATTTGTTATTTCTACATTCCTATCAAAAGTACTAGGTGACTCAAATGTATTTCTAAAACATACACATAAACTCGCCACCTCTGTCTATTGAAACTTTCACTATTGTTGATGGGATAAAAATCAAACTCTTTCCAGAATCATTCCCTGTAATACATCAAAAAGAGGGGGTGTCACTTGGCTTTCCCATATGTTGTCTCTTTCTTTCTTTTATTATCTGACACCATCTTGCTCAATTCAAAGTTCCGGGTCCAAAGTCACCTCCTTTATTGAAGCCTGCTAAGTTCCTCTCATACCAAACAAAATTATTTCTCCCCAATGCTTTGTCTCCACCACTAAGCTACAAGCTCCTTGACGTTCGGAACACGTCTCAGGCATTCTATCATTTCAGAACTCTACGACAGTTTGATAAGTACCAAATTGACATATGTTCCTTCTGTAGCCAAGCAGTCCTGCTTGGACTTCCAGGAAGGGTCTTTTGTTAGAAAACCACATTTCTCTGGGGTCACTCACCACCACTGGTAGCACTAATATCACCAGCACCAGCACCATTACCAATACCCCTTTGTCGCCATCACTGTCCTCACTGCTGCCATCCCATAACCACAATTGTCATCTGCATCATCATCACTTCCATTAAAATGAAAACCCAGGACTGGAGGAATGGCTCGGCAGTTGAAGCGCTTGCCTATCGAGTGCTTAGTTAAGTGCTAAATACCCAAGTTCGATTCCCCAGCACCACATAAGCTGGGCGTGGTGGTGCACACCTGTCATCCTGCGCTCGGGAGGCTGAGGCAGGTGAATTGCCATGAGTCCAAGGGCAGCCTGGGCTCCATAGTGAGTTTGGGACCAGCGTGGGCTACAGAATGAGACCCTGTCTCTAAATGAATAAATAAATAAATAAATAAATAAATAAATGAAATGCAAACGCGAAACTTCCTGTTCCTCTCCCTCCACCACCATCCCTGTCACCACCACTACCACATCATTGTTACTGTCACCATTACTACCAACCACAGTATCCCTACCACCGTCACTGTCATCACTGTCACCGTGATCACCATCTATTATCTGGCAGTCATGGGCCAAACATCTGTTTAAAGGCTTCCATCGTAACAACACTCTGTGAGCACAACTTTAATACCTTCATCGCTAATGAAAACAACTGAGGTTCAGAGCAGCTAAATACCTTTATCCAGGATTTCAATGCACAGTGAAAGGTGGAGCTGTTGTTGTTGGAGCCGGTGGTGCTTGACTCCAAAGTCTGTCCCGTTAACTGTGGCATTTGATTCTACCCAGGAAGCTTGGTTCATTGCCAGGAAGGACTGGAGCATAACGTTGCCTGCAATTTTGACCAAAAGGGATCGGTGGTCTATCCAAGCTAGCAAACGCCACGGCATACATGCGTATGCACACGTGGCAGACGTAGCGACACTGCAAGGCAGAGCGTGGCCTGTCTGTGATTCTGGCTCTTCTCTTCCACATTACATTGGGCTTCCCTTATCACTGGTTAAAATCAGAACACTCCTCGACCCCAGTTATGAAGTCTATGCTGTCTCAGCTACATCTTCACCAGGGCGGAGAGAGACCATCACGGTGGGGCAGATGCTCTTGTCATTCTGTTGAGTCCCACAACTCACTGTGGGATGAAGGGACTTCCATGGCACTCACACGGGAAGTACACAAACCCGAGCCAGCCCACAGAAGCTGAGATCTGGCCAATGGTTGAAAACCACTAGTTAACTTACTCACTTCCAAGTCTTCCCACTTCTGCCTCTGGACAGTTGCTCCTCCTGCTCAGACATGATCCGGGGTACTAGAAACCAACACTGCTGGCATGCCTTACACAGGATACCCTGACAACCCCGTAATCAGGGGTTCTCAACCAGGGTGCTAGCACCTCCAAAGAAGGCACTTAGAGGTAAGTGCACAGGCATTTATTCATTGGTTATCATGATGACCAGGAAAGAAAGGCCAAGGGTAGTGAGAAAGCAAAAACCAGGACTCTAAGCACTCAGTGAAAAACTCTCTCACTAAATATGCCAACTGAAAAACAGAAGTTGGAGCTCAGATACTCTTGATTCAAGCTCTGAATCAGCCTCTGTAGTCTAGAAGCATCCTCCTAGCCCAGCTGCCACTGCGCTCCACAGACTGTACTCTCTCTCCAGTCTATCAAATTCCCTCCTATTCTACCAGCCATGCAAAAAGGAAGTCTTCTCTCTCAGATAAATTCACGTAAAAGCTGCTGGCAGAGAGGCATGCCTCGTCTCCATTTTAGCCTTCCATTTAACCCAAATTATCTTCCACCACCGCACTGCGTTTTTTATCTAAAGTATGGAGGGAATGGGGAAAAGAGGAAAATAACGGGAAAAGAAAAAGAAAAAAACAATGGCCGCCTGGAGTCCTTCTAATGTCTTTCTGCCTAAGAAGGCAGTAGTCTTGGACGGTTTCTTGCTTTTCTTGGTTTTTTTTTTTTTTTTCCGTTTCCCAGGACATCACTGCCTCTTGTGCTGATTTGCAATATTATGTCTGACCATAAATTCAGAGTGACAAATACACCTGTGGCACAGCTTCAAACGGCCCTTTTCCCAGATCCCTCACCTGTCTACCCGATCTCAATAACTAGTCCTTCTTTGCTCACTCAGGCTAAAGAAGTGCATAATTACTTTTGCAGGAGAGGCAGTGAACACGCACCCGTATCTGCTTTCCTTTTTCCCTCTCCTTTTCCATAGGGCGAAGCCCTGTGAGTCTTTCTGGCTGGTGGGCTGTGAGGGAAAGGAGAGAGCACTTCTGGCTGGAGCACTCACTGCCAGCCCGTTCCTCACAGCTGCGATGGCGAAGCAGGTGCCAAGGAAGTACAGCCCTTGCTGTCCCCTTCAAACAAGCAGGACAGGCAAAGCATAAACCTTTGCTCTGTGGTGTCACTGAAATATTGGGGGTTGGTTGTTACTACAGCATAACCTAACCTACTCTGATTGATTCAATTTTCTTTTGTTCGTTCAGATTGTTTTCATCTTTGTGCATAGATTATGGGTCAGAGAGATCTGGATTAAGGCTCAGTTTCACCAGTGACCTTGGCTAGCCTCTCGAAACCTCAGTTTCTTCTTGCATGAAAGGAGGATTGTGACTGTATAGACCTTAAGTAAACTATAAAGACCAAAGAGTAATAAACAGGCAGCACTCATCACAGTGCCTCACGGGCACTAAAGACTCAGTAATTGTTACTTTGTATTGCTTTTTACTGATCTAAACTTGACTTTGCCTATTCTTCCTGCTTTTCTTTATTTTTTTTTCCATTTCTTGGGACTAGGCTTTGCTTATAAATAGGTACTGTGACCCACCCCTTTACCATGGCACTAAGTTTTGATTACTATTGAGAATGCACTTGCTGAATTCTGAAAACAATCAGCTTAGTAAACGAGAAGAAATCGGACTAGTTTTTAAATATGAATACGACACATCTGACAGACAGCAAATAGTGTGCAAATTTCCCTCTTTGTCTTCCATTGCAGAGCGATCAGTGGAAAAGGCACAGTCCAGTCTTTTGGCTCCACACCAAAATTAGACACACTTTCTAAATTAGCATAGAGCAAATCACATTTGCATTTAGGTGACAGGCAACATGGTCTAAGAAGTGCCAGCGTTTGTGCTAGACCCTTAACATTTGGAGATAATTACAGGTTATCTTAGGACAGTTGCCTTCTTCTAGCACGCCTGGATTCTATTCTCAGATTGACACTGAGTGTTACCAGGTCCCCACGGCTAAAGAAAGTAGAGGTAATTACTTGGCTGATCCAGACAGAAAAGCAAAACACTTTCACCTCTTTTAGTTTGGATGGGTATGCCAAGCCTTTCAATTTGTAGGTACTTCTATAAACCATCACTTAGCCTGATTGGCCCTCTCTGCCCTGAAATTCAATTGGCGGAACATTTAAAACCAACCATAAAAATCCATCTCAGTACTAAAATAAATACTTAATAAATAAATAACTCTTGGTGCCTGAGAATTTTTTCCCAGTGTCTTTTAAAGTTACCATTATAGCATTTCCAAGGCACTTTCTCTATTTGTTTTCTTTATTGAGAGCCAATCTTGTATTTTCAGTATTACTTTCATTTACCTTCTAACGTATTTCTAAAACAAGTTATATCTGTATGTTTCAAAACATCTGCAAACTTGAATTTTCCTTTCCTCTAGACTCAACCTGAACAAATTATTAATTTATCAGCCCTTCAAAGACAGAACAATCATATGTCCCAAACACACCTCAGTTGCATCTATGAGTAAGCCTTCTGCAGAACTTTCATGGGTCAAGGGGATTTAGAGTTCCTGAAACTTTCAATAAACTCTGACTGATTTACAGTAAAGCAGTAGCTCTTTCATTAAGCAATCTGAATTGTCATATGCATCATGATTTACTGAAACTGGTGCAGAGATTTTAACTCTTGGAACCCACCCAGCTCCTCTAGTTGTGTTGCTATGTGCGTCTCATCATAACCCAACTGCACAGGGCAGCGGTGAGTAGAAGGAACTGATCCGGGACAGGAGTAGGCATTGTCCTGGTCCTGGCATGACCTAATCTTTTAACTCAAGAGTTAAACAAAGGCTTTCTCATCCATAAATTAGAGTCAGTACTTCCAGCTCTACCTACCAAACAAGGTTGTCTCTTGGGCCCTTATGAAAATGTATTGATGTATATGTATATGTGATTCACATATATTTTGGCTCTAAAGATTAGTAAATTGATAGCTGGAAACCCAAGGACGTATTCTCCTTCTCAAAAGAAAAACAAAACCCAACAATACTCTACCTGGCAGTGAGGTTCCCAGTCTAAAACTTGAGAAATCTGTCTCATGACCATGTTCCTGGGGTAGAGCCCAAAGGGATAGTCCTACGGCTCAGCAGTGCTATGGGATCACTGAGTGGTGGGTGTTACAGCTGGGTGTCTAGGTGAGCGGCAGGACAGGGTCTCTTAGCATGGGGAAGAGAGGAGAAAACTGGGCTGAACCAAAGGGAAGCTGCAGAGGGGAGTCCATGGTTCTCTGGGGCAGACACATGTGGTGAGGCTGTGGGAGGCCCTGCCACATACAAGGGTTTGGCTTTGAAAAGTCCTATAAATAAAGCTATTCAGCACCCACTCCCACCCTGCAGCCCACCACCTTCTCTAGGCTCCTGCTGTCTTACTCACATTCTATTTTTGAAATCTTTAGGGCACATATCCCATAGCCAGCCCTTCCCTGAGACTCAAAATGGAAAAATCCACATTCTCCATTTAAACAACTAATAGCTCTCTATAAAACAGACCAGTATATGATAGATAAATATATGCTATAATAACATGAGGGCCCGAGAGAGACAGAGGGTTGTTCTAAAGGGGTTACATTAATCTTTGGAAAACTTAAAAGAAGGGAGCTGCTTCTTTATTATTTTTTTTTAATCTGGACTGAGGCCTTCCAAATCCAACTTCAAATCCCTGATCGAATTCCCTGCAATCTACTTTTCCTGACGATAACCAGAAAAGCATGTTTAAATGAACACGAGATTCCATCAGTACAAAGCCCTGCGCAGCCCAGCCGCCAAAGCCGCTAATAACGCCCTATTGTGTTACTGCTGCGTTCTAGGTTGTCATTACACAGTCTTTGCTCCAGGTTGAGAAAACACAACCTTCCATTAAATGTATAATCCGGGTTCCCTCCAGGCTAGGCACGCATCCTGCTTGAAACTGAAATGAGCTGAGATTTAACACCACGGAAAAGAGAACCATTCCTAAAGGAAAGGGGAGTTGGAGGGTTGAGGAGAAGGGGTCAGTTCCTTGCGATCCACTGGGCTCAGCCTGTATAAAGTGTCTACCCGCCAGAAGATCCCAAAAGCCCAGGGAAAAAACGAGTCAGCATTCCTTCTCTTCCCACTTGGCTGCGGTTGAGTGCTGGACAGCAATGTCCCTAGGAGCTTCTTTCTAGGACAGAAGATTGTGCCTTTAGGGGCCGACGGGAGCCTGTTTGCCATGGCTGCCTGGCGGCCCCTCCTCCAGCCCTGGACTCAACAATCACACACATTAGTCTGACTCAAAGTGGCAGGCTGGAAGTATACACAATCATACCAAGTTCTAGCAAGTCCTTTACTCAGCATAAAAACAACTTCATCTTCCGGCAATAAGACAATCAAAGACGTCCATCTGGACGTAAAGTTCTCCCCGCTGTTGTCATCCTGGAATGTATTTGAGCTCTTAATGTTTCTCAAAGGATCCAATAGTATTTAAAGTGTATTCCAGGATTAAATATAAAGAAACAACTTCCTTTAAAATCCCACAGGACTGTGCATGCAGCACACTGGTTAGAGATCTTTTCTACTCTTGATTTTTTAAACACTCAAAAATGACTTATTCTTGTATAATATAAATTAGTATGCTTCCCATTAGATTTTTGAAATTTTGAAAAAGCATAAAAGCAAGTTAAGAACTCCTATTTTATCCTATACAGAGATATGCTATTATCACATCAGGGAAGTAGAGACCTACAAATGTATGTGTTTAACTTTTTTGCAAAGGTAGATTTATAAGGCGTTCAGTGTTTACTAACTGTGTTTTCACCTAAAAGTACACATATATCTCCTAAAATATATTGCCAGCATGTATAATACACAATGTCTATTCAATGTAGATACTACATCTTACTTAAATCATCTGTTGTTAGATATTCGGTAATTTTCAGCTTTTTATTATTATTAGCAGTACTACCATGAACACACATTTAGGTACATCTTTGCGACTATTTTGATTTTCCCTTTAAGATGAGGACATTTGGGATGGAAAAGTAGACTCTTTTTTTTTTTAAGCATTTGAAGCATGTTTCCAAATTATCTTCCTGTCTGTACTATTCAATATGGCAGCCATATGTAGCTATTTAAATTTAAATACAAATTTCACTTCCTCAGTTGCGCTGGCCACATCCCAAGTACTCAGTTGTCATATGTGGTTAGTGGCTGCCGTATTGGACAGCACAGATGCAGAAGACTTCCATCACCCTAGACTGCTTCTTGGCCTTTTGGCTCAGGTCAAGTACCCTAGAAAGTTCTACCAAACCGTGCTAGTCTAGAATGGCTGCACCAATTTGTATTTCCCGTATCAGATATGACAATGCCCACCTCCCACACGTTGGTCCACACTGACTACTGTAATTCTTTAGAAGTCTTTGCCAACCTAAAAAGACTTATAATTTGATTTTTTTCATTTGTCTTGATTACTAGTGAAGTTAAATCTTTTTGTTCACCTACTGGTTTCAATATGTGTTTTTCTCTTGTGAATTATGCTATCAAATTATTTTCAAGTGGGGTAGTTTTTAATGCGACATATTTTAAATTAAGTAGTTAATTATTATTATTAGTTATTGTTATTTTGGTTCTGGAGATTGGACCCAGGGCCTCGTGCATGCTGGGCAAGCATTCTGCCACTGAGCTATACTCTTCGATCCTCACTGTTTATATGTGAAGATCAGTCTATAGAGGGTAATTTATGGTGCAAATGTTTTTATAACTTGTTATATTTTATTAATGGCACTTTTCACTTACAGAAGTTTAAATTTTCACCTATTCAAATCTCTCTGTATTCCCCTATGGTTTCTGCATTGTTACCATGTTTTTCCCCATTTTATTGATATGTATAAGCACAAAATTTAAGGTTTACATTGAAGTTGAGCATTTTGTGCACATAGTATCTTGTCAAGGTGACAAGGACTTTCCCACTCTCCTTTTGTCCCTCCCCCTACCCACCCTCTCCCCTATCCTACCCCCATTTCACTTTGTTTTTCATTTTAAGTTCCATAAGAGCTGTGATCTGGGTCTCTCATATCAGAGAGATCATTCGATGTTTCACCTGCTTCTGACTCACTTCACTAAGCATGATGTTCTCAAGTTTCTTCCATTTGCCCATAAAAGCCTCCACGCTGTTGGTCTTTATAGATGTATAGTATTCCATTGTGTATAAATACCACAGTTTAAAAGTTCTAAACAAGTAATATTTACCAAAACTATCTTATAAGATTATAGTAATATTCACCTAAATTATCTTCTAGTTCTCTGTTTCATTAAAAAATTAAACTTCTAGTCCTTCTGGAATTTATTTTGATGTGTTAAAGAAAGTGCAAATATAACCTTTTTCTTTTCTCAATTTACACATCCTTTTATCAAGGATATTTTCAAGAACAATGAGTTCATACCCTGATTTGAAATTTCACTAACTGCAGACACGACTTGTATCTGTATCTAGATTTTCCACTCTGTCCACCTATTCTTAGTGCCTTAACATTACATTTCTATTAATTTGTCTTATATTTTAATGTTTGAAGAAATCCTTCTTCATTATTCTTTGCAAAAAAAAAGTTCTGGATCTTTTTACTTGTTTTCCTTTCCCTATAAAATAAGCACAGAATCATTTTGTTAGGTATTTCCCATAGGCCAAATAAAGTCTTTCAGAACTTGGACTTATAAATTAATCTGGAAGAGTGGATGATGTCCCTGAGTATGGAGTCATCCCTACCAGGGAAGATTTTATTTTATTTTATTTCAAAATTTCCTGTAGGTCCCTCTGAACAAGTTGTGTGTGTGTGTGTGTGTGTGTGTGTGTGTGTGTGTGTGTGTGTGTGCGCTTTAACCTAAGGTCTTCTCACTGAGCTACATCTTCACCTTTCTCCTCACTTTTTTTCAGACGGGGTCTCAAACCTGCCATCCTCCTGCTCCAGCCTCCTAGAGTGCTGGGATTCAAGGCGGGCACCACCAGCCCAGCTTGAGCTAGTTTTACAGAGCACACGCACTGGGGAAAACTCTGAGTGTTTGCAGATACAGACTCTGAATCTGCAGCTGGTTCTGCCAGCCGCCAGAAGTAGCAGAGGAGATTCCATTTCTTAGCATCGGATTATGGTTTCAGTATCCAGCTTCTCATAAATTTGCAAGAAAGAGATCTCACTTTTTACCCGAAGAATCTAGATTCAAAACAGTCCTTACGGAAAACTCAAACTCCCGGGTCAACTGCAAAGCCCATTCGGTGTCTAGCTGGCCAGCTCACTCTCAGGACTCGCTTCCAACTCCCAAATACTTTCCAGTCTGTGAAATCCATCTCCCCACCACTATGACTGCAAGCGTCTCTCCTGGCACAGGGCGAATGCTCACTTTTAACGAGCAGGGAATCTTCTCGGAGGGGCTTTTTTATGGTCGAAACTCGTTTTCAACAGATAGCATGAAGCTTCCTTGTGCGCCTGTGGCTTGGCCAATCTTGGGAGATCTGGGAAGTGTTTAATTGGTCGGAGTTCAGCCCTCCCGTCAGCAAAGTCCTCAAGCCTAACTCTTACCCATTCCAGCAAGGAAACGGGGGTTCCTGCGCCGCCCTGGTACCCATCAGGCAGACAGCAAGGGCTGAAAGGCCAATCCGCCGAGCAGGCAAGGGCTGGAGCTCGCCTGCGGCGGGGTCCTCCAGCCCAAGGAGAGGGACCATCTGGCCATGCCTGGGGCATTTCTGGCTGTCACCACTAACCAGGAAGCGGGAGAGTGTGACCACCGGTGAAGACCCAGGATGCTACTACGCATCGTGCAAGGCACAGGGCAGCTCTCCCAACAGAGATCCCCTGGCCTAAATCACCACGGTGCCGGTTTTACTGGTGCCCAGGCAAGCAGACGAGCCACCACGCAGGCCGCCAGGGGCAAAGCTAATGCAATTTGCTTCAAAAAGAGCCAGCTGCCTTTGAAACGCCCACGCCTCTTAATTTAGAAGTGCCCCAGGTCGTGCCTCCGCTGGGCAAGCCTTTCTCACCAGCGCGGGCGAGAGTCACAAACACAGAGTCAAGCCAGCAGCACCCTCCAAGTGGCGCAGCTCGGCGTCCCCGAGCGCGCGGCAGGAAAGGGGCGTGCGCCCCCAAACAGGCAGCGCCGCGGAGGGGTGGGAGGCGGAGACCCCACAAAGCGCCGCGGGGCCGCCGCCGCCCCGCCGCCCCTCCCGGTCCCCGGGCGCCGCGCCCCGCAGCATCCTCGCCGCACTTACTTGTCCAAGATGAAGTACAGGTCGAATCCCCCGTAGCAGGCGGGACCCCCGTCCTCCCGGCGTGCCCCCTGCCCGGCGCAGACCAGCGCCAGGGCGGCCAGGCAGAGCCACTTGAAGCCCGCGCCGGGAGCTGCCCGCGCCTCGGCGGCCATGCCCGCAGCCCCGGAGCCCGCGGGGTCCGCTCCTGCCCGCGCGCCGCCGAGTCGCCGCGGCCCTCAGGGACTCGCCATCGGGGCCCCGCTAGGGCTCCCTGGAAACTCCCGGAAGCAATTGTCCGGAGGAGTTCAAGATTTTCCCACTGGTTTCCGCCGCGATCCTGTTTCTAGGTTTCAGGTTTCAAGGATCCCGATGCTGGACTCGGCGTTTTTGAAGGGGCTGCTCGGCCGGGCTGCTCCCCGGCTGCGCCAGGGTTGTGCCGTGCAAGCAGTTCCGTCCCGACGGTTCTTTGTCCCAGATTTTAAGTATAACGGGGTGGGCTTGCAAATTGTTCTCGGCTGGGGCAGAGCTTCGCCTCTTCTCCCTCCCCTCGCCCCCTCCCTTTGGGGAAGAAAGCGCAAACAGTGCCACCTTGTGGTCAAGACGGCGAAAGCGTGTCGGGTGGGCGGGGCGAGGGCGGGACGAAGGACTTCCCGAGGGCAGGAGCAATCTCCTGTTCCTTAAAGTCTGCAGGTGTGGGTGCTTATCCTTTCCTTTTTACGGTTACTCTCCCTTTCTTTTTCCATGACCATGTTTTTTAGCCTTTTTATACGCTGTCTTCCTCTTTCTGCACCTGCAGGTATGATCACTCTAAGCCCTTCGTGAGAACTGGTTTCCTCCGAGCGCCCTGGCTGTGACTCCAGTCTGGGACCTTTGCAAACACAAGCCAGTGTGCATGTTGAGTAGGGGTGCTCTGAATCAGCCAAGAAACCATTTTATAGTCTTAGCAGGGATCGCAAGTGAGACTGATGGGGTCCCCTGGAAATCGGTACTGAAAATAGCCCCAGGAAATCACAAAGTGTGGCACCCAGGCCGCTCCGAAGTTGGACCAGCTGAACACTCTATACTGTCTCTGTCGCTGGGTCGCGTGTTCCGCAGCGGCAGCTCTAACTAGCAGCCTGTGAACTTTGAATTATTCTCCCCATCACTGATGTGAAGTAGACGTTTGGAATTGGCTGGGAAGGCTTAGCTTTTCAAAACTGGGGAATTTTCTTTAGAGCAGCCGCAGAGCCCCAATTCCAGGTGAGACCCCAATCTACCTTCTTATGTCTTCTGATCCGATGGTCTCCCATGGACATTCTTGGGCCTTTCTTTTCAGGGCTCTTCCGCTTGACAGGTACACGCTTTCCCCTCCCTATGTGAGCTTCCAAGACACTTGGCTTCTGTGTGGATATCCATGATAAGTTTCCCTCAGTGTGTATATTGTGAAATTCTAGTGCTTTGGAACGTCCCACTAAAGGTTAACCGTATGTTCAACCAAGGCTGGGACATTCACGATGCGTCGCACAATCCCTTCCACTTAATGGTCCCCATCGTCCTTCACTCCCTGTGTTCATACCTCTGTTCACGGAGTAAGAGACCTGAAGCAGTCAGTAGGCTCTCTCAGCACTGGGGCAATTTCTGAAGCCAGGTAACAGAGACATTGCCATTGCCCTTGGCCTCTCGGGGCATTCACCTGGGGAGACCCAACGGCCGTACGAGCAGCCTGGGGAAGAGCCGGCGTGCCAGGAGGCTGGATTCCCTGCTGGGAGCCAGCACCCATCAACAGCCGTGTATGCTGCATAAATCACTTTTCCGAGGGAGACATGAATGCCGATGTGTATTCATCCCAGACTGGGCACAATTAACAACTATACCAAAATTCAATTTGGTGAACCGATGAGTTTATTGGGGTTACGGGAGTATGGGTGAGGAGTTACTTCCAGGAGCATAAATGACGGGTCAGTTACACGTCTCAGGGTTACTGAGAAGGCAGTTACGTCACTGCAAAGCCCACTCCCAGCACAGATGACGATGATGCACAGAAACTCGTATGCCTCCCCGGACTGGACTTCCTGGGCAGCTGCTGTTAGTCTCTTGGGACTTTCGCTGTGGCTCACAGACATGTGTTGCATGGAGCTTTTCCTGAGGAGGTACACATAAATGTCTATCCCCCCACATAGGACACACACTGACAGACCAAAGTAATGAGAACACTGAAGTCCAATGTGGCGAACCTTTGAGTTTACGGGGGTTACCTGTGGGAGTATGAATGAGGAGTTACTTTCGGGGGCACAGCTGAGGGGCTATGCAGCAGCGTGGCTGAGAGGCTACATACAGGACCACGGATGACACCGAGGAAAAGCCCACCCTACCCTAGGTGATGACTCTCAGAAGCTACATCCCCTGGAGCTCACTGTATCACCTTCAGCAGCTCCAGGGGGTAAAGGAGCCTCCCTTTCTAAGAAAATAAGCTTACTGCTTTTACGCCTTTTTAAAAACCATCTTAGAAGTGGCTCCTCCAGCCCCTGTCAAGCCTTCAAGTGATTCCAGCTCTGAGCAGCACCTTAATTGTGTCGCCAGGACAGATCCCTTCCAACCACAACCACTCAGCTGAGCCCTTCTCTGATATCTGACCCATGGGAATGTCGAAATTATGTTTGTGTTTTAAATCTCCAATTTCAGAGCCAATTTATTATGCAATCATATATAACTAATAAATGCCTACTATCAAATCAAAACCTTAGGAATTTCTGTAGGAAGATATTGTTTAACTGTTTTCCAGATGCTCTTGACCATGAAATTGTCCTTTTCAGACACTACTTTTGGTGCCCAGACTTTGGGAATTACTGCTGTCAGGAAAAAAAAAATAAGGAGAGATGTAAATACTTTAACCTATGCAAGTCTTCTCTTTCCTTTCCTTCTCTCTTCTCAAAGATGAAATCCCATCTGGACCCGAATGCAACTATGTGACAAGAAATAAAGATAAGGAAATGGGTGGAAATGAGCTGGGTCAAGGAAGGTTGTAAAATCAGAAGGAACTGGTTAGAAAACAAAAGGATTGTGTGGTAGGACTATATTGTGGAGAGGATGTATGTGACTGTCAAAGAAAGAGAAAGGACTAGAATAGCCCCCAGCAGAGGAATTAACAAAGTCTCTTCTCATCCTCATGCCGTCAAGGACCTCTTAGGTTGCTTGAGAAGTCTGACTGATTGAGAAATATATTGAGAGTCTTGTAGGAAAATAACTTATGAAGTTAGCCTAGGATTGAAGAAAGAGGTGTTCTACTAAAACCTTTCAAAGTTGGAGGCAACATTTTGAAGGAGAAAGGAAAAAAAAAACTTTGGAGAAGGAGGACAGCTCTTGTGAAACACTTTTATGGGCAAAGAGAGAGGCTGAAAGAATTTACTAGGATAAATACGGCTCTTAAAATGGCAGAGAGAGAATTGGAGTGCTTCGGCTATTTGAATGTACCACTTGCCCCTTGTTTTTCTTCTGGGATCCTAGGAAGTGTAGTTGTTACAAGTTGACCATCTCTGGATCTTAAAATGGCTCTCTGTCTGTTTCTGTATACCTCAAAGAAATCCACTCCAGGCTAGGTCTTGTACTAGAGGATTTTATGCTAACTGATGGTAGGGATATGTTCCCCAAACATTCCCTTAAAATGAACTTGACATTGAGTTTCAAGGATATGGTTACTCCCTGCTAAAGGCTAACATAGAACAAATGTCGGACTTAGGTACTGAAGGCTGTTGTGCAATCCTAGCATGGTAGATCAGTGAGGGAATGACATTATTAGTTGCTTTGACTTAGCAACAATTTTTGCTTATAGTTGTGGCATGTGGCAGCTTCATAAATTAGAAAATGTAGCAAAGTGGGAGAGGGCAGTCCATTGCTGCAGGATAGCCCAGGGAAAGCCCAGGACTTCTCCTGGCGTGTCCCAGATTAATTTTAGAATCCAGAGACATTCAAATATCAAGAATCTCCTGCTTGGATGTTATCACCCTCTCAAGGTAACTCTTAATGTTCTGAGGCGACTTGGAGGGTCTGATTCCTAACTCCCTCCAAGGAATCCAATGTTCTGGAAGTGACTGTGTAGCTTTCTCAAGGTCCGTAGAAATAGATACAGGAAGTGTGGAAGGAACCTCTCTACCTCTTGAACACAAGTCAAGAGAAGAACATTGTGACGGTTAGGGTGTGCATATTTTTGAGTTGAAGATGAATGGGAGAAGCCAAACGGGAAAGGGTTTCTCAGAGGAAGAAGTAGTCGTCGGTGCCATGTACTACAGAAATCAAGAGGATAAACTATGAGAAATCTCCACTGATTCGACATGTATGTTTCTGTTACCAGGAACATTTCAGTGTAGTAGTGTGAGGGATATTGGATTGTTCTGGGAAATGGAAGAAAGAAGACAGTGGACGCCTCTCATCCAAGGATAGGATAAGGGAGTGACTTATGAATGTTCAATTGTCCTATTTACAGTAGCAAAAATCTCAAGATATGTAAGGTTGCTACGGACTTTAAGTCCCTTGTCTCCTGAAGAGCTGGTCGGTACAGTGATTCTTCATTCCAAGGCTTTGGGCCTACATTCTAATCGCTATCTTTGGGTGAGCTTGGTTTTCTTCTTTGAGATAATTACTAAATAGGATCAGCCTGTCTATCAGCCTCCTAGTGAGTCACTTTGTCCTAGTTGCCCCTCCCACTTTCTGACCCTGTGACAGAGCCCCTTTCATCAACTGTGAAACACAAAGCTTGTGTCCTGGAAACAATTATGTTTAACCTTCCAAGAATCTCACTGGGCAGCTAAGTGTTGTTTGCCTGGGTTCTTGACAAAGGTTCGAGAAAAGGGTCCAAATTACACAAACTATCCAAGAAAAAAAAATGGAATATTTTTCTTTAAAAATATGTGTCACAATATGGATAGACATGATACTGTCTACTTAATTTTCATCAGGCAAGTGGGCCCTATGTTTGTAGGTTCTTGGAAGGTTCACTGGTACGTGGGACCACTATTTGTAGAAAGTGATGAATGTATTCGAAAAAGCAATTTGTCATTTAGAATAATAATGTTTACAAGAAATCTGAGCCAGCTTTGGTTGACATGAAAAACAAAAATCAGTAATAAAGTTAAGCCTACAGGCAAGACCATACTTGAGTAAGATAGTCTGAAAGTATTCCATCAATCAGGCCATCTACAGCTAAACCCAGAAATGCCAATATTTGTTGAATCCAACATCCCATCATTGCCCCCTAAAAAAATCTCAATAAAGTCTAGCTTAAAAAATGCAGTCCAAGAAGTCCCTTGATTCAATTAAGAGCAATCCAAAACTCTAGCTCAAAGCCCTGGGAACAATATTCCAACGTAGAGATAAATTTCACTTAACATAGGCCCCAACCCAACTCTGACTACTCCACGTATCTGAAAAAAAATGAGTTCATCTCATGTATCCATGAGATACATATCTTTGGGTCAGCCCTAATACATGCTGTGTTTAATTTGGTTCGCAACCCAGCTCAGCAAAGTCCACATACTATCTCAGTTCATTCTAAGCCAGAGCTCACGTTAGCACATTCCTTCAAGGGCCAAATTAAGGGAATAATCAATAATGTATGATAATATGCCCTAAAAGATCACAAATCTTTAGAAGAATCCAAGGCCTTGCTGAACAAATAATTTATCTGGAGTACAGACCATACCAAGTGGCATGTGAAAATCAAGTGAAAACTAGATTAAGGCTGACATAGACCAGGATAGTTCAGTACCTTGACAGACCCAGAGACTGTAAATACCCAATAGATGATGGCAATATACAAGCCAAAGACAGTACAAAGTTAAAGACAAGACCAAGTGGGTTCAGTCCTGCAATACACTGGTTAATATAATAATGTCATAGTAGGCTAGTTGGGGGTTAAACACTGCTCTGCCAGTACTAGCTGGTTGACTGTGAAAGCTACTTGATATGTTTATACCACTTCCCATCTGTGAAATGGGGATAATAATATTATCTACTTCACTGAGTTGTTGATCGGTTTTAAGGAGATATTATATGCCATGTGTGGCCTTCAGGAAGCATATGATAAATGTTGGTTTTTAATTTCCCTTGGGAGATACTAGGGAATTGCTCTTGAATTTCCTCTAAAGATGGGAGCAAATTCAGGTGAAATGTCCACAGAACATTTGGTTTGTCTATTACGTGGACCCAAGGAGTTTCTGTGTTATGAAGATTCATATTATCAACCTAGAAAAATGCAAATATGAAGATTATAGCTCATCTGTGAACTACTGGGAGTTTGCAGTTTCCTAGGATACATACAGAAAACAAACAGAAAACACACTTTGGGGCTATCATGAATATTGTATTGGCAACAATGCTATTTCTGTTAGTCAAGAATGTTAGATAGCCAGCCTCTAGGGAATTATCCAAGTGCATTGTAATAACCGATGCTGCATCTTTCTGTGATTGGTTTTTGAGACCTGAAGATCCACAAAAAAGAGTCTTTATTATTATTTCTTCTCATTAATACACTCATCTATTAAAAAACTAGTTTGCTGCATAGCAGGCCCTGTGCTTACATTAAAATGCACAAATGAATATAACCTGGATCTCCGAGGGTCCACTTGGGGGACAGAAGTGTATAAGTGCATATTGGTACAAAATGTGGATAGCTTCTTTAGGAGACTGTTGACATTTTCCTTTTACCCTCTGTGCCAATTCCAAGCAGAAGGAGGTGTGGTGTATAATGTCCATTTTGGAATATTTTATAGATCCCTGTAGATCATGGTTTCCTAATATAGAATTAAAACAACTATAATTTAAGTATTCATAAGTACTAGAGTTTATATGAACTGCAGGGCTACTATACGTCTCTAGTGATGGGCTAGTGGGGTCAGAACTCATTGGGATGACTTGGCCCAGAAGGTGAGTGGATTAAGCCATGGCAAATAAAATACTCTTTCATCAAGAAAATACAGAAGAGATTGTGAAGAAGCCTATTGGGATGAGACTGAGGTCTTGGCTACTTAAGCTGCCCCATCTTGGGCAAAAAGTCTCCAGGATGCTTGTCCTTACTTAGCATCCATGAAGGTTCATTAAGGCACAGAGGGGCTTGGTGCCAGAGCTGATGCTAGTACCTAGATACGCATATATCTAGTTAGTTTGCCTTTAAAACAGCTTGGGAATATCAGAATTGGGATTTTTTTCCCAGTAGAAATATATGTGTATCCAAAAAATTGTTCAAGAAGTAGGCTCATCCAAGAATCTCATCTATACCTGCATTTTCCCATCTTGTGGACAAAGTAACAGTGAGGAAATCATATGTCATTCATATAAGAGGGTCTTAAGCCCTCTGCCACAGGGTCTGTTTCTTGATGCTCTCAAAATAAGAAGCATCCAAGGCATGGATGGTGCTACTACCCCAGGCCTTGTTTCCTTTTCCATCACACTTATCAGGGGTGAGGACCAGCCTAGGAGGCAATCTTACTCGTATCCTCATAATGGAAAGCACCTCTTGGGCTGGCAGAATAACACAGAGGCTAGCAAGCACAAGACTCTCAGCTCAATTCCCTACTACCACATAAACAGGGCATGGTGACACATGCTGTAATTGCAGCACTTGGGGAGGCTGAGACACAAGTATTGCTGAAGGCATGAGGCTAGCCTGGGCTACATCGTGAGTTTAGGACCAGCTTGGACTGTAGTGTAAGGCCCTTTCTCAAAAAAAAAAAAGTACTTTTCTCTGGGACAAGTACCTTGTACCTGGAGCCCTAGATGAAACACATGAAGAAAATCAGCTGGTTGGATTCCCATCTTGAGTACAAACGTTGCATCAAGCCCAGCCTTAGCCAATTTTGAGCTAGCTGACCACAGATAGGTAGAAAATACCTATTCTTGAGTGTTACCGCAATTCCATGGTGGGAACAGTCAACTGATATGTCTTATTAACGCCATTGTTTCCCCCTCAAGACCCTGAGAAATTAATTAACTTAACTAGGCAGCAGTTTTTAAGCTCAGTCCTCCTTAATCCATCACCCTACACTGTCTGTTACACAGGAACCACAGGAGATGGGTTAAAGCTGCTCTGACCAGACTCCCAAACTTCTTTGATGAACTTCATATCGGAGCAGGGTGTTGAAAGAGGTTAGTGTCTAAGGATCCAAGCAGGAAAACCTCTTCTCTGTATTTTGTCCAGAGGAAGTTTTTAGATATGACTGAGAAAATTGATTTTGATGCGTGGGTGGGTTTGGAGGGAGGGTGTGGCGCTGGATCTCACTGCTTCCAGAGCAATTTCCATTGAAAAACTGAGCAACTAGGAAGGGAGTGACCATCTACTTTGCTTAAGAATAAAAGACACCATTGTTGATTCAACTGCCTGGTGTGGTTAGCTAAAGAACTCTAAAGGGGGCCTGGGTGGGCTTTGGTCTTATTGAGATCAATTGTGTGTGAGTGCGTGCGTGTGTGTGTGTGTGTGTGTGTGTGTGTGTGTGTGTGTGTGATGTTGTGCACACAAGATGATTGTGCCCCGGAACTTTGAAGTTTGGTACCTTTCATAATAAACATAGAAGACTTTGCTTTTATTACAACTTAGCTTTTGATATTGATAACAGATTAAAGCATTTTCTTCCACAACCCATGCTTTCTTTCCCAATGAATGATATTATTTGAAAAGATTTTGAATAGAAAAAAAAAAAAAACCTCTGAACCCAAAGAGAGCAAAGTGAGGCTCAATCCTGGACTCCTAATATTTGCTAGCTTCACTTTTCTGGGTGAGACCCTTGGCCTTGCTAAGCCTCAGTTTCTACATGGTAGCATGATGTCTGCCCAAACTACCTCATGCCATGAAGGATAATGAACGCTTTGATGGAAAAGTCCTCAAGACTGTGTATTTCCAGAAGGTAAATTATTAGTCTGTATCAAAACCTAGAAAAATGGTTTTTAATTTTATTTTTGCCATTGAAATCAAATCAAGATTTCATAAAATAGGTTTTGGAATACTCCTGCTTCTTTTTTCCTATATACTTAGTTTGTATGAGATTCAAAAATTTTGTCTCTGTTGTTTGATAGATCTCCTGTAATACCCAAGTTGGCCTGAACTTTTCTTACAAAAAGTTCATATGCTTCCAGACTAATTCTTTTACTGCTTATGAAACTATTCAGGTTTTTTATTTTTTCCACAGTCAGCATTAGTAAGTTACTTTTTTAGAAATTTAATTGACTTAAGCTTTCAAATATACCAATATAAAATCATTCATGATGTCATCTTAGGATCTATGACATATTAGCTTAGTTTATTATTCCTACTACTGCTTACTGTTAAGGTTATCTATCCTTTAATTCTGTTCAGTTTAATATAAAGTTTGTCAAAATTTAATTTGTTGAGGTATATTTAATGTATATCTGTTTCCCATTTTATTACTTTCTGATATTAATAAATATCTTCTCTCTTATTTATTTTGGATATATTATACTTTTCTTTGAGCCAAAAAGTGTTTAGCCTCTTTTCTTTGATAATATAAAGATTTAAAACTACAAATTTCTACTACACGTTCCTGTGAATACTACTCAAAGATCCTTTTCTCTGTAATCTTTCTCCAGCAATAGAAACCCCTGGTGTTGTGTGGATTCAGGGTGACTTTGCTCTCCTGTCTATCAGTGAGCAAAAGTTGTGGACTTTTTGAATCAAGCAAGTTCAAGGAAAATTGAGATTGGGATTCAATATGACATAATTTATTGAACTGGAAAGACGTACATGAGGAGGATAAGGCTGACGTTTTGGTCCAACCATCTTGTGCCACAAAAAAGAAAAAGGCACTTGCAAGAATGAAAAAGAGAAATAGGCTTCAGGAGGAACAGAGAAGATAAAAACAGTGGCTTCATGGAAAGAGAGAAGCAGTCTTAGATACTGGTATCTGTAGAGTTCCTAGTTCAACCTCTTTGATATTCAGCTCCTTTTCTTGCCCTTGGATTTAGATCATCCTACATCCTTACAATAAGTCTCCATTTCTGTCTTAGGCTAGTTTGAATGGACTTTGGTCTTTGCTGTTCTGAAATGTTACTTTGCACACCATAAGCAGCCTTCAGAGAAGTCAGATGATCTTGGAACCCTCCCCAGGGCCATGGTTAATTGCATCTGAAACATCTGAAGGAGTTCTTTATAGGGAACAGGTCTTGAGTAAAGACTAACAGTCGGGACTAGCACACTCCGACAGCTTGCCGACACTACATCGCACTTATGATCCAACGTATTACAAATAGGAATAAGAAGAAATCACAGTACGCACTGAACTCAGTGCTAAACAGATTTATTGAGTCTCAAAGAAACCAAATGTATCTAGTAGAAAATGTTGTTGGAACGACATGATTAAAACACTTAGAACCTACATTTTTCTACATAGTGTATTCTGGTGGCCAAATTCATAGTGTGTTGTTCTTTTCTTTCTTTCTTTTTTGTTTTAGTTTTGCAGTGTTGATCCACATAAAGAAATGTTCAGAATCCAGAGTATATTAGCATCATAGCACTTTTCTGAGTAAAAAGGCACATTTGGTCCTGGTAAAAAGAAAAGGAACCTACGTTAATAGCTATTCAAGTGCTTTGGGAGGGTGGGCTGGTAGAGAGGTGTCACACAGTTTCCAAACTAGCTATGAATTAATTTCAAGATATGTCTGTCTGTCTGTCTGTCAGTAAAGATTAAAAAAACACTGAATTTGGAGATCTGGAAAGTTACTGTGGTTTCAGATCCTAGGCAGACACACTGTGTAAACTTTTTTTGGGGGGGATGGCCAGAAATTAATTATTTGAGTCATAGAGTAGTATGGACTCTACTGGCATTCATCCTTCAAGAAGATTCATGCATTTTTTTGAGTATGCCTGAAGTTTTCCCTAGACCTGTTTCTGAAAGGTAGTATTCTATCATGGTTAAGAGCACAGGATCTGGAGCCAGAATACTCGGGGTTGACCCAAACAAGGGCTTGGTGACTATTTTCTCTGCTTTGCTTTCTTCATTCATAAAGTAAGAGTAACAAAAAACCTGTACTATAAGATTGCTGTGAGCACCTAGTGAGTTAACACGTAGAAAGCATGTAAAACAGTGCCTGGCACAGAGTATGTGGCAAACAAGTTGTAGCCTTGATAACCATCCCCCACACGACTGGTGTCTTCTACAGACATGCCCAAGGTAGTCTGATAACTACCAGCACCGATTTGGAGTGTACAATGCGAGGGTACTCACCTGGAATCTCCTCAGCCAGGTATGTGGGCATTCCCTGGCACATGCCAATGATGTTCTTTCCAAATTGGTTCAGGTCATCAACTGGCTCAGGGTTAATGGAGTACATGAGGCTCTTGGGAGGTGGTCCCCCTGGTCCTCCACTTTGGAGCTGAATGTGAAGATGTGGAAAGAAAGAAAATAGAAAAAAAAAGTGCCAAGTCTAGTGGTTTGCTGATCTGAAGTGGGAATATAGCTCACAGGGGGACTGCTTCACTATAGTATTTTTATAGCCAAGATGGAGAACCACCTCTAGCTCTGTACATATCAATAGTTCTAATGTCTCGAAGGACCTCAGCTTTTCACAAAAGCAGAAGTCAGAGGCTAAATTTGTTTTGAAACTTGAACTTCATTTGGTCATATTAGGTCTCTTGGGTTGGGTTATGTGATAATCAACTTGTCCGGATGTAATCTCTTCATTATCTGTGCCCTGCCGATGGAAGTTACTCATTTATCAATTATAAACATATGAACTAAGGAAAACATTTTTCAAACTCGTAGATCTTTTCACCTACCTTACCTGTGATTACTAGAGAAAGTATAGGACACCCAATTACATTTGAATTTTACATAAACCACAAATCTTTTTTGTTTCAGTGTAAGCATATTCTGAATATTATGTAGACTGTACTTAAGTTAAAAATGTAATTCATTGCTTCTCTGTAAATCACACTTAACTGGGAATGTTCTATTTTTATTTGCTAAAGATGAACATCCTAATTAGCTCTTCAAAAATATTTCCGAAGAAGTACTGAGAGTTTCCATCACTGGAGTTTTGCTCAGTTTTGAAGACAGGAGGGTCACAGCATTTGGTGTGGCCGTTGCCTCCCCTGGGGCAGCTATCGGCTTCTCTTCTACCCTGCCCCAAGTTCGACAACTGATGGAACAGGAGTAACTGACATTCTCAATATTTACTGGAGGTCTTATGACCCCCATCTTGCCCTCCAAAAGACTTTTATTTTTACCTTCTTCTCCTTGACTAGTGCGTCCAGGGCTTGAATAGAGGGCATGGCATCGGGGTTCATTCTGTGCACGATGCATGACTTCTTGGCAAAGAGTCGGGTGGCAGCGAAGCCCTGTTAGAGAAGATGGTATAGCCAGTGAGATGTATGTTTTCCAAGGAGCTTCTCCTACTAAAACTCAGTTCCACCAGCAGAAGGAAACAGAACTCTGGGATGAGACCAATGTGTCTGGAGTTGTCTTGCAGTCATGTCTGTTGCTAACATTCCTAAGGACAAGGGCAGGTGGTAAACTCTGTGAGGGCAGAGACAGAAGGTCCAATTCGTTGCTTTATCCTCAGTTCTAGGTGATATGAGTTCCTCTATCCATGCTTTTTGACTGAAATAAACTTTAAAAAGTGGTTATGGCTTAGTCTCCTTTGATCCTCACATTTCAATGAGGCAAGTAAGACAGGAAGCAGTTTTCTAGTTGATCAGGTGATAAAACTGAAACAAAGAGTTTTATTTTTGGTTTTTTTTTTTTTTTTTTTTTTTTTTTTTTTTTTTTTTTTTTTTTTTTTTGAGACAGGGTCTCGCTCTGTGGTCCAGGCTGGTCCTGAATTCACTTCAGAGCCCAGGCTGGCCTTGGACTCACGGCAATCCTCCTGTCTCAGCCTCCCGAGTGCTGGGATTACAGGCGTGCTCCACCACGCCCAGCTTATGTGGTGCTGGGGAATCGAACTCGGGTACTTAGCTCTTGGCTTAGTGCTTGCTGAAGCACTTTAACCGCTGAGTCATTCCTCCAGCCCAAGAGTTTTACTTTTAAACCCACAAAGCCATAGTGATCAAGACGAGATATGTATATGTACCAATTTCTCAAGCTGATTGATTTTATGTATCACAAATGCATGCTAGTAATAAAATAACGAAAAATTATTATTAGCTGGTTAAATACAGAGCTGGTAATTGCAGAGTTGAGTCTCTTAACTAGTGTCAAGTGCCTTGTTTATTTTTTCTTATTAATTAATATTGTCTTTTACATTTCCTTTGGTCCTTTTGAGTTATATATGAAATGTCAATTTTTGTGATTTTTAGAAAAAAAAACTGAAAACAAAGTAAGCAGGCTACGCTCTGGCAGAGGCGATGCAGAGTTTCCTTTTCTCATTATTTAAGCTATCTGTAGGCAAGGCAAAAGGATGCTCACGTTTGTCTTTATTCCCACAATTATTCCTACAATTCCTTGAACATAGTGAGTCCTAATAACTGTTCATTGGCTTCCATTTTAACTGATGGCGTGATTCTTCACAGTAGTAATTCTATCTAGAGAGTCAGTTTCAGTGAGCCAAACAGGTTTGTACATGTAACTTTTACACTCGTGGCAGTTATAGTTTTTTTTTTTTTATTTCAACCATTTTTGTGGTTGGCTGGCACATTACTTTTTGTTTAAAAAAGACACCATATTTTTAAAGAGTGAACATTGTTGCCTGTTGGCTACTTACATTTTCATAATCCCAGAGGGCATTCCAGGAGTCCCACCCATTGTTGTTGTCAATATTGGCCACGTTGTGTGCGTTGTTGATGCTCACTGACTGCTGCCCGCTCCCAGCAACGTTGTTGTCATCATTGACGTTGATATTCTGAAATTTGTAAGAAATTGAGAATGCTTTAATATCACATTTCTTCACAACTGTATTTTTGGTGATGAACTTGAAAAAGTGAGACTTACATAATCAGCAAAACCAGGAGCTATTATGAGTCCAAGAAGTCCAATAAAAATCATCTGAAATCAGAAATAACATTGTAAGATACTAGCACATGGCGTATCGAGGCCCTTTTTTGGTCCTCTGTCCACAATTATAAAAATATTTACTAATTTCACCAACATGTCAGTGATCTGTGTTTTCTTCTTTTACTTTATATTAGTGATAATATAGAACTGTTGATTAATTACAAGTAATTATAACAATATAATACATGGTTTTGAATTTTTCATGTAAATCTTATAAAAACCAATGAAAGACACATTTCAAAGTGAATAGCATACATAGTATAAAATGATTATGATATAAGTGATAAAAAATTGTATCTGTAGATGATGTATGTTAACTTTTCTATTTGATCTGGGATGGCTTCTTGCTAATAGCAGAAATATTCTTTTTTATTAGTTTGAGATGTTTCTATTATTTTTCTTATTAGTTTAAGAAAAAGTTTGAAAAAAGTCATAATTGGTAGAAATTTCAGAGGACAGTTAGTATGATGCAATCTTTATACAGATGTGGTTAAGTGATTAAGTGGTTAAGTGATTGGGCCACAGCCCCATCCTCATTCCTAGGAGACCGAGGAAATGGGCGGATCTTCTGACTCATGTCTAGAGCCCTTCCCTCCTTTTTTTTTAAAACTTGGAGCTATTACAAGGATTTATTTCTATATTATTTTACATTTGCAACCCCATTATAAAGCAGAATCTGCTACAGACATATTTCAGTGTGTAGTGTGCTAAAACATGGAAATATTCACCGAATCCCAGTCCCTTTGCATCCTAAGAAACCATAATACTGGAACATTTGACTGAATTTGGGGTACACACTTATGCTGTAGGCATAAGTCTATCCGGAGCTGCAGGTGGCAGCTACAGCAGCTTCACACCTCAGAGGCTTTCTACAGGCACAGTATGAACAGGGCCCTAGGCAAACCTTTTTCTACATGCACACTCATTTCACAGCAAGGACTGTGACCGGAAGTCTCTCATCCATATGTTTTTATAATTAGCTTTTATCTGGCCTCAGCATGTTCAAGATTTTGGTAAAATTGGGAATCCAAGAACAAGGAAAGATCAGACATTGTGTATGGATTAGAGACTCTTGTCCTGTGCAGACCCTTGAATCAGGTTTTATATGGAATATATATATATATATATATATATATATATATAATATAATATATTATATATTATAATATATATTGTATATTTTATATTATAATATAATATATATATGTTAAAACCAGCTTGATCTAAGATGCTCAGCCCGACGTTTAATCCTAGTAGAACACTCATCTCTATAAAGATGCTCATAAATGGCAGGAGACCAAAAAGGGAAGATTTCTTTCAAAGTTTTCTATTATGATGATATTGCCTTTGGGATAGAACCCCTTGTCATAGAATACTGTAATAACGGTCTCCACATAAGTGGTAATAAATTTGAAAGAAAAAATCTACTTACTGTGAGCTTCATGCTCTCAAGAATGCTGAGAGGTAGACGAGCAGGCAGGCATGGGTTTCAGTGAGCAGCCTTCTTGTATTTGTACTTGAACAGCTTTACTCGAAATAGGTGTAGTTGGGTGGACTACGGGTGGAGTCGAAGACTTATCTTCCTTCCTTTTCTGTATCTGCACCACGGTCCAGAAGACCCGGAAGCCCTATGAAAGAGCAAAGCTCTTTGACATGGAGGGGTCTGACTCACCACGTGTTGAAACTGAAGCTATCACAATAAACTCAACGTGATGTCTGATAACTTCTGGTTCTATAGAAGCTGTGGGTGTGGATGTTTATATGTTGACATAGCTCAGATTCTGAAAAGAATAATCCCTAAAACCAACAAGAACACAGATGAAAAACCTCCATCTGGAACTAGCCTTGTAGATAGCAGCTGCATTGGAATATGGGAACAATTTCTCCTTCTTAGCTTGTTCAATCCCATTGTAATGGTTTTGCTTAGGTTAACAATATTTTGGGAACGATTCTCACCAAATCCATCCTGTTTTCTCTGTTTCTGAGGTCTCTTAATTATAGGACCCAGGGGCTGTTGTCAGCACTTTCTCCGTACCTACACAGCCAGTTAGTCACTAAACCTTGTTATTACATCTCAGAAATGCCTCTCAGCTCTGGCCTGGCCACAGCTTCCTGCACTGAACTCTTACCACAATTCTGTAATTGATCATGGGTCTCGATATTTCAATGTGTTTTCTCCATTTTCTCTAAGGGTTTCTAAAGCACACTATGCAAATAAACACGAATGCCTAATGCTTAGAAACTTTCACTCATGGTCCTCAAGATAAGTTCAAATACCTTGAAATACATTCTAGGGTCCTTTCTAATAAGATTCCCAGCTTCCCCAGATGCGTCTGTCCTTTATACCTAGCTACACCAAGAGTTCCCATATTACCAGAATATCCAACACTTCTCATGCCTTTGTGCCATCACGTGTGTTGTGTTCTGGTCCCAAAGGGCCATCCCCTTGTGTCTCTTTCTAATTGGCAAATTGGCAGTTTTTCAAGGCTGATTTCCAATATTACTAATCTATCACTTTTTCCTCATTTCCCAGATGGAAAATTTCTTCTTTTTGAGCTATAAAAAGTCTGTCTTTTTACTTGCCTCTAGGCTACTTAATTTTCAGAAATTACATTAAAATAAAAAAAAAATATTTCAATCCAAGACAGGCAGTAGAAACTTTTACTTGGAGCAAACAAGCAGATGATTAAAACAGTGTTGGAGAGAAATTGAAGTTTAATTTCCCCCCCTGATCTTTTCTATAAACTGACACTGGCAAATCAAATTGCTGGAAAAATTTTTATGTCATTAATTGCTGATCTACAAATTTCCTTTTTAAAATCTTTGTTGTGCCCAGTATCGTTCTGTGATGGACTAGAGCCTCAACAAGAAGGAGTGGCATGATAATAAAATTTGGTTCCGTCTTTTTGTTGTTGTTGCTTGTTTCCTGGTTTTGTTTTGCTTGGTTTTATTGTATTTTCTGAGTCAAGGTCCAGGCCAGCTTTGAATTTTCTATGTAGCCCAGACTGGCTCTGAACTTACGGTTTCTTTGCTTCTGCATTCCAAGTGCTAAGATTACAGGTGTGTACCACCACACTTGAGAGTATTAATATTGCTTCCAAAATATCGATATGAATGGATTAGGACAGCTATAGTAAGAGACTGTGTACATTTTTGATATATCCACTAATATCTTTCAAACTCATTCTTTAGCTGCAGAAGGTCAATACACTCACAATACACGTGTGAAGAGGTTTCCTTCTGTTTCAGGGACTGTTTCAACATTGTAGGTCAAAGAGCGCATGGGTTTGGCTCTGACTTTAGACTGAGCCTTGGCTAGTCATCTCGGTACACCGGAATATATTTTACCCATCATATGTTACAAAAGAGGTTGACATATTCTGTGCATAGTGAATCTATGGAATGCAGTACATCCACTGTGAGATATGCTAGAAAGTCTGTACAGGAGAAATCATGCCACACTGGGGCCTCCGAATTCACCTGAAGTTAACTGTCTGCAGAGTATAGCTATTTTCCTTATTTCTTACATTTATTTTTCTTCATACCTGGTAACATCCCTAAGGACATCCTTTTGAAATAACCACTTGCCTTTTTAATGCCCTTTTATGTCTTTTAAAATAATCATTTTGGGTGCTCATGGTTGGAGCTAAAAAGTAGACAATCTAAAGTCTATTCATCTTTCAATGAGTCATTTTCCCTTTCTGGCATTCTATTTTCTATGGGTAAAAGAAGCAAATTCTTCTTAATGCAACATTGTTATTTTAATAGGTCAAAATCAGAAGAAATTTGTCCACCACAGTGTGGCCTCTCTCCCTGTATGTGTGCACGGGCGATCTTAACCTCAATCCTGGTCTCATCCAAGGCTAAAGGTCCTAAGAAAGCAAAATGAGTCTCTTGATCCTTCCCACCCTGAGAGCTATGTTTTGTGTGTTTCATTCCCTCTCACAGGAGCGACACGGCATGTGTCAATGTTTTATTGTTTTTGCTACCTCCACGGGCCCTAGAATATAGTGACACGTGCCCGAGGCTTACTAGGCCACTTCAAAAGTTTTTGAATTTCACAAAGGAGATGATGGAGCTGGACGATACCAATTGCATTATGTCTGTCTCTTTCTGGTTTCTGCCGCCTGCTTGAGAGGTGCTGCTGGTAACACATGGAGAGAGTCTAGGTGATAGTGCAGCCCTAGTGCCCTGGGATTAGGTGGGCCGAGCTGGCCCGTAGGTAAATAGAGTCTGCCCTGCCCTCAGAGGTTAATAGGGTGCCCTGGCAAAGTCAGCTGGTGCCATGCTGTATCTTACAGTGTACACACTCCCAAGGCTTCAGTTACTACTCCCCACCCTGCTGTGCTGAGCTGAGCGAAAACTCCCTTTGTCTGGAATAAACCAGATGCATCCCGTGTAAAATAGGCTCATCGCATGAATCTGGAGGGAGATTTACAGCTTTCCCCCAGAAATTAGATTTTTTAAATTTCCTTCTCTCTCTCTCTCTCTCTCTCTCTCTCTCTCTCTCTCTCTCTCTCTCTCTCTCTCTCTTAGTGGAAGGGACTGCTTGCCCACAGAACACATCTCCATTTTAAATACATTCGTTCCAGATTCTGTCTGCTGTGTAGACCTGCTGCAACGTGCAGCCTTGGTAGTCACTGACACCTGCACTGACCTTAGTCATCTTGTTTTTCCCTTAAATGTGTGCCCCATTTTTGAGGGCTTAACAAGCAGTAGCCCATTGGCCCTCGTCCTGTATAATTCTTTTTGTGAGTGTGCAGATCCCACCCTGTAGAGATTTGGCCTCAGTCTCTTCACCTTCATCGCTGCTTCTCTCAACAGCCCGTGCCCCAGTTGAAGGGTCCTTGCCAAGACCCCGATCTGGTGGCTCATTGTGAAGTCTGAGCACATTTCACCTCTGGGTAAACGCCTGCCCCCTCCTGCGTCCTTGTTTACTCACCTATTTCCATTCCATTAGTTCCCTGACTACAGTGCTGCTGCTTGCAGGAATGGCACATGTGTTTCAAATCTTCCACGTGTAAATGTGCCCAGGAATGACACACCTAAAAAATAGCAATAGGAGTGTGTAACTTTAATTATTACTCCTAGAAAGGTTTTCAATCCAGAAAGTCCAAACTTATCTCATAGTTGTTATTTGCACAGCAGAGAATTTCTTTCCAAATTATAGCAAAGTTGAAGGAATTTTTCCTTAAGGCAACGCTGAGCTTTTTATTTTTGCTGCTTCCTCTGGAACCATCACCTTCCAAAATCCGTTCAACTCTGTCTTTCTGTCTCTGCTTGTTTAGGTCTTTCCAACTGCATTTGCCAAACTTTTGGGATCTCTGTGGAGGCAAGCAATGAGGTATTATGCCTCAGATTGGTTGTGACCTGGACTATTTGAGCACTTAAACAGGATCGGGGAAAAGCTTCCTAAAAGAAGATCTTCTGACTAATCTCGACGTTTATGGAAAATACACAAACATAAAAAGAATGTTGATCAGTAACATTATTTTTCATCATTGTGAAGAATGGTCAAACCTGGGTAAGTACTGGACTACAGACAAACAAAACAAACAAACAAACAAACAAAAAAACCCTGGATAAGTGTTTCTGTAAAGATTTGAAGAAAACGTACTTATGTGAAGTACAAAACTCACAGTGATAGCAAGATGCTGCTCTCTGGTTACTTTGTACGATTTTCTTGAGAATAGCAGTCATACTGTCATTATTGTCTCTTCATTCTCGGGGCAGCTCATTGGGGACAGCACTGGTGATTAGAGTGCATTTTCTCATTCTTAGCCTTTCGACCTGGAAAGAACTGAACTGTTCATTCAAAGATGAACAGTTTGAATGAAGAGAATTCAATTATAAGTAGCTCAAAACCCAATGGTGTATCATCCTCCCTGGCAAAAGAGGCCAAAGCAAAAGGCTTGCCCTAAGTCT
The DNA here is from genome assembly GCA_004027205.1 of Ctenodactylus gundi. Classification (NCBI taxonomy): domain Eukaryota; kingdom Metazoa; phylum Chordata; class Mammalia; order Rodentia; family Ctenodactylidae; genus Ctenodactylus; species Ctenodactylus gundi. Next base: position 241,981 of record PVKB01000745.1, on the reverse strand, counting down.
GCTGAATAAGGAAGCCTGATTTTGTGAACTGCTAAGTGTTCTGTAGTGGGGCTGATGAAAATTGTTTTCCTTTTCTGCAACTCAAATAGACACATTCACAGGTATATGCATTCTTTTTGTGTCTGGAAGAACATACACACCCTCAGATGAAGACCCTGGATCCCCAGAGGGGCCTCAGGGGATTCTGTGCTTCGGTGATCGTTCAGTTACGCTTTCTTGCCTGCATTACCACACTCCACGCCTGGAAAAGCTTAATAATAAAGTATATTCATTGGGATTTGCTCTGGAACAATCTTCGCCTTCAGCAGTCCCACTGGATTTGAATAAAAACCAATTCCCCTCATTCAGGCCAGAAAACAACTTTTTTATTTGCTATTCAGCAGCTAGTTACTGGGTCTGCAACCCTAGTTTCCTTTTCTCATTTGAAAATCAATCATATAATAGGAACTTAGCATGCTCCAGATAATAATATCTCATTGAAACACAAATGTCCGGGGGATTCGAAGATGTAGACTAACCAGTCTTCACACTCTAATAACCTGAAATCTATCAGAGAGACAGTGCTGGCTTGATGAGCAGTGTAGCTTTTCAGGGCCCAAAGTGGCCCAGGAAAGGTCAAGATCGATATCCACATGCTAAAGGGAGTCTCAGATGTCTGTGGACTTGCAGTTACCTCCCAGGTATTTTCATGCCCAAGAGAGTAGGACAGTCACTAAAAAACCAATAATATCTTTACAGAGTGGGAGAAAGAGAGTGTCCCTGGATGAAATGATGCTTTTTTCTGCTCTTTGAACAAAGAAGTCAATATTTTTATGTTGCGTCAGGTTCTGCAAATTACATCGGATCCTGATGGGAGGTAAGACACAGGCGTGTGGTGTGGGAGTCAAAGTAAAGCAAGAAGAAGGGGGGCCACAAACTCTCAGGTGGAAGCCGCAGAGCCACGTGGTGCAAGCTGGATTCAGTGGTGGGGGAAACTCCCTTGCCACATTCCTGACACTCTCGGATTCGACTTGATGGCCATTAAATATCTCATTTCACGACAATGATATAAAGATAAACTGAGTCAGAGTTAGTTATCCAACCTCTTGCTACACACTGAGCTGGAGCTGAAGATATGAGAGAGGTTTAATTTTCCTGGCTCAGCCCTGGCGTCCGCACGTGTGAGGGCTGCATCTTCCTTCCCACACCCATTTGTCCTGGTACCCTGGAACTCCTCCCTGTAGATTAATATTTTGGTTGGAATCTATGGGTGTTTCTCTAGAGAAGTAATCTTGTTCAAGTTTTTTTTTTTTTCGTCGCTGACACACCTTTAAATTTGACTTCATCTCCTCATAAAGGACTATTAGATACAAAGATAGGGAGGTATACAAACAAGATATTTTAGAAATGTAAATATTCTTAAGTGTTGGGAATTTCGTCACTCACCTTAAAATAGATAGAACGCATACATGGTTGATGCACCCCCGCTATCTGCCGCCTTGAGAGGTCTTCGATGACTCATTCCTATCCCATGGATGGAGCAGACTTTCTGCCACATGATTAGGACTTGATAAAAGATGACTTAAACAGACATTTGGATACATATAGGGTCTATAATGTTGGCCCCTCTCCTCAAGTTTAGAAGAGACCAAATGATTTTCCAGAAATCTCCTTCTGTCCTCTTGACTGGGAGTTAATACTGAAAAGACTATCCTCATAGCTGCTTCTTAGACGAAAATCAACTTTTCTTGTCTGGGTCAACTTGTTTCCTCGCCTTTTCAGTGACTGTTCAAATCTTTGTCAGTCTATCCAGTCCTCTATGTCACTCTCACCCTTTACCTCAGTGCCTACCTAGCACACACGTAGGGCACAAGCGCGCGTGCGCACACACACACACACACACACACACACACACACACGCACACGACTAGGAGGAACCAGGCCTTTCGAGCAGCCATTTCTTTATCCCCCGGTCTGTATTCACCTTCACCTACCCTCATTCTCTCCCATTCTGGAGGAATGTGTTGACATCTTTATCTCTGATTTCTGCTCTTTTCCACTGAGTAACCGGCCTTTCCCACAAGATTCAAGCTTTATTGCTGGTTTGAGCCCTCTTCTTTTGCATGTATGGTTAAACATTTCCAATCCTGACAAAGCAAAGACAAAAACAAACATGAAATCCTTCTCTTAATGCTACTGCCATTGTAAAGAGAAATTTTATATTTCCTTTCTTTTTTATTATTTATTTTTTCTTTTGAGACAGGGATAGGATCTCTCTTTGTAGCAGGCTGGTCCCGATCTCAATAATTCCTTTCCTCTTTACGTCACAAAAGAATCGTAAATTTTATGGTTCCATTTCATTGTTTACCAATCAGAACTCAACTCACTGCAGTCTGGCTCAGGATAATTGAAGAATCACTAGTGGTAAGACTCAAAGTGAAGGAGAGAAGAGAACTAACCCCGGAGTCACCGATGTGCTGGTCTTTCCAGTACTAATCTGACTGGACTTCCTTGCACTGCCTGACATATTAGCTTTTTTAAAAAAAATTCTTTCTCCTTCTAACTTGTGTGATTTCCCTGTCTTAATTGCTTTATCCTTGCTGATACACAATACCTGACCATTATAATTTAAATTAGGAAAAGTTTATTTTAACTCACAGTTTCAGAATGCTGCAGTCTATTCAAGGAAAGCTGACAATGGTAGAAGGGCTTGGTAGAGACCTAGACAGAGAAAAGATGCTTACGACATGGGACATGGTGGGACTGGAAGCCAAATGCTAGAGGAAGGGCGGAGCTAGCATGTACCCTTCCAGGTCACGTCCCAGTGATCTGCTCCTTCCGGGTCAAGCCCCAGTGATCCACCCCTTCCCACCAGGCTCCACCTCTCACAGCACAGAAAATCGATGGATTAACTCCCATGATTACATCACCTTCCAAACACAACACTTTGGGGAGTGGGGTGGGGTTCCAGATCCAAACTCTGTTTCTTTGCCCTGTTTCTACTTCAGCTACCCCTACTACCATTCCATCAGTTGCTTGTCTTCTCTCTCTCTCTCTCTCTCTTTCTTTTGTTGTCTTTTTTCTTTCTTCTCTCCATTCAATGTTGCTGTTGGATTCTACCCTTGAACAACTTCTTTCATCCTTCACCTTCTTCCTATGCAACCTCTATTCTGAATGCTTGAACCATCCCTACATGATGGAAAAATAGACCCAACCCCCACTCATTCACTTCAGGATTTAGTTTGTGACACATAGTTGATGTGTTTAATAACCCAGTACCTCAGTTACTCTCACATCTGATTCCTTACTCACCCTTCTCCCTTGCACCATTGCTCACCAGAGCCCTTAAAGTTTACCTTTTAAAAATTTAAAACAGAGGGCAGGGGACATAAAAAATTAAAACATTTTTTATGGTCATAAAAGAAATTGTGGGAACCAGGTAAAATTATCAAGAAATAATTGACACTTACCATTCTACTATGAATAGTCGCTGTTAATTCTTTAGTTTATGTATGTTTTTTTTGAAGTTTCGATTTTAGAGACCACATGACTTTCATGTATAGCACATTGGACTTTTTCAATAGTTATTTCTATACATTTTTGAGGTAGTAGATCCCAAGCATCATAAGCACTGATTTGATATTTTCTAATTTGATCCAAGATTATATCCTCTTGAGTGGTTAGACCCAAATATAAAATATGATTTGTGTTTTTTATTTCTCATGGCTGGAAGGAAGAGGAATGATTTATTTTGGAGTGATTTGACCTCTTGGGTCTGGCTGTTTGGGGAGTCATTTTTATTTTGAGGGGCACAGGAGGAGACATTCCATGCTTGTGTCTAAAAATTACATTATCCTGTATATCAAATTTAGATTTGCAATGACTAGCCCAATGATAATCTTTTCGTATCTTAAATATATTTGTCTTGGCTTAAATGTTTCTCTGTTATTGTACTTACAATCTTTTTGTATGCGGCCTTTTTGTCACAATTATAGTGTTTACTAGGTTGTAAAGCCACTGCTAACATTTCTATGACCTTGAGTTCTTACATTTTGGCAGGTGTGTATCAATTGGGAGGACTGGGAGGACATCATCCTCTCAGGAGAACAATTGATGAGGCCTGGGGTTACTGGCTCCCCTTAGCACCTATATTAGGATATTGCCCCTTTAGAGATAATAATACATTTGGGCAATCTGTATTTGCATTTTCAATAGCTAATTGTAATGTTGGAATTTCTGCTGCTTCAGTGTTATTTCTTTGTTTTTGGATGGCGTTTTGCAATTGATTAATGAAGTTCATATATGGCTTAGTGGACCCTTGATGTATAGTTGCAAAAGATCCGTTTGAGGTGTTTACATCTGTAACTTTGTTTCAGTCTTGGTGACAGCTTGTCCCGATTATGTGTGAGCCTGCCCATTAAGTTGAATTTGTTGCTGAAGGTTTAGATAATTTCCCTTGCCTATGATCACATCCGTGTTCGTGTGAATATTGTTAGTTTGATTTTGTATAGCGAAGTTAAAGCTGCTTCCTCAAAAATTTGAAGTCGTATGAAAAAAGGCAGATGTTAGAACTGCCCTAAATAAGGCTTTTGAGTCATAAGGCATCGTTTCATATATAGCTTGAATGGATTGAGGAATGCCATGAGTAAAAGAACTTTGAAGTCTATTCTCCGTAATGCTGTCTTTAAATTTCTCAAAAACGTGATGACATAGAGATTATTCCATTTGGGTCTCTATGAATTAGTGGCTAGATATAAGGGTGGTGGGGGACGGAGTAAAGATTCTTTAGGTGGAATAGTTTTACTATTAGATTCTTCCTCTGGGGAATTATTATTTAGAGATTTTTGCCCTTCGATGGGCTGTAAAGTGGTATGATATGAATTTCAATTAATTAGATGATGGCAAGAGAAGATATCACACTTATTTTAAATCAGACTCTAACCCCCAATGAAAAAGAATGAGTTCTTTCGGCAGCTGAGAGATATGGAGATCAAATATAAATTGGACAAAAATCTCAGGAACAGACAAAGGGGGAAGAGAAGGAAGAATTGGACTCCACTCCCAAATATCCACTGAGCTCAGAAGCTGTCCCTTGGCAGAATCCCAGATGGAATTATGATACTACAGGAAACCGAAACGGAACATATTTTCCGATCCTTATTCTTGAGGGACTTTGTAGGTCAAGTCAGAAACCTTTAAACTATTTTAGGATAGCTGAAATTCAGCAAGGATCCAATGAAAGCTCTAGTGTCTTTTATTGAGAAAGTTACAAAAGCTGGCGTTTAACCCAGAACAGTCTCTGGATGATTTCACTAAGCTGGCTACCTAAGTCTTTTATAATAGAGACCAAGAGAAACAGCAGAAAAGAGAGAAAAGGCAGAAAGAGAAAGTGAAAGGCATCGTCATGGCCCTGCTAGAATGACATAGACTTAGATAAGCTACGGAAACAAGAACCCAAAAGGGGAATCAAGCTTGCCTCCTGGCCTAAGATGCTGTAGGTGCAATAAGGAGGAACATCTAAAAAATAATTGGCTTGAGGCAAGCAAGCTTCCACCTCACCCCGGCTCCTAATGCCAAGGTCTCCATTGGAGGTACGACTGTCCCCTTAGACAAAGACTGAGAGGACATCATCCTCTCAGGAGCCCTGGGTAAGCTTCACTGTAGGGAGTCAGTAGATAAACCTTATGATTGATACCAGAGCCCAACATTCCATCCTAATTTCTTGTCCAGGGCCACAGTCAACCCAATCAGTAATCATAGAGGGAGTCTCAGGAACTAGATATCTTACCCTACCTTTGAGTTGTGAATGGAACGGAGTAGTCTTTTCACGTAAATTTCGTATAGTGCTTGAATGCCCAACAATTTTGTAAGGAAGAGATCTCATGGTCTCTTTCAGTACTATTATCTCAATTGGGCCTAAATCAGATTCCTGTCTGTCTGCTTTTGTTGGCGTGCAAGAGCTCTTCTCTGAGCAGGAAAGGGAAGATATCCAAAAACAGTCTACGGAGGAAACTTACAGACAAATTCATAGAAATTGATGCAAGAGATTCGATGACAAACACCTAGAGGAAAAGCTATGCTGTTCAGAGACAGATTCACAGGTAGATGCAGAAGTATGGGCCACAGAAGATAGTACAGGCAGGATTAATGAAGTAAAGCCCATATGCATAAAACTTAAGGACCCCACAATCTATCCCTACCAGAGACAATATTCCCACAGACCAGAAGCTAAATAAGAATCGATCAAGATAATACAAAATTTCAAGTCCCGAGGAATTGTTGTTCTCTGCTACAGCCCATGTAATTCCCCAGTTATCAGTGTTAAAAGCCCAAATGGCAAATGGAGATTAGTATAGGACTTGAGGGCCGTTAACAAAGCTTTAGTTGTCCTTCATCCCGTGGTTCTAAACCCACGTACATTGCTATCAAGTACACCTGCTTCAGCTTCTTGGTTTACACTGTTAGATTTAAAGAATGCATTTTTATACTCTCATAAATAAAAATAGCCAATATTTATCTTTGCTCTTGAAAATCCTGAGTGCAAGGGCACTCAGGACAGTGGACAGTCTTGCCTCAGGGTTTCAGAGACAGCCTACATCTTTTTGGCCAGGCACTTTCAACAGACTTAGCCTCCTTTAAGCTGAGAGGTTTTGTTACCTTTCTTCAGAATGATGGTGATATCTTAATCTATGCAGAAACAGAAAAGGAGTATATTGGTGGGAAGCATAGACCTATTAAACTTCCTTGCTTAGAAAGGCTGGAGAGTAGCTAGGGAGAAGGCCCAAATTAGCAAGCAAGAAGTAACATGTTTGGAAGTCATTCTCTCACAAGGACTGAGAAAGCTAGTTCACAAAACAACAGGACTATGTAAACACTCTTACCATAGGCTGAAAGGCAATTAAAAGGCTTTCTTGGAATGGCTGGTTATTGTTGAATATGGATTCCTGGACTTGGAGAAATGGCCAGACCTCTTCGTGATTTACTTAAAGAATCTACTAGAAGTAAGCAAGGGTCCCTGATACATCAACTTGAACAAATTAACGCCTTTAGGGGTATTCAGAAGGCGATTTTACAACTCCAAGCTTTAAGGCTTCCTGAGGAATACATCTTCAATTTCATTTGTAACTCAGGAAAAGGGACCCTTCCAACAACCAGTAGCTTACTTAAGGAGGGGACTAAACACAGCTGTGCAGGGATGGCCACATTGCCTTCAAATAGTAGCAGCAGTGGCTCTTCAGGTTCCAGAGACTCTCAAAATCATTGTTGCCAGAGATTTCACTGTGATTACCTCTCGTGATATTATGGGAATAATTAGAGAATCAGGAATGATCTCTTTATCAGGAAATAGTCCAGTGAAATGTCAGTCAATGTTTCTAGAAGAAAACACATCAAAAGATTTAAAACTTGTTCAAGCTTAAATCAGGTTACATATCTACTTGATTGATTAGATGAAAAGTTCTAAATATGCTTATCTGATATTATATGCTTGTGCATCTATTTGGAGGAAAGAAATTTTCAAATATCTGGAGGAATTTCTATCAAGCATTGCCTCTAAATCATGAGGCTCCTAATGGTAGTGACTTTTCCCTGAGAAGTCGCAGTTGTCCATTGTAAGAGTCACCAGAAAGGGAATGATAAGTAGCTAAAGGGAACCAACTTGCTAATTTAATAGCCAAGCATGCTATAGTTGAAAACATTGTTTATCTGGAGTGTGTGGCCTCTTACATGGGCAGGACCACAGGACACAGTTCCTAATTATAGACAGGAGGAAATTAAATGAGCCACCCTAAGTAAGGCATAGTCCTTCCTTTTGGGTGGATTAAAACACCTGAGGTAAAACTAATTGTACCCGAAGGAAGTTGATGGAAAATTTTAACTACCTTGCATCAGGCTTTTCATTCAGGGAGAGATCATGTATTCAGATTGCTTCCAAACTCATTGAGGGAAACAGTCTATCTTCTCCATTCAACAGATTACAAAATCCTGTCCTACTTGTCAACGAAATAACCCTCTTCATATGAGGCAAGCCCTTTCCCAAACAAGGGCTTCATTTCTGAGCAAGGACTGGCAAATTGATTACACTCATTTGCTCAGATGCCAGGGATATCAGTATTTGTTAGTTATGTTAGGTACTTTTACACAATGGGTCAAAACCTTTCCCACTAAGACAGAACAAGGTAAGGAGGTGACTCACTTGCTTAGGGACATCATCCCGAGATTTGGATTGCCCAGGGCTATTCCAAGTGACAATGGCTCAACTTTCACATAGGCCACTGCGCAAGGATTTTTTAAAGACCGAGGCATCTCATTTAATCTCCGCTGTGCCTGGAGACCTCAATCCTCAGGCAAGGTGGAAAAGGCCAACGAAATTTTCCAAAGACATCTCAGAAAGCTCACACAGGAGACTCAGAGCTTATGAATTAAAGTTTTGCCACGAGTGTTGATTAGAATGAGAAAAACCCCAGGGAGGCTTAAGCCCACTTGAAATGTTATATGGTCAGCTTTTCTTAAGAAATGATACTATTTTTGACCAGGAGGCCGCCTCTACTTTAGAACAAGTTAGGCTTTGAATACGAGGATGTGTAAACTCCCCTTCTGTTTGAGCCAGGAGATTTCTCTCTGGTTAAAACTGGCCTGTAAATTCTTCTAATCTAGACCCAACCTGGAAGCGACCTTGCTCAGTAGTTTGGTCAACTCCTACAGCAGTAAATGTCGTAGGCCAAGATGCCTGGATCCACTGCTCTCAGCTCAAGACTTGGCACCCTTCTTCTGAGACTCCCACCAACTCTGAAGATCTTCTTACGTTAGATTTGGATCTACTGAAAGAGCCTATCTATTCCTGTGAGCCAATCAAGGATCTTTGCTTCCTCTTCAAGAAACAAAATAAGTGAAATGTCTCTGTTTATGCTTTTATCAATCATCTTTTACTTCTGCGGCCCCAACGTATCTCAGGTTTGTCCTGCTGTTATGGAAAATCCTACTGTTCTTGCTTGCTCTTTCTCTTGCCTGGAAATAATCAAAGGGCCCATTATGTGGCTCAAAGGACCAGGTGACATTATTTTTAGTCCATCAAGTATGAAAGGCCCATGGAAAAATATCATTGGCCTATCACCATAAAATAATACAGAATTTGATATTTTTAAGGAGTCCTTCTGTCTCACAGATGAGGAAGAACACATGTTTATAAAATGGAAAAGAGACACAGTAGGTGATCCTGATGTTACATATTCACATGCGACACTCACCATGCATGGGGTCAAAGTTAATATTACTACCCATAAGCCCCCACAAATTTTTTGGCTATGAATGGCTGTAGGTGTTATTAATAAGTCTGCCTTGTGCCTATTTGGGGGACACTCTGTCACTCATCTCCTAACTAAAAATCTTGTAGGTGTTTCTGTTTCTCCTGAAGAATACTCCCATATAACTGGAGATTTTCTTTCCAGATAACCAGGAATGGTGCATTAGGAAGAACTGCTCTTCTAGTCTTTTCCGTAGTAGGCCACCATTGTCTCTGCATCTCAGGCAATGTAAGCCCTACTATGATATGGTAACCAATATCTTGCTGCTCATGGAAAAAATGTTACCTCGAGGATAGGTATTTTACTGCAACTTTCTACCTCCAAGTTCTATCTGCTCAAATTTCTAGAGTCTGTTCCATTGGTTGTACTTTTCCATTGCTCTTAACTCATTCTTCTGAAGAGAAGTGCTAGATTCGCACCCGTAGTGTAACATCGCCTTGAGGACTCTTCCCGCATGCATTGAAGGTATAGGGGGAGTGCAGCAAAGAAACAAAAGAAAAAAGAAAAAGCTTAAGGCAGCAGTTCGTCCCAAAGGTCTTTTAGAAGCATACGAGAAATTAAACAATGGTTACCTTTATTACAAATTAAAAGGCCAAATATATACTTGCTGTTGGGGATGTGAAAATATATCAAGGAATACAGAAAGGCATGTTCTAGCCCCTGGCCTCTAAGCCCAGAAGGCTGTTATTAGAACAGTAACTTCTGAACAGGCTCTTGCTTTAGGGTGCGAATCAACTCTTGTATTTCCACACAAGTACGAGTCCATACTTCAGAGGGCTTGTTCTCCTCACGGTGAGCACAAGGAGACACTTCTAACGACCTAACTTCCTTCCACTAGTTCTGCTCACCTAAAGAGTCCCATGCCTCCCAGCAAAGTCAGATGCTGAGGGTCAAGATTTTCAGCTCATGGGTCTTCAGGGGACACTCAAGATCCAAATTATACCACTTTGTCTCATACCACTTGGGTAGCTACTGTGGAACAAGGTTTTCTAGTGAGCTAACTGCCGAGCTTCGAGTTTCTGTCTGTATCCTATGCTTCACAGGAGATCTGAAGAAGTATTTGAACAGAGAGAAATGTAGGCAAAATGATGTTTTCAAGCCATGAACTAATAGCGAGTTGAGGGTGGAATAATGGGCCATCTGGAATCAGGAAGACAATTTTGGTATTCTGAGAGAGACTGGTTTTTTTTTTTTTTCTTTTTTTCTTTTTGTTTTTAGGCGCTGAGCAAAGCTGAAGTTCCCTGACACCTAGATGGGGCCATGTGATTGTACTTTACCAAGGAACAGTGAGCAGAGGAGGTCGTGTTCAGTCTGGAGAAGTTCAGAGCAGATGTGCTTCACCACGCTGCTCATCTAACCCTCTTTTGCCTCCAGAGCGTTGCCAGGAAAACCGCGCAGACACATACTAAAGATGGAGAAGCAACTTAGAAAATAAGTTAGTACCCATGAGTCGTCGATGGGACAAGAGCGTCCTATCACGAGCCCCAATCTACTCTGGACTTTAGGTGAATAAGGAATAAACGTTTATTTTGTGAAACCGCTGAGATTTTGGCACCGCCTGTTGGAGCTGCTAACGCCAACGCTCTGACTAAAAGTCATAATGGGAGTGTGCAGTGAAGGGCATAGAATAAAGTTTTGGTTGGTGATTTGGAAAGAAAGATGCAAATGGGAGAGACATCACAGAGGAAAAATAGAAGAATCAAAGATAATTTCAAGATGATCCTAAAGAAATTCATAGAACTAGCACCATTCAGAGGAAGAACTACTTAGGAAAAAGCAATGTATTACTTCTTATTTTAGACATAGGGAACTTGATGTATTCTAATATATCCGGATATGGATGCTTGACAAATGAAATATGAGGTGTGGTGGGGGAGGGGAAAGAGGGAGAGGATAAGGGGAAGAAAAAGGAGAGGGACCTGAAGGAAAGGAAAGAGAAAAAAATTTACTGAAAAATAATTTTTTGACAACTGATGGATAAGGAGAACAGTAAGAGTGGAAATTAAAAACTTATAAAATGATTGTGGGATTCACATAAATGTTTCTAGAGGTAAGTATAAATTTTAAAATGTTTTTCTTAAAACATATTAAGAAAAATCCACATAAAGAAATTAAAATAATAAAACAGTAATTCTGAAGAATTGTCAAGTAGAAGTCAATGAAACAGAAAGTAAATGGTAAAGTCTCAAAGGTAGCCAAGGTAATTTTGAAAAATAACAGGCCTGGGAGATTTGACTTACCCGTTATCAAGACTTACTCCTGGAGACCAAAATTAAGACTGAAAATCACTTTCATTTGGAAAAAATAAATAGGAAAATGAAACAGAGAAATAATGATCAGGCTGGTATGTACATGGAAGCTATATGGCTTTATAAGTAACATAGTTTGGAAAAGGCCAAATATCTAATAATGTATGCTGGACCAACGGGATATCCAAATGGAAAAAAAAATTGAACTGCAATCTATTACTAAACTCAAAGAAACAAGAGCAAAATTAAATGAGAAAAGTAACAACTTTAAGAAAATGTAACAAAATACATTAAAAACACCGGAGACATGTCTTAAGCAAGATTTGAGCCAAGAAATATAGAAGAAAATATTGCTCATTTTGATAATAAAATTAGAAACACCTATGTATCAAATCACATTATAGACAAGGTTACATGATGAGCTATAGATTAAGAGAACATTATCATTAAAAATTCTTATTTAGATTATTGAAAGGACTCTTACCCAGTAATTAAAAATATGAATAAATTAGAAAAATGGGCAAAGGGCCCACATGGTCAAAATTAGGAGAATTTAATTATGTCAGGTAAATATCCGCACCGTAATGACTATCTCTTCATGTTCATTGAAAACAATCAAGCCTGAAAATACTAAGTCTGGACAATAAACTCAGTGACCTAGACACTGGGGAAAGTGCAATTTGGATCAATTTTTGGAAAATGATTCAGTTGACTGTGTACCCACTCTGGGGTACAAAGCATATACTCCAGGACACATGATCCACTATGCTTAGCAAAATTAATCAGACACCGAAAGTTAAATATCACATGGTTTCTTTCACATGAGAAACTTCAAGTATAAATAGGTTAAACTGCAAAATGAAAGAGGGATGTTAGGAATGGGGACGATAGATTTTGGGGAGAGGGAGTAAAAGGATGGGGAAGGAGAAGGAAACTAAAATTGATCAAGATACGGTATGTACACACACCAACTCTTCACGTTGTATGTGATTGCTACGTATCACAAATATAGACTAGTAAAAAGAACAATTTGGGGTGAAATCTGTGTCAATAAGGTTTATATTAGCAAAACAATGGCCATATAGTAGAGTGGAAAAGTAAATAATTTCATTCATTGAAACATTATTTTAAAAGGTTCAGTGTTTTACCTACTAAGTAATAGCGGACTCAAAGCAGAGATGTAGAGATAGTCTTATCTTCCCACAGACACTATATAGACCATGGGTAAGTTCCTTAACTTGTTTAGATCTTACCTGTTTTTTGTTTGTTTGTTTTGTGGGAAGCCAGATAGGATTTGAAACAGCTTTTCTGATCAGAATAACCCATGGAAATTTTAGAAGTCCTTATGCCTGCATTCCTTCTCAGACTACTGCATCAGAGACCCAAGATGCGGGGGCACTCCGAGACTTCACTCGGTGGGGCTGGGGGCACTAAACAGCTTAGACATGTGTTTCATTCATGGCCATTCTGATAAACACAGCTTCTTGTGCTCCCCATTGAAGTTACAGTTTGGTTAGGCCTGACAATTTTCAAGTCTTTCAGTCTAGGAGCATTCTTGGAAGCAGAAGCCCCCTTGCCAGTGCCTCCATCCTGGCAAGCTGAGATGTTAGTCTTTCCCAGCAACTAACACAAGAATGTACAGGGTTTTTGTGGTTGAGAGAGTGAACAGTGGGTTACAGTTGGGCTCAAATCTCAATTCCTGCCCTTCGGAAGTTGTGTGACCCTGAGGTGTCACGGAACTTCACTGAGCATTGACTTTCCTCTCTGAAAAGTGGAGCAGGCTAGAAGTTAACTTTTTTCGAGGATCAAATGAATCAACACATACACAAAGTTTAGAAAGTTCTGGGGGTTATGACGTGTTCTATAAATTCTAATTGTTATTATTAGATCTTATAAACCCAGAACTACTGGAGCTAGGAGGAAGAAAAAGTAAGGAGTAGGGGGTAATATTCCATCAGTACTAATGTCTGGGGGCTTATCAATTTTTTTGTTTGTTTCTGGAGCCATATGGGAGAACACGGGCAGGTAGAACAACAACAACAAAAAATCTACAATGATTTCTGATACTGAAATCTCAGGAAAGTTTTTTTTTTTTTTAAACAACTGGCATTTTACATCCACCACAGCTGACAGCCAGGTAAGGGGAATCCCAGAAACAAGGTAACCCCCTAATTACCCACATGCCCACTTCTTAAAAATCCCCATTTTAAATTAAAGCTGCTAATGAGAAAGTTGTTTCAGCTGCAGAACAAGGATGCTGGTTGCGTTATCTCTTTTCTTACAATGGTTATTTTCAATACTTTACAATTTTGCAAGTTACAGTTGCAGTTTTAAGAAATTCTATGCCTTATGCTAACTAGCCATTTCTAAACATAAATTTAAAATCACATAAATCAAAGTTTATCCTTTTTCTTTTAAAAAGAATCGGAGGATTTCTCAATTTCCTTTAGAATAAATGGAGATGTATAAGTCACATTTTCATGGCATTTTGGACAAGGCTCGAGGTTAATATGTGGTTAACCCTGGTAACTGGGCTAAGTGCTTTCTGAGCTTGGTGCTTCACGAATCTCTGGAACTTGGCACCTACTCTAAAGGGAAGAAGAAATACAGCTGTCAAACTACTCATTCTCAATGCAGGGCTCCCGGCCACTCTCCAGTCCTCTATGTTTCATGCCCTTTTCTGAGGGGGACAGACTCAACAAGCCAGACAGTCATGAAAAGGCACGGAGTGGGAGAACAGCTTAAGTTTTAAGGAGGGCTGAGCCACCAGGAAGAGATTTTCAAAAGATGTCCTCAGACATCTATCAAACATATACGTGGAATGAGTATTCTTCAATATTTTTAAAGGGTGGAAGTTGAAATCACCAGTGCAGCACAGAACAGATAAGCAGAGAGTATTTGCACAGTGACCAAGTGGTAATTTTTCAGTGCTGACTAATGAACTTTGTTGATAGCAGGGATGTGGTTAAGTCTCCAGCCCGATAGAGGAGTTTGCTGGGGTGTGTCAGAGATATGGACATGGTCTTTTCTGATGTGATTGTTTGGAAAAGAGATTTCTAGCTCTTCAAGCCAATATAAAGGCTGGACGCCACCATGGACAGCTTCACTTGGGCGAGTACCATCTTCTCGTCAGGAAAAATGAAAACCCTTGTGAGTACTTGGTGCTGCTTCCTGCTGCTCGTGTGGCGCCTGCTTGCAGAGATGGCTCATATTCATGGAGTTTAGGGCTTTTGGAGAAACACTATGCATGCTTCTTAGGGTCTATAACTAAGGGTGTGTGGGACAGGAATAGTATTGAATATTAGTTGCGTATCTATTGTTCACTCATTAGATGTTTAGTAAAAAAAGTATGAAGCAAGAAGGTTGAAAATATGAAGAAAATTTTAATTTGGAATATATTTAATAATAATCTCTTATCATGACCTTTGTAGGGAGTATAAATAGTTTGGAACAATTACATTGACTATTTTAAAAAGTAGTATTTAAAATTGCATTGACTATTTAAAAGTAGTATTTGTGGTAGTTGTAACAGCAGCTGTAATTTTCCAGATGCATATTAATCAGTTGGTTGAGAGTTTCTCATGAGTAATCAGATTGCAGCATGGAAAAAAAAAAGTGATTTTCCCAAGCCTGTGAATATGAGATTTGGGATGTAGTTTATCTATGTTAGATTCTAATGGGGGTAAATTAAGCAAAATTGAAGCAGTTAGAATGTCTTCAGTGGCTCCTATGTGGAAATTCTCCCTTGATATTTCCAGGGAGGAATTTCTTCTACAAGTGCTCCCACTTCATCAGATCTCAGCCTGGTTGTTCCACACTGCAGCACTCTGTGAACAGGGCATCATGTTCTGTCCCGGCATAGAACCTTTTCTCTGGGTCTCTGTCCTTTATTTGAATCGCTCCGCAGCTGCTAAGAAAGAAAGCGAAATGTTTATTTCTCCTGAAGGATTTAAAAGGCTATCAGTCTAAAGAATTGCCTTTCCTAGAGATCTCTTAGTTTCCAAGAGGAGACGCAATTGTAATACAAGCTTGTAACAGTAGAGTCTTAATCATAGTAGTAGGCGGGAGGTTATTTCAGGACAGAGAACTACCCCTGAGCTCTCTCTAGTCATTCCCTTTGCATAGGTAGTCTATCATCTTGTTCAAATTTTTTTTCTAGAGCATTCAGAAGAATACATCCTAGGGCTGGCCTGCATTAAGGAGGAGGTGCCCTGTGCAAGTGCCGAGGCTGGATACTTACCTGCACATAGGCCTTTACTAGATCTTCCACCTCCAGGCACCAGAACAGCCAGGCTCAGAGTAGCATCAAAAAGGAAGTCGGAAGGTCCCACCGACAGTTGTCAAGAGTATCGTCCCCTCCCCGACTCAACCAGCATCTGCTGCTCTCCGTGTTACTGCACTTTATTGAGAGAGAAAGCACAAACTGGGAGCAGAGGACTCTTCCAGGCTCGTAATTAACTGCAGCAAAACATTAGAGCTGCCTCCACACCAGGATTATGAGCTGCTGGCTCAGCCCTCACCTGGCAGTATCATGAAGGTGTGGGTGTTGCGGGATTTGAGAGTCGTCCCTGATGTCAGCCTCAGAAGTTAATCGTGCTCCAAGAATTCCACTTTCATAGTGTCTCTGAGAAATCTATTGTGTTTTTATTACTTGTCAATCCATCATAAATCTATTCTAGCACGTCTGTGCAAAGGAATTAAAGAAAGATTTTCTTCTTCTTCTTCTTTTATTTTTTCCAATCTGGGGACAAAACTTGCCCACAGAAACCCAAAGCCAGGGTAAATCCTACAGGGTATTCCCATGGTAAAATGAGTCATCCTTCTTCTGCCCACCTGCCCCCAATTTTTCTTCTTTCTAGTGGACTTGGGTGGCAAAAGTAAAGCCTTGTGTCTGAACTCAACAAATGCTCCTTAAATGAGAAAATGTATGTATTTTCTGCTTTGGAAATGGACTAGTGGTCATGCGTGATGAATCACCATTGTCTCTGCATGTCCCATGTCCCCTGCTGTTCCCACCCTCAGTGATTCTTGAGAAAGATTGTATGTGACTGGCTTATTCTTTTCAGGTGGCATTTTTGGTGGCGCTGGCCAGCTTTGGAATACAATCTCACGGATATGAGGTGAGTTGGCTCTCTAGAAACACTGTGAGATGAACAGAAACTTTGAAATCTGAAGGACAGTGGAGCATCTGCATGCCCTCCTTGGGAAGGAATCCCAGAAAGAATGAGTCAGTAATAGAAATGATAAGGTGGTTGCTCCTCTCTAGTCATAGTATCTTTACAAATACACCCCATTGCTTTGTGATGTGGTCATTCTTATATTCTCTGGGATGTCAACCTTTCTTCCCTTAACAATATGGTAAACTCTGACGAGAAGCTTTGCATTCTGCTGTTTGTAGGATCTCTAGCTGAGTTTCCAGTGGAGAAGTTTCAGCTTTTCATTACTGCTCATAACATTGAGCAGGCTTTGCTTTGCTATAAGAGCTGACTTTTACATGCGCGGGATTTGTGGGAAACTCATTATATCTTTGTTGTCAATTCTAGGTTTATAACATCTTCAGCCCAAGCAGCAATGGTGGCAAGATTCAGGAGACAGTGTCAATTGATAATGAAAAAAACACGGCCACCATTAACATCCACGCAGGATCATGCTCTTCTACCACGATTTTTGACTATAAACATGTAAGCAGCAAGGAGATTTTTGTACACCTCAAGACCAGTTCTCTAAAGCGCAGAGGGACAGCCACTTTTCTAGAATCTAAGATCTAAGGTGCCTTAAGAAGTTCCTCAATCTTGCATCTCCCTTCCAGGATTCAGACAGTTGACTAGCAAACAAAGACTATCTATCACATAGAGGCTCAAAAATATTTGTTATATAAGTAAGTAAATAAATCAAAATGTGTAAGTCAAAATATTTTGCAGAACAAGAGTAATTAAAAAATAATCACAGGGGGTGGGAGAAATGTCACAGCTATTCAAGTGCTTGCTCTGCAAGCACAAAGCCTTGAGTTCAATTCCCCAGCACCACATAAAGCTGGGCATAGTGGTGCATGCCTGTAATCCCAGCACTCAGGAGGCTGAGGTAGGAGGATTGTCCTGAGCCCAACGACAGCCTGGGCTACACCAGTAAGTTCAGGACCGCCTAGGCTACAGAGTGAAATCCTGTCTCAAAAAATAAAAAGAAAGAAAGAAAGAAACAAACAAACAAAAAGCAATCACAAAACAGAAATCCTGAACAATTGGCACATACAGGGTCAGCAATATTAACAATGTCACTAATATTCCTGTTAATAAGTAATGTCTAAGTTTGCATTACTGGTACTAACAATATAAGTTTCAGAAATCTGCCCTGAAAATTCTGAACTTCCCCCATTTATTCACTTCCTATTTGTTTCACAAACCTACTTTACCCACCTACAGAGATATGCCCTGCAGATAGACGTGGTAGGTAGCCAGTCTCAATGGATGTTCAGATATGCTTTTCTCCTCCATTTTTTTCCCCTTCAAAACTTTTCATCTACTTCTGCTTCCCTGATGCCGGAAGTTCCATTTCACATGAGAGAGTGTAGGTCTTTGAAAGGTACACATTAAAAGGAAGTGGAACTAAAATTATTTTTAAATTATTTTTAATCAGAAGTCATAAAAGTCCCAAAAGTGGCTTTAAGAAAAGTTAAAGGTGAAGATATTTTTTAATCCCCTCCACCAGCCTCAGCTGTGACCTCAGTTCTATTTTTAATTTTAGAAACTGGAAATTTGTGAGAGTTGAAAAAAAAAGGGAACTATTGTATGGTATAAACAATATTATAGGATATATAATTATTTAATTAGTTGAAACAGCAGAGAACGTGATGACAATTCCATGTTTAGGCCATTTCCTGTTTCAGTATCCCCACTGTCTGTTTCCTACTTTTGTAATCCTAACTTCTGTCAATAGATCCCTCTCCAGCCTACTTGGGTTTAAAGCAAAATAAAATAAAATAAAACAAAAATGGAGAAAACAGGAGAAGGAGAGAAAATTGTCAAGGAGAGGAGGCTAGACGAAGTGTGCATGTGTGGGATTGGGCTGATGTTTTGGGCAGGGAAGCTGGGGATAACTCTATCGCGGTGCTGGCAAACAGAAATTTCTGACATGTTCTAGATCCGCGTTTCCTAACAAGGAAGGCCCTGGCCACTTGCAGTTATTGGGCACACAAAATACGTGATGGCAGTCAAGTACATTTTAAGTGTTATCTAACTTATTAAACGGACAACGTAATCAGAAACTGCAACATTGGACTGGGGACAAGGCAGAACAAAATGCATCAAAAAGACAAAGAGGGGCTTCTTTCCAATTTTTAAAACTTGAAACTGTAGATCTTGATTTCATAATATGAAGTTGCATATGTATGGCTATATTAAAGTCAACTGGGCAGAATTGACTGAAAGATGATGGAAGGTACTCACGCTGCGCTTCCACAAGCCTTTCTCCAAGGTTCAGGCATCACCCGCGTCAAATTCAAAATTCGGGGTACTTGGGAGGGATAGTAACTCTGCTCTTGCTGTGTCAGGGCTACATCGCATCCAGGATACTTTCCCGAAGGGCCTGCTACATCGTAAAGATGAACCACAAAGCCATTCCTGCTCTGGACATGCTACAACGGTACATCTTCGAGAGGCAGGTAATTCTGGGGCACCCTAGAAAGATCACTGTTGTTTAGCCAGATGAGAATGTTTATATGGAGAAATAAAGAGAGGGAGAGAGAAAATCATGCTATCATACCTTGCCATAAGTATGGTTCTTAGCTTGTCTAAAAGATCTCTCTCTCTCTCTCTCTCTCTCTCTCTCTCTCTCTCTCTCTGTGTGTGTGTGTGTGTGTGTGTGTGTGTGTGTGTGTGTGTGTGTGTGTGTGTGTTTTACTGGGATCAAGCCAAGGGTCCTTCCGTTTCTGATTTTCAGACACTTGCTAAAGTCACTAAGTTGCCTCTTGCCTCATTCTCCCAGAGTTCTGGGATTATAGCCTTGCTCTGCTGAGATATTTATTTATTTGAACGGAAGTACCTTTCTTTTTCTGCCACAGTGCTTGATTCGTGAATTTACAATTTATTTATTTGAGCAGAAGTACCTTTCTTTTTGTGCCATAAAGTACTAGATACATGAATTTACAATAAATCCTAAGAGAATTGATCAGTCTCTCTCTTCTCAAAGATAGGCTCTAAGAAATAGTGATAGTCAGATTGATAAAAATGTGAATACGGCTTTGATATTCATCAATGGAAAGATGCAAGGAAACCATACAACAGAGTGAGAACACACCAACATCATACTGAGCCTGGATGCCTGGGCTGTAACCTTCCTCGTAACTTCTCCTCTGTGAGGTCATCGGTGTGAGATTTACCTTTTTTGAGCGTTATTGCAATCTGCACTAAAATAACACACCTAAAAATAAGATTTTTCTGCAGACAAATTGACCAGAAAGAGAATAGGATCTCTGACCACCTTTTATTTAATAATTTGAAAGAGAAAAACAGTTACCATTTAGAACAAAGTTCTTCAGATTTACAACTTACTTTGCGCTGTCCTTCTGTGTTCTGCTGACCAGACTATGGAAGCCATGTCCTCCGACATGTACACCTGGGTCAGGTACAATCCTATACAGTCTCTGATAGCCAAAGCAGACTGGTTCCTGTTTGGGTCACCCATTGAGCACCTCTGCAAACACATCCCGTTGTATCATGCGGAAGTGGTTGAGAAGTCACGTGAGTACCCACAAGTCATTTCTTCACCAAATGTTTTTTTTTTTTTTTTTTTTGGAAAACTACTATGTGTCAACTTCTTTGTTAGGTGCTGTGTGAAATACAAATAAATGAAAATATGACACAAGTCTGTTGACTTTGGGAATACTTACCTACTAGGTGTGGGAATTTTACTAAATATCAGGAATATAGAAAGAAATTTTGTTTCAGTGGAACACATCATCTAGTGGAGGAGTTGATAAGTAAAAACAAATGGTAGAATGGGAGAGGATTCCTGGGAGTCAGTGAAAAATATATGGATTCTTTTCAGTTCCACATATGGGTGTCAAGTACGAACAAGTCTTCTGAGCTCTTAGGATAGCATCTTGTGGAGAGAGTATGAAGGAAATTTCTAAGAAAAGCTCTCAAGAGCTAGAATAAAATTGTTTCAGACAAGGGCAGGCAAAGTGCCCTGACAGAGGTCACAACCCTTGCTCGGCTTGATAACACAGGGCACCTCAGTCCTACTGAGTTTTACCCAAAGTGTGGGAGAGGAGCCAGAGCTAACAGGTGCCAAACACAGCAAAGTGAGTTTCCCAAACATCACTAGAAATGGAAAGGATTAACACTTACTACAGTTAGTGCTGGCTAGAAAAATTTAACTACTCATCAACACTCACAAAGAGACAAAGGTGTACTATCAGCAGAAAATATCGCAGCATCAACTGGGATTGAGTTACCAACACTTACAGGCAGTGTCAATTTTATTTAGGTTAATACACATCACTCTTTGCCATGGAGATATAGCAAAAACCTTGGGTAACGTGAACTGGCAAATACTACCTACCCCTAGTCAAGACGTTCTCAAAAAGGATTGGTTTGTTAAATCCCAATATATTTTTAATGCTTTTATTAAAATTCCCCTTTCCAGATGACATTGGTGTTGGAGGCTGTGCAAAGGCCGGGCTCCTGGGCATCTTGGGAATTTCCATCTGTGCAGACGTTCATGTTTAGGATGATCAACATACTGGTTTCATCTGCTCAAAGGAATATGCCCTTAGCTTTTATTCAGAAGTGAAAATGAATTCTTTTCCAATATTCCATCTACTTGTAAGACCCACTAATAAAACATAAATGCTATATTCACGCGTATCTTAGTGTTTGTTCTTTTTGTGAGCAACAGAGGGAATCAAAAACAGTTACTGTGTTAATATGTAGGAAGAAAGAAATCAGGATTTCAAGTGAAGTACATAATGTGTGAAATTTCACACATCGTGCACCTGAGTTCCATGCAGACTAAGCGGCAGGGGGTGGGTGTCCATCTCTGTTTACACCTGCCCGCTAGACCTACATCTCATCTGTGTGTCATAAAGCACTGGCAGTCTGAGTGGAGCAGAGGCTCAGGTGGCCAAGACCTTGGCCCTCAACCTGACTGCTCATTTGAAGGAGGATGTGCACTTGGATAGTAGTAGACGCTTAACATGTTTACAATATGAAGTGTAATAAAAATGCGGTGAATGTATAAATTTCAGAACATTTATTGTAGCAAAAGACATAGTTCCATGACTCTCCCTGACTTTGAACACCCTTATCCCATGGTTCTTGCCACTTCTTGAATCTTTTCTGGAAGTTCTCTTAATTATGATAGCATGGCTGCTTTGATGTCCTGAATTGACTTAAAATCTCTCCCTTTCAAGGTCATTTCAACTTTGGGAAAGAACCAGAAGTAGCAGGGGCCCATCTCCAGTTAAGAGAGTGGATAAGGACATACCAAAATATTTTCATGGCCTGCCTTTTTATGGATGGCACTTGGTAGCACCATTCACCCAATATTTTAAAATCACACCTAGAAAAGACACTCATGAAAGGAAACTTTCGTAACTGTTTCAGTCTGTGGAAAGGTTAATGGTTTATGTCCTTGAAGCAAGAGAAGTGTTTTGAGGGTGATTAATTGCAGTGTATCTTTTTCTGCAATAGATTATTTTAAAATTTAAACATTTACTGTATTTTTGATCACACCTTGTATGTGTTGAGCTAGAGTGAGGGAGAGAAAGAACACCAAACACTCAGAAAAAGATGTACTGTAATAGGAGTACAAAAAAAAAAAAATCTAACCGTGAATGCCAAGCCCATAGACAGCAAAACAGCAATTCCCACAATTTCAAATAAATTGCACCATTCAGGCAGGTTCCCAGATCAAATAGTTGGCTCACAGAGAATTTGGCCAGCTGGACGCAAACTTAGAACAAAAAGGCAGAACTTTAAAAAGAATTTTTATCTGTCACTGACTACCCCTCTTCCTAGTAGTGAACATTTGCTTCTTAGTAGCTGTAATAGCCACTTTCCTGCCACCAGCAATACCCAACACCCACCGCTTAAAGGAGAAGAAGGTGATTTGGCTTCGAATTTCCAGTGGGTTCAGTCAATGGCTGACTGCCTGCAAGGCAGACGTGGTGTGATGGAAGGGCATGGCAAACAACAGCTGCTCACTGCACGTCAGCCAGGAAGCAGAGGAAGCCAAGCGGGCAGCTGGGAAGTTACCCTCGTTGGCACACCTCCAGAGACCTCCTCCTCTTGACTAGCATCTACTTCCTAATAGCATACTTAGCTTTGAATTCATCCACGGACTGGCAGGCTGAGTGGAGCAGAGGAGCCGCGTGGATGAATTCACTGGTGAGTGTCACACCCTCAAGTTTCAGCCACCTTCCAAAGTCCCACCTGTGAATGCATGGGAACTTGGGCAAAGGGGCCTGTCAGATCTAAACCACAACAGGGGCCATCAATGAATATATTTTAAGCACTTGTCCTGTGCTTAACTCTGGGACAGATATGTCGGGAGAAGAGGATCAAGGCAAAGCCAACAGTGAAGAAAGTTCTTTTTGGCTAGGGAAATGAGGCATTTGTACACGTAATAAAACCCCTCTTCCTGACAGTAGCAAAGACTGCAATAACCAAGGGCCAATGAAATGATAGAGTATTTTAACTGGGACCTTGGATTCACAAGTTATGGAATGCAAATCAAATTTGCTGAAGCCAAGAGGAAAATTATTGTTTTCTGGAAGGAAAGGAATATTTTGGTCCTGGCTAGCTAGAACTAGGTGCTCATTGATGGCTAGGATCTGTTTTCTCCTATCTTGATCCTCCTCCTTTCTACACGTCAGCCTCAGAGTCCTACACTGGTCCTTCTCTGCGAGCAGAGCACCGACCTCACTGCCAACTCCCAGGTCCTCGTCTTCCTAGCCTCATTGTCAGAGAGGAAGGGACCCCTTCTAATTCCATTTCCAGTTGTAATCTTAAAAAGAAGTCTAGATATGACTCTAACTTGCACACATTGGGCACATTCTGGATTTCTGGGGATGGACTGGGTTACTGGAGGGGTGCTGTGATTGGAAATCTCCTTTGGAATTTAATTATCCTTTTATTTCTGTAATAGATCTCATCATAAAAGCAGAATTGTAAATCAGTTAACTGTCCTCCATGTTACTATTAACATTGAATAGCCAGCAGGAGCAGCAGGTGGCACGTACACCGACCAACTGTCTAGAGGCAACGTCCAGGGCAGGCTTCGAGGAGGAGAGGGCTTCGTTGTGTTTTCTCATAGTTGGCTTCTTCTTAGGGGCCAAGGAGAGTAGGCATCAGCCCCGTGATCTCGTGGCATGCTCAAGCCGTAGACCCCCGTGGCCATCACAGAGAAGGAGCAAACCTGGACTGACCGCAACACACCCAAAGTACCGAAAGAGTGCTCAGGTTACCGGGCTGACTGGAGGGCAGACATGTCCCAGCCGACGGACGTGACACGGGGCTTGCGTGGGACTCCTGGTGCGGCTTTTAGACGGGTCCTTATTTCCTCTAACTCCATGTCACAAGTCATGTAGATCTATTTGTCCATCTGAGTTAGAGTTTGATATGCTTTGTTCATTTAGAGGTCCTGATATGAGAATATATTAAAGTAAATATAATATTTGGATAACTGGCACATTAGCTAGCGAAATGCACCGTATATGTGACTGGTGGAAGGATTCTGTCGATTTGGTGGAGTTAAGGACCGCCCAGAGCCGAGTTTTCAGGTGAGTGTGATCCAATTGTGAGGCAGCAAATGAGAGAAGACCCACCCGGTGTGGGCGCCCCAACCAATCAATCGGCTGCCAGTTTGAACTAAGGAAAAAAGAAGGAAGAAGGAAGATTGTATGGCTTCTCCTCCTGGGAGAGCTGTGGCTGTTGCCGTTGTCGCCAGAATCGGACTTGCTGTTTTTTTCACAGGACTGATCTGAGTCAGAGATTCCATCTTGACTGCAGGCCGTGGCCACCGCCTTGGGACCACGATCTAGCGTGGACTTTCCTCCCTCTGGTTTTCTGTCGCATGTCTGAGCAGCCACTCCAGCCCTGGCGTGTGCGTGTGGCCGTATTGGACTCTCTCTCCTTGGGTTTGTAAGTCCTTCAAATAGACTGCCTTCTCTTTGTATATAATTTCTAGTAGCTCTGCCTCCCAAAGAACCCTAACCAATGCGACATATAAATTGGCGAGCGATAAAATATTGGCATGTCTAGCTGCTCATAAAGGTGGAAAAACTCTGCTGTCACAACAATCATAAGCCTGAGGGGGAAAAATAGCCCTTTGAAGTCACAGGCTGACATGAAGCAGGCAGAAACTGCCGAGGCTGTGACCTTTGAAAGAAATCTCACTCGTGATGTAGTACAGACTGGAATTGCTTAATGATCTTTGGCAAAAAAAAAAAAAAAGTCTCCTGATTATCCAGTTCGTATCCTCCACATTCTTTTTCCCTTCTTCTAGCAGAAGTCCATTTTATTTAAGTAGCGGCTAAAATCCTTTTCCTTTTAAGAAATATTTTTCTTTAATTCCAGAAAATTAAGTAGTCTCCATCTGTGTCCTGAAACCAGAATGTGGCTCTTTCGCCCTCTGCTGGAGACACTGGGAGATTTCTGGAGGTAATTTTGTTACCGTGTGGAGGATTCTGGTGGCAGCTAGTGGAACAGACCAGAATTACTGTTAAGCATCCTGCAAGGCTCAGGGCGGACTTTATGGTAAAGAATTCTGTGGGACAAAATGTTGATAGTGCCAAGCCTCAGAAAACTTAGGGTAATTCAGACTTTTCTTTCCTTCTTTCTTTCTTTCTTCTTTCTTTCTTTCTTTCCTCTTTCTTTTTTAAGAAAATGAGGAATTTCATTTTCTCAGCCTCTGACAGGCCTGTGGGTTGCCATCTGATCTCAGTTCTAGCTTTTAGAATCAGTGGGGATTTCAGGAAATATTTTCCTTCCTGGTAAAGAGGAACAGATTGGCTTTTGGGGGATGATACCCAGCAGAGATATCGCTGGATAGAATGGAATATTTATTTTCATCCTTTTGAGGAATCTCCAAGTGGTGTAGCAGTTCACAGTCCCACCAGCAACATACAAGGGTTCCTTTTCCCTCTGCGACCTCAGCAGCATTGGTTGCTGTTTGACTTCTTGATACGTGCCATCTTGCTGGGGTAAGCAGAGTGTGATGTTTTGATTTGCATTTCCCTAATGGCTCAGGACGTTGACTTTCTTTTTATGTATTTGCTGGTCATTTGAACTTCCTCATCTGACAACTGCCTATTCATTTCATTCTCCCATTTTTAATGAAGTCTTTGATTTTTCAGGGTTCTAGTTTTCTTCAGTTCCTTGCATATTCTACTCTAACGTGAGAAACCCAGAATACAGGCATTTTATACAAAGAAATGGGTATGTTAGTTGGAATCGAGGGGATGAGGAAGGGAATGGGAGGCCGAAAAGGGATTGTAACATTGATGCGATATGTATGTGCACAAAATACTCAAGCTCAAAGTAACCGTTGCGTACCACATATATACACTAATAAAATGGGGGGGGGGGGGGAAGGGTAACAGATTAAGGTAACATACAACTCTTCCTTTTTTGTATCTATCCTTCCTTTAGTGAGGATATGATGTTGATGCGAGGAGACGAGTAAGTCACTTTAGGATCATGAGGTAACAATTCTTGAGAGAAAAGAAAAAGAGCTGGCATGCTGGGTTGTACAATCCCCATAATCCACACTGGTCTCCATGTGTATACGATACCAAAAACCGGGCTCTCCTTATTTGCAGCTGAAATCATTCCTTACAGGTACAACCGAAGGACTCTGGAACCAGCCTAGTGAGTACACACGCCCCAAGCCCTGGGCCACCTCAGCACTGGGGCCTCTGCCTCTCTCAATCCTGTGGTCTTTGCAAATCCAGCCTCTCTGCCTTCCTGCTCCTGCTGCAAAAGCCCAATATTGTGGCAACTCATGGAGTGACAAAGAAGTCAGTGTCACTTGAAGTCGGCTGGTTGACTCTGCTTGGTTGATCATTCCTTCCATTGGCCAGACTCTAGCCACAAGGCTCCCTCAGCTCTTGGGGGAATCGTCTGAGGCTACAGTCATGCTGATCAAAGCACTGAAGACACGTTCAGGAATCCAGGTGGCTGCCTCCCAGGGCCTCAGTGCTCCTCATGCTAAGGAAGACGCCCATCCCAGAGCAGTCCCTGCCTGCTGCGTGCATCTGTACTGACCTGTGGAAGGGACGTCCCAGGTGCTTGTCCCTCATTGCCTCCATGGCACCGCCAAGCCCTCGGCCTTCCCCTGCAGTTACCCACACAGCATGGCCCTACACGAGGCCAACAGCCAGCCATGCTGCCTTCTCATTTATGACCTTTGGTAATTTCACTTCTTTGGCCCGAACCAATCACTACAATAGGGGAAATCCTGGGCATTCACCAGGCGCTGTGACGTGAAGTTGACCGCCACCTCTGGAGTCCTGGAGGGAGTGTCTGACTCACACTGAGAGCCCCTCCGCATTCCCCAGGGCTGCTCCTTTCCAGTCCTGGGCAGAGGATTGCTGGGAAGTTCCATGAAGAAACTGCCTGCGGCGTTGAAAATGAATTTCTGTGTTTTGGTTTGGTTGATCGACAGGTGAGGGTTTATATATAAAAGTCGCCAAGCTGTGCCTGTATAATCTGCACCTCATTGTACGTTGTAACTGTCACAATTTGGACCTGAACTGTCCTTCTAGAACGTCATGTACTGAGAAGATGATTGGATGATGACATTAATTGTATCAGTGGGCCAACCCACTGATGATTTCATTTGATGGGCCTGGTAGCAAGCGGCTGATCCTTGGGGAATGACCTGGAAGGGGGTATCTTGATCACTGGCTCCACCCTTCTCCCTCCCTCTGTGCTGGTTACCATGAAACAAAGTTTTTCTCTGACTAGAACCTCTGTCATGCCCGTCCACCATTGCCAGGTGATTACGCATAGACTGAGACCCCTGAACTACGAGTTACGATGGACCTCTCCTGCCTTAAGTTATGGATGTCAGATACTGCAAAGGCTCCCAACCCCTGGTCCATGGACAGGTACTCGTTTGTGGCCTTGGAAGAACCAGGCCACCAGGACAGATGATGGTGGGCAGGAGGTAAGCAGTGAGCAAAGCTCTGCCTCCCAGTGGTGCCTTCCTGTTGGATACTAACTCTGCTGCTGATCTGACCTGATTCCCGCTCCCCTCCCGCAGCTGCACACAGTGTCACAGTGATCTAACTGCAACCTCTGCATAGCAAGTCCCTCCCCCACCCCTTAGGGGGATGGTCTTCAGCTAAATGTGTCCTGGATGTCGGAAAGGTTGGGGTGATGGGGGTATTGTGTCATAGCAACAAGGGCGTAATTAGGAGGACGCCTCAATAAAAATGCTGATGTATTTGTAGCAGTTAAACACAACCAAGTATAAAGAAGGCCACCCAGGCTATAGCAGCCTCAGAAAGTACACCCAGAGCAGCCCACAGCACCTGGGGCCAGGCCACAGCAGCCTGGGCTATGATCCTTCCTCAGAGTCAGAGAGGCTGTGGGCAGGCCACCTTCAGACCTGGCAGTGGAGTTTGTCCTGTGGCTAGTGTCTTTCTGTACTTACTTGCTACTCAAATTCTCTCGGGATTCCTCAGGGCATAAGCCAGGGAGAAACTTGCAGAGATGAGAGTCCCAGGAGGGAGCAGCCCCTCCTCTGCACTGTCCTTGCACCGCCCTGTGTGTGGTATTCTGGCGGTGCTAAGAAAGGACAGTGCGGGTGGGGACAGCCATCTGCTAGGTGACTGATGGAACTTTTATTGTTTTGACCCAGAGGGAGAGAGCAGACTCCATTTCTCAGATGGCAGAGCTGGGCTTTGGGGCAAACGGCAGGGGTGAAGGACTGAAGTGAGCAGCTTTCCCCAGGCAGAGTGGCTGAGTCCTTAGACCCAGGCTCCAGGTCAGTGACCCAGGCCTGGTGGGTCCACTCTTCAAGTGGCTGGCCTGCAGGCTCAGAGCCCAGGGGTCTCACCACAGATGGAGAGTCCCATGAAGGACAGAAGCTGGACTTCAAAACAGGAATCAGGGTCAATTGCCAGGACAGTTCCTTTAAAAGAAAGAGAAACATCTTACCGTGAGATTGCCTAAGAACTCAAAGAGGAATAAGTAGGCACATTATGAGTGGCGCCTAAGTTGGATGTATGCTCAGTTCCGCTGTACTAGCAAGAAACCGTGGGACTGAAACGCAAGATGCCCTTACCCCTCCCACTGGCCCTGGCAGGAATTCACTCACACCTTCCCATCCTATTGCTTTTATAGTCCTTCAGTTATCTTTTTAAATCCCCCAGACCCTCAAGTTCCGCTTGTTTTGCACCTGGGCCCTCTTATTTTAAGTCCTTTTGCTAGTTGTTTATGCCAAGATGTAAATGATTGATAGCAGCCTAATGGTAAGACATCACTGAGTATATTTGAACCAGCAAGCAGAACTGGAAGTCTTTTCAAGCTGGTCATTACATATCCTCATCCCACCCCCAGAAAGGGCACCACCCAACTGGATGCTGCTTCCCCAGGGAGTTCTGTAACTATTGTTGGGCATTCCCTCCATAGCCTGACAGTGGCTTCTCTCCAGTCAATGCACAGCACTGTGCTGCTCAGACAGAGGATGCTGAAGACCTGAGTCAGGTGAGGGCAGCCACTGATCAAATCCCTCTGATGAGATGTTTGGCCTTGACCTTCAGATGACACTAACTATACTCCTTGTTCTCAAGGATCCTTGGTGTCAAGAAATCATCTCTGTCAGTAGAGGGACTACATCCAAGGCCATTATTATTCTTATACCACTAACAAAAATAGAATAAACTGTCATTAAACTTTGCCTAACGTTTACACTGTACCCTTTGACTGTAACTCTCTTGGTCTGAGGGTTCTATGTAAGTTATTAACACACCTTCTTTTTGCTGCTGAGCAAAGTAGGTGGGGACTTCTCTACACAGGTCTTTGATGGGTACACCGTACGGAGTCAAGTTCTTGATCCGGATGGGTAAAACAATGTAGGTCAGGCCATGAGTGGAGGGATAATGACTGGAAGCCTAGAAGAAGTGGCATATCAAAATGGTGACACAGAATAGAGGCGACACAGAAAAGAGGAGGAAAAGGATTCTGGGAATTCTGGCCCACAGGCAACTGGAGACAGTACCCCTGGGAGAGTCAATTGAGAAAACTAGCTGCAAATCGAAACTTGCCCAAAGTTCAGTCTGTGGCAACAATACTCTATAGCCACAAGGGGGCGAAATCACTCTAGAAAAATCTTCATGCTCTGTGTGAGAGTGACCATTCCTGTCTGTTTCACACTTCAATACCTCGTCATCTCTAATGACAAAACAGACAAGTTTATAAATTATGTTGCATTTATATTTTTTATTGTTAATTCATCTGAATTAACAATTCAGCTGTTAATTCGATTAATTCAGTTGAATGGGGGTACTTTTGACTCTAAAAATTGGTAAGTTGCTTTATTTTAATAAAAAAGTAAATTGTATTTGAAGTATTTTTTAAAAAACTTTTCTCAAGAGTCAACAGACATAAGTGTTGTCCGAATGTTCTGTCCAGGTTGTTTAAGCGAAGGTCATCGACTTCAATGACTAGCCAAAGACTTCCTGCTGGTTTTCAACTTACAAACAACTGCCTTTGTCATCTAAGAAGCTAAGGAGGGCTTCAGTGGGCTTATTTTTCCGTTAAAGGTGTGTGTGGGGCGGGGAGCATATAAGGAAAGAGAAGAAGAGAAGGCCTGAGGATAGAATACTATGAGTTTGCCTTAGCACTTACATTCAGCAACTTACATTCACTAACATGTAGCTTGAACCCTTCGGGAGTACTTCAGTACGAGATCACTAAAAGAAATTTTTACTGGTCGAGTTTTGATTTGACTCAAATGTCCATTAGCTGGAGTCCTCTGCGCCGTGGTGTTACTTCAGGGGCCTTAAGAACAGGCATGAGCTAAGTCCCACCCCATGTGTGCAGCGTTGTGGTAGGAGATTGAGTGCCATTTTGAAAACACCAGTGTCAGAGGGGACCACATAAGCTGGTCTCACTTACCCGCTTGCCCAGGGCCTTGATAATGTCGTCCAAACTTGGGAAGACTTCTTGGTCCATCTTGGCCAGGACACAGGCCATCTTGCTAAAGAGCTTAGCTACCAAGAGGTCCTTAAAGCAACATAGAAACACATGAGCGATCAGTGGCGATATCTGGAGACGTCTAGTCCTCAGTCGCTGGCATCTCCCCGCCTTTCTTATGATGACAGTGATGTGGAGTACCGTAGTAGTGTGTCGCTTTGGACACTGAGCAAAGATCAGCACCAGGACTGGCAGTGTGCCCGGAGCCCTGCTGCTTCCTGGGACTCTGTCACTGTCTCCTGTATTCTATCTGGAAAATGTTCACTCTCCAGGGATCCCTTGGGGCATCGGGTGTGACTGGAGTGGGAGGGAGTTGGCGCCCTAACAAGGCTGACTTTAAGATCTGGATCTGCCATTCAGTGGCCATCAGGGTCCTCAGTGCTCTGTCCCCACCCACAGGCTTCACTTGTAAAAAACGAAGAAGAAGAAGAAGAAGAAGAAGGAGGAGGAGGAGGAGGAGGAGGAGGAGGAGGAGAGGAGTAACTGGCCTCCCACAGAAGGAGAGAGTGAGGTGAGATTCTAAGTAGCTGTTAGGGTGCAGTGTGAGCTAACATGCCTTCTGAATGTGCAGGAATGTCAGGAATTTGGACGCAGATCTACCGCTGCAGCAACCCCAGACGCCTCCTCCATGGAGCCTGGACCTGCCATTCTGCCTGTCTCAGTTTGGATCAGAGCAGCGACAGTTCTGAATTGCTGTGCTCCATCCAGTGGCCGCTGCAGGAGAGTTTGTTGAAAAGACCGCATGCTTGCAGTAGGCTCGGCCATCGCCAGCCCTCTAGGAGGACTGAGCAGGGGGAGCACCTTGTTGAGGAGATCAGGAGCGGGCTAGGTCAAGAACGAAGGAGGTGATCAGGGAAGAGAACCCGGCAGGCCCATGTGGGAATGAAGAGCAGCCTGTGTGTGAGGTGGCCCTTCCTGCAATGCCCAGTGTGGCTGGAGAGAATGTGAGGGCGTGGGAGAGGAGGGGCTGGCTGCGGGAGGACCACTGGGCCCGAGAGTGGAGTGTGGGATTTCACTCTGTTTCCTCCTTCAGAATCCTGCCGGGGGGACAAGGCAGCTACTGGTGCTATTTTGCAAATGTGGCGACAGAGGCCCATGGGACTGAGTGATGTCCCTGTGGCCATCAGAAAGCTGGGCCAAGGACACTCCGCTCCCTTTCCCGTCTTGTAGCTTCCTGCTATGACTTACTACTTGAAAAGATGGGCAAGTTGCAGCCAGATTTCTAAAAATGAGAAGTACATCATCCTTCTATAGAAATAAGCATTGAAATCTGGGCTCAAGACAAAATGACTTTCATGGCGTATCTGTTATAAGAAATGGAGAGGGTGGTCTTGAAATGGCCTCCTTAGACCTGAGGACTTTGGTGGCCATGTGAAGCCAACACCTCACAGGAACAAAGGGATACAGGGTACCTATGGACTGGAGAAGCACTTCTCATGTTCTCCAGCTCAGGAGGAAGCTACTGCAATGTCAGGAAGCTGGTTTGTTACCTACAAACAAACGTTCCTATCGAGGGCCTAGACCTAGACAAGGTCCTCTTCTTTCTGGAAAAGGACCAAGCTACATTTTGGACCTGGCAAGCCTTTCTTTAGCATTGTAATGAATGTGTTTTAACATCTTACATTCTTGTAGTCCAAGACTCCATCCCATTCACTCAAAACATTGTTGTCGCGGATGCTGACTGTACCTCGATAGGCATTAATGTGAATGATTTGGGTCCCCACAGAGCCATCTAGAAGATGGCTGTCGCTGATGTTCTGTGGAAAACCCAAGCAACAGTGAGAAACATTGAAATTATAGAGTTCCTACTTTGAGCATGCTTTGCAGGTTTGATTGTACCTGCATGAAATTTGAGGTTTGTAGTTCTTGATTAATGCCTTTTAAATGCTTCTGCTTAAAAAGGACTAGACATCAGGCAGATCAGGCCTCTCAATGCTACTCACCATCAGAGCCAGATATGGGGGTACAGAGAAGATCACAAGGAAGGAAACTGCAATCTGAAATGGGAACAGGTGTCAATGTGTGCTTTGCTTATATTCAGGTGATCTCAGCGCCCAGAGTCTAAATCTCTGCTGAGGTCAAGTTCTTCTTAAAATGAACCATAAGCTTCCTCAGCTCTCCTGCTCATGGCGTTCCCCTGTGTATCAGGAAACCATGGTCCCGTGTGGTTAAATGAACTATACCACCTATTTAAGAGGCAGGGCTTTGGGTTCATCCAGGGATATTTCCCCTGTCATTTCTACCATTTGGGTGAATATTAGGTAAGCAGACCCATCCCCAGATCTGCACACACCACGGGAATCATAGCACAGGCCCTCACTCTTCTTTTCTGCCTCTTTGTCTCTACTTCAGCAACTGGGCACCTCCTCTGCTCCAGCTCTCCACCCAAATCTCAAATCACCGGTCGGCACTGCACCGCCCTCTTTCTACTCACTGCCCCTCTAAAAACTGGTATCCTCATTTTCTTTTCGCTAACTTCTCTCACTTTGCCTAGAACAGAAGGCCATGCGCCACTTATCTGCAGCTTATTTTGGAATAGATTGTACATGAGTGTGACTCTTTGAATTTTTATAGTGAGTCTTTCATCTTGGTGTGTGTGACCTGCCTCACCAGTTGAAGGAATTTCTGTCTTCAGAGAGTAGGAGGAAGGTAATTAATGGGAACTAGGGTAAGAAAAGGCAGCAGCGAACCTTCCTTACATCTCATGGGTTATTACTTGGTGTATGTAAGGCTCACCCAGCTCAAATGCACTTACTGCATCAGTTGAAACTGACAGGAACTCCCCTTTCCCTCTTCCCCAGAGCACTGCATGCAACGTTCCATCTTCGAGGGAACAGGAAACAGGCGGCTGACGAGCATCTCACAGTGTGGGGAGATGCAGAGACCACACCATCTTACTAAATTATTCCAGTTGGTGCTCTGCGTGAAGTACATCCAAAGCTTTTTTTTTTCCCCCACTGGCGATTTGT
Source organism: Ctenodactylus gundi (assembly GCA_004027205.1). Lineage (NCBI taxonomy): Eukaryota > Metazoa > Chordata > Mammalia > Rodentia > Ctenodactylidae > Ctenodactylus > Ctenodactylus gundi. Next base: position 208,280 of record PVKB01000745.1, on the reverse strand, counting down.
AAATGACACAAGCCCCAGGAGACTGGATCCCAAAATATGGGTATCTAGCTACCCCTAAAAAGATTTTTCACATTTAAGGAAGTAGTTTTTAGTTCTTTGCGAAAGATCCTTTAACCAGATCCTCCAAAACAGAGAAGCTTATGAAAAGATAACATGCCAAATTAAGATCTGAAAATTCTATTTGGTTTTAGTCGGAAGTCTATGGAGGAAGAAAAAACAACCCCAGGCTACTTGGACTCTGACTATGTGATCACCTACATTTAAAATTAGAAAATGTACTTACAAAGTGGCTCATGGTGTCTCCCCTCTCAGACCTTATGCAACTGCACGCACTGTAGAGTTTTCTACCTCGTGTTTGTTCTCTCAATGTGGCTTATATAGTGGCAGACCTTTCTATTATTGCTATGATTTAAAAAAAAAAAACCTCTGGAAGCAGTTAACCACGGTACAGATACCATTCAGAAGGAAGGGGAGCAAGTTCATGTAATTATAGTTATCACTTTTCTTTAACTACAGTTAAGTATTTTCCTTCTCTCCTCACACTTCCATTGGATCCAAGACAAACATGCCTTGAAGGAGTATGAACGAGTCTTTGTGGTCTACAGCACCCATGACCTTAGCCAGTAAGGACAGCATGGCAACAGTAGGCTCCACAAAATGGCCTTGCTACACAATCAATGAGCTCACTGTTTCTTCTTCTTGGTTTTCAAAAAGTTCTTTTCTTTTCTATAACAGTGAGAGTGGTTGGCAGATACTTTATGAAATCCAAAGAGACAAACAGACAACAAGATTAGATTGGCTGGAAAGCAACCTAGTCCAACTCTCTTCCAAACCCCAAACCACAAGGTTGCCATCTGACCATCCACCATGCTGACCTCATTTCATCTCCTCAAACATCTACTTCTGGCTGACTTTCCTGATATTCTGATACCCAGTTCCCACTATGTGGTTTGTCTTTCCTTCCAGCCTGTGCTTCAGAATACTTTTTTTTTTAACCATAAATGATTTCTTGATTATTCCTGAAATGCCTCAGACACTATGGAATTGTGACCTTTAAACAGTGGCTTAAGCGCTAATTTGGGCCTTTTTTTTCTCTAGCTTTGACTAGTGGTGGCGTAGCTATCTGAATCAAGTTCCATAAGGCAAGATCCAAACAGATTTTCTTTAGAGAGAAGAAATACCGCTGAGCCCGGCACTGGAGTGATTCAAGAGCCACTCAGTCCTTATGGCTCTCAATTAGAATTGGCCATGAGAACATCAAAGAAGTGGGCTTTGGGGACTGTGCGGTCACCCAGGTCTCAGAAAGTGCCACAGTCACATTTCCATTGTTCTCAGTACTTTTTACTATGCATAGACCGCATCTACGGTTATCACTGACTAGGTAACATGGGATATCGGAGTCCAATATATAGCAGGCTTTGGGTCTAGTAGGTAGTGGCAATGGGGAAGAAGTAAGAGTCAGATCATTTCTTTGGAAGTCCAGGGAGTCTGTGAAGAGTTCTACAGAGCCACCAGATTTGAAAGCAAGAAAAGATATTTGAATGCGATGTATTCTTTACTGTAGAAATCATTGGAAAACAGGAAGGATTGCGATTTGTCAAAAATCAGAATAAAATATAATCTCTCTCTTTCTCTTTCTCTTTCTCTGTCTCTCTCACTCACACACACACACCTTAGAACTTATAAATCACTTTCCTAGTAGTGAATTTATTTGTTCCTTATCCCTGACTCTATGGGATGGAGGAACAGTTGTTAGGAACCCATTTTACAGGTGAAAACGTGCAGCCAACCAATTATCTCTGCACTGACCAAGTAGTTCACCTTCTCACTCTACATTAGTCAAACCCAGTACTGCAGAGCTAACATTTGAACTTAAGTCCCATAGGCTGCATATTTTCCTTATAACGTGTTGCCTTTGGAGTCTAAATCTGTAGATTAAAAGAGCAAAGGTCCCCAGGGCAGATGTTCTGCTTTGACACCCTCTGTAACTGTTTTTCAGATAACTATGTTGAGCAATAAGTCTGTTGGAGTGTCTCCGTGCATATGAGGACCAAGAATCAACCGCGTTACCCAGATCTGACTCTCCACTCTGACCATCTACAGCTGTGCTTCCTAGAGCCCACGTCTCAGTTCACATGTGGAGCCTCCTTGCCCTACTTTCTCAGTCTATCCCTTAAATTGAACACCACCGGGTTTTCCCTGTCTTTCCTTTATTTCCATCCAATTGTGATTCCTTCTTTGGAAAGGGCACAGTTATCTCTGCTTGCACCTTACTTTTACTATTTGTAATTTTTCTTGTTTTACCTTTGTGCAGTTGTGTCATCAGGGTATGAATCTGCATATTTGCGTCCCATCCTAAGGTTAGAGCCTGTGTTTTGTTCTTTGTTGTAGTTCTAATTTCAAACATCTAGACCAGCACGTGACACAGAGATCCTCATAAATAAATGAATAAAAAGATTTTACTGACAGCTATTATTCACTTCTCTATACTTGGCAATGTCCGGTAAATAGTAAATAAATAGTAAATATTTGTTGAATTTAATTGCAAACAATAGAATGAAGTATTTGTTGACAAGATGAATGAGGGAGACATTTTGAATCTGAACAGAGAAGAATGTTGAATAAGGAAAAATGGCCCTCTTTGATAAATCCCAATTCTAGGTCAATTAACAAAGAGACACCATTAATATTTTTGTTCCCGGAGTTCTGGGTAGGTAGTGAGAAACAAGGAAGCGGAAAGCCAGTCACCTGCAAAGTTGTTTGACTTTGATCTTGTATCCTGGAAAGTCTGGCAAGAGCAAGACCCCTTTGCCCGGATCTCTGGTGCTGCTTTGTGTTTGCCAAACATGTTTTGATTTTGCCCTTAATGTATTTACTGCCCGCTGTAAATCAGAGACTTCCTCATCCTTAATTTCCACTTCCTAGTTTCATTCTGAACGCAGACTTCGATATTCGTGCCTGCACTAAAACTGATTATTTAACGGGTCTTTTCACCTCCACAGAAATCAGTCGGCCTCATAACTGAGTATTTCTTTTCTAAATTAGTGAAGATTTTTTTTCTAAATTAAACTATGCCCCTTCTCCAATTCCTAAGCAAATGTGAAATATAAATAAATAACCCAATCAGGTCACTATGGTTCACTCCCAATTGTTTCTTCTAGCTTTTATTGCTTGATTGCTTTTAAATCATTTTCCCACCATGTATATACAGCTTTCTTCACACATGTGCCACTTTTTAAAGTTTGTTTCTATGTTCAGTCATGATTACGGCTGCCTCTTCCACCTACTGATTTCCCCCTTTCAGCTTTTTAAAAAAATCTCCTTCATTTCAGTATACAGTGAAGCACTGGAGATTGGGCGTTAGGGGGAGGAGGCGGCTGCGGGAAGACCGTAAAGGGAGAGTGTAAGAGTTCGTCACTCCGACGTGACATATATGGGCACAAAATATTCAAGTTTAATGTAAACATTAGGTATCACATATATGCATATTAATAAAATGGAGGAAAAAAGAGGTTAATTTGCCTCACATTCCAGAGGGTTCAGAGTATAGTTGGCTGGTCCCAAAGCAGAAGTGACGCAGAAGACAGGCAAGGTGCAAAAATGTTGCTTATCTGAGAGAGAGAGAGAGAGAGAGAGAGAGAGAGAGAGAGGAGGAGGAGGAGGAGGAAGAGGAGCCAGGGACAAGAACACAACCTTCTGAGTCGCACCCCCAGCAGCCTACCTACTAGCACAGGCCGTGCCTCCTACTAGCACAGTTAGCTGTGAGCTCACCCATGGACCAACCCACTGGCACGTATGCTGTACCACAATCCGATCACCTCCCTTAAACTCCACCTCTGAACTCAAGAGGTTTTTGGGAGATTCTTTTTAGTTGTTTATTTATCTATTTATATATATAATTAGCTTGAGACAGGGTCTGCTCCATGGTTCAGACTGATCTTGGATTCGCTGTGTAGTTCAGGCTGAGCTCAAACTCATGGCAATTCTCCTGCCTCAGTCTTCTGAGTACTGGGATTCTTATGTGGTGCTGGGGAATTGAATTCAGTACCTTGTGCTTGCTAGGCAAATGCTTTAACCACTGAGATAGGCCCTCAGCCCCTGGAGGACATGTTAGGCCTAAACCATGATACAGGTAAGTTTCTCAGATGTTGGACTTTGAATGATAAAAGGAAAATGCCAGTCAAAACAAGATGAGCTGGTCACTCAGGGGGAATGGAAGAGGAAAATTTTCCCAACTGAGGTTACAACAAGTACTGGACAGGCAGCAGGGCTGGACTGAGCAGAGCCGGGCAGGGAAGCCTTGCGCTACACAGTGGGTGTTTTCTGTCTGCAGTGGGAAGTAACTAACGGGTCTTTACAAAACCGTGATTTGGAGGTGGTAGGAGTCAAGTGTGGAGACCTGTCATCTACGTGTGGTGAGGGCTAGGATCAGGATCTCGGCTCCACATCTGGTCATCCCAGGCCCTGGGGCATTGAAGACTGGGGGTGGATGGAATTGAATTATTGCTACATTTCTCTTGGGGATAGGCAGGGGGGCAGGGGCTGGATTCACATGATTTCATTGAATACGGGCAGTCCTGCAAATTGCTCAGTGAGTGTGATCAAAGTGGTTTCTGATAAAGCAAGAACTTGTCAAGGAGGGATTTCTGAGCCATTTTCTACATCACATCAACAGAAGTGTTAATCCTCAATCTAGATAACAGTCTTTGGCTAATTGCAGACTTTGGCTTTAAACTCTACTGCAGATTAGCCAACTGTCAAGGACAATAGCTGCTAGCAGACAGGCTGTGCTGATGAAGAGTGTCAGATATGTATGGCAGGAAGTGGACATTCCAAGCCTGGCTTGTCCCTGCGTGGGCACAGGGACAGTGACGATGTGCTCCTGGAGGTCCCTAGCCTGACTACTGCTGCCATATCAGCCCAAGAGAGTGGGTAGAAACCTATTTTGTGCCTGATTATAAGGTCGAATTTCTTGGCTCTGGCTTTTAAAGTAAAAAAAAAAACCTGTCACTGAGGCTCACAGACAGATGAGCATTATCAAAACATTTTGCCCTTTTAAAAGTAAAATTTTAAGCAGAGTGACAACACTACCAGGCACTTTCAAAGCAAAGTTGACTTGTAGAGTTTTACAAGTGGGTGATTTAAGTTCTCATGGGCAGCCAGATGATTCAATGTCGTTCACTGAACTCTTCTTCCAACTGATGGGAAGTATCACCTTTCTGTATGTTTGATTCCTGTATGTGCAACTGTGATGGATTCTACATTTCCTGTAGGATTGCACGGATCTAATTGCGTATTCCTGTAATAAGACGAAATTAGAAAGAGTAAATATATGCAGAAAAGACACAAGGAAAATCTCAATTTTAGACTTGAGTCTTAATACAGGCTGCAGCTTCAGAACACAAGCTGAGTTAAAAGGAAAAAACCCAAATTCTTAAAGGCCTTAAGGACAATGAACGTATGTCTGGGCCCTAGACCTGTGCCTTTCATCAGTGAATTATGTTCCTTCCTAATAACCACTATCCTCAGGAAGCTGTGCTCTGAAGAGTGTGAGGTTCCCACGCTACAGCTCCCTTGCTGGACTTCTCAGCTATCCTCATATGTAAAACTTGGCTTTCTGCTTACGACCTTGGCCTACAGACACCCTCACTCTTTCTCCAATGGGACTATAACAACTTGCTCTGGTTCCAGCATAACTTTTCTGGCCCAGGGAGTTGCCTGAGTACTGATGTTCCCCTGACTTTCTGCACAGACCAGTCTTCAATCTTCCACGGACCCATAGTTCTCCCAGTCTGTCACACAGCTTTGTCTTCTCCTGCCCACTCCACATTTCTCTTCTCTTTCTCTGACCACTGGGCCTAAGCCACTCTCCCAGTTGCCAAAATCTCCGATCCTGTGTCCTTTGAAAGTTAGACCTGGCAAAATAATCCTGCCTGGTTATGATTCCCTGCCTGACGAGCCCCAGTCAGCCCCCAGCTAATCTGCCTCCTATATCCCTTCCTCTGGAAAACTCTACTGGCAATCTCTACAGTAAGCTCTTTAACTTCCCTCTTTTTTTTTTTACCTCCCCACCATCCTCTCTTCTGCTTCCTCCAAGTGCCAAGCCCACTCCCGCCACCCCCTTCTCTATCCAAATGCACCTTCATCCTCATTGACACACGTTCCTCAGCCTTCAGCCTCCCCCTCCCACTCTGCCCTCACAAACCTCATCCCCTTCTCTTCCTCCATGCTTTACCAAAGTCAAGGTCATTGGCCTCTTCCCATTCTCCGTCCTTGTCTTCTTTATCCCCTTCTACTACTTGCTTTCAGATTCGCCAACTTCTCTGTCTCTAAATCTTCTGTCTTCATCCTTCATAAAATGACAAAACCACCAGACATTATCCACATTCATGCTGCCTCTTCCCTTTCCAGAGCTGCCACATGTGCCCTGCTAAGTGCTTTCACATTCACTTTTCTGAAATCCAAATGATGACACTGATGACCTTAATGATCCTTCTTTCAGCCACTCTTAGGCCTCAGTTCAGCTTCCAGTGTCTCTCTACCAGATAGCTCACTCTCAGTCTCTCTCTCTCTTTCTCTCTTCTCATATACATCTCCTAATGCCTTTTTCTCTTTCTGTCTCTTACAAGAGTTCCAGTGCTTTTATCCAGTTAACTTGTCTAAGGCATATCTTATAAACGACTTTAGAACTTACTCTTTTTCTGCTTATCTTTACTGAGATGATTTTGTTGCTCAAGGTCAAATGCACCATCTTTGTTCTCCTTTCTGCTCTCTACTGGCAGGAAGATATTTTACTTCTCAAGGTTACTAGCCAGGCGGAATTGGAAGGTAAACATCTGTGAGTCAACTCTGATCAGAGAAAAAAACGTTCGACAGGAACATTTTATAATCTAAACAGCCACCGGGTTTAAGACAAAAAAGCAAAGACAGGTATTTCAGGTAAGAAAGGGTTTTATACGGTAAAGGTTTTGTCCTAGAAGTAAAAGAAAAAAAATTCAGAAGGATGGGGACACAAACAATTTCTAAGTTAAGACACAGAAATGATCATGTCAGTTGCAGAAAAGTTTATAAGGTGTGATGACTCTTTCATTTCGCCTTCATTTTTTTGCAACTTACAGGCTGTTACTTTAAACTTAGTTTTTCACATGTAGTTACTATTTTTCATGTTGACATTCACAATTCTTTAGGCACAACAAAAGTATGTTAATGTTAGGTTGTTAGTGCTGATCTGAAAGTTCCTCTAGTGATCTAGCTTCAAGCATGACCGTCTCAATGTCTAGATTCACTGGGAAGCAAACCAGCTTTTCAAGGCTCTGCTTCAGCTGGGAATAGGCAAATGTATTATTAAGGTTCTGGCTCAAACAGACAAGGCTCCCTGCAAAACCTTCTAACATCCCTATTTCCCAACCTCCTAGCTCCACCCTCAATCTTAGGTTTATGTACCAAATCCTTCCCCTTCTGGATGGGCTAAAATCTTGCTTTAGACTCCCCATATGCGATTGCCCTGGTAGAATCTTTATCTTTTGCCTTGATCAATCATCTCGAGGTCTTGTAGTCCACTTATCTGCTCTCCCAACCTATCAAGCTACCTCACTGTGTTCTTTGGCCCAATCCCCAATCCAGTCTCTTGCTAAATGGCCCAATCACTGACCCTCATGCTAATGAGTTCACTCATACTAAATAAAAGCTTCGCTCACCCCATGATTGTTCACCGGACCTGCTACCCAGACATCAGGTCTTAGGGACAGTGAACTCTCACTTCAAATTCTCTTGCTGCTGATCATATTCTGGTTTTGTCTCGGCTCTTAGTCTTAACAAAGAGCACAGCGTGTAACTCAGCTACAAATACATGTCAGTGGTGTGTACTTTAACACAGCCCTCCACAGGGGAAAGTTCCACAGAGACAACTCATCTTCGAGACACTCCTACCCACTTCCGGTTCTATCCTCTCTGGTGGCCATCACCTGTGGATGGGTCATCATCCTTCCGCTAGGGAAAGGCAGGGATTTCTGCAAATTGTGTTTCCTCCTTCTATATATTCATAGATTTTTTTTTTCACCCTCAAATTCCTATAAATATGTCCAGCTCTGACTACGTATCTACCCCCTTTGCAACTCATGGGGTCTGAGTGCTGCTTTTAAAATTTCTGTCTAATAAATCTTTCCTCAGATTCTTACTAGTCCTGAAAATTCTTTTTTCTGAAATGGAAATCAGCAAACTTATTTTGTGTGTAAGGTGGGTCTGGATTCCCACATTTTCGAGAATTCTGTGGATCCTGCCCATAACAACACCTCTTTTTAAAATTAACAATAACGTTGATATTGCCTTATGTTTTCCGTTTCTTACTTTTGGATTTTGCCTCATTTATTTTTGCTCAATTTTCCTTGCATTTCACTTCGGAACATCCTCAACGACTTCATTGGCAATGCCTTTAATTTATTAATTATGGGCTACAGAGCAAGACCCTGTCTCAAAAAGTATTAATTAACTTGGGGAATTAACAAATCATTTTCTGTTTGCCAAGTAATTTGTCCCTTTTTTTTTCATTTCATTTTTTTGTTTATCATGTTAACTCTAGCATGTTTTTCACGAAGTGGCCACAAGGTGGGTGTAGGAGCAAAGAAGGTTGAAACTGTTCTTTCGGGTGCTTTTGAGAGACCTGGTTAAGAGGTAAAAAGGAAAATCTTAACAGCATGAGTCTTCGAGATAGAATGAAGCTGCAATTATCTGCTTATATCTTTCACTTTTTGGGCAAAGGTTACAAACATTTTCCCTGGAGTAGGTAAAGAAGCCAATCTTTCCCCATTTCGTAGACGGCAAAGTGAAGCCCAGAGAGACAAGATAACTTCTACTAGATTTATAGTTTGTGTCCCCCCACCTACCCCCGCCATGACAAGAGTTTCCTGCCCTATCGTGATCAAAAAGAGTCCAAAATAAGTGGAAACTAGATTTCAAAGCAAGAGCAGGAAAACGGATGCAGGACCATCATTCCTACACTTAACTTCTTAGTGTCCCCTTCTTTGTGCCTTTCCTTCCTTTCACGGGCTAGGTGGTCACCCAACTCTGCATTTGCCCTTTTGGGTGTGTCTCTCACTTTCTTTCTTCTCTTCCTAACACCATTCGCTTCATGTCCCTTCTGGGTGGCCGTCCCTAGGTGTCTTGTCTCCATTAGTGTCCTTCACCAAGGTCATCATTTTAGTAGAGGTGGAGGGAATGGGAACAAATAAGGTGATTGTTTCAAGAATGAGGTGAGTGAGATTGAGTGGGAAACTGCTGGGCCTTCCACGTTGGGTGAACCTTCTGGGAATGTTCAGGTGGGCGGATAGACAAAATGCCAAGGGAATGCCTGCATCAGTCACTTCTTTTGATTCTGTTCGAGTCATCCACGAGGAGCTTTTGAAAGGCTTTTTGGGACCTAGAGCATTATTGTTTGTTGATCTCAGGAGAATGGGCTGAGAGACAAGCTCCAAACAGCTCAGGCATCACAGAATATCACTTGGCAACAAAGAAGAGCCTCTTGGTGAAGGAGCACCCTCTGAGGGGCTTGCTTTACAAATGCCTCTTGCAGAATCACTGTGGAAATGTAGCCCTCAGCCACACCTCTCTGCACTTAGAATTTCAACTTCCTGCCTTGAGAAGAGGAATTAAAAGGCTCATTGTTGCATTGTAAGGCCACATGAGGTCATTCTTTGGGAAGGAAGGCTATGGCTCAGGGAGGTCTACAGAGAGAAGAGGTAGGGGACAGTGCATACATCAGTTGTATACAAACACGTGCAAACACACAAGCAGGGAACAGGAGCCCCTCACCTCTCACTCACGCTTATACACATCTTACAACTATTCTTTTGTCTTTTGAGGATTTTTTTTTTCCTCTCAAACTCTCAGAACTGATTCCCTTGTGCCAATCTGATGGTGGTGGGGAGTTGGGGAGATATTTTTTCCCACCTTCCAGCAAGTAGCTCATGAGCTATTCCTGTTAAAATAAACATCAGATCTAATTCTTATGATGCACTCATTCTCAGAAGTCATCTCACATCCTGCTCTCTGCCATTCCAGAGCAAACTTCTTTCCCAGTGATTCCAAAATGGGATTCAGATATATGGCTGAGAGTTCCTGGATCTGCAGATATATGACATTTAGCACCCCGGAAATGCTCAAGTTCATGAGGGTCTACTTTGACTAGGAGATACTTAATTTCCACAAGAGCTACCTATCCAAGGGGTGCCCAACGCTAACTAAGTCTACAAGTTTTGATAGTTGCTGTCTCTCAGTATCAGGGGTTACTGAATATTATGCTCTCCACACACTTCAAAACTTTTTCTCAAATACTTCCTTAGCCTTCACCAGCTGATATAGGTCTAGCCTGTACCTCTTTGCCCAAGTCATTTCACTTAAAGACTCCACTGATGTCAACTGCCTCTGTTACATTTGTGCTTTGCTCGTTCTGAGAGTTTACCCTAGAAGGTCAGAGAGAAAAACAGTGGTGAGGATGGACACCTCCATGGTGCTCACAACTTCTAGCTACAACGACTTTCAGTAGAATATTAGATGTGGGCTTTGTTCTAGAAAAAGGGAACTACAAAGGTTGTGTAAGTTATAAATGCCACGTAACTGTTATTTTTGTACCTCCTTTCAAACCAAATGATAATTATAACAGCAGCAATTTACCGCTAACCTCTTATTATTAATGATTTAAAGATGACAAAATTGACAATAACACAAATTTTTTAATTTATTCAATATCTGAATTGATTCTACTACTCATTCTATGCAGTTGCATTATGAAAGCTAGTGTTGTAAAATTATAATACTGTATTATGAAACTCAGAATATGCGTTTGAGAGGGGCTCTGTAATTTGCATGAGGGATTTTAGGTCTCAGGTCAGAAGGAAATTTGAGAAGGTTAGAATATCAGGGGTAGAGAGCATTACCACTGCATCTTTGCTGAGTCCTCATAGAACTCTTTCCTTTCTGACTGCTTCCTTTTATACAAACACACACACACACACACACACACACACACACACACACACACTTACCAAGTTTCAACGAAAGATTCACAAGGGAACCTGCACCCCTCTTTCCTCATTGATGAGGACACCTGAACCAAGAGGTTTATCCCAACTTGCTTATTAATAAAAAACTTTTAGGGGAAAATAAGAAAGCAAAATAAAGCAGGCCAAGTGTCGGAGCGTCATAACTCTTTATGGTGGAGGCATCCCTTATCTATTTGTGTGGCAAGGATGCCACTGCCATGGATCAATGACAAAATCAAAATGAAACAATCAAGCTGAAATATATTCATGTAGGTAGAATAGACCATTTTCTTTGCAAATGCCTCAAATCTCACTTTTCTGGGTTTATTTTCACTATTTTTCACAGCTGAATATTATTTGATCAAAAAGTATGGCTATGTAAATACATGCATGATTTTTTGGGGAAAAATGGACAGTATACAGGTCAACACAATGTCATCAGTCCTTGTGTCTCTCTTATAGTGATAATGTTGGCATGCTAACCAATTTTTTTTAATTGTTCAGAATAACAGCACCATACTGATTCAGTAAATCAATGTTATGGTTTATATCGGAAATGTTCCCCTTGTGTATTCGGATGCTGTGGAGTATCTGTGGAGTCATGTGCTGTTTAGAGATCAGGCTTGGTTGGAAGGAAAGAAACACCAGAGCTTGACCCAGGAGGGCTGGATCACTGGGACATGGCATGGCCATGTCCCTTCCTTGTTCACTTGGATCTTATCTGCCATATTGTGAACAGCTTTTCCTTCTTCTCGGCCTCTACTATGTCCTTCCACCATTGCTAGACTCCTATAAATGAACTGAGACCTTCTGAAAGTGTGAGCTACCATAAATCTTCTCTCTTTTAAGTTGTGGATGGCAGGTATTATGTCCTAGCAATGAGAAAGTAACTAAGTCAGAAAGTGGGGTCGTTGTGGTGACTTTACCTGACAAAGTGGTTCACAAGACTTGGGAGCTGGTTTGTGGTCTGTAGAATTGTAGAAGATTTGAAGATGATGGCTAGAGAAGCCTCAAAATGATGTGAGGCAAGATGGATCAGAGATTCTGATCAGAGCTCAGAAGGCCAGAATGCTGATATAAGTGTAGATTGTAAAAAGCCAAGCTGAAGAGGTTTCAGATGAAAAGGAGGACTTTGTTGGCAATTGGTCTAGAAAACATGCATACTATGCTCTTTTAAAAGTGTGTTGACACTTTGCCCCTTTTCTAAGACTTTGCCTGAGATTAGGAGCAGTGGATTACTTAATCTGGTGGAGGAAATTCCTAGGCAGACCAATTATAGGCTGTCACATGGGTACCGCTTATGACTTTTAGCCAATTCTACACTGAACAGCTGGAAAAAAATGGCAGAGAAAAAATATAAAAAGTTTGCAGTTTTGCCAGATTGAAAAGGACTATAAAGGAGAGACAAAAGCGAGTATGGATGGTGAAGAGATCAGCATTAAAAAAGAAGCCAAGTTCTTGGAATCAGAACTAGAACAAAGATGACTTGAGGGTGTTTCAGGAATCAGCAAGTCGCCCCTGAATGGACTATGACCTTCTGAAAACTGTAAGCTAAAATAAGCCTTTCCTCCCCTAAATTTGTGGATGTCAGGTATTGAGTCACAGGAATGAAAAAGTAACTAGGACAGTAACAAACATTTTATTGAAAGATGCTTCATGTGTGGTTGATTAGCTTGGGAGCTACCAAGGTATGATTAACGCACACTCTGTATGTCTGAGTGAGTCATGGGGATGTGACCTTGAGTTCTGTGTCTGGTCGCTAGGTCCTTCCTCTCTGGCCTTGTCCCCAAGTCCCCTGGCTACTGAAAACTAAGCATCTTTACTCATAATGCCTTTGTGTTTCTATGTTCCTGCCTTGGGGACAGCTGATCATGAAATGACTCCACTGGAATTGTGAGCCAAGTTAACACTTCTCCTCTTTTAAGTTGTGGTTGTCAGGTAGTTTGTCTTGGTGATGGGGATCGAACTAATGCATTTGGGAACTGTGTAACCGCTCCTCTTCATGCATCAAACTGCCAACCTATTCATTTATTCATATATGTAACTGCATGGATTCTTGAGAACCTATTCTATTCAATAAGCTATAATCCATTACTGTCATTACTCATTTTGCTGACCAATAGCCCTGATCTAGCTAGAGCGAGTGCTTCACGCCAGTTTCTTGGTCTTCCTGAAATGCTTAATTATTCTCTGAGAACATTCTCATTTGCCTCTACAAGATGCTCCCAGTTCATCTTCTAATTCTCCTGCACTAATTCTGGAGTCAGCCATTTTTTTTTCCCACAGATCTGGTTCTTTTTATGAGAAAAGAGTACTTAGATGTAAAGACATGGGTTCTAGATGTGCTGTTCATTGTTATCGGAGTGTTCTGATCTCAGTTACTGTCAGTGGACAAAGCTAAGGAAAGAATAAATATATACATAGGGCTTGGAAGCACAGCACAGTGGCTCAAGCACTTGTCCAGCCTGTGCAAGGCCCTGGCTTTGTTTTCTAACCACCACACAAAAATCAGCTGGGTGTGGTGGTAGCATATTTAAGTTTAATCTCAACACTGGAGAGGCTGAGGCAGGAGGATTGCTGTGAGTTGGAGGACAGCCTGGGCTACAGAGTGAGTTCTGGACCAGGCTGATCTATGGAATGAGACTCTGTCTCAAAGAAAGAGAGAAGAAAGAATGACCTGCGTGCCTGACTTAACTTCTGCTTAGAGATATATAGAAACAAATTTAGATGAAAATGTGCCACATTGTAATCATATACTGATATGCTATCAATTTATTTTATTTAATATGTATGTGGTATAATCACACTTTATAGCAGTATCCCCATTTAAATTTAATTCCAGGGTCTATGTGGCTTCCCACTTTCCATAATTATAACTCACATTTCTGACAGGGAGAAATCTGAGTCTCATCCTTAGTATATTTACTTCCTTGGTGAATCACTGTACATGCAATCAAACTCACTGCCATCAGCATCCCTTCTCCATGCGGATGCCCTCCTCACCACCTGCAGGGTCTGGTTGCCAGCCTGATTACTGCTGTCTTCCCATCATACTCACTGCTGCTCGGGCCTGGCATCCTGCTCTGAGCAACCTGTCTTCCACTCTCATTCTATCCTTATGACAGGGGCACTGACTTCTCTGTGTTCCACCTAGTGGATTTGGGGACATTGTCATCAAGTTGCTCAGCAAGGGAAGAAAAGAGATGAGAACGAGTGTATCTACTTTTTTACAAGATAAAGAGGAGGAGGTCTCCTCCATTACGGCACTATATCGTTTGCATGTTCCTAATAGTGATGGTTTCAACAGGCTTAGAGTTGAAAGGACTAAGTCTTGGAACGATATGCTGAGAATCTTATACCACAGGGTCTCCTCAGGTGGATAATAGTTGGCCTAAGACAGGCCCAGTAAGCTTCAATGACCTGAGCCAGAAATGGCAGAAGTGATTCTGTGAAAATCTCTTTGTGGTTGGTCCTTCATATTTGAACTCACAGAAGAGACACTGTAGAGTGTGGGCTGGGAAACATGTTTGAGTTCTGATCTTGGCGGCACTACCCACACACAAAGGGACATGAGACAAACTCTTAAGTCATGAGTGTCAATCAGCACTAGTAATCCCTGGTCTTATTGGCAGAGAGCTCAGGTTCTGCACAGCAATCTCACGTTCATTGCATTGATCACCCCACCCTCCTGTTGTGAAAAGACTGCTCCTGTTCATCATTCCCATTGTACCAGGTAGAATCTGGCAAATATAGGCAGACAGAGAGCCTCTGTGGGTGTACGAATGCATGACCAGATGTCTCTTGAGAGGGTTGGGACTCCCTCTTTGGAAGCATCCACTATTAGCACAGATGAGAGCTCACTCTCAGATTGTGTTGCCAAGAAGTCTGCCTATTAGGACGGCTGGTATACTGGAAGGGCTTGCATCGACTCAGCTCTTGTATTAATCTCTGATTCCCTGATAAGGAGAGGAAGTGGCCGCCTCAGGAATTTGGTCTCTGATAACCTGTTCCACTGCCCTGGGTGGACTGTGATGTGCATCTACAATGCATGGCCACTTGCTGCACGAGGCAGCAGCTGCTGCAGGCTCTAAAGGAATGTGTGTCCAGTATTTGGTGCTGAAAGGCTGAAAAGAGAAGCGGAGCCAACGCTGTGTCAGGGCAGCTGATTCGCTGTGATGGAAAGGGTGCGATCCTCCCGTGGGCAGCAGTGTGGGATGGGGTCACCGGGAGGAATGCAAAGGGGATTAGACAGTTCTTCATTGGGTCTCACTGGAAAAAAAAATAAAGTCCAATGTTCTTTTTTGACTTTCCTTATCTGTTTCCCTCGAATATTTCAAGTTAATCTCTCCTAAAACTGAGCTTTCGATACACTAAAAGCTGACAGTATGCCTGGTGCTCATTTGTGAACTCCACAGAGAGCCATCCCTTTGGATAGGATGGAGCAGACACGAGGCAAGAGAGTCCAAATTCTTCATTTTTCAGCTCACCAGTGGTGGCAGGGGCGGGGGTGGGGTTTGAGCTTCAGAGATGCTGAGCCAGGTGCTTGATTCCTATTCTTAAAGAAGAAAGGGGAAGCGTACACTGGCCGAGTGTACCCCAACAGGAATTCTGTCCATTCATTGGATACTTTGGTAGTGGAAAGAGCCTTAGATTAAGTGGTCTAAGATATGAATGTTCATTCCACCTACTGGCTCTGTCTGGGGAAAGGAAGCCTTACCCTTGGGTCAGGGCCGAGGCTCTGTGAAAGATATTCTCATCTGTCACGGGACTGTCATTTCCTGGAAAGATGTAGCACCAGCATCTATTCACCTCAGGTAGGGCACAGCAGGTAGGTGAAAGTAACAATGGCTCTGAAGTCCAATTTGGTGAACCAATGAGTTTACTAGGGTAAGAGGTTACCTACTGAAGTGCAAATGAGAGGCCACGCACAGAGGCATGGGATGGGGATCCTCCACAGAGGCGTCACTCACACAGATCAACCTCAGTTGCGTGTCCCATTCTAGGGTCCATGCAACCATTACTCCAACTCATGTTGGCTCTAGCTACAAAGAAGTGAAACATTTTTGGCGACTTCTCTTTCAAAATTTAGGACTAAACCTACTCTTACTCAATTTTTTTCATAATAATTACATTAAAAGATAGCTTTCTTCTAAATCTTAATTAGCAGTGAAAGAAATGAGGATTTTTTTTTCTATCCATGCTCCCATGAAGTTCACACTACAAATTGGTAGAGAGACAGGTTTTTGTGCTGGATAATTGCAAAGAACCCAGCAGAGAAAGAGTTGCTGTGAGATGTCATTGTGGTTTAGTGAAAATATTATGGATTCAAAGGGGGTTGAGTTGAAATCTTGTTTTTTTAGAGACTTATGACACCTACAGAGACATATTTAAACAATGCAGAACTTCATATAAAGCAAGGAACTCTTTGACTTTTCCATTGACAAGAGTTTTGGGTTCATTTATTGTTTATCAAGAATTTTCCCAGCTAATTTTTCTCTCTTCCCTTTTTTTCTTCTAGATACAAAGAAGTGTTTAAACACTGAAAAGACTAAGTAATCTAAGCATTTAATCCTAAAATACTGACTAAGGAAGTGTAAGTACATGCATTATGGGATATTATGCAACTATTTAATAAAATCATATAATTGCACATTGACATACAGATGTTCAGATTATACTGTTAACTTTAGAAATTTGTTTACTACACTGCACCCAGAGCATTGAAAAAGGCCACAAGGCTACCACACTAGCATCCCTACAGAAGTCGTAGTTTGGTAAGATTAAGTTTCTGAATGCATTTCTTTTTTCCTTTTTTGGTATTCTTAGTGTGATATAGATACAGTTAGCGTACCATATAACTCATCACTGACAGTATCTACAGACTTTAGTTTATTCACAGAGTTCAATAAACATCAGCATAGTTAATTTTAGAGCTTTTTCATTACCACAAAAAGGAAACCTCACACCTTTTAACCATCATCCTTCATCCTCGCGTCTCTCTTCTCCCATCCTGACAATCACCATCTGCCTTCTGCCTCTATAGATTTATAAACATTCTCCTTACTTGTTTGAAATTTGCGTTTACATTTACCAAGTTTGTTTCTTAGTGGATTTGCTTGAAAACCATAACCTAGTTATGAGGTAAGACAAGCTCCGGAAAACTGAATGGTGACAAGAAACATCCATAGAAGAGACACACGGTGTATGAATTATTCTTTTCCTGACTAGCACAGCTAATAAGAACACTGTCATATCTGTGTCTCAGACCTTGGTGGCGTCAAGGGGATATCACTGGTAGGATACCCCTCAATTTACCAACAACGATCACCAGCTGACAAAATCCCCACGTGTGAACTACTTGACTCCATCTGGTGATGAACGCATTTCCCCAAAGTTCTGCCATTGAAATACACGCCCCTGTAAATTTTGTTTGCACAATGTTTGCTGGCAACTGCTTCTGCTATTGCCTCTGAATCCTGATATCTGGTCACTTTTGGGCAGTGGAATGATATACATCGTTCTCATGACGCATGGGCACACAAGGGCAATGCCAAGTTCTTCCCAGGCCTTCTGGAAGCATCCTGGAAACACCCAAAACACTATCAGCCACTGCCAGTCGCATGAGCAAACGATTGGGTGAGAGTAGAGATACAGTCGAGTGTGACGGGGATGAGCACATGGACAGTGTGACTAAAATTAGGTTCCAATCTGGCATCCTCATTTCTGCCTTCTCTGGAGTCATCTGCATTTTTCCCCATACATGGTCCATTCTCAAACAATCCCCATTCAGAGGTCTAAATGTCAACTGCCCTGAAATTCTGGGGATGAATGAATGCGTAACGTTCCAGATACTCGGCGGAATCTCATCCCTGCTGCCAGGGAGCAGCCAGGGAGAGAGCTGTGGCCCCATAGGGAAGCAAAACTTGGTTCCTGGCCTTGTAAAGCCATCCCTCTGACTCACGGGCGGATTCTGCAGCCATACCTTATCACACAGACAGACGTCAGTCCTTTCCTGTCGTTCTCCAGCCTTCCCAGTGTTGCATGTACACAAGGGAGGGCTACCACACCCAGCTTATTATATGGTGCCAGGAGAGTCAAACTCATGGTCCTGTGTTTGCTGGGAGAGCACTTTGACGGCTGTGTTATTCCTCCAGCCCCACCTGCTTCACTACAATGTCCAGTCTCTGTATTGAGCAGTTCACAACATTTACCACCCTTCCTCTAGAACTGCAGGCTCAGTTAACCTTATCCTGACATTTGCAGCAGTACTTCAATGCCACAAAAACACAAAGTAGAACTGATCTCAATAACTACAGAAATAGCTCTGGTTCTATTTTTTAGACTGATTGAGATTATAAAGAGGTTGCTTGTACTTTTCGTTAGAGCAAATTTTATGGGGGGAATTATGTAAAGATATTTGTATATGTGAGGACTAATATATATCTTGAATTACATCATTCATTAAGTTAATAAACACCCAGTTTTTCTCTTGAACTTCAGTTTAAGCCTTCCTGTTTCCTTGGCATGTTGAGCAAGATGCCTTTTTTTTTCAGTTTAAACATGTGAGCTGAAAATGTCTCCCTCAAGCCACCTCTTAGACCACTAATTTTCCAGTTTTTATCTTTCAAGTGAAAAATACATCAGGAGTCTGGTTTTACTGTCCATTACTGTCTCACTATCCACTCTCAGCACTTGGCCTCTGGAGTGAGGTTTCTGGAATTACGGGCCTGCTCCTACTACTAACACGTGACGGTCCACAATGGGCATCTTACCAGGCTGGCTTAAGCCTCAGTTTTCTTGAATGCTTCACTATCATAAACACTTTATCATGTATGTATCTCTTAATATCATGTTGTACTCCTTAAATATACACAATAAAAATCAAGATAAGAAAAAAATAGTATTCTGTCTCATAGAATAATGAGAATTAAGAGATCATTCACACAAATCGTGGTGCATGGCCAGATACACAATGACTCAGAATTGACTGGTCCCACAATTATCGCCATCAGTACAATCATTATTATTACTTCCACCCCAACCTTGCACATATTTTTCTCACAAGATGAGTTTTTCTTTTACTTTCCAGAGGAAACTAAAGCTATTAAACGTAAAGTTTCTCAGACTTTTCTCCTGTCCCTTCAAATCTAGCTGCCTCTCTACAACTTTTCGCTTTCCACTATGACAGACAAAGGTGTCCCCTTCTTTGCCTTTTCTTCCTGCCATCTGTGCCCCTCCCCCAAGCCCTCCCTCCACTGAATTGGGCTTCTTAGAGGTATAAAGTGTGGTTAACTAGAATCAACCAGAGCTGTATTAATCTCAGATCTTTCTCCTGGCTCTTTGACCGGCATTTTCATATGATAGCATGTAGGCCACAGGGTTTGGGGGAAGGATTGGAGTAGCTAACAACCTCAAAGCATGGGCATTTTTGCACAGCTGAACCCAGATAAATTGTAGTCTTTATTGTTATTTGTATGTTGGTGCTTTCCCTTGCCCGCCCAGTGCCACTGAGCGTTACACAGTGCAAGTGCTTAATAAACATTTCTTTGAGTGGTGGTGGTGAATGGTGAATTAGTGGCCATGATAAGTTGCCTCTGGCTGGGGCTCAAGATTCCCGGGCCCTCTCAGAGCTGCCTGATATTTCCTTTACAAGTTCCAGTACACTCCATTTATGTAGAAGGAGGACACACCTGGTTAAATCATTTTATTCCTATAAGGATTTTTGCCCCAAATCTAATGTGGCTTCCTGATTACTTGTATTAGATCAGACAGAGAACAACTACACTCTAGCTATAATTAGTTTCAAGGTTTACAACCCAAGAGAAAATGTCTTTTTGTAGTAGGATCGTAATTTACTTCACTTAAGAGGAAAGATAACACTAAAGGAAGCCCAGTGTGAAGAAGAAGAGAGAGTCCAGGCAGTCCACTCCAAAGGCCTTGGCATGGTAAGATGTCTCTTCCTAACTAGAAGCTGCCTGTTCTTCCTGTCTCCTTAGCTACTTGGATGACCGGGATTCCCCAAAGACCAGCCTGGGTATTAATCCCAAGCCCCTGTCCAAGAGAGAAACAGCCGGAGAAGGAGTCTCAGCATTTCCCCAGGAGAGTGGCACAGAAGGAAAGTAGGTAGATGTGTATGGGACAGCAGACAGATGGCAAGATGCAGGACGCAAGTGCTGCAGGGATCAGAATGTGGTCCTCCACCTTGAGAAAGTATGACATTCATGAAGGCTGGTATCACAAATTTAAAAGGAAACGACCTTGGTCATATTTAATTCTTAATTATGGAATAAGAGTAAAGTGCTTTATAAGACCCAAAGCAAATGGATATGTGATGGCGCCAGGTCACAGAGGCACATCTTTATTGATTTGTTGAGCATGTGCAGATGCTAAGCTTCCCCCCAGGTTCGGCGGCTACATGGAGGGAGCCTACCCCATCCTCAAGTTGTCTGGCTTATTTGAGGAGACAGACATTCTAACCTTATCTTAGGGAAGCTGACACAACTCAAAAGTATGTCAACCATGCAACGGAGAATGACCATCCCTGCGTCTGGAATAACAGCCCAGAAATGCAGATTTTGGAATTACTTTTGTCGCGAATTTGGCCATTTGTGTTTGTCATGACGTTCATTTGGCATTTCATCTTAGCCAAGTGTGTAATGGCTGGGTCCCAAGAATGGCAGAATCAAGATAACTGAAGAAATCTGAAAATAAAGGGTCTTAAAAAAACCAGTTACGTTGGTTCCATTTCACTGTCTGGTTGGTTTATTCAAATAATTCAGTTGTTATCCTTCCCCAGGATTCCTTTTAGGTGCTATTGTCAGTTCCAAGCACACAAAATCCCCCCCAGATCTTTAACCAAATGAATCATAAAGACTAGGATTATTGCACTGGATAACTCACTAGATCAACACTAGGTCATTCAGTAGTAATTTTGGAGGGTGCATGAAGGGACAAATACATGACGTTGGTCCCCTGGACATGCACACAATATGAGTTGCACCAAAATAATCTTTATTGGAGACACTTATCTAAAATTCACTATCATTTTTCCGGTCATTTAGTCACACTATTTCATAAGGATTGCTGAAATAGAATTACTTTTTCATGACATCATACAATTAGATTGGAATTTGACTCTTGTAATCTGACCTTTTGCCACTGAAGGGACTAAAGAGAGAGAAATTGTCCTGTGGGGTAACTAAGCCTTTTAGGGGCTGTGACCATCTCTTTCTGTTTGGGAGCCAGAAGACTGTTGTTCTAAATAGACTTGTCATTCCAATGTTACTTAAAACTAGAGATTGTTCTTGGTTTCAAGTCTTTTTCTTTGTTTCATACAACGGCAGATAATGAAGATGAGTCCCAGGTAAACTGAGTTTGTAAAGGAATGAGCTATGCATGGCAATATTTCTGCCACAACTCACTTAAGGCTATCATTCTGACATAGACCCACTCCAGGGAGCTCAGCTGGAGTGCAACTTTCTCAACTTATCAAGTGAAAGTTGCCTGAAAAGTGACTGCTCCTTGAAAAGGCAGGTCCCGTTTATGTGTCACTCTTTACTTCTTTCTAACTGCAGAGTGCCAGAGCTCAGTCAGTTTGATCTCAGATATTTCTTTCAGCTTCGAGAGTTGAGAACTCCAAGTGTCAGCGTTTGCCTCAGTGGATTATGAAACTGAGAAGCACAGAGTTGAGCTGCAACAATCTCTGTGCAGACACAGTCCTGGTGCCATGGCCTTGATGTTGACAGACCAATTTGGCCTGAGCCAAATCATTTAATGAAGCTAATTTCCTTTTCTTTCAGGCTTTCAGGTGCCCGTCTTTTGGTAAAGGTCACTTTTTAAGTTCAATATCACATGTGTACAGATTGTCTTGACCTTGTATCTCTCTAGACAAGACCTTGTAGGTGATCGCTCAAAAAGAGTGTGGGTTGTTCCTTCAAAGTGCCTGCATGTTGACTTCCACAGACAAGGTGAACATAAGTTCCCAATGAAAGAAAAATAAATAACCCTTTGAATCTGATGTTTGCCAGGTTTGGTCTATTCTTTTGAGGAAAGTATGATAGAACATTTGAAATTGAAATCTAGGAACTCTAAAAACATTATAGGGTTCATTTGGGCTCCAGAGAAACCATTATTAAGAGCTATACAGAGATACCCTGTAAAATTCACAATTAGTGCTGGAAATAGTACATAGTCATGGTTTTATATCGTGTTCTATCTGCTCTTGCAGACTCCAACTACATGAATTAGCAACCTAAGGAAAGCTGTTGTGAGGCTTGGGAGGAAGCAGCATCAGAAGTGTGACTCCGAGTTTCCCCAACTAAGTGAACTTGGGGACGTTCATTTAACCCTTTGAATTTCCTCTGTGAAATGGGGAAGCCAATGCCACCGTAACTCAGTGGGACTCAGGCAGCCAGTGCCAAGTGGCTGTGATAGTGATGTGCTTGGGAAAACCTGATTACCAAAGGAACATGCTTTTTTGTACACGTGCAGAATTTAAGGTTTACAGTGGAGTTGAGCATTTTGTGCACATACTTTCCTTGTCAAAGTGACAAGGGCTTTCCCACTCTCCCTTTGTCCCTCCCCCACCCTCCATTCCCTCCCTTAGCCCCCCACCCCCCTTTTCCCTTTGTCTTTCATTTAAAGTTCCATGAGATGGTTGTGGTCTGGGTCTCTCATATCAGAGAGACCATCTGATGTTTCACCTTCTGCTTCTGACTCACTTCACTAAGCATGATATTCTCAAGTTTCTTCCATGCTTTTTTATTTCCATTGAAATTCTGCTTTACTATTTGAAAGTTATAATTTGAACAATATTGAGAATGAAGAAGGCAGCGATGACTTAAAAGCATATAAATAAAAATTACAATAATCAAAACAATTCAAATGAATTTCAGACCACAATACATTGAGGGGTACATGATTCAGGAACTTAAGAGTTGTTTCATGTATACGATTTTAGCTATCTTCTTGCCCAGTTATTATGTGTGCATCTTTTTGTGGTACCTATACACAATGGAATATTATGCAGCCACAAAGAACAAAAATGGGGCCAGCTTGAATCAATAATGCTTAGTGAAATAGACCAAACACAAAAGACTGACTATAGATGGGTGTTCCTCTTGTGAAATCCACACAATAACAGCATAAAAAGGCCCCAACATGAATGACAGAGTAGAAGGAGGGGCAACGGTCAGTGAGGAAAGAGGCAAACCTCTGAAAACGGGGTGGGCATAGATGCCCATTGATCCCCCAACCCTATGTTCTAATGTGTTGGAGAATTTGGAATTCATCCAGAAACATGTTCTTCTCATTGAACCCAAATCAAAACAACTTAAAATCTGCTAATCTTTTTTTCATTGAAATAATCGCAATTATTTGCACTTCTTAGTTTTGCCTCTGAGCTTCTTTCCAGATCTGGGTGTCCTGTGAGGTGCAAATAGCTGTTTATCTTGCTGAGAGTGTAGAATAAACCCTTAACAGCTTGTGGTGTTAGAGGGCTTGACTTATCTCCGCGTGGTGGCAGGGTGCCCTGGCTGGCTGGCTTTCTTTGTCTGTGCGCTGTGTGTCATTGCTTACCCTAGCTGTCAGACACCTGTCGTGACTCTGAGAGCACATGGACGGACTGTATTCCAGCCCCCAGATATCCTATGTCCATGGGCATTTTTTACTTTTAGCATTTAAGGAGCACATGCAAAAAAAAAATTTTTGTTATCTTTGAGAACAAAAAAAGTCTTATTTAAAGTATAGACAATGTGATCTGTAAAATGTAAAAGTTGCCTCACTCCGGGCCATAAATACATTTGTGAAAAGAGTAGAGACATAGCAAACTTGATTTAAAATGGAATTGGGGAAGTCCTTATGCCAAGAGACTCTTAGGGAAGCTTTCTCTAAATCTAATAATTTTATTTTGAAATTTGGTTTATAGTGTCTAAGCACATAGTTTTCTCAATGGGAACTGAGCTCTCACCCCCAAGGACTGCTCCCAAATAAAAGTTTCAAAACTTTTCTTTCATCTAAGTTCCTTGGATCTGAGGCTTATCAGGTTCGGCCTGATCTGGGGGGAAGTAAGACAGAACACTCAAAATTGAGGATTCGATTTTTGCATACAGTGTGAAGTAGGCAATTGCATTCCCAATAAATGACCCTAGGATCATTTAATAAATTGTTTAGATTTCCCTCATTGATTAATGTCAAATATTTTAACTTCGCAATATTTATATTCAGTCTTCATCATGCTTCTTTTTCCACTTTGTTGATTTACTTGTAGAATAACACTATGCTGTCTTGAAAATTTCTGATTGTTTTTAAAGATTGTAATGTTTGATACAAAAAGTCCCTCATCCAATTATTTTCCAAGAAAAGGCAGTCTTAATCCTTTGCTCCTACATATTATTTTAGGTTCATCTTGACACAATCTATTGGAAATACTTTTAATATGGAGATTGAGGCTTTTATTAAATTTCTGTATGGATTTGGGGATTATTCATACCTTTATTATATTGTTTTCCTACGTATAAACTTAGAATATTGCTACATTTATGTAAGTCCTCTTTTTGTTCTCTTTAATAATTTGTTTTGATCCTGGGTGCCATGTTTTACATGGGTCAAATCACTTAAAACATAGTATGGGAACCAACGTAATACTTAAGGGGCAGAGCTTTACAACTCAAGCCATTTCTTTTATCCAAACACCATGCATACGTTCTTGGGACCAGTAAAGGGATTATGTCAACTTGATGGGATTCGAGTTTATACATTTGTGTGAGTGAATGAGGGAAGAACACCCGTCCTGGACGTGGGAGGCTGAAGTAGCAGCTCAAACTATATTTTAAAAAAAGAAGAAAGATTATTATAGCTGTTCCTCAGGAAGCTCTGGGCTTTGTGATCGTCTGTGGACATCGACTTGGTACGCATCACAGATCTTTATCACAGATTCGCTGCAATCTCTGGTCTTCACCGCTGTTCTTTGAACAACCAAGATCTATAGCAGACTCTCACTGGCTGTTCTGAAGTCCCGGATGGATGTTCTACGTCATAACCGAGCAGCCGCTAGACCCTCCAGCTCTCGCACATGCAGACCACTGCCTTGGACTATCTCTCCTTGGGCTTGTAAGCCGTCCAAATTAATCCCTTTTTCTTATAATTTCTGTCAATTCTGCCTCTCGTAGAACCCTAACTAATACAATTCTCTTGAAGATCTCCAAAATGAGTGATGGAAGGCCTATAGAGAAGACAGCTTCCCAGGTCCAATGAGGATCCCCAAAGTCACAGAACACCAGAGCTAGTGAGGATCTGGGACAAAAGAACTCTAACTGGGTGTTACGGTTTAGATTTGCCGCATGTATTTGGAGGTTGTGGATTGTCTATGGATCCACCTGCTGTTCGGATGTGGAGCCTGGTTGGGAGAGCAGAGTACGGAGGGCGTGATGGATTACTAAAGGTGTGGCAGACTGCTGAGGGTGTGGTCTGGAAGGGTATACCCTGACCTGGCTTCTCCCCAAGCTGGCATCCTTCCTTTTGCTACGCCATGAGGAGATGTTATCCCAGATTCTTCCACCATCACAGGTCACCCATGAATGGACTGACACTTCCTGTAACTGTGAGCCAAAACAAATTCTCCTCCTTTAAGGTGTGGATGCTGGGTGTCATATCCCAGCAAGAGGAAAATAACCAAGACAAGGGGAGGTTCAAGTTGGGAAATATGTTTGGGAAAAGAATTCAGAGTTAAACAAAATTGCTAGAGTCTTTTCTGGCTACTAACCAATTCTATTCTTATACTTATTTTTGTTAAATATCCAGATCTGCACTGTCTCGTCTGGTACTTACTTGTAATTTGTAGCTTAAATAGAAATTAAAATTAAATTAAATAGAAAATTCAGCTTTAGGGTGCCCTCACCCCACTTTAAATTCTTGGTATTTAAATGCAGTTCCAACGGCTACTGCATTGGACAGCTCAGAGTGAGAACATTTGCATCATAATAGAAAGTTCTCCTGGCTGGCCCTTTCTACAAAAACTTTTCCCTAAATTATTTTATTAGTATGCACTTATGATGCATAATAATTACATTCAACCTAAGGAATTGGTACATGTACATATTGTATCCTGATCACTTGTCTTCTCTTTCCTCTTTTCACCTGCCCTTCCACTCCCCCCACATTTCCTTTCCCTCTTCATAAAATCTACCTCCCTAATTTTATCTATCACTCTTACTTTGCTCTTTTATTTATTTACATTTTTGTTCCCTCATATTAGAGATACCGGGTCATATAACCTTCTGTGTGTGATTCACTAGTGTAAGCATAATGGTCTCAAGGTGCATATATTTCCCTAAAAACTCAAATTTACCTTTCTTTATGAAAAGTACTACTTCATTGTGTATATATACCACAGCTTCCTTATCCATTCATCTGTTGTTGAACTTAATGGCTGCTTCTAAGATTTCACAATTATGAGTTGTGCTGCCGTAACCACAGTTATGCATGTATCAGTGCTGTCTTTAAATCTATTAGAGATACCCAGAAGATGAGTAGCTGGGTAAATGGGATCTCTATTTTCAGGGTTTTTTTTGAGGGCATTTCCATACTGATTTCCATAATGATTGTGCCAGTTTACTGCCCCCGCATCATTATAGAAAGGCCATTTTCCCCCCAAATCTTATCAACTTTTTTTTTTTTTTTGAGTTCATGATAACATTCATGCTTACTGGGGTAAGATGGAGGCCCAGTGTTGTTTTTATTTTCATTTTTCTTATGCTAAAGATCCTCAACATTTCTTTCATGTTGTTATTAGACATTTGCACTTCTGAGAACCATTTATTTATTTCAATTGGCCACTTTTGATTGGACTTTTTATTCTGGGGAGTATAATTTTTTTCAATTTTTTGTCTATTTTAGATATTAACCTTCTGCCTGAGAAATAGGTGATAAAATATTTTCCCATTCTGTCAGTTCTCTCTTCACTCCATTTATTGTTTTATTCACTGTACAGAAGTTTTACATTTGAGATAGCTTCAATTGTTGATTCTTATAGTTATTTCTTGTGCAGTAAGTATTTTGTCGAGAAAGTCCTTGCCTACGTCTTCAAGGGTTTTGCTACTTTTATCCATCAGAAGGTTCAGTGTTTCTTTTTTAATATCTATCTCTTTGATACATTTTGATTTTGTTTTGGTGCAAAATGAAAGATGTGAGTCTAGATTCAATCTTCTGCTTGCGGGTAACTGGCTTTCTGAGCAACATTTGTTAAAGAGACTATCTTTCCTCCAACATATGCTATTGGCCCCTTCGTTAAAAACCAGATGGCTGAGCATGGTCGGGGTGTCTTTGCATCTTCAAAACTGTTCCGTTGGTCCGCCTGTATGTTGTTGTGCTAATACCATGTGATTTTTATCATTCGTGCTTAGTAGTATAACTTCATGTCTGAGATAATGATGCTTCCTCCTTTTGTAGTTGCTTTGGCTAGTCTTGGTCTCTTCTGGTTCCATATAAATTTCAGGATTGTTTTTTTCTAGATCTGTGAAAAATGCTATTGGTATTTTGACTGAATTGCATTGAATCTGTATATCAGTTTTGATAGTATGACCATTTTGACAATATTTCTTCTGCCTCCTGAGGAGAAGAACATGTCATTTTCTAGTGTCGTCTTCCCTATCTTTTGCCAGCATACTATAGTCTTATTGGAGAGGTCCTTTACTTCTGTGGGTGGGTTGATTTTTAGAGGTTTAATTTTTGACGGTATTGTGAGTAAGATTGTTTTTTCTTTCTGAGTGATTTCATTGTTGGTGTACAGAATGGCTGATTTTCATGTGTTGATGTTGTAACCTGCAACTTGATTGAATTTGTTTATTAGTCCTGAGAGTCTTGAGGAAGTTTTGGGGTCTTCTATGTAAAGAATCATGTCAAATGCAAATAATAATAGTTTGACTTCTTCCTTTTTTATACATAATCCTTTTATTGTATTTTTTTGCCTGATTACTCTGGCAAAGATTTCTGGTACTGTGTTGAACAGGAGCAGTGAGAGTAAACATCCTTGTCTTGTTCCTGCTTTTAGAGAAAATTCTTTCAGTTTTTCCCCATTTAGGATGAGGTTGGTAGTGGATTTGTCAAGAATTGCTTTTATCAGCCTGACGTATGTCCTTCTATACTTATTTTCACCAACATTTTTTACCATGGTGGTCCTGCGGTGTCTTGGGTGGTATCATGGAGTCTTGAGCAGTCCTGTGGTGTCTCAGGTGGTCTCGTGGCAGGTGGTCCAATGCCAGGCAGTCCCGTGCCAGGTGCCCCTTGGTCTCTGTGTGCCCCACAGACCACACACTTTCACTGGCACTCTGCAGGCCCAAGACCCACAGCCGTGCACATGCCCTCATTGGTGCCCTGCAGCCCAGGGCCCATATGCACATGCACTTGCCAGCATCCTGCAGTACTGTGCACACTTTCACCGTGCTTCCCATGTACCACTCCCCATTGGTTGATAATGGGAATAGGACTCTTGCATGTAAAACTGAGGACATCCCTGAAATAGTAGTTTGATTGAATTCTTGAGATACCCTACCTGCACTGCCTAGACTAAGAGGAGCTGTCTGTAGGAGACACAGGACAACAGGATATTAAAGCACTGGAAGAGAAGACCTCCCATACAATTAACAAAGGGGGTGCAGACAGGGCCTATCGGCAGTGCCTGAAGTACAACCAACAACCATAAAACCATGGGCAAATGAGACAATAAATCACCTGCAAAAAGATCTGACATCCCAGAAGCTGATACTATGGGTCCCGAAGCAGAAGAACCTACAGGAAATGAAGTAAAAAGAAAGTAGACTTAGTGGTCAAAAATCTCAAGAGTGACATACGAGAGATTCACAAGGAGCTCAAAATGGATATAATCAAAGAATCAAAATTCCTAATAGAAAAAAAACCTTAGGAATTATGAATATGAATTAAATAAAGACACAAAAAAGCCAATGCAAGAAATGAAATAACAATTCAGTAGAGATACAGAAAAAAATGAAAACTGAAGTCCAGGATATGAAAAACTCACTTGAAAACATGAGACACCAACATGAACACTTTGAGGATAGATCATTGAATCCTGGAGGTAAGGTATACAGACTGGATCAGATGATCAATGCGAACTGAAAAACCAAAAGACAAGAAAGGGACTGTTTGCAACAGTTGATGGATGACTCAAAGAAAAACAATTTCAGGATTATGGGAGTGCAGGAAAAAACAGAAGATAAAACAAAAGGTTTAAATGACATGTTTAATGAAATTGTGGAAGAAAAATTTCCAAATCTAAGGAAAGAAATGAACATTGAGCTTCTGCTGGCACAGAGAATACTAAATGACTTTGATCTAAAGAGAATCTCCCCAGGACACATCATAATTAAGATCCTAGAGAGTCAACACAAAGAGAGAACATTAAGAGCTGTCAGAGAAAACCAGAGAGTAACATGCAAAGACAAACCCATCAGGATACCTGCAGACTTCTCAACACAGACTCTAAAGGCCAGGAGATCATGGAACAACATCATCTAAGTGTTAAGACAGCATAAGTGTCAACCCAGACTACTATATCCAGCAAGACTTATCCTTCATAATAGAGGGAGAAGTGAAAACTTTTCGTGATGAAGAAAACCTAAAGAAATTCCGGACTACTAGTCTGGCACTGCAAAATATACTTAAAGGAATTTTATACAGGGAGACCAACAGCATCAAAGACCCTAGAGAAAAGGAAACAACAGAAAGAAAGAATGAACTGACAAATCAAACAATCAACATTGAAGTATTATAATGATGGCACTATGTAGCAAATATATCACTATAACAACAGTGAATACAAAAAGTCTCAGCTCACCTGTCAAAAGACGCAGAGTGGCTGACTGGAAAGCAGAAAACAAAAACCCACAATTTTTTGCTTGCAAGAGACACATTGTACGCATAAAGAAATATATAGACTGAAAATAAAAGGATGGAGATCAATACTCTATGAAACTGAGCCCAGGAAATAAGTAGGGTAAAGGTACTATTCCCAGACACATGGATTTCAAGCCAAAACAGATCAGAAGAGACAAAGATGGGCATTGTATACTGGATAAAGGAACAATACAATAGTAAGAAGTCACAGTTATCAATTTACACACTCCCAACATCAGGGCTTCCGACTTTGTAAAACAGAATTTACAGGCATGTCGACCCCAATACAATTGTAGTAGGGGACTTCAATACCCAACTAGCAGAGATAGACAAGTAGAAAGATAGAAAATCAACAATAAAATTAGTGTTAAAAATTGATTGATGTATTTTGAACCATCTTGAAGCCCTGGGACTAAAATCAGCATGATCGTGATGTATAATTTTTTGTATAATTTGTTTGCAGGTATCTTATTCGTTTGCAAGGAGTGATTTTTGTATCTGTATTCATTAAGGAAAGCTTTCTACAGAATTTTTTTGTTAAGTGTTTATTTGATTGTGGTATCAGAGTAATGATAGCTTCCAGGAATCAGTTTGGCAGTGTTTCTTCTCTTTCAATTTCATAGAAAATTTGGAGAGACATTGGAGTTAACTCTTTCCTGAAGTTCTGGTAAAATGCTACAGTGAATCTGTCAGGACCTAGATTTTTGTTCATAGATGAGAAGAAATAGAACTATTGCCTCGGTTTCATCCCTGGCTATAGGTCTATTTAGGATTTTTGTGTTTTCTCAGTTCAATTTTGGTATCTCATGTTTATCTAGGAATTTATCAGTGTGTCTAGGTTCTTGAATTGAATCCTCTGGATTTCAGAAGTCTATGGTAATTTCACCTTTTTAAACTAATTGCTCTGATGAGGCCGCTGTGATTCCTTGCTCAGTTTTCGCCACCTTTCTGCTGATGAGACCTGTTCTGTGATTTTCACGTCCAAATCTACAGAAAAGTGTCTTGCCTGAGGAACTTCACTGCAAAGGCCAAGACGAGGCACTGCTCTTAACAGGCATGAGGGAGTGTGGGAGGGTGGAGCTGAAAGCCCACTGAGTTCTGCATTGGGAGTAAGTAGTGACAGGAGCCAGAGTCCAGTGGCCTCCAGCTAGCCTTCTTCACCACCACCCCCCTTGGCAAGCTGCTCACAGCTGCCCTGGCCTCCCTCACCACGGGTGGGGGGGGGGGCTTCCACCCTCCTGTCCTGCTCTCGTAACAGCAAAATCATTCAAAAGGTCCACAGCCTATCCCCCCTTCTCTATAACTGTGCGTTGTGTCACCTCCTTCCCAGTCACTATCTAAGAGTGACCCCAAGGTTGCTGGTGTGTCTTCTGTCGGTGGCTTCTGTTTTCTAAAACAGCTCAGACTAAGGTGCTTCCCATAATGACCTTTGACTATTCACCCTGAGAATTGTCACTCTTAGGCTGATCTGCTGAGTTCAAGGGAGACTTTTTGGGGAGAAAGCTTACACGTGCTTGCGGTGTGCTTTACCACAGGCTTGCTTCTCCTGGAGCCCAGTGTGGCCTGGCTGCTACTTACTCCTTCGGCTTCCAATTCTCTGGACTTACCTCTTACCTGTGTTTGTGGCTGCTGGCTGCTTACAACTGCTTATGCCTAGAGCAACTCGTGAACAGAAAAATGACCGTGGAATTATTCATTTCAGTACTAAACCTAACAGGAAAAACGAGAAGCAAAATAAAGGTCGATTAATAGTAAAACCGACAAAGCTTTACGTGTTTATAAACTGACAACTGTTCAATAGTGAAAAATCAGTGAATTATGGCTACGTGCAATAATTTGTACAATGAAAAACATTTTACTGAGTGGAACATATCAAGGTCAGAAAAAATGATTTAACATGATTCAACTTACATATTTTAACATAGGTAAATCTATTATCTAACTTGTTAAATATCTTTATTATCCCAGCTGGTTTTATTTGTGCTCCAAAGTCATGGAAATGTCTCAGTGGCAAGCTAGAGTAATGCAATGCTTCTGAAGTCATATTATGCAGAAAGTTCCCAGAGACTGAAGTCGAGTTCAAAGACCTCCTAACTTTATGGGCCTCCATTCAGTCAGCAGAAGCTTATTGATTGCATTGGTTCAGGGTTTACCCGCTACTCCCTACAAGTAGTGGAATTCACAATGACGCTGTCCAGTGGTTATGACCTTGTCTGGATTGGATCACAGATCCTTTTGAGAGTCCAGGGAAGTTCAATGTTAGATCGTACAAGTTTGTACAGTTATGGAACTAATCTAAAAACTTGGCCCCAAACTTTGTAAAGTACTGGCATTCTGGGCTTGAACAGCATGACGCGTGGTTATTATTTCTCTTTACACATGTGCAGATTCTCTTGAAATTCTAGAAGTACTTTTTACATCTTCAGCTCTGCTGCATCTTCAGCCCACTCTGAAAAAATTGTGACACGTTCCAAAAATGTGATATATAATATAATGAGATTAGGGGCAAAGGGATAGCTCAGATTGTGAGAGAAGAATCAAAATAGGGAAAGGAATGTGGAGATATTGGAACCTTTTAGTGAGTTGAGAGTTGTCAGAAAAAATTTTCTAGAGAAAATTATGAGTTCAAGAGATCCTGCGGCCAAAATATAAGATGTCCCATGCCTGGAAGAAGGATAAATGTTACGGCCATTCCCTGCAGGTGTAAAGCCCAGGCTCCCTTCCTTTTTACCCCAGCACGGGTGTAGCCTCTAAGGACTTTTTACTAAAGATGCATCTCAAGATGTTGTAGGTTGTAACACACGCATCTTGCCATTTTTGTATCCTATATTTCAATGCACTAAATATTTTGGTGGATAAATGATTCAAATAGTCAACTCCATAGTTTCTCTGACTGGGAAGCCAGGGAAATCTGTTACTTTTTCGTCCTCCTGGGAATGTGAAGAGCTAGCACTCTGCACATGGACGTGTGTCTCTCTTCCCGGCCTTTGAACGAGTGCACCCGGGGCCATAAGTGCCACCACTTGTGCTGCTGTCCTGTGGCGGTTACACGCACATGCCTACCAATCAGAGTTTCAAAGTGTGCGTTGACATCTCTGTGTGTGTGTGAGAAGATAAATGGGTGTGTGTTTTGATCAGGACACGATACAGGAATCTGGATGGTATGCTCATGTACTGCCTACAGAAGGGGTTACAGCTTTTGGACTCGCTTGTGGAGTTGAAGTTTCAAGGAAAATAGAATTTTGAATCAAAATCATCAAATGAACAGTTATATAGAAATACAATTATTTTCGTGGTAACTTAAAGTTGTTATAAATTTTTTATGTTAGGAGAAGAATTGGAAGATATCTAGAGACTTTGGAGAGCCTGAGGGAAAGGTAAGTGGGGGTGTTGTGGCTAACCACTTGGAGTAAATGTAGAAAAGTCTGAAAACTTGCAAACTAAGGCAGTGGTCCAGAGTACCTGAACACTGTCCTGGGAACACAGCATCAGGCTGCGTAGCTGCCCAGGAAGTGCACTGAAAAAGTCAGACCACTGCCCCACTGGAGCGTCGTTCCCTGAGACGGTCCACCAAGTCACTCAGATCACACAATGGTTGTTAATGCCACCAATTAGGGCGAATAGTGTGGTAACCTTACTTGTCTTTTCTAAACTGGACACAATCAATTCTTCTTCTTCTTCTTCTTCTTCTTCTTCTGCTAGATGAAGGTTTTTGATATGTTTCATCTATCCCGTAGTTTGCCAGGCTTTTGCTAGAGCCTTTTATTGACCAATTTCACTTAGTCTTAGAGATAAATGTGGCAAAGATGATTGTCATAGTAATCGCTGATTGTACAGGCCAAGGATCTGAGATCCACAGCTAGCCACAAATCACTATCTGCCCCCTGAAGTGACTTCTTGGTTCAGGGCTGGCCTGGAGATTTGTTAGCTTTTCAGCACATCCCCCAAATCTTACCCTCACACAACAGTGGTTTAAAGGTAGGATTCAAACTGCCTGGGTTTAACCTGTTGCTCCTTCAGTGGTATCGTTGTGATTTTTGACACGCTACAGAATTTCAGTGCTCCATATATGATAGTGATAATAGTGGTTTTATCGTAAGATTCGCATTAGACAGTATGCCTGAGACATAACATACAATTCCTGTTTGTAGAAAACACCCAATAAACTTTAGTAGCCATTGCAACTAAGCACTTGCCCTATTTTTAAAGGCCATTTAAACCAGTTCAAATCTATATTAAGAGGCTATTGACCATGCAGTTCACACTTTAACAAGGTATGCTCAAAATATATATATATATAAATTCTTTTACATCTATTAATTTAACTTGAAGATGTTGGCTATTTGGTCAGCCTTCAGAAATGTTAATTAAGAATGGAAGGCTCGTTGCTTGAATTAACATGTGTCACCATTGATGAGTTCTATGTTGATTGTTAATATCTATTATAGGCATGTGTGAAACTGAACCTCATAAAAGCAGAATTTAGACATTCCTGCCAAAAGGAAGTTAATTCAAAGGAAGAGTAGCAGAGCCTTTGTAAGGAGAAAATTGTCCTATCTTTCAACCAGTGTCAGAATGTGGAAATGTTTACAAAATGCTCATTAAAAGAAAAAGGGATTGCAAGCTAGAAACAAAATCTGGTGCATAAGTTTACACTAGGGAGATAAGAAAGGCTAGGCTCCTCTAGGGGATTTGGTCTCCAATTACCGCAACCTGACTTAGAGAAGAGGGAGAGTGGGTTGGGGGGAGGGGAAGAGAACAAGAGTTTCCAAACTTGTCTCTTAGTGACACGAGACAATTACGCTCTACAAGATAAAACTGCCACTTGGAGTCCAGGAGAGCTAAACCTTCCTGGGTTGGCCTGGTAGTTCGACCGAGTCATGGATTTCCCAGTGCTGCGGCTGTGCGCTGTCTTCTGCCTGGCGGTTCACTCAGTTTCTGCAAGTCCCATCGTAGGCCTTGAGCAGTCTCCCCTGGAAGAAGATATGCCTTTCTTCGATGATGTCTTCTCAGAGCAAGATGGTGTCGACTTCAACGCGATGCTGCAGAGCATGAAGGATGAATTTCTCAAGACCTTGAACCTGTCTGTTATCCCAATGCAGGATTCAGCCAAGGTTGACCCACCAGAATACATGTTGGAGCTCTACAACAAGTTCACTACAGACCGGACCTCTATGCCCTCTGCCAACATCATCAGGAGTTTCAAGAATGAAGGTAAGTGTGCGTTTTTGCTAATAAAAGTGTTTATCTGGTCATTTCAGAGCCCTACAAGATACCTAAAACAATTTTTTTGAGACAAAGCTGAATAATATCTACCATTTTGATTCATAATGGAGTCTTTTAATTTTTAAAATTTGAACTCCAAGTGATATAAAGGCAGTTACTATTGATCTGCTGCTAGATCTTTTTTCTTTTCTTTCCAGATAGGCTCAGTTTTTATTTTGGCTTTTCTTTTTAAACATACTACAAAAATTTCAACTTCTGAGAATTAAAATTATGAAAACAACACAAAGCCAGAGAGTTGGAATTTATGTTTTGTATAAACCTTAGATAAGTTTTCACTTTGTTTTTAAGAACCGTCTAAGCAGAAGGGAAGTTTCTATTTTGGAGATTCTTCCTAAAGTTGTGGTGTGTTTTGATGTGTCACACCCATGGAGCACTGTTGAGTGTTTCCAGGAAGTATGCATGACTTAATTAATGATCCAACTTTTCGTTTCTGCGTTTTTATGAAGAGCGATGCACAAGCCCTAAACTATCTTTGAGAAAAATGTGCTTCCTCTGTCCCCCTCATCCCACACCACTAGGGTGAGGGTTTGATTTTGGCTGGTTATTCCTAAAAGCAAAAAAGCGGTGGTAAAGAAATAGCTTTGGAGCCAAGCCTAGTGGTACAGTCCTGTAATCCCAGTGTTCTGGGAGGTTGAGGGAGAAGAATTGCATGGGTGAGCTCAGCCTGGACAACTTAGTGACTTAGGGTCACCCTGTCACAAAATTAAAACTGAAGAATGGACTGAGGATATAGCTCAGTGTACAGGTCCTACGCCACACACTATATCGTAAAAGGAAATAGAAGTTTGGATTTGGAATTTTGAGAGCTGGTTGACTTTGGTAGTTACAGGTAATTAGAGTATTATCTGAGCTTCAATTTCCTCATCTATAAAACAGAAGTAGTAACACTTATGCAACACACCTGAGTGAGTTGTAAGAGGTTATAAGCAGAAAGAATTCTACTGTGAAGTGCTGAAGCAACTTGAAAGACTATCATATTTATATTCTGGACATCGGAACAAACGTTAAGTAGCTATTCTTTAGACCTTGAGATATTGTGTGCATTTCAAATTTAATTGATAATCAAAGTATCTATTTCATAACGCATTTTTTAGTGAAAGGGGAAAGATGGGATTGAGGGTTCATTTTGGAGAAGAATCTACGTTGAAAATGAACAATCTTTTTGTGTGGGCACCTGTCGTGGTGTTTTTCAGAACTGAGTCCCGACTGTCTTGCTCAGACTCGGGGCGGGTGAAGGTTGTTTGCAAACCCTAGAAAAGTCAAGCCACTTTCCTTCCTCACTTCCCCCATGCATGATCTGAATGATCCAGGTCAAAATGTAGAGCTGACCACACTTGTTGTGACTGGAGAACACTGTGAGCAGGAACGTGTCCCCTTACACTTGTGTCGTCCCCTGCGTCTCTGTCATTCTGTGGGAGGAAATGCACTATCCAAGGTCACATATTCACTCTGCTTGCTCTGTTCACTGCTTTTAGCTCCTTTCTGATCTTTTGGGATTGCTCAGCCCTGCTCCCTAGAATACAAAGACTAAAAATTCTCCAAACTTAACTCATCAAAGAAAACTAAGCGCCACCTCTGAGGCAGGGAAAAGGTGCCTTCAGATTCTAGCTTGGCTTCACCCTGCTGTCATTTGAGAAAGTCAGTTCCCTGTATTGATGTTTGATTTCCTCTCTCCAAAAGGAACAGAATTGACAGTTGCTTTTCAGGTTCATGGTAAGAACCACTTAAGACCATGTAAAGTAACTGGCTTGTGGAATTTGTCCAGAACTTTAGTTCTTTTGCTTTGAAATGTAATTCCCCCATCTATTACTCATTCAATCTATTTATGCAACAAATTCCTCAGTGGGATTTTGTCTTTAAAAAAAATCTTTATTGAGGTATCCTTGACATAGAAATCATACATATTTAAAATATAAAATGTACAGGTTTTAACATATATAAATATCCATTGGAACCGTCACAATGATCAAGATTGTGAACCTATCTGTTACAACCAGACTATTGCTTGTTTGTCTTTGAAGTCCCTTCTTTCTCACCTTGCACTTCTCCTGCGGAAGAAGTCAGCCTATTCTCCCACGTGTGGGCTCTCAAGTTCCCTGTCCTCCATTTTTATTTTGGAAGAACAACTCCAAGCTACCCAAAAACTTGATGATGTATTAAAAACACATATCATGACCATAAATCAATTAGTCTGGCGCCCAGAATTATCAACAGGTTAATATTTTAAGGCCCAATGTCATGGAATCATGGAAGGATGGAGACATACCATGAAGCTCGAGTCGTACCACAGCCACCATGGTGATGACCATCTAGTTCGAAAGACCCCTTCATGAAGAAATACGTGTGTAAACGGCAGAAGCTGAGGCAGGGCAACAGACAGAAAATGCTCACGTGACTCATAACGGACTAAGGTTTCAGGTGGAGACTTGAGGGAGACGGAGCCTCACGGGGAGAGGTTAGGCAAGGGCCAGAGAGCACATTCAAAGGTGAAAAGGGCTATTCCTGCAAGTGACGACGATATCAATCTTCAAAATAAAGGTTTCACAAAGGCATGCAGCTGTTCAACAAATGTTGACTTTAATTGAGGGTCATGATCTGCATCTAAAGTCCCAGCACTCTGGGAGGCTGAGACAGGAGGATTACAACAAATGTTGACTTTAATTGAGGGTC
This sequence comes from Ctenodactylus gundi, assembly GCA_004027205.1. Classification (NCBI taxonomy): domain Eukaryota; kingdom Metazoa; phylum Chordata; class Mammalia; order Rodentia; family Ctenodactylidae; genus Ctenodactylus; species Ctenodactylus gundi. The sequence goes on along the minus strand of PVKB01000745.1, from coordinate 170,379 downwards.
ATGATCTGCATCTAAAGTCCCAGCACTCTGGGAGGCTGAGACAGGAGGATTACAAGTTCAAGCCCAGTTTGGGCAATGTAATGACTTGTCAAGACTTTGCCCCTTGATAAATAGATAAATAGACAGACAGACAGACAGACAGACAGACAGAGGCAGAATTCAGTTTCAGTATGAAGGCCTAAGATTCAACCTCCAGTGTCCCAAAACAAACATTAACTGAAAGTTGCAATGTTCCGTGCACTGAAGAGAGTGGGAGCTACAGCTAGATCAAGGATTTAGGACCTGAGTAGAGCCTTTCTGTGCGTGTAAATTGACTACATAGGTCAAGATTTCCCATTGGCAGTGTATAAGGTGAGTTGAGGTAGCACCTAGAGGAAGTTGTGAAACATGAGACTCATTAGCTATTTTTATTAATGTAGATTAAAAAATTCTACATAACTATAATTTCAAGGACCAGCCCTTGTAAAATAAGTATGAAATAATCAGATAAAGAGAAATATTAGAAGAGTACAATCCGGGGAAGGGATCCCACTAAAATCATAAAATGGGTTTACAGGTGAATTGGAGAAACACTTCCAAGGTGATAGAGCCCCTCAATTTGGGGACCTTAGCATCTTTGGTGTCATGAAAACTTTTTCGATCAGGCAACAGATGTCCCAGTGGGTGCCTTACAGATACATATTTCCTGAAGCAAGTGTATAGATCTTTAGGGTCACTATAAAACTCTCAGAAGAGTCAGCACGTCAGTATTTGGAGGTATGTGTCTAGGACTAAGGGACTTTTCAACAACTGTTTCATATAGATTTTTGCACATCAAACTCCATGCTCGTTGCTAGAAGAACAAGACTGAGGAAATCAGTCTATCCACAGGGTTCATCTTTCCCTCTCTTCCTTAGAGAGAACCATTGACCCCCAAAGTTGACTGCTGTGATCCTTTGGTTTATGGCTATCGTATTGACCTTTCTAGACTTTGCTGTCTGTAGCTGGAATCAGCTAACTTTTTCTGTGAATGGCTGGACAGATAATAACTACTTTAGGTTTTGTAGGCCATATGCTCTCTGTTGTGACTAACATTGTCATTGTGCCAAGGTAGCTGTAGAAAATAGAAAAAATAAATGAATGAAGCTGTGTTTCAATAACACTTTATTTGAAGAAAATGGGTGGCAGGCCCAATTTGTTTCATGGGGCAGAGTTTACCTATCTCTTGTTTTAAATGGAGGCTTTTTAGGAGGACCAAGTATGGGTTGGCCCTCTATCCCCCAAGCACAAATACGAAAAGAAATGGAAGTCCTTATCCTAAAAAAAAAAAAAAAAAAAAAAAAATCTTCAAGAAAAGAGCAATCACTACATATTCCATTTATGGCTCTTTACTGGTTAGAACAATTGAGTGCACTTCAACAGAATCTTCAAAATCTTTCCAGTTCTGCAACTCTGAGGCAGGTGAGTTACTGAAACAACGTTCAGTGAGTTCTCTCCTATCCACTAGGCAGCCATTTTTATGCGATTTTTGCCCTCTTAACTCACATTAGCATTTTGGCATTAACCTTTCAGTATTTTTTTAAATCACAGAATACTTATTGCTTAAATAATTTTCTCCTCTTTTTTACTCTGTGCCAAGATTCCTGCGTAGACAGGCCCTCTCTTACTACCTAAACAAGCACCTCTCTTTCTTTTTTTACAAGATACATTGCAAGTCTGATATTTGCAAATTTCCTTTTTTTCCAGATCTGTTTTTTCAACCAGTCAGTTTCAATGGGCTTCGAAAATATCCTCTCCTCTTTAATGTGTCCATCCCACACCATGAAGAGGTCATGATGGCTGAACTCAGGTTGTACACACTGGTGCGAAGAGATCGCATCATCTATGACGGAGTGGATCGGAAGATTACCATTTTTGAAGTGCTAGAGAATGAAGGGGACAATGCAAGTGAAAGAAACATGCTGGTCTTAGCATCGGGGGAGATCTATGGAACCAACAGTGAATGGGAGACCTTTGATGTCACAGATGCCATTAGACGTTGGCAAAAGTCAGGCTCCTCTACCCACCAGCTGGAGGTTCACATCGAGAATAGACATGAACAAGTTGAAGACATCGGAAGGGGCCAGCTGGAAATAGACATCAGTGGTCAGAACAAGCATGGCCCGTTGCTTGTTGTGTTTTCTGATTATCAAAGCAATGATAAGGAGCAGAAAGAGGAATTGAATGAAATGATCTCCCATGAGCAACTTTCAGAGGCAGATAACATGGAAATGGATGGTTTTTCCAGCAGGCCAGGGGAAGAGGCTCTTTTGCAGATGAGGTCAAACATCATCTATGATTCCACTGCTCGAATCCGAAGGAACACCAAAGGAAATTACTGCAGGAGGACCCGGCTCTATGTGGACTTCAAGGAGATTGGCTGGGACTCCTGGATCATTGCCCCAACTGGATACGAAGCCTACGAGTGTCGTGGTGTTTGTAACTACCCTCTGCCACAGCACCTCACACCCACAAAGCATGCAATTATCCAGTCCTTAGTCCACTTCAAGAATTCCCAAAAAGCTTCCAAAGCCTGCTGTGTGCCCACCAAGCTGGATCCCATCTCCATCCTCTATTTAGACAAAGGCATCGTCACCTACAAGTTTAAATATGAAGGCATGGCTGTCTCTGAATGTGGCTGCAGATAGAAGGGTCCTGTGTCTTATTTAATAACTGTCAATGTGTATATTTTGTGATCTATTTAATGAGACTATTTAATGAGGATGTACAGATAATAGAGGCTTGCCGCCTTAGGGAAATGGATAGGTCAAGTCGTTGTAGAAAGTGCGTATTCTGCTGTACGTTCTAGTCCCAACCTCTAGAATTGCCATTCTCTGGCAATGCTACCACTAACAAATGTCAGACCCACATTATTCATGCTCCATGTCAATTTGGAAACCACACCCTAAAATACACCGTTGAAGCACATGTATTTGAATGTGAACATATGTGAATCTAGGAAAATAGTCTTTCTTGTTCCATAGAGGTAGATTATTCTCATGTATGTGCATGACTGACTCAAACGTGCATACATTCAAGGCCAATAATGGATTCTCAGTCACTTATTTTCAGAATAGGATTCATGTCAAAAATTTCTCATGCAGAATCTAAGTATCCTAGGAAGTGCTACATTGCTGATATACTCCGGAAATATAAGTATAGATTTTTGTCATTCGAGTTTCTGCCACAGCTCAGAGTAGCAGGCTTAGTGAAGGAGGGTGCACCCTTTAGGGATGGGTTGTTAGATACAAGAGCTAAGTGGATTCAAGATACAGGGACCGTAGGGCCACAACAACAAAGAATGCGCCACAGGACTGATATTCTCCAGCGTGTAGGGCCTGGTCCAGGAAGGAAGACAGAGGGGACCTCAGGAGCAGCACTATTTCTCAGACAATAGGAAGCGAGGCCACGGACGCCAGGCTTTATTGCTGCAGAAAGCAGAGAGGCAGGAGAGAGGGAAAGGGGGAAAGGATATAGATGCTATCTTTGGATTTGTATGTAAACTCATAAGCAGCTCTAGATGAAGAATTAAATCTTTGTGGCGAACTACAAAGATCAAATACCAGAAGAGTCTAATCAGGAGGAGCCTGCTTGTTGGACTCTTTATTTCTTAATATATTTCTTTTTAATTTCACAGTCTTTCTCCCTTATCCATGCCTCTCCGCTTTCTCTCTTTCCCATCTTCCTTCCTTCCTCTTGATTTTTGCCCTCCGGCCTTATATATTTCTCTCATTCTCCTGTGTCTTCTCTTCACCGGTCTTCACGATGTGTGCTCTGAGCCGAGGTACCTAAAAGCACCTGCTCTTAGGGGCAAAGAGTTAATGGTCTAAATTCTAGAATTCCCTGCAATGTTTAGCTTGTTGGCTTTGGTCAGTCAAAATACTGAGGAGTAAGAACAAAACAAAGTCCAAGTGAACACAGTGAAACGCGTGAATCAGTGTACAGCAGTGCAGGTCTCTTGCTGGTTGGATGTCTCCCGGCCCGGGACACAGAGGAAGTGAGAATGTGGTTTCCAGTTCATTGCTCACCTCTTACCCCCTGAAGGCTTCCTTAAGAAGTCTAGCACTTGTTGGGTTTCCCCCAGGAAATTATTAGCTTCCTTTTTGCAAGCCTCTTAGGATCAAAAACTCATATTGCCCTAGAAAACAGACAAAAAAAAAAAAAAGGCATGTTGAATAACATTTTTTAGACCTGAGCTGTGGGCATCCATTGTCCATTGGTGCCCACAGGGCAAATCCTGAGGAATTCATTGCCCCAAGGAAAGTTATATTCCATCCACCAGTGAGAGTACAGCGATCTGTGATGCTTAAAATCCCTCAGAATTTCTCATTTCTGGCCTGTTCCTCCATATTCGTCCACTATCCCTCCATATAACATGTTGCGTGTGTAGCTAATTATGGCGAGCTACCTCCTGGTTCCCTCTGTAGAAGATCCAGTTGCTTCCGGTACACACCACGGTACACAAGGTATACTCACATACTCCATGGTACTCCGCATCCTTTCTAAAGAACACTGTACTACATACACGGTGAAATCTCAGCGAGGCAGGGAAGTTTCTGGTAAATTGTATTTATCTTATGTCTAAAATACATGACAGCGATGTGCTGGTAAGTGCTTTACGATCAGTAACCGAGGAGGGAAAGAACGCTACTTTATCAATTTCAGTGATATAAATGCTCCCACTCTGGCCTATTTGGTATTATCATCAAGATGCCAGCTGGCTTGCAAATTTTCTGAAAAACGAACAGTCAGCTCTCAGGAGCTGTGTGTGTGCTGACTTAGGCACACAGTAAGGTGCCAGCTCCTGCATCCTCCTGTACTGCATGCTGGCTCCATCTTGCTCCTGGAAGAATCTTTCCTTGAGCACTTCTGATCACTCTGCTGTTAAAACGAGGCGAAAACCTAGGCCGTCCCACTTAGGCTGCAGATTCCCGATGTTTCTTCTTTTACTGCACTCTGGTATAAGCCTGGGTTTCTTTGTTCTTCTTTCCTGCAGAAAGGGAGTGCAAGAAGCTTTTCCGATGTTTAATTGCATTATTATTATTATTATTATTGCTTTTTTCTTATTTAAAAAATGAAAGGACAAAACCACAAATGGAGGTGTTCTTTCTGTTCCCACTGCAGATCTGAAATTCTTCGGCTTCATGGTGTTAGTACAAAGCCAGAGAATTGTGATTAGGAAAGTGGAACTTCCTCGTGCTATTTTTGGTCATGGATTTTACTCTATGGCTCACAGGAGTTTTTCTTTTTCTTTCCTTTTGCACATTTGGGGCAGAATTATCATTACTGAAGTTGATAAACCTAAACAGCCTGGGAGGAAAATTATAACAGAGGCACTTGGGTGGCCTGTAAGCAAAATAGTCATGTAAGTGTCTAAGCTTTCTACTATTTATTGATTGATATATTTATTTTTGTAATATAGTGTAGAATACCAAATATTTTATTTTTGTGTTTGTGAATCTGTCCTGCCTGGATAGAATAGTCTTTTATGCATTTCAAGTATTATCCTTCTCCAGGGTATGGCTCGCTTGGAATCCATGGCCTGTATGTTTTCTCTCACTTTTTTCCTCAAAATCTCCTGTAATTTCAGGCGTCTTGCAACAAGCATGTCGAAACTCTGTATATTTGTGTCTTGTAGACATGCTGTGAGCCCTCTCCTATATTTACTGATTTGCAAATAATACCATTTTAATTGAAGTGCATATGTTCCGAGAAATATTTAACCAATAAATGTCATGCCATTCCAAATGCTGACATTGTCATTTTATCGTGAGAGGCAAACATTGTCCAGTTGGGAGAGAATGTAACTGCCACTCAGAGAATGCAGGTGGCGCTTAATTGAAGGCATTAAGGCAAGTGCTCTACCATTACTGAACCATTAATTTAGAGATTGCATTCAATAAATGTGTAATTGGGCAGATTACTCTTTAAATGCAATTCCCTGAAGAGTTGGCCTCTAAGTGACAATTGTAGTCTAGTATATAATTACTGATTGGGGAAATTAATTCTAAATGTTTTAGTATTCTTTATAATTTACATTTTTCAAGTAAAATATGTTAATATAAAGGAATTTCGTATATACTACTTCTTAATGAATTCATCAACATAGCATAAAGTTCAGTTGTATTTTGGCCAAACTACTGGGTATTTGTCTGCAACTCAGAAAGGACATTGCCTTATTAAGGACTGTAGATCTCAGAGTTTCTGTGGATTGTACTAATTCCTTGCAGCCCTGTAAGCTTATTGCGTGATGAGAAAGAAACACAAGGCCTGTGTATTTTCTTTAACAAGGACATTTGCTTTTGCCCACCAAACATAAGGAAAGTAGATACAATACCGGTAAAAATGGGTGTTTGTTCATGTGGAAACATATTTATAGCTTTAATGACTGTTTGCCATAATCAGCATGTGTCTATTACACACAAGCACTGATTGTTTGCAATCCCCGCCTGACTGGCGAGGTCACCGACACTCAGGTGCCCACCCACTTGGCGTCCATACACATAGAAATTAGTTCATACTGCGGGCACACCGATCTAGCTGGTGCAAAACCAGGTTCTTACATAAATCAAGTGCATTACATGTGTCCAAATTCATTTGGTAATTATTAGATTATAATGAACATATAAATAAGTGCTGTGCATGAACCAGGTGTGTATGTTCAGAGTTAAATGGTTAAATAAAATGGAAGAATTATTTTGACAATGATTGACGATTTCTTTTTCCCTGAGATGAAATCTTTTTTAGTACTCCACTGTGCACTCTCGCCTTCTTTTACATTTCCACTTCCAGTATAACCAGATGAATGAAAATTTTCTTGCTCCATGAGTAGAGAATGCCTGGAAGACAGTGAGCTGTTTTGAGCTCTTAAGTGGTGCCACTGGAAAGTGGGATTCTGTTGTTGCACATTCCGACCATTCTGTATGACTTTGTGTAAATCCTGTGACTGCCATATACACAGTGAACAAAATTAGCTTCCTTTGTCAATTCTTGGGAAATACGTTTTCTTTGAATTCTGAATGTGGCATGTTAAAAATAAACTACTTTGGGGAAGATAGTCATGTAAAAATGCTCTGTTTAACAAATAGTTATGAATGGAATAATCCATTCATGGGTTAATAGATTATTCAGAAATGGCTTTGTTATAAAAGTGAGCTCTTTTTGGCGTGCTGCTCTGTGGCACCATGCAATGCCCTCAGTCACATCATGATGCAACAAGAAGCCCTCCCTGCATGCCAACCAGATGCCAGTTGTGTGCCATTGGGCTTCTCAGCCTCTTTAAATATGAGCTAAATGAACCTCTGTTTTTAACAAACTACTGGTCTCTGGTTATTTTGTTATAGCATTATAAAAAAGACAGTGTGTATATGAACAGATAGCCAGATACAGCCACTTCCTCAGCTAATAGAAACAGGTGAAAGGCCAGCACCTGGGCTGGACCTGTCCCCACAAGGATAGCAGACCTAGTCAACAGATAAACTCTGCCGTCTGCTCTGGAACAAAGTTTGTTCTTAGGGCAGGGTTGTGGTTTGGATCTGAAATGTCCCCCCAAAGGCCTCACGTATTTGGCTATTGTGGATTATATATGGATTTCACACGCTGTTAGGAGTGTGAAAGGGAGTGTGGGAGGGGCTGGTTGGAAGGGGAGGATCACTGGGGCTTGATCGGGAAGAGGCTTGTTATTGGGGTGTGACCTGGATGCTGTCCTTCCTCACTCACTAGGCTTCCTGTTTACCATGGCACGAACAGCTTTTCTGTGACTAGGACTCTGCCCTGCGCCTCTGTCTTTGCCGGCTGCCCATGAATGAACTGAGACCTTCTGATACTGTGACCTAAAATACGCCTTTCCTCCCTTTAGTTGTGGATTATGTCCCAGCAATGAAGAAAACTGTAATTTAAAAAGGCAGAATGTGGGATTTGAAGGGCCTAGAGACAGTGCATGGCCTTTATTTTGTCACATAACCGTCCTGCATTTTTTGAGGGAATTCTCTGGTATCCCTGTCCGGCAAGCTATATCTGGCAAATGTGTTAACAGGGAGTGCAGACGTTGTCCTTGGATGAGCAGCAACAAGGTGAGAGAGATTACTCATCATAAGGGGAAGGGAATCAAACACCCAGGATGGGCCTAGGCCAGGGCTCGTCTCAAAAGGGTGGAAAGTCATTCTATGATTTGATTTTGGATTCTTTAATAACCTGCTCACTCTATGCGGTGGATAGTTTTGTCTGTGGCCATCTATCAAGGTGAGGATCCTAGAAAGCTTCTTCACCCTTGGTCTGACCTGAACACAGCTGGATTGGATCAGCTGCTTTTTTCTGAGAATTTTTTTCTTACAGGTCAAACCTGGGATTGCGTTAGGCAGACAGACATGACTGTGAGTTAGTGTGGTGGTATAGCTTGTCACAAAGTAAGAGGAAAAACTATGTTCGTATTCATAATATGTTGCTAGCACTAAATGTTCCTAACATGAACTGATCTTTGTGGTGTTGTGAAAAAATAAGGCTGTGAGACTGGCTGCATGTGACCAGTCACACGGACGAGAGCCCACTTTTGCACAGAAGTGACTATTTGTAAATAAGGGGCCTATTTGGAGAAGGTGAGAGCTTGTTAACTTGGTGGTTATAAATGGATTATATGATTATCTGGAACTCACTCTCCCAAACTGTCAGCTTACAAGAAACAGCTCCTGCCCTCTCTTAACCTTCCTCGAACCATTCACACAGATCTAAAGTAGCTGGCCCCAAGAAAGTTCCAAAATGTGTGGATGCTTCTGTCTACTTTGAAATGTGATTCTTATAAAAAATCTAGTTCACTCAGTTCAAATTAAGATTCTTGACGAGAGGTGCTAAACAACATTGTCAAAAAGGATTCAGTAGAAAAATTTTCTGGACTGAACGCTGGGCTTCCTTGCGCAAATGGGAACAATTTTAAGAAATCTAGTTCTGATCTCTTACTATTATTTCTGTACAACATGTATAATAGAGCCTGTCTAATTGCCAGGAAACATCAAATGAACCCATTTGTAGAACATTCTACAAAATAGTCCACATTTTAAAAATAAAAAGTCAATAAAAGGTACAGTAAGATTGAAGAACTATTATACACTAGAAGATACAGGAGGAATGTAACAGCTGAGTGGAAACTGTGATCCAGAGTGGATCCTAGAGCCCCAAAAGTTGGTCACGAGGGCATTATCTTTCTGTTACGCTTAATGCTGCTCAGTTAATAGCATGACCAGCTTAATCAAGTTCATATTGCCGGAAGACATTGAATTTTTAGAGTTTTCTGCATGACTATTGCTCTTTTTCTGAAGAAGTGAAAGTTGATTAGAAGGATGCACCAGGCTTTTGCTCAGGAAAGGGCCTAAGGAGTGAGCAGGCAGCATCGCAAATGAGATCTTGGTCCAAACCCAATGGAAGGGACAGAGCTGAGGGCAAGATACACTTCAACCTGGAAAACCTGATGTCAGTCATCGAGCTGCAATGTAGCATTTTTCCTTAAATAACCAAGTTTAACACTCCATTAAGGAATGCTTTTCAGGCAATAAACCATCTGTTTGAAGTGTTTAGAAAACCAGTCTACAATCACTGGTAAACTTCCTTATATCCTGGTTCAACGTTTGATAAGGGAATAGTGCTAACAGGATGGGAGTTGGGTTACTATATTAAGAAACCCAGCCAGAGCAAAAACAAGCCCCCTACAGTTATTTTGTTTACTATCCAGGCTCATCTGTTTTAATTAACATAATATTTACATGAGAGCAGCTCCTCTTATGGGTTCCCCCACCCCCTCTACAACGGTCTTTTTTTGTTCTTCATCTTCTGTTTAAGTTCTTATACAAATACCACTGCAAACTATGACTAAAGGAGATGTCTGTCATGAAAGCACACCATTGCTTGCTGGCTCCCAAAGGCTAGGCCCACCTTTTTGGTGCAGAGTAAGGTCAGGCATCAGGTTCCCAGATAAAATACAGGATGCCTAGTCAGATTTGAATGTAACCTGTCAGCCTATGGCAGGTGTCGTTCAGCAGGTTACAAGAGTGGGAAGAGAGACAGGAAGATAAAATAGTTGGCCCCTCCACTCCCAGGAGTGCTATTTCGATGTTCGTAACTCAAGCCTAGTAGGGTTTTTCATTGAAGAATGGCCTTGGGACTTGAGGTTGAACTCCACTTGACCACAAAATCTACAATACTACAAACAGCATTGATTCCTAGGACATCAGGACACCTAGGACATCTTTATATGTAAAGACATCCCGGTGGAAGTATGCACACTTCAGAAGTCACACAGCCAGGCAGGAGACAACTAGGATTTGAACTGTGTGCCAAGCTGCATTCTTCTTAAATGATTTGCTTGGTCTCTGAGGCATGGTGACCAGTCTTCTATTTTTTTTTCTCTACAATTATCTTAGGTCAACTTCACATAATGTGTGCTTGGGAGAAGTTTAAAGCTTTATTTTCCCAGGTGAACTCTTTGATAGCCTGTGGTCCTGTAGCCTGAGAGCTAATCACTAACTCCTGCCAAGTGCAGGGAACAAGAGTTCAGCCCAGGTTCTGTGTACCAGAGCCCATTATGCCTCGAAGCTACCTAACAGGATGGTGTTTCACTATGGTTACCTGTCAATGATAACAAACAGAACTTTGAACAATAAGAACCCAACCAGGAATGTGGGGTTAAGTTGCCAGAGGCACGAGCTTCTCTGGGGCTTCTACGAGTTGAATAGCTCTGGAGTATCGATGTGGAAGCAGATGGGTTGGGCTTCTTGGCTCTCCCTCTTCTCACTGTGCCTCTCCATGTGGCCACCTCAGGGCATCCAGAGTCATCATACGGTGGGAAAGATTCCAGAGTTTATAATTTGAAAGCAAAAAGGTTTCGGCTTTTATTACTGAGCGTCCAAAGCCTACTGCCTCACTTTGTTCACATTCTATATGGTAGTGGTGAGTTACTCAGGCCAACTGGGAATCGAGAGGAGTGAAGTTGCATTCCACCTCCTACTGGGAGACATGCTGATGAATTTCACATATCTCGGAGCACTCCTGCGAATAGGATCTAAGAAGCCCATGCTGGTTCTGCCCCTGTCCTGTGCACCATCTGTACCGAGGCTCCCAGCCATGATAAGCTGAAGGTGCAGATCCTTCTTTACTCAACTGCACGGTGTCTTGTTTACCCCTCTACTAGATCAGATCACCTGCCTTTCTTTGGGCCTCAGATTCCTTGGCTAGGGCTCAGACGTAAGTTTGTCACGACTTTAGATACAAGAAACACACACGAGGGGGACTCGGGACACGAGTCAGTGGTTAAAATACTTTCCTAGCAAGCACAATGCTCTGGGTTCTGTTCCTCCGGGTTCTGTTCACATAAACTAGGAGTAGTAGGGCACACCTATAATCCCAGCACTGGTGAGGCTGAGGCAAGAAGATTGCCATGTGTTCAAAGCCAGCCTGGGCTACATAGTGAATTCAGGACCAGCCTGGGCTACAGAGCAAGACTATCTCAAAAGCAAAGAACAGAAAAGAAAAACATATATCAAATTCTTTAATTAGAATCAACTCTTATGATATTTGAAATGAAAGGCACTTTTTTTCCTCCCTTAATTCCAACCATCAAAACTGAGGTATGTAAATTAAGATATATTTTTAAAATGAGTTATTAGTCACTGAAATCAAGTTCTGTAGAACACTTATAGGCTTGGAAAGGATTTTATAGCACAATAATTTTTCTTCAGTCAAATAATGAAAGGTTGTTTAAAACAGTGATTTCAGATGACTAAACAATGTGTTTAGCTAGAGCTACAAAGTCGTTTTAGTTCTTTTTATGATTATATTTTAACCATATTGGACAGTCTTGCTCTTTATAAAAAAAGAAGTATAAAGGAATTAGGTAACTTAACTGGAGTCACTTTATTTGCCAGTGGAAGGCTTAAGTATAAGACCGAAGTTTCCCAACTGCTAAAACCAAGATTTGACTTCAATCAATCAAAAGGTTGCTAGTGAAGTTTTATACTGGGATCTTCCTCAGTGCTTTTTTTGTTTTGTTTTAACACAGCAAACAAACCAAACAGATACTGTTAGACTATATTCTGCATTTCCCAAATTTTCATAGATGTGCTTGAGTGAAGGCCGGAGCTTGGTTGTAACAAATACGGCCCAGCGATATTATTTAATAAGTCGGAATCCACATGACGTGGTTGAATGCATCTGCTCGAGGAGTTGCAAAGTGAGAAGCAAAGTGCTTTTGAGACAAGCCAGGATGCGGTGTTGAAAAGCTGTGTGTGGGGTGAGCAGAGGTGGAAGGCGGCGTGGCTTCCCACGGCAAGTACAGTAACCAAGTCTCATGACCTAGCACCTTTCGGTTTGTTATGCTTCTCCATGGCAACTGCTTATCTTTCGTAGATGTTTTTGGATCCACAGCTGACACTTAGGAAGTGACTTTCCTTAACTGGTTTGACAAAGGAACATCAAAATGCAAATTTGGCAACACAGTAAAAGATTTTCATGTGGCAGATAGTGTGGGGCTTATAATAACTGATCTTCTTGTGCTCACATGATTGATGATGAGGAAATGATTGAAGTGAACTGTATGTATGGACAAACCTGTGAGCTCACATTAGGATAGGGATAAGCACCCTTGTATAACCCCGAATAATTTCAGCCAAAAAAAAAAAAAAAAAAGCTCCAGGGAATGTTCCTGCTACCCATTCTGAGTGAAGGCAAAGGCATTCCTGGAGGCACACAGAGCTGGCACAAGAGAATTTTGGGGATTTGTCTAAAATTGTCTCCTTTGGCAATGCTGATTCCACAGCCAAAATACATGCCCAGCGTTCTCAGCTTTTCAACGATCACTGGGAAGAACATTCCAGACTGAAAACAAAAGAGGCCATCCTTGACAAGACACTACGGTAAGCCTTGGAAAAGCCTCAGAGGCGAACCTCGAAAGAAGGCTGCCTCTTCTGAATCTGGTAGTTCCCCAACACCGCGTCCTCTTCCTCGCGGTCTTTCAGGAACAATGTTGAACTCACACTTGCACGCTTCTCTCTGGGGCAAGGAGATAAGAAAGCACCAGACCTGGTGGTGGCCCTGCTTGTGACAGGGCTTCCACCTGACTCCCCAGTTCTGGCAGATGAGCATGTTCTAGCAGTGCTGCAGAGACGACGAAAGTGACCCCCGGCAAACCCGTGGCACATGTGTGTCTCTGCATCACATTCTCCTGAGAGGTTTCTTCGTCAGCGTTTTGGTTCCTACGTGATCCTGACGCCTGCCATTTTTTGCTCATGATTCCACTAACGACCAATATAATTAAAATGGCTTCAGTTTTAATCTTGTTCAATCTTCACGTTTTCTGCATGGAAGCTTAAGTGAGAGAGGCATTAAATGAACCTCTTCAGCAAGGTCCAGAGGCACCGGCCTACAAGTCTCACTCTCTGGGATGCTGAGGCAGGACAATCATAAGTTCAAGCGCAGCCTGGGAAACTTAATGACTTAGTGAGACCCTATTTCAAAATCATAAATAAAAATGGACTGGGATGTAGCTCAGTGCGAAGGCCCTGGGTTCAATCCCCAGTACCACACACACACACACACACACACACACACACACACACACACACACACCAGCAGAACCTATAATAAGTGGCATAGATAGACACGAGTCGATTTATCCAGTCAAAATTTTCGAAGGGATGCTGCTGAGTCCATCCCTTCAGACACTTGACCAGGTGTCTGTACTTCTGATGCTCTCTGTACAAGTTCTGGGACTCAATAGAGCCAAGTTTCCTTAACTCTTCTTTTCATTTTATCCTAGTTTACCAGCTTTCTCTCTCTCCCTCCCTCTCTCTCTCTCTTTCTGTCTCAGATCCACCATTCGTCAGTCCATGTGTTCTCTGGCTCAGTTCTCAAATTACCATCAGCTTACCCACAAGCACAAGGTAAATCTCCAAGACTAGATTTAAATTACTTCTGTCCCCTCACTTCTGTTTCCAGATTGCTGTGGAGGAAACCGGGCAGCCAGCTGATTGAGCAAACCCTTTGGTCTCCGAGCCTTTAGACGGCAAGGCTGTCCAACCATCCTTCCAAATTACCAGCAGTCTCTGCTTTCCATCTGCCTACAGAGTATCCCAAAGCCTCAACTCCCCTTTACCGTTGCTCTCCCGGTGGGTCTCATCTTCCCCTGCAGCAACTCTCACAAAACTAGGTCTCTTTGCTTAAGGTCCACAGATCACAGGTGTGTGCGCCTGAAAATCAACATGAAATTGTTATATAGAAGACTCCAGTAAAGGGTGATGAGACAGAATTAGAAATGATTAAGATAAAAATAAAGAACAGGAGCTAACACTTTCCAAGTAAGTTTCTACTGAGTGCCAGGTAGTTCTCCAAGGGTGCCACCTCATTTAATTCTCATTACAATGATCAGGAAGTAGGTAAAAGCAGATTCCTTGTTTATTGATGTTGCTTTGGTAAGAGAACTCCAATTTAGTTGATTGTCATGGCAAAGCAAGGGAGCCATAATTAAGCACACAAATGACAGCACGTCCTTGGTGAGGGTAGAGAAAGTCATTTTGAGACTTGGAGGGTAGAGTGTAAAAGATTAAGGATAAAGAGACTTATTTCTGAGTGTTTCCAAAGACAAAAGTGAGACACAGAAATCCTCCCCCCCCCTCCCTCCCTTATCTTTCTACACTGTCTTGGATTTTATACAGAAAATACATAAGATAAGTAGGGACTGGCCCATGTGAATTCAGAGATATCAGTTACTGCATAATAATGAAAAACCCCAGAGTTTCTGGTCAATAGACAAACCTTTTTAAACCAATGGCTTACTCTCTAGAATTTCTGCTCTGACCCTCTAACTCCTCACCTGGCACTTTGTGGAATAGAACAAAAGCTAACAATTGACTCACAAAAAGAAACAGAGACACCCGGTGAATCTAAAAATCATTTAGAAATATAAGAAAATTCTTAATACCTTGAGTCTCACCAGTCTCTCTAGCAGGAAAATTTTATATCTCTAAGCTAGAACTAAGGATAGACAATTTTTAATATTGAGATACATGAGCTTGAAACAATTCGTATAAACTCCTGACACCTTGATTTCACTCTGTTCTTTTCTGGACTGTGTCAGGGTCTGAATCCTCCCAGCCAGGCCAGTCACACATTCCCGGGTATTTAATTTTCTCCGAGGCAATTGTGAATGCGATTGTTTTTCTGATTTCTTTTTCTTTTTCTTTTGCTGTAGAGGAATGCTGTAGAATTTTGTGCACTGATGTTATATATTGCAAATTTGCCTTTTCATTAGAGCTAAGAGTCTTCTCATGGAATTTTTGGTGTCCTCTATGTAAAGAAGCATGTCTTCGGCAAATAAGGATAGTTTGACTTCTTATTTTTCTGTGTGTATTCCCTTTATTCCATTCTCTTGCCTGATTTCTCTGGCTAAGGTTTTGAGCTTTATGTTGAATAGATGTGGTGAGAGGGGACAGTCCTGTCTTGTTCTTGATTTAAGGAGAAATGTTTTCAGTTTTGCCTCATTGAGGATGATGATGGCTGTAGGTTGTCATAATCGCTTTTATAAGCTTGAAGTAGGATCATGATCCACTCTGCCCATCTGTGTCTTTCCATTTGTGAGTCAAGATCATTAGTATTGAGAGTAATTCTTGTAAGATTTTTTTTTACTGAATTCTATCATTGTCTTGTTCTTCTAGTGTTGGTTTTTTGTTTGTTGTTGTTGTTTCTTTTTGTTACACTTTCCCTCTGGATGTTTCCTTTCTTCTGTATTCTTCGGGCTGCTCAATCTTACTGTCTCTCTCTAAGATTCCTTCAAATATTTTCTTCAATGCCGGGGTAACTATTGCAAATTTCTTTGAAATTTTTGTTCGTGAAAATTTTTACTTCTCCTTCAATTTTAAGGAATAATTTTGCTGGATACAACAATATGGGTTGACACTTGCTTTCTTTTAAAGCTCAAAAGATTTTGCTCCAGGCTCTCCTGGCCTTTAAGGTTTGCATTGAGAAATCTACAGTGACTCAAATGGGTTTGCCTTGGTAAAATAATGTCTGTTTTTCTCTTACTGCTTTTAATATTCTCTTTGTGCTGAATTTCTGAGGTTTTGATTATGAGGTGTTGGGGTAAGTTTCTTTTCTAGTCAAGGTTATTTGGTGTTCTATAAGTTTCTTGTATCTGGACACTCATTTCTTTTCATAGCTTCAGAAAATTTTCTTCCAGGATTTCAGTGAATAAATTCTTTATACTTCTGGTGCTGTCTTCTGTTCTTTCTCCCACACCCATAATTCTACGATTGGTTATCTTTGAATCATCCGTCAGCAACTGCATCCAGCTACTTGGCTCACTTCCAATTTTGGTGTCATGCCTGATTGCAAAATATTTGTTTCCTTAGTCGTATCTTGAAGATCTGAAATTCTGTCCCAGCAATATGCATGCCAGATTCCCCTGCTTTCAAATGAATTTATCATATCCTGAAGTTCAGCTAAATATCTTTTCAGATTTTCAATTTCACTATCAAAATGTTCATTCATATCTTATATTTTCTTATTTACCTCAGCTAGCTTTTTATTTATGTCTTCTATATCCCCAGTAACCTTCGTATTCATTAGGACCATTATTTGTTTAGTAAATTCCTCCATAAGCCTGCTGATCATTAATTGCATTTCTTTAAGAACATTTTATTTGAATTGACTATTTGTAGAAACCAACTGGTCAATTTTGTTTTACTTCCTTTACTGTGAAGTCCACTATTTTAGGTCCCATGACATTCGTTTCTGTGGTCTCAGGTTGTTACCTTGGCTTTCCATGATTCTACTCTCTAGAGACTTCATTTTAATGGCCGAGCCTAGAGGTTTCTTTGAACATGTATAAAGATGTGTAGGGAGAGCTTAAAGTTCTGTGAGCTCTGTGCTGAGAGTAGGCCATGATGCAGGATCTACCAGTGTAGGAGAGCCTGGAGCTAAGTATAATCTGTGTTCCAAGGGTCTTAAAGTATATGAGACCGATATTAACAAAATAATCTTGTCAACAAATGCATTAATGATGGTAAATGCAGTAAAGTAAAACAAGGGTTTTGCCAACTGGGCCTTGTTCTTAGGCTTAAGGGGAAAATCTCTGATCATTTGGTTCTCAGCAGGTGTTGCCTTTCACGGAGCAACTCTGCAATATTTTTTCAGTATCAACCCCTCTAAAACAATGACTAGAACATAGAAGACAAACTAGTAAATTCAAAATTGTGGAATTGAAAATAACAACATTCATTTTAATGACAGGCATCTTGCTAGGGTGGAAGATACCTTCTTCCTAAACAAAAACAAAACAAAAACCAACCAACCAACCAAACAAACAAAAACCTTGCTTTTCAGGGAAGATATTCCAAAGGAGTTCTTCAATTAAGATCACTTCATCGTTTCAACAAAGTTTTTTGCCACACACCATAGAAGTGGGGCCAGACGAGACTCCCAGAGCCGATACGAGTGGATGTCTTTTGTCCATGTCTCAGGCGGGTTAAAGTTACAATCAGAAGCAGGCTTCCTGGGCCCTCATCTTCATTTTTAGGTCTCTGTTTTTCAAACTTGCAGTGATTAAGGGATTGTCAAACTACCTGTGTGGAGTCACAGGACCCTGGATGGTCGCTCTGGAGGGGAGAGTTTGGTTGACAGCCCCTTATCCTCCAATTCCAGACCCCAGCAAGGTATTCATCATGAATTTTCGGTTCTTCCTTGGGTTGGTGTATAGGCAACTCAGAGCGCCCACTAGTGGCAGGAGTGGGCCACCCACCGCTCTCTGTTTGGCATTTATTTTCTTACTTGCATTGGGCTGAACAACCAGGCCAGTGGTACAAAAGAAACGTCCCAAATTGCCATTATTCCCTTCATGAGAATATTTCTCCTAATGTTAGCTGTTCTCTATGGCTTTCCCGGAAACAATAGATGTTGTCAGGCCATTGTAAAACTCTCCATTGTCGACGCCAAAGCCTTAGCTGCCAGAATGAAAATCTGAAGTCTGCTCATTCCTATCACCACCTTCCCCCTTTGTCAACCATTTTTGTTTTCAAAGCATTGTTCAGAATTAAGAGGCTGGAATACCAGCTCCTTCCTGACTTATGTTTCTATAATCAGGCAAACATCTAGGGTGGCAGGGCAGGTCTGAGGTCAGTGGCTTAGAAAAGTGCTACATGAGAAATTGTAGGAAGCACTCTCCTCCCCTCCTGTCCCTGGTGATACTTTCCCCAAGGTCTCCTTCCCTTCGTGTCTGAATGCTGAGACGGGTGAGCCCAGCAGGAAGGGGTACAGGGGTCTGCCTGGTGTCCCTGTGTTGGGCGTATATCCCTGAAAACTAATCACAGAATTGACTGGATGAGTGTAGAGTCAGGAAATGAAAGTTCCTGGGTCAAGTTGAGTATTGCCTCACCACATCAAACCAATAAAAATATGATTTTCATTACTTTCATAATAAAATAATGAATGTCATAATTAAAATGCAGCTTCCCTGACTCCCACCCATTGTCCTTCTCACTCCATTTATGGGCCAGAAAAACTTCAAAAACTTCAAAGCGTTGATCTAACTCATCTCCTGTAGTAGAAAATGAAAAAGAAAATATAACGACCACCCTAGTTTGTAGTGATGAAGCTGGTTTTTACTATTTGCAGAGAAATCCTGAAAGGTGGGAAACCTTCTCCATTGTAGAATCAATAGACAATGTCAAAAGAGTTATCAGGTGATATGGGCTGATGAAGTCCTACCTTCCAGAAACTCAGATTGTGACTATATTTGGAAAGGGAGAGTGATTTTTTAGAGGTGATTCAGTGGAGGTCATTAGACTGGGTGCTAATCCAACATGACTGGTGTCCTTATAGGAAAAGGGGATTAGGACAGATATGAACACAGACAGAAGACCACGTGAAATACAGGAAGTCAGCCACCTGTGAGCCAAAGACAGAGGTCTCAGCAGGAACCAACTCTACTAACTCTTTGACCTTTGGCTTCTAGTTTCCAGAATTGTGAAAATGTAAACCTCTTTTTTCTAGCCGTCGAATCTGTGGTACTTTGTTAAGGCAGCATTAGAAACTTCGACTGCAACATTGGGAGTTTTTCTAACAGTTTTAATGGGGATGGTGCAAAATTCAAAACGATGCCATTGACTACAATACAACCGGAATTATTATTCAGATAATTCTCACTGTGGAATCTTTATGTAAATAGTAAATATTGATTATTCATCACCTTAGAGTGTTTTAAAATAATAATTTTTAAAAGATGTAAAAGGACATTTTGGAGGAAAATGTTGGTTTGGTTTTTTTCTCGTGAAGTCTCTTTTCCACACCCACTGGGTGTCTTTACCAGGCTTCCAGCTGAAGACAAGAGCCTTGCTTTTGCACTTCCTGCAGGTGTTTCCTCCACCCCTACAGCTTTAATGTGAGCACGAGTCCTTGGAGGAAACGGGAGGGTCTGAGTTGCTCGGGGTCAGGGGTTGTATAAGCATATTGTTGCACCAGAAGCTTGTCATATGTACACTGGGCCAGACACTCAAAACTTCCCACAGTAGCCCCATGTGTTGAAACAGGCTACATCAGATATCCAGATGTTTCAGTATGAGCTGCACCTTCATCCTGAGTGCCATGAACTGAGAGCAACTGGAAAGAACTTCTGCTCCACTGGCAACTGGTCTTCCTGTGAGTGCATTATGCCCCCCGAAAAATGGGCATTCGTCCTGCTCTAGGGACAATTTCTTATCTCAAAACCCTTGAGTACAATACGTCTTAATCTTCCTGCAAATAGTTAAACTCCTATAGTCCTTTCACAGGCAGGAGTCTATTTCATCCTAAAGACCATTTTGTGTAGCAAGTAGAGCAGGTAGCGCCGAGACTTCAGCTTTTCAGAAAGTGATGCTCTACAGCATGACTGTGACTGACATTTACACTGCTGTCGAATCATGGCCTGGAAGTGTGCCCAGGAGAGATGATTGCAAAGCAGCCAGATGCTAGTTCCTGCATGTGTTAGTTAGGTTCTTTAGAGGAACAGAATAGGAAACATATGTATATGTATATGCAAATTTACAAAAGGGGATTTGTTAGGTAGTCTTACAGAGTCATGTGATACCTAACCTTCTGTGATTCATTTTGTTAAGCTTCATACCATCAAGGTACACTCACTTTCCCGCAAATGATTCAACTTTATCTTTCTTTCAGTTTCAAGATGGCCGGGATTCGGTATTTGTATGTTGAGGCAGACTTTTTTTCTAAAAACAAAACAATTTGTCAGAAGAACAGTGAACTCAATTACTGGAGATGTTCTGAAGTGTCCATTTTGCTCTAAGCCTCCAGAAGCTTCCAGAAAAATGTTTTCCTCTGGGCACAACATAATTTTCTGTGTCACTGTATTGCTAATGACAGGAGCAAAAGCAGAAGGAAATTATTTTGCTGTAATGGAATACTGGCACCTAGCTCTAGAGTTTTGTTAGGATTAAACCAGATACTATAAAAAAATTCTTAGAGCTGGAGGCCTCCAATAAATGTTAGCAACTATTGCTATTATTTCTGTTACAATAATCGTCACTCTTAATTTTATCATGCGTACACTAAATGAGAAATCAAAATAACAATTTAACCAAGATGCCAGGATCTGGACCTAACCACCACTTGGGCCAGTCCTGTGGTCCGTATCATTGGTTTCATCATCTACATTGCTCTGTTATCCCTTAGTGACCAGTGTACAAGTGAATGCTGCATGATTTCCGTATATTTCATTTTTTAAATTCCCCTCAAATTGCTTTGGAAGGAATATTCTAACACTATCAGAAGAGCAACAGAGACTCAAAAGAATAACTGTGAGTAAGCACGCAGCACAAAAGGCAAGACAAACCACTGATGGTCACAAAATTGGGCCCAGTGATGTGAAATCTTGTCAGAAATTTGAAGAGTGATGGTTCCAATTCTGAGGCTTTTTGTTTTGCCCAATAGCCATCATTTCAACAGGTGAGTGTGGTGTGACAGGATGATGTAAGCTTTCACTGGTTGGGGTTGGTTTTCATTGAAGATAAGAGTGGGTCCTATGGACCTGCAAGTTTGGCTTTTACAGATTCAACCAGACTCAGGGAGAAAACATTAAAAAATATATCTATAATTGAACATACGTCGTCTTTTCTTATTATTCCTTAAACAATGCAATATAAAATTACTTACACAACATTTACATTGTATTTGTTATAAGTAATTTAGAAATGATTTAAAGCATATTTGGATATTAATGGATTACATGCAAATCCTAGAGCATTTTATAAAAGGAACTTGAACACTCAATGAATGTTGGATTCTGCAGGGGGTCCTGAAGCCAGTACTCAAAACATACAATGAAAAGACCGCATCCAGTCCTAACGCAGACACAGTAGCTAAACCAGACCACCTGCTTCCTAGTGATCCAATACAAATTCCCACCAAAATGTGTCTGGTGTCCCTCCCCAGACCAGCAGCGCTGGACTACACACTCCCCTGCTCATCCCCACAGAGTAGACCTGCATAAAAACCACTTCCCTCTTCGTCCTGGGGAGGAACAGCTTCTGAGAAAAAAAAAATAATAATAATAATAATAAGGGCTTTTATTCTGGCCAGAAAGCCTACAGTGACAGATGCGAGCAGCAGAGGGCAACTCCATGTCAGTGCATCATTAGATGGGCCTTATTTCAAAGTGGTCACGTGGGGTGATACTTCCTCTGCTTGCTATTCTTCTAGGAGTGTTTTGAAAACATTCAGATCACGTGAAACAGGCCAGAGATATTCCAGTGCAATGCGTCTGGAAATTGCAAGCCCTGGTCCGAACAGACTGTCTTAGGTTGTAAACTTCCAACAGCCAGAGCTTATATTTACTATGTGACACATCTCTGATCTATGAGGAACAGAGGGAAAAATGTGACCTTATTTTCTCCCATAATACCACACCATTCTCACTGAGTTCACAGGAAACATAACGGGATACGACTTGGTAACCAAGACTGAGAGCCACTATCTTAGAGTAGCATTGGTAACACCAAGCAGGTGAGACAGGCTTTGTACCAGGTGGGTCACAAGATCTCTGCATTGTGATCTAGAGGGTCCCTCACACGTCATCTCCTTTAATCCTCTTTCTTATTGCTGTGGGAACACTGACCATTCAGTTTCTGTCTCTGGGCCTCAGTTTCTCTGTTCATTAAATAAATAGTATGGATCAGATGCACTCAAGAATGTCTTCCAGTTCTGTTTTTCTATGACTCAAAGAAAGGTTTCCAGCATCGGAGGGAATAGCAGTCACACATCCTTGGCCCCATGGTGCAGGCCTTCATCCCAGCGCTCTGGGAGGTAGAAGCAAGAGGATCGTGAATTTGATCTCAGCCTGGGCAACTGAGTACTTAAGGAGATTTTTTTTTTCTCAAAATAATAAACAAAATGAGCTGGGGATGTGGCTCAGAGAAAAGGCTATGAGTTCAATCCTCAGTGTTACACACGCGCGTGCGCGCGCGCACACACACACACACACACACACACACACACACAGAAGTTACATGCCCTTGTGATATTCTCTGTTCTTGTCTTGTCAGAAATAACCCTGGGAAATCCTCCAAGCCACAAGTCTTGCAGCTTTAGCACTCTCTGCTGCTGGCCGAATGCTGGCAAGGGCCGGTGGTGGCTGGAGCCCCGCCCCTAGAGCCTTCCTCCCAGTCTCTCTGGCAGGATGTATTCTGTTTGATTCGTACACAGGCAGCTTGTTTTAACTGCAGGCGTGTTCTCTTGTTCCCTGACAAGCACGTGGCCTGTCCACTGTTGGTATCTGTGCAGGAAGTGGTGGAATGTGGAAGTTTACCCAATGTGAGTCTACACGCATCTTCTTGTCCCGGCATGTGGAGTCCAGCCAGCACTGGCTGTGGCACTGTGGTCCTGGTCCTGTCCTGTCTCCGCAGTCTTGAGCTGCATCGGAGTTCCCTGCTTCTTGCTTTTCTGAGCAGAGCTTAAAGAATGTGGTTGAAGCAACATCAAACTGTGTACTACTTACATCCTGTGAAGTGGCATCTGGTGGTGGAAGGCCACAAGTGGTCTTCTTGGACCTCAGGCTCTGACTACAAATCATCTCAGACAATTCCCTAATATAAAGTGTCCCTTCCAGTACTTAAGCTTACCTGAAAACCACCAAGTTTACCTTCCACTTAAGAGAGATACAACTTGGTATACACACCGTGCTCAAGAATTTCTGGGGAAACAAGTACAGCCCAAAAGAGGACTCAGGGTTTAAAGTGTGCACTGCAGGCCTTTGCAGGTTCTCAGCGTGGAGTGGGCAGAAGAGGAGGCAAGGCCAAAGGGTAGGGAAGGCACTTAGCGGAGTCATGTCCATAGGAAGGCTCTGAAAATAAAAGCAAGAGCTCCTGGGTCCAATGCAATACCCACTATAGATTCCTCTCCAGTACTGACTTCCTGAAATTGTACATGTGTAGATATTTGTCAATGTCTGTGAGACATTGGTCCTAGAATCTCCCACAAACAACAAAATCCTTAAGCACTTAAGTTCCTTATATAAAATGGCAAAGCATTTGCATATAAGCTACGCATACCTTCCTGTACACTTCATATCATCTCTAGATTATTCATAATATCAAATGCAAAATAAATGCTAGATCAATAGTTGTTATACTACTACAAGAATAAACTCCATACATGTCCAGACCACATGTACATTTTCTCTCAAAATTTTGTTTTATCTGCAGTTGGTTGACTCCACAGAGGAAGAACTCACAGAGATCTGACTAACCTATAAGTAAATAAACATGTCCACATTTTTTTTCTGAAGGCACTTGGAGTCAAAAAGTACTTAGAGGATACCTAGCTTATGTAGAGGTCTGCGGGCTAAGGAGGGCCTCTACCAAGTTGGCCTCACCGGGAGTAGGAATACGCAGCTACCCAATGGGAAAACCCTTCTCTCCGATGTTATCTAAAACCTTGTTTCATTTCAGGGTAAAATCACTTGTATTTTGATAAAATACAAAAAATATTATTCTCTAACTATTATTCTTTGAACCCACAATGAGTCTCCAAAGAGATCACAGTATGAACCTTTGTTCTTTGGACATCCCTACACCACTGAAAGGGTGTAGGCCACCAAAAGGCAAATGGAGACTTGAATACAGTCCAGGTACTGCTCACTAAGCCATGTGTCATTGAAAGGGGTATTTCAGCTTCAAAGAAGAGATACCATTTGTTATGTCTTTTAAAGCTATTATAGCAACAGCATTGCTTTGTTTTAAATTACTTTATTTGAATGCACTTTGGTCATCAATTTTGCTTTTATAAATACAGTTTATTGATCATTTTGTCTTAGTCTACTATTAAATCTGAGAAACCCCAGAGAATGTGCATTACAGCAAGAATGGCAGAATGGGTTCTAAATCCAGCAGAGGAAGTTCCCCAAAACACAATCCTCCTGGGTGAGCACTGGAGTTGAATGTCATTTTCTGCTCCTATGTCTCAGAGATATCCTGAGGCCATCTGGCTTGGGGAGTCATTCCATGCAGAACACAAAGAACTAATTCCTCTAATGCCTCCTTCAGCCTAGGGTGAGGGCAGCCTTCTGCCTAGGTTCTGAGATATCACTGGCCTCTCCATTGGAACTAGTTACCCACTGCGGGAGGTCCCATTCACTCTTCCTAAGGCCACAGAGAAGTAATCCTCTTCAGTTCAACAACAGATGGTGATAGGTACCCACAGATGTCCCTCCTCATTTTTACCTCCCTGCAATCTTCCTTGATTTATGTACTAGACAATGTGACATGTGCTCCCCCGCCCCCCAAAGCCTTCTTTCCTTCTTAGAGATTTAAACTTGCTTTCCAGTCAAGAGGCAGCACCAAGAAAAGGAACAGAGCTGCGCTTCTCTGAGGTTGTCTCCATGGTACTCCTAGGATTCTTAAGCACTGGTCTTGGGCTCCTTCATCGATTTGACAAATTCTTTGACTTCTTCCTCCAAGACCTTGTTCCTTTTTTCAACATCATCCCGGGAACGTTCTACATTGTGAAGACTGATTTCCAGAGCTGCAAACTTTTTCTTTTGTATTTCCAGTTCTTCATTGAGCCTTACAACCTTCGCCCAGACATCATAATTTTCCTTCTCAAGTCTATAAGGAAGAAAAGAATGAAAAAAAGTGTATTAGACTCTTCCTTCCCAACCTTTCATTCTCGCTCATTAACCTCTTACTCATGTCCTTGCCAAAATACAAGACCAAATCTAACCCATTCCTCTTGTTCCTGTTCTTCTTCCAACATGAAGACTTCCCAGAGACCCCGAATTCCCAGGGCATGACTGAACCCCTCCTCTGTCATTTAACATTGTCTTGTTATATCTCTTATGTTATTGTCTTTTCATGTCACTTTATGTTTTGTGTATTTAATCAGACAAGAAAAACTTTGAAAGAAGGGATCAGCTCTAATATATGAATATTTCCATCCTACAGCACTTTGTGTCTGTTCAACAGACACTGTTGAGGACTTGCCCAGATGCCAGATTTCCATCATCTTTGTCTATAACATGCCACCTCAGTCTATTCCAATGGAAAGCATAGATCAGAGCCTTCCCTTATTAAGGCCCTCTTGAAAATTATGATTTAGAGATGCAAAAAGAGAAGGAGAAATTTGATGTAGGCGCTCTGCTCTAGGTGACAGATCTGCAGGTTTCCTGAATTCCCAGGATTTTCATTGTAACTGGCCAAAATCTTAATATAGTTCCAGAGGCTTAATATAATCTCAGATGCCCCCAGGATATAGTTCCAATCTTTTGGAATGGGTGTACATGTTCTATTTCATTAAACTAAAAGCAGAGGTTTCCTGATCAATGGTGGTAGAATTCGGTTTGTGTTAGAATTTGCCCCAGAATTTCCCCCTGTAAGGTGCTTCCTCAAAATTCCTAAACAGCCTGACTCTGTCCATGTGGAACCATCAGAACCACCTTTGATCCTGTCTTCCAGGGCCTTGGTCCCTGGTGCATGTAACAGCCCCTTGTCCAAAACTCGCCTATCCTTATCTGCCTTCTTTTACTGGTACTGGGGATTGAACCCAGAGCCATCACTGTAAACTATTTCTCCACTGTATTTTTATTTTTAGTTTGAGACGATGCTTCACTAAGTTGCTAAATTGCCCAGGCTGGACTCAAACTTGCATCCTTTTGCCTCAGTATCCCATCGTGCTGGCATTACAAGCTGGTACCACTGGGCCCAGCTCCCCACCTACGTCTTTTTAGAGAAAACATTGACTTCATTCCTTTTGACCCTCTAATTACAAATTAAGTTTTCTGGTCCATGTTCTCCATATCTTCTGGCTTAGAGGAAATTTCAGGTGAGATGTGATGCTTTCTCTTGACCAGTAATTCCAGTGGAGAAGTAAAGTCTGGGTGGGCTTGGGGGCCTGGCTGACCTACTTCAATTCCTGTCACACCCATGATCAGTGATGTGACCTTCCAGAATATTTTAACACTTCTGAGCTCCTTTTTTTGTTTTTTTATCCTCTGAGCTCCCCTTTTTTCTCCCGGTCTGTGGAGACCCATGAGAAAAGGTTTCTGATGTATAAAGTTTAGTTTAGAGACTGCCAAGCTGTTCAAGGGGGTTTCTCTGAGATTGAACCTAGGACTCTTCTACTTAGGAAAAGCAGCCGCCTCTGTGGCAGCTGGTTCTTTCCCTATTCAGTCAAGAACACTCATGAGCCTTCTTGGGGCCACTTTGGGCCCTGCCCCAATGTCAAAAGTCCTGTAAATGCACAGGACAAAGGAGACAAAGGAGATGTCATTTAGATGGACAGCTTTGTGCAGGAAACAATGGCTCACAAAGGTTGGAGACACGGTTGGAGACACAAACATGAGATGTTTCAAAACTTCACATTAATTCATTAAAAGCATGGTGATCCTTAAAGAGCCGCAGTTTAGAAGTTGTTGCTTAAGCTACTCAGGCTAGATTTCATAAATCTCAAGTTTAAGGTTTTCACTACTTCAGTCATCTCATCATGACCTCTGTTTTTTTCCTTATGAGGCTCATTTGCTACAATCCATTCTTTCTTACATAGAAATTTTATAACATTGCTTTTTTTGAGAGATAAGAACAACATCCTCAGCTTCTAAAGACAGAAGCCCATTGCTGCCCAGCATCCCTCTCTACCCATGACTTACTTTTTAATCTGTTCCTCATACATCTCCTTCTGGGTTTCTATTTGCTTTCGTAGGTCCTGGACCACCCTCTGTAAAGAATCAAGATTTTCTCCTGTTGAGTTCTTTCCTCCAGGCCCTGCTTCAGAGTTTGTGCTGATAATAGTGTCTCCCTTAGAGTTACAGTTTGGGGAAGAGACTGCACTCCCTTCATCCCCTGGGGTCTTTGGCAGAGCAGGGACATTATCATAGGTGGAAGTCCTCTGGGAGTCAGAAAGGTGACACAAGTCTTGAGACATGGTTCTCCTGTGCCCTTCCCCTGCCTTTGTCTCTGATGAAGGTGACCAAAAGTCATTCTTAAAGATCTCCATTTTGCTGCCGCTGGCACCTTGAAGAGCGGATGTCAAGAAGCACTTCCGGTTAGGAAGGGTTTGGGTCCTTTTCCGAGCCTGCACCTTCCAATCTCCTGCCGTGTCCTTGGGATCAGAGCTGTTGTCCTCCAGAGGCTGGTCACTTGGCTGTAGGCCAGTAGGGCCGATGAGTTCAGAGTCACTAGCCTAGAAAACAAAATGGCCATGATTGTTACATGAGTTTTTTCACCTGAGTGTCATGCCTCCAAGGTAATGATTAGAGACCTGGAAGAAAATGTTTCCTGTTTGCACATCTGTGATGTTCTCCATTCAAAGCCCATTTCTAAATTTATCTCTATAGTTGATTCCCTGCATGGTAATGAGCTAGTTCCTCAGTTGCTCTAGGGATATAGTGATGCTAAAACCATTTGCTTACTTGTGGCAAAAGAATCCTAAACTAAGATCCTTTTATAAGCTGAGGATGGGAGGTCTTCCAGAAACAATAAAATAGAATGAACAACGTCAACTGACATGGATTTCCATGTTATGTGCATGTACAAGTCTGTCAGAATGAAACCCACTAGTCTGCATAACCATTTTGCACTAATAAGAAATGTGGTTAAAAAAAGAACAAAATAAAACAAACCAGCCATGCTACATCAAAAGCCAAATGGCAAAATGGCGAATGTTTGCGATGAATATTATAGGAAACTCTCACATACAAAGTGGCTAGTTTTTTTGTTTGTTTGTTTTGGACAGGGTCTCGCTCTGTAGCCCAGGCTGGTCCTGAACTCACTATGTTGCCCAGGCTGGCCTTGGACTCAGGGCAATCCTCCAGTCTCAGCCCCCGAGTACTGGGATTATACACGTGTGCCACTACACCCAGCTTATGTGGTGCTGGAGAATGGAACTCAGGTATTTAATTCTTGATTTACCACTTGCTAAGCAAGCGCTTTAACCTCTGAGTCATTCCTCCAGCCCCATAGTTTCTATTGGATTTTCTTTCTATTATATAAAGCTTATAAAAAACGAGAAGAAGTAAGATCGACAATCAGTATAAATACGAGCAATGGCTAAGATTAGAAAATCTCAGTTACTCTGGAGGCAGACATAGGAGGATCACAAATTCAAGTCCAGTCTGTACAAATTAGTGAGATCCTGTCTGAAAATAAAATTTAAAAAGAATGAGGGATGTATTCAGTGGTGGAGCACTTACCTACTATGCACAGTCCCCATCATCAGGGAAAAAAATTAAAATTTCTACCTCTCACCTATCAGATGGGCACTGTTACCCTGACCTTTGCAAACGTCCTCTGTGGGGAGAACTCTAGAGATACAAGTTCTTTCATGCATTGCTTGGGAAGAACAAAATGGCACATGTGATTTTTTAAAGACTCAAGGCAAGTGAGAGTTTATTGTAGACAGTGAGAGGAAGAGAGGAGAAAGGAAGCTCTGAAGGGAAGCTTGAGAGGGGACATGTGATAATTTTTATCAAAATTAAACTTTCAAGGCACTTACCCCCTGGCCCAGCAAGCTCACTTCTAGGAATCTGTCCCAGAAATAACTCCATGAGCACAAAAGGAGGAATGGGCTGGATTATTCTTTGTGCTCCTGTTTGTAATAAAAAGGACCAAAAATAACCTGTCCAACAGTAGGCCTTGATTATGTAGGTTATGATATATGTACAGAATGAAACACACCTGCCAGAAATATGAGGTAGCTATTTATGTACTAAAAGAAAAATGCTCCAAGAAGACGCTACTAAGTTCAAAAATGTAATGCGTATGAAGGGAGAGAGGGAAGGGGAGAGAAAGCGATGGAAATCAAACTACATTTTGTGTAAAAAAGGTAAGGTAATAATTTACATTTGTGTATTCTTGCAATTAATTAAAAAACACTGGAAGTATAAATAAGAAAATAACAAGGGATAGGAGGTGCAGGATGTGTGGGGATACAGGAGGCAGTGGGAGTTCCCCATATACAACTTTTTCTATCTTTTTTGGGAACTTTTGTATATATTATAAATTTTTAAATTAAATTATAAAAGGGAGGGAGAGAAGAGAAAGAGAGAGAGAGGGGAGAGAGAGGA
This sequence comes from Ctenodactylus gundi, assembly GCA_004027205.1. NCBI lineage: Eukaryota > Metazoa > Chordata > Mammalia > Rodentia > Ctenodactylidae > Ctenodactylus > Ctenodactylus gundi. The sequence continues at coordinate 140,786 of PVKB01000745.1, read as the reverse complement.
AAGAGAGAGAGGGAAGAGGGAGAGAGAGAGAGAGAGAGAGAGAGAGAGAGAGAGAGAAAGAGAGAGAGAGAGAGCTCCAAAACCCAAAATATGAACTGGGAAAATCAAGGTTCAAGGTCTCGGCACCCTCAGCTACCCACCTGCTTCACCACTTCCTCTTCCCCCACTGCCCTTCTACCTTCAAATCAAAAGCGCTTGGGTTCCAACATGGAAACCAGACCTGAGTCCAACCCTATCACCTGCCAATGCTTCTACCTTGGGCCAGCTGATCTACCTCTCTGGCCTCAGCCCCTCACTGGGAAGGTGAACATCATAAACTTTGCCTACAAAGTTATGGTGTAGACTGCAAAGGCGGTCTATTTGAGTTTCCCAGCAGCATGGATGCCTATAGCAAGCAATGAATACTGAAACCCTTTGACACAAACATAATAATGACTACATTGAGTGGAATTATTACACGAAATATGAACATTTTGAAATTGTAATTTAGATTTAGAGCATAAGTTTCCTGTATCCAGACAAACCTCATCTTTTATAAAAGAATCACAATCATTACCATTACCACTTATTTTTTAATCAGCAGAATTAATAATACCATAGGTAATTTATCTGGTCAACTAGAAATCTTAAATTCATTTTTCGGCCACACATAGCTGTTATGAAAATTCACAAGGTTTTTAAAAAAAATCTGTCCCTATAAATGTATAAAAATATTTGACCTTTGCATATAATTATCCTCAGATAGTCTACATTTTAGAGTCTGAAGAATTTCGGGACACTGGGAACGTGAGCTCCAACCCCTCAGTACAAAGGAGGGGGCTGACAGTGTTGAGACATCTTATCAGGGTATGAGCAATATTACACGAACACACCACAAACTCTGAGCAAGGAATCACGTTTCGGGGTTAGCAGGAAACCAGTCCTCTCAGGTCTTTCACCCAGAAATTTCAACAACTCTCACCAAAACATTTGCAACGTGGTATCTATTTTTCTCATTGGACTTCTCTGGACTGTATTTGAAAGCTTTTCTCTTTTAGTGCAGATTTCAGAGAGGATCTGCTGCCCAGACTTTGGGCAGGTGGCACACATGTGACTAACTGAAACTGTCCAGTACATCTATAGAGACCATATGTACAGACCATGACTTCAGGATGTGTTTAAATGGCCTCTACGAACTGTGCCCAACTGCCACAGTAGCATTTTTAACTCATTTGTAACTGTCACCCCAGACAAGCTCTCACACAAAATGACCTGGGCTAAAGGAAGAGTACAAGAGAAGCAGAAAAGCTCTCTGTGTCTTACCATGTTATTGAGGCTGTCTGTCCTAGACACTGGGGGCTCTTCAGTGGCATCCCAGCCAACAGAGCTTCTGGGCACTGGTGGTTTCTTAGAGTCATTTTTCTGGGCAAAGGGTGACAGGGGTGTATCCTTGGACTTGGGGAAGAGGACTTCATGGTCTCTGATCATCATAGTCATCACCCTTTGGATCTGGGGTGTCCCTAGAAGAAGGAAGAAAGATTTGTGATGCAGATCTGTGGGGTGGGGGAAGAACACTATCAAGGTTTTCCACCAATGGCACGTCTCCACATACAGCCCTAAAGCCACAGGGCCCAAATGATGTCATTTGGCTCCTCACAAGACCCTTTTTAACTTCTTTGAGTAGAAAATTATGGTGAAAGGAATAGACTAGAAGGGGAATATGACAGTAGAGTAGGAAACTGAGCTTTTGAGGTTATTTTCAGCCTGTACTGCATTGGGTCAGTTTTTAATGTGAAAAATAGGCAGTATAACAGGTGGAAAAATGAAGGCATCTTTCTCTCCTGCTGTGGTCCTCAATATGACATATGGTTTCCTATTGGATGCGTAGCCAATATGTGTCGGGCATACTGCCTCTCCGTTCCCATGGCAGCTATCAGTACTCTGTGTCAGGACTTTTGCTTGTTGAGACAAACCTTAGCAGCTTTCTCATCCTAACTTCACATCAGGATTTCTGTGAGTTAGCTTAAAAAATCAACAGTTGTTTCCACTACCTCGCTAAGGGTATAGAAAATTAGTGATAACCCTATATGATTCGGATGAAATAATTAGCTGGAAATGCTTTACAAACTGCAGAGCAATGTGCAGACATTAGGAACAGTACAGTTACTGTTCCTTGTCCTACACCTGCCTTCATTAGGAGTCCCACGTACCTCTCATGATCACCGCAGGGTCTTCCATCTTTGACTTGATGAGATTCACACCAATCACAGTAGCCAGGTTGTCCACACTCATCTTGTTCACGGCACAGTTCTGCTGGATCTCATGAAGGAACCTGTGGGCAGCCAAAAATCCCATAGTTGAACACAGGAAGTTGTCAGGGGAAAGCTCTTTTAGGTACCAATGAGGAGGCACTTGCTAAATTCCAACTCTTCCCCATTTCAGGGATGAAACCAACAGGCTCTGCCCACAAGAGTTTAGCCTTGACCTGAAAGCTCCAAGATCAAGAAGAGAGAAGAAGCCATGGGAGATGGCCGCCCTAGCTACTGTGGCCAGGGTAGGGGCTGGGGATGGTGTGCACATGAGCACCTGGCTGGGTCTGGTTTGGGGGCTAAGAGGTAACTAGAAGGACTAAAATGGGTATGTGACTGCTTCCTTAACTTCAAGTGATAGGCTTATCTCCCAGATCTCAGAACCAATCACACTCGTGCCTCTAAAGAGAAAAAAATTATAAATGAAGAAGTCTTAGAGATGGGGAATCCGTGAAGTCTCCTCATCATTCTCCAATGAAAGTATCAAGCACCTCAAACCCTATGCAGGTACTTCATAACTAGTAAGAAATTTCTACTATACTTCTAGAACTCTCCAAGCCAATGTAAAAAAGAAAACTGAGCACATTAGTGAGTGAATTTCTAGATACTTTTACGAAAACCCATTTAAAAATAGATGGAAACAATATAATATTCCAAATATGGAGAAATTATTAAGTACACAGTGATTTGTCCAAGTGGTGAAACATAAAATTTTACAGAACTATTTACAATCTTATTTTTCAATGTAGGAAAATGGCCACAATTAAATTTCAGCAAAAAAGCAATTATATATATATATATATATATATATATATATATATATATATATATGTATGTATCTATACACACACACACACACACACACACACACACAGGTTTCCAGCCCAGTGGATCTGAGTACATGCACAAACTACTTTTTGTCACATGGATGGCATCCAGCAGGTCAACCAAAAGAACTGAATAATAACAAAAATGTGTCCCACAATGAGCATCTATAGGGCATGAAGTTATGTTCCAGAGTCAGAAAGCCAAAGGTACTTCTAGAAATAGTAGAAGGATTAGGATCGTCTTGCATGGGCTAGGACTCTGGGCAGCACAGAAGCAAATCTGGGAGCACACTTATTTATTTCTTTAGTGCCTTGTGGAGACAGGCAGCTCTCTCAGTGCTATGTGCGTAGAGTTGACTTTCCACGTTTCTCAAATTGATTCTCTGTGATGCCGGAGGTAAGTTACTCCTCTTTCAGTGAGGGGCTTCTTGACGATGCAGCTGAAAGCTATGTAGCTGACACCCGGGGAGGTACTCTTACCTGCAGATGTAGCTTAGGAGGTTGTAGTTGTCCCGAGGAAGGATGGAGAGCTGCTTCATCAACTCCTGCTGAGCCTGGGAAGACATTTGCAACACCAGTGAGCAAGCGTGCCCACTTGCCAGCAACGAGACCTGGGAACATAACTGGTCTGTCTGTACCAAAACACCACTTTAGCAGCCACTCCTCTTCCGTTGGTTTTCTAGTCTTAAAAAATCATTTGGAAATAACTCTAAATTCTCAGAAAGTTTCAAGAAGTAGCATAGAGAGGACCAGAGCTTGGGTGCAGGGTAATTTTAAAATTGCCTGTAAGTATGCCACCTCACCTGAGTCCCAACCTACTGTAAGGCATTGACTGCAATGCACAAAATTTGCTTGCTTAATGAATGCCTGTGGTGTAATGGTCCACTAAAGAATCTCCAACTCACTTTAAAAGTGATGAGAAAAGGGAATGCTTTTGAGAAGGCTTTCAATTAATGTGGCCTTGCTGATACCTGTGGGGACACGAGGACACAGTGGCCAAGCTGTAAGGTAGGTGAGAGATTGCGTTGTTCAAGATCTGTGATGGCTGTGGAGGTCAGGTGGATTATTAAAAGAACGCATTTATCAGTAAGAGGAAGGACAGGGAACTCCTCACGCTTTTCAGCCATGGCTGACTATGATACCAAGCTTGTGACAACATACATGTTCACATGTGCTCCTTCCAAGACCCAAGGAGCCATCGTCACACACCGGAGCTGGTCTGGAGAGGATGTGCACTGCAGTTGTGTCTGCTTACAGACAGCTCTGTGGCATAGGCCCTTCCACCCAAGGTGACTGCTTTGTGATGAGGTCCCTCTTCTATAGCCAAGATGATGATTTCTTTGTATAAGTTGCTACAGACCCACTTGGCCATATTTTCACCAGTGAGAAATATCACGGCCCCTCTGTCCAGTCAGCTGTGCATTGTCCTAGCACAAAATCTCTCAACTGCATCAAGACTAGGAGACCTTAGGAGAAGCAGGTCTGGGGTGGGAGTCGTGTCAGAATGTACGTAAGGGGCCCCATTGACTCTCAGGAGTAAGGCAGTTGCTAGCGGAGACTGCTGGGCTTTTAGCTGAGTCCCTAACATTTTATTACTGTCACGAAGGCGAGCTGACATGCTGGCATACATTAAGCTTTGCAAGTCCTCTTTTCCTCCATCCAACAAAATTCATGAGTCATGTATAAAATATCTTACATCTAATTATGTGATCTAATATTTTTCCAAGTTTTGTTTAGAAAAGAGCTTCAATAGCTACAGCAGGACAAGTTCAAGGCCTACTTTTTCCATCATTTTTTATTAAACTTGGCTGCTTCCTTATTCTCTTCCTGTTGAAAATTTTAAAATGTCAAATAGTGTTTTTCTTTTGTTAGGCTGTACTCAAATCACATAGCTTTCTATGATAGCTCAGGAGAAAATTCTCATACTTCTGTTTTTTTTTTCAGGGCTAATTCTTGCTCATTTTTTAAAAGCATATAGTCTGTGGAACAAACTGTCTAACAGATTATGAATTAGAACAGAGAATAACACTCCCTCACCACCAATATTTTTTGAGAGTCATTTGTTTCAGTGCCCTTGGTCTTGAAAAGAGCCTTGAGTATAGCAGACATTAAGAAAGTTGTCTGTATGTGTTTCCAGAGACAGGAATTGCTTGTCACATGCGGCTACTTAAATTTAAATAAAGTAAACTGAAATAAAAGTAAGAAATTGGTTCCCAAGGTGCTCTAGCGACATTTCAAGGCCATGTGGCCATGTGTAACTAGTGATTGCCACATCGGATGATGCAGATGCATAACAGTTTTGTCGTTACGGAAACTTCTAGTGGTCTAGGGAAATAAACTGAGTCTCACTGAAGATGCAAAATTTACCTAATAGCAAAATAAAAGTTAAATCCAGGTCTTCAGCATAGGTTTTTGTGTGTTATCGCTTTGCCAGAGAGAGCTTTTACCGTGAGTCATGATAAAAGCCCATCTACCTAATAGGAGAGTTAGAGCCCCGAATTAGCAGTGTAACACAGATACATGCATGAGTCATTTGGTATTAGTAATTTTGGCTGAAAACTCTGAAGTTTTATTGTTGTTAGTTGGATTTAATCAATTTCTTGTTGGTTGGTTAGTTTATTATTCATGTGATTCCAATGTGGTGACAATAAGACCTCTTTGGAAACAAGTTAAAATCCTGCTGGTAAGCTTATGTCCTCACAAAAGCATGATGTTTCAGGTTGTGGTGACACACCCTACTGGCAATTGTGGCTAAACATATGAAAAGAAACCTGCGCCTCCATTCACTGGCATACGCATTTCTTGACTGACTCACTTGAACTCCACGGCCATCACAGATCTTGGACAGCCCAAGCCACAACTGCCACCCAAACTATTCAGCCTCTTTCTGCCCTGGCAGGTCTCAGCACGGGTACAATGGTTGAACGCCTTCTTTGAAGTAGTCTACTATTTTCATTACTTAAAAAATGATTCCAAGATATCTGATTATGGTTTGCGTTCTTATTGGTTCCTAACATCCCATAAAGTCACCACAATTGGTATCATCTGCCCTTTACTTAGAGGAAGTTTTAGTTTTACAAAGCACTTCATCAAAGGAAGTGAGTTCTCTGGACCCCAAGTCACTCACCAGATCAGTGTCATAAAACCTATTGCTTTCTGCTAAAGCAAGACAATTAATGGAGGAGGCACAAACCTTTTCCTCATCAGTATTCATGAGCTGCCCGCAGAGCAGGAAGCCCTCATACTGGCTCCAGGGTACCACTGGCTCTGGGAGGTCTCTCAGGTAGAGCTTTAATAGAGACGCCACGGTATGCACATCTGTGTCTCTGGAAGAAAATAGGCAATGTTCTTTGAGAGACAGCATCCGGCAATCTCCTCATTCTACCCTGATGATCCACTCAGTACAACTCCTTGTTCCAGCGGGGAGTGCTGCAAGGCAGTACAGACAAAGACCCAAACATCCCTGCTAATTCCTCCTTCTGGAACAACAGCTCCAAACAATTTTCTTCTACTTTTTCCACCCAACTGCTTCCAAGATAAGTTTAAGGCCTACTTTTTTCCATCCTTTTTCACTAAGTTTTCTTTATTTTATTCTTTTTTTTTTTTGCTTTTTTATTTTTTTCTTCTTTTTTCCCCCACTATTTTTATTAATATACAAATGTGATACATAGTATTTACAGTGAATTTGGGTGTTTTGTACATCTATGTATCACATCGACTTCACAATCCCTTCCCATCTTCTACCCTCCCACCCCCTCCCTGTCCCTTCCCCTGGCTCCAGCTATCACTTCATATGGTTTCAAAGAATGTCTGTGTTCTGGGTTTTCCAAGTCCAAGAAACCATATGGTGTTTGACATATTAATCTTCCGCGCCTAAGTCATTTCACTCAAGTCACCACTCTACCCCAGCTTCCTACTCCTCTAATGGGTTCGCAGTAGTCAAATCTTGATATCTCCTCTCGGAATCCAACCAATCCCATCATTGGGATATTCACCAAAAGTTTTTTTCCCCATATTTCCTACAACTTTGTTGTTATTGTTAAACCTGGCCTTACCCACCAGCTCGCACTAGAAAATATTCTTTACTGTTTTTCTTTTTCCTTAAGTCACTTAGCATCTCACAGCCTAAGTAGTCTCTAAGTTTTCCTGTGTTGATAACTTTATATTCTTGGTCCATTGATCTCTTTAATCTCCCAGAGTGCTTCAAATGGTTCTGAGATTCATTCATCTATTTCTTCAATAATTCATTAGATCAATAAGCTCTGAGAGAGCCTACATCTTCATGTTTTGTTTTGTTTTGGTTTGTTCTTGTCAAACACAGGGACTCAGTAATAAACTTAGGGGAATAATCAGGACCCCTGGCCTTGTCAGGCCACAGAACTAAGGCTGAGAGACTGAACACCAATGTTAACAAGTCCTTATAATACTATGTGATAGCTGGGTCTGGTGGTGGACGTCTGTAATTCCAGCACTCTGGAAAGCTGAGACGGGGGGTCGCAAGTACAAGCTTAGCCTGAGTAATTTAGTGATGTAGTGAGACCCTGTCTCAAAAAGGGTGGGGGGGGGGGGTTGGGGATGCACTTCAGTGTGAAAGCCTGGGCTCACTCTCCGTAGAGCACGAGCGTAAGCAGACATACACGCAATACTCTGTACTTAGTGCCGTGATGTGGGAAGCCCAGACATCAGGAAGTTTCTGGACTCAGTAAGTACATTTGTATAGAAATGTACAGAGACATGCAACCTAGATTTGGAGAGCTAGGGGTGACTCTTCAGATGAAATAGCACCTCAGGTGAGATCGGGAAAGGGGGAGACGTGACACTGTGAGGAGGGTGACATGTGCGTCGGCCTGGAGGGTAGGGAAGAGAAACTTTGCTGCAGGAAACATGACAAATTCAGGTGATTGTCAGACTGACATAGGCATGGGCTGAGTGGTGCAGCTTCCGGGCTACAGCGGACATTGGCAAACCAGACAGGAAGCAGTTTTGGTCCAGCATGTGCATCTGTTCAGACTATAAGCTAAAAATGATTTTTACGTTATTAAACGATTGGGCAACCCTCAAATCATAAGAAATTCAAATCTCATTGTCCATAACTGAAAGTTTAGAAGAGCAGAACAACATGCATCCATCTGTGTGACACCTTTGCTCTCATGCTGTATGAACACAGTTTGGTGGGTGCAGCAATGACACTCCAGCCCGCGAGGCCCGAAGATTTAATATGTGGCCATTAAGAGAGGCTTGCTGACTCTCCACTTACGGGGTCATCGTGTTTATTCTGCAGTTCTATAAGAAAACATGAGCTTAAATTTATCACGTATAGTCATGCATTGCTTAACAAGCAGCATTTTCCAAAGGGAACCCTGGGTTCCTTGGAAAGTTGGGGGGAGAACAGAGTCACAGACAACTGTGTGGATCTTTAGTCTTAGCAATGGGAGATCATAGAATCGGATGTGTGCTTAATGTCTCCTCAAGGAGTGAAGGAAGGGTGGGTTTGAACAGGAGAGAAGGAAAGACTTGAGACAACTAAAACAAGAACACCAGGACTTGTTAGAAAGCTCTGTCTTGAAGCTTTGTGTACATATTTGGTTTGGGTTGTTTTTGACAACCCGCTGTTGATGCTGTCTTCTAAAAGACTTCTTTGAAACCCGTGAACTTTCTACCTCAAAAAGAAAATGTAAGAGCTGGCACAAAGCCCTGTCTACACTCCATGCGGCCCTCAGGAAGTCTGGGGTGGGGACCACTCTTCTAACAGGGGGATTCTGAAAAATTCTACCCTGTTGAGTCACTATCTAAAAATATCCCTCAGCAAAGCCATACAGGAAAAAGTCCTCTTGTTAAAACATGGTGAGAAGCTCCCCCAAAAGAGGGGGAAAAGTCAATCCAATGGCTGTTGGTAGGAAAGGCATTCTCCTAATGTCCTAAAGTTGCAACCTCCTAACCCCATGCTGCAGCCAACCAGTTGTCCTCATCATAATCTAGGGACCCTAATTTTATTGGGGACTTTCCACCTCACATCTAATGAATCTCTCAGTTCCCCTTTCACTACTCGGTTTCAGAAGGTCATTCCCTCTCACCAGAATTCTGCCCCAGCCTTCTGTCTTGTGTCGCTGCCTCAGCTTTCCACTGCCCGGCACCACCATGGGAACACAACACACCCAGGGAATGAGTGCGGAAAGCAAAGAACTGGAAATGAGGAAAAGCAGCACAAATGATAGATTATAAAACTGAATCCTTTGTGGAATAATAATAATAATAAAAGGTAAGTAGTTTGATCAGGAAGAACTAAAGTCAACAAATATATTCAACATTAGAAAAAGAGGGATTAGAGTCACAAATGTGACTCTCTCTCTCTGTAAATAATCTTAGAACTTTGACACCTCCAGAAAGCCTGACTTATTTTGCCACAAAAAGATGATGCCAAAAGAAGACATACAGCCATTGGTTGGCCTGGTTAGCGTCTCATTTTTCTTTATAAAGTTTTAGTACAAATATTATTTTTTTAGAGACCTCCCTAAATCCAGACCACTTCCAAAGTTTCTTGCTCTGTGTTTCTGTAGTATTCTCTAATTTTCATTTTTAGCACTTAACACAATGAAACTTGTACAGGTATTTCTGTATATTTTGGCTTTAATATTTACGCTCCATTGTATTAAGGCTAACTCAGATATCATTCATAGTACCTAAGTTTCTAGTATCATTTCTTCTTCTGAGCTGGTTGTTCCTTCAACCCAATGGAACAACTTTATTCTTTTTTTAAAATCAAGGACTAGGATCAAACCAAGAGCCGAGTGGTTTCTGAGTTCAACAGCTGATCCCCAAAGGTTCCCAAAGTTCTACCAGTCCTTGCCTGAAAACACTGTTTCTTACGTGTCATGACTTTTTTCATTGGTTAACAGGAGCACAGATAGCTACAGGAAGTGCATCAGCTTTGTGTCTGGACAATATCTAGCCCCCTGGAAACTTGACCAGGAAAATTTAAACTTATATTTCTATACTTAATGAAAATCAGAAACACCTGCATTAGAATCTCACCAATGGGGCTTTTGTTTCCTTTAGAAGTTCTAGAGTACCTGCTGGTATGATGTGGGGACACCAGGGAAGGACCCACTGCCCTCCTAATCCTCCTCTGCCACTTGTTCATGTCTAAAAATATTTATTTTTTTTAGGGAGCAAAAAAGCTACAACTACAGTTGCAATGTAGAAGTAATTTTATAAAGTCAACAAAGAGAGAGAGATCAACAAAACTGACGCCTCTGACGTGAACATGACTCATGTTAGCTGGTTTCCTGAGAGTAAGTATGGCCTGGAGTGGAGAGGAAGAGATCATCCTTGGGACTGTGCTACCTGAGGTGTGGGAGGCAGCAATGGTCAGGGGGACTGAGGTGGGGGGGGGGGGCGGTAGAGCAGGCCAGGAGAAAGGGGAAATGGGAGGTCTGAGGCCTGGGAGCTCCCAGGGGTGCATTTCTAAGGCTCCTTTATCAGCTCTAGAAGTGCAGTAACATCATCTGTTCTCCAGGTTTGTATTGAGGGTAAAATTTAAAAATGTGTATGAAGGTAATTGTGCAACTTTGCAGTTCAATGTGATATGTGATAGTGTACTTCCCATCACATTCAAAGGACAAACAACGGAAATCTGGACATTGGGACGAGCTCTGTAGACCATAGCCATGGTCATGTCAAATGCTGGCATTGTACCCTGATAATCAACAGGCAGAGAAGAAGTTCTCTTAATTTAGGACATTCTCCTACAGGAAGCCTTGGCCCCTCAGTATGTTGGTATATGACTAAGTAAAAGAGTAATGAATAACTGGTCACTCCCAAATCAGCCTTGTCCTTTCGAGGTTCACACGACCCCTGAGTCATTCCGGGGATGACCTGAAGACCCCACTGAACTTTCCTATTTGTGGATTTATCAGCTCTACCCCTGAATTCTAGAGGCACAGATGTCATGACAAGAAGAGGCAACTTCCTTCCTTCTAGCCCCAAGAATCTCATGGGAATCAAAGCTTTGGCGCCACCACTCATGTTGACTTGATTATACCTGAGCCAAAGCCCACGGCAGTTACCTGGCCAATCATATCTTTCTTTTTGGCTTTTCTGTTTGCACTGTTTTAGTAACAACCCACCTGTATCTTTTGATCAACTTTTCAAAGCTAATTTAAAACTTGAGAAGAAAACTGAATATAAAGGTGACAGACATAACGAAGCAGGTGCCTACCCATGAAGTGGGGTTTCTGGTGCTGCTGGAAGCTAAATTTGACACTGTAACCCTCTGTAGTTGGGGCAACAGTTCTACCCATTGCTTACCTACCACATCCTAGGGTATTAAGGACAGGAAAGACAGAACTAGCTAGTCGAAACTAAGATTGTGGCCCTGAGCATGGAGAGAAATGGATAAAGCTCTTAGCTGCTTTGGAGGAAGAACAGGCAGATGAGGAAGAGGAGTTGTGAGATGGTCTACAAAGCGTGTCACCGAGGGCTTCCCAGTCTCCCCAGGACCAGCCCTACAGAGAGGCCAGGCCTATCTTACTAAGACATTCTTTATGGACTGATAAGTTGGAAGAAAACTGATTTGATGCCAGAAGGACAAGTTCATGCAGAGGACTGGGACAAACATTGCACAATAGGTGGAGGGTGGCAGTATACCCTTGGGGCAGGGTTTGCATTAGCTCAGCTCTACAAGAAAGAGACTCTCTGCTAGGTGACTAAAGGGGATAATGAGGAGGTAATGGTTCTGATACACACCACACAGAGCTGGGGGAGGGGGGGCCTCCACAGAGAAGACTTAGGAAAGTACCAGGCTCTCACAATAGTGTAATATATGTTCCCACCAAAGTCTCAGGACTGGGTTCAGAATCACTCAGTACTGTGGGCTTGAAGAAACTCTGGTTGTGGCCGCTTCTGAACACTGAGGAAGCCCAGTGGTGCCTTTGGATATCGATGTGACTTTTCTCTACCACGCCACATGTTTGTGCAACCAGCTTGGCTCCTCCGTGTTTCCCATCTGTCCCGTTGGGCCTTCAGCAGGCTCCAGCGTTCTCCCCACTCTCCCTGTCCCCTTCCTCCCTGCGCCATCTTTCAGCCACTCTCTAGTCCTGGTTCGTGACATCTCTTCCATAAGCAAGAGCTAGCTCTCCTGATGGTGCTCCAAGCCCCAAATTCTGAAGTGAATAGAACAAAAGACTCTTTCTGTGGTAAGCCAGGGTTCTTGGAAGCATCTGTGCAAGTTGAATGGCTCAGCTAGAACACAGAGGTCCTCTCAGGCAAGCCAGGCAGAGGAAGGGGCAGGCACAGGACACGACAGGTGCGGACAGCATACCTGTCAAAGGAGGGCCGCTCGCCAGCGTCGAAGGCATCTCGTAGTTGCTTCACCAGGTTGTCCTGCCCAGGCAGGCGGAAGATGCCCTCTTCATTCAGCCCGTGCTCGAGGATGAACTCTGCACACTTCTGCACCAAGATGGGCACCAGGTGGGGGCCGAACTTCTGTTCATAGGCCACGGTCTCATCCAGGCGCTGGCCAAACACCGCTGGGAAGAGACAAAGCAGAACGTGCTCATCATGGTGACCATCCCTGGATCACTTGTTGGACAAAGTGCTTCGCCCGGGTCTTGGTTTTCCTGTCGCCTGTGACTCTAAACACTTTAGCACAATGATACCAACAGAACACAGCGTGTCCCAGGGCTACAAATGTGTGGGCTGTGAATTTGAGGCCGTCTTTGTCAGCCTTCTTTTCTGAAACTGATCCACTTTTCTTACAATTTGAAACAACACCTGGGTTTTACCAAGCACGTGTGTGCTAGGCATCCTGTGGAGCGCTTTGCACACTTTTTCTCCTTTAATCTGCACAGCCGCGCCATGAAGTGGCATACCGCCGTAACCGCCTTACTGCTAAAGACTCTGAGCCTTGTGGTGCTCGTGGGCTTGCCGGATCAGGCATTGCAGGACACGGCACAGTCAGGATTCAAGCCCAGGCAACAAACTACTGAGAATCTGTGTGAAATCACAGGGACAAAGGGGCTGTTTTGAATTCTACTTACATTGCAGAGCACCAAGGCATCGTAGCCTATCACGTGGTGTCTGCCCATATTAAAGCACTATGACCTTTAAAATAGTTCAGGTTGTTCACTGTGTTCAACTCTTGCAAACACTGCCACAGTGGCCATGTTCTTTTGCCCACCAGAGTTGCTGGCATGTGTGTAGGACAAACGTATAATATCTAATGAAATCCTTAATTAATTAACACTTAGATGAATAAACAAACATTTCATTCTTTTGAACTATTTCCTTAGGGAACATTCCCAAGTATAAAATTACAGGGTAAAGTGATTTGAATATTTTTATGACCTGGTGGTATGCAAATTGCTTTCTAAAAATATTTTTCCGAATTGCACAGCCTCCAGCAAAGCAAGCAGGAACCAGCTCCACAGTGACCTTGTTACCAGGCCTTTTGTGTCCTGGAGGTTCAAAAGGCAGGGCTGGCTTCTGCTCTGTCTGGCCCAGTCCTCTCTGTCATAACTGGGGTGCTACTGCACCCAGCATTATGATGTCAGAACACCAGCATGGTAAGTTCCTTGGTTCTCTCATTGATGGCTGGTCCCTTTGCTCCAAACCTTAATTAACACGGATTCCACCTGTAAGGAGCTCTTGAAGTCTCCCATCTCCCTGGGTTTCTCTCCTGTCTATAACTGCCACAATCTCTTATTTTTGCCATTTTTGTTTCACTTTTACCTCCTGCTACTCACTTTCCAAACCTCTGACTTTCCTGAGCACCAACACCTGGTTTTGAATAGTCATCTGCTTCCCCAGTCCCTGCAGCAGGGTTTTTCCACCGACCTCCCAGAGCTCAGGAACTTCTCAGAACCTCTTTCCTCACCACCTCAGGTGCAGGTTTGACTTACTGTATCTTAGTGAGATTTTATTAGCTTAAATATCCTTGTGTCTGATGTTTGGAAACTGAGGATGGCACTTCTCACCTACCTACAATTTTTGGAATGACTTATTGCCATGCCCCAGAGGGATCTCACATCAATATTCCCCAAACACAGTGCTCTCCAGTCTCTGTGTCCTCACTAGTCCCTTTTGCCTCTGTGCCCTCTGTCCTCTCCCTTTCTGGTTGCTGGAATTCCAATTGTCTTCCCTGGCCTTTCTCAAACACTCATGGCTCTGCCGAGCCTTTCCGCACCTCCATGTGTACATCCAGCTATGCGCAGCCTTATCCCTTTGTGCCCACATCCATGCCCTACCACACAGTGCCCCCACACTTTGTATGTACCTGTGTCTCTGCATGACCACAAGCACCCCAAGGCCAACAGCATGGGGAGGTCCTTTCCATACCCAGTGTTTGTGTGATGACTGGCACAAGACAGATAGTTAACACATTTTGCTGGATGAATTCATTTGTCGTTAGGCAAGCGTTTCTCATGACTGATGGGGATTTGGGTGTATCTTTAGCTGAAACCCTAGTTTCAACTAGTTTCATTTCTTCAGAAAATGAATCCATCTTCCCCGTGCCGGCATCATGGAATGAGTGGGCTGCACAGACAAGGCACACGGAGGACCTGGCTCTTGCTTTCATTTAACTAGCCATGCAGCTACAAAAGGGAAAATATCACACAAGAAGTGGCAAGAGACAACTAACGAATGCGAATATCCATGTAGAATTAGATTCCTGTTTGCCTGTGAAAAGAGGTGGATGCATATTTTCACAAGATTCAAGGGACTTGATTGAAAAAATAATGGTTTGGCATTTAAAAAAATAACTCATGGCATTTGGGAAATTCCCTTGGAAAGGTCCAAGGAGAAGGCCCTCTGAGAAAGGAGCGGATGTCCTTTGGAGCAGTTGTAACAGGCTCCAGGTCCCCAGAAGGTGGGGAAGAGGTTCCCCACGAGCAGCACGTGGCTGAGCACAGAGATGACGACAGACGATTTTCCTCATCTGGGTCTACCAGCCTCGTTCTGTGCCCACTTGTGCTCTTTCCCACCCACCTTGCTAATGTCAGCAGTATATTCGTTTCCCAGTACCACTTTACCTCCAACATCTCACCTGCTGATCCCCACTCTCTACACCTGCAGAGAACAAGGCATTCTCATCATGGAAATGTACACAATCCTGGTGATTCCAAATCTTCATGTGATCCTTGCCCTCCTAGTCCTTTTCGTTATACTCTCTCAGTACATGACCTCTTCTCTCCTTTCCTTACTACCCACCCAGAGGATCTGAGTGGACTCCCGTGCCCCCAGCCCCTGTCTCTGACTGTGCTCCTGCCTTCTCTCAGAAGAAGAAAGGACCTGGTCTTTCCTTTATGTGACTATTTCTTGTACTATTGGCTTAGTCCCTTGTACTTCTTCAATAGAGAAAGGACTTAATCTTTCTTTATACCATAAATGTTTTCTCTTTTAATATAAAGAATTCACATGAGATTAGGTCTGACAAATGCTTGCCTGTTTTTTCTTCACCAATGTATTCAGAAAGGAAATATATTCATAGAAAAATGTCTCCCAGCCAAAGGCTAGCCTCTTCCACGGTCCCATTCCTCACTTCCGGTTTGTTTCCCAGCTCCAGCCCGTCACAGCCTGCTTTCATTAGCTTACACCTCTCCATCAGATCTTCTCACTAAGACTTCTGGTGTCTCACAGTGTCCGTATCTAGCCTTAGATGATTTCCAACCTATTGGGTCTTCTCTTCAGACTCTGCACACTAAACATGACGTTGAAACTGCCCATCCTACTCGTCCTCTCTCCTTGATGACTCCTTTCAGTCTCCTTTAGTGTGCTCTGTCCCTGTACATTCATTTCCCAATACCACTTGGCCCTTGTGTACATCCTTGCTTAAGATCCCATCTCAGATTTCTTTTATTCTTGCTGTACACTTCTCCTTAGTTCATGTGATCCACATACTCAGAAACCACCTGTAAACAGATAACTTGTGTACTGCATATCTCTCTATCCAGTCTATTTCCATAAGTCCCACCTATAACCATGACTCTCCTGTTCTCCCAGTATCTTGGTCACTCCCACTCTCACCGCACCCCTAAGTCAATGCTTCTCCTGTGGCATTTCTTTGCAGGCAAAGCAGTGGATCCGTCAGGGAAGTGCCATGTACATTTCCAGTCACTGAGAGCACAAGGCTGCTAGCAGCATAGGTGAATTCACCTCAGCCAACCGGCAAAGCTGTGAGCCTGAGCACGTTCTCACTGCAAACAGACCAGGGCATTCTAAGCAAGCCTTACTCTACTCGCTATCGTAGCTGTTGTATTACCAAATGTGTGTGTGTACGCGCACGCACGTGTGTTTCATGTGTGTGTGTTTAAGCTGCAATTCAACTCCTTGCAAATTGCTCTTACGAGAATCTACAGTCACCCAATAAATGTGGACTGAGCCTCTGCTGTGGGCCGAGCTCTTTGGTAGCTGGAGATTATGACACAAAGACTTGAAAAGTACAGTCTTTACTCTTGGGCACTCTCCACTAACACCCCTGTCCCTACTCCCCACCTGGAAGCTCACTTTTCTTGAGCCTAGATGTCTCCTACCGGAAGCTGGTCCCTGCCTCCTCTGGGCTCATTGCTGTGTGCGTCTCTATTTATCACATCCCATGTGGTTTTATGATGATTTATTAGGCATCTCTGTCTTTCACTAGACTGTGGGCTCCTCAAAGGCAGACAGCCTGTCTGGCTCACCACTTATTTTTGTCTCCTGGCACAGGGACTGGCACATGATGGACACGTCCTCCAGGGGCTACCGATACTGTTGCCTCCCCTCTTCTTTTCCTCTACCCCTCTGCTCACTCAGCACTTCTCCAAACCCGCTCTTGTCAAGGAGTCACTGGCCCTCGTGTTTTTAAGCCCAAGTGTTAATCTCTCAGTCTATCAGCGGCATGTGACACCCGGCAGTCCCCCCTCTTGAGGCACCTGCTCACATGGATGTTGGTACAATAGCTCGTCGGTTCCTCACTGGCGCGTGGCTGGTCCTGCTCAGCTGCCTCTGACGGAGCTGCCCTTTCTCTGCCTCTACTGATCTGGCCTCCCTTCCACAGCTTCACGTACTTCCTCAGACTCTCGTGGGTTAAGTGTCTGAAGCTTCCATCTCTAGCCTAGAAAGCAGCCCATGGTGCTGCTCCCGGGAGAACTCGCTCCCCACTGCACGCTCTGGAGCTGCTGTGGCTGACAGTGCTCCAGACAAAAACAGCACCCTTTCCTTCTTTGGTTCATCTAGGTCAACTTACATCTCCATTCATCTCAGAATGCACAGAAGGAGTCTGCAATCCAAAACATCCCGGGAGCTCCAAAGATCCCTCCTGAGCTGTATTGATCTCTGAGCTCTCGATTTTTAACCTTCTTCCTCATTCAATTCTGGGTGTGCAAAAAGAGATGACCCAAGAAAATCCAAGGAGAAACAGGAGGGGCCAGCGAGGGCAGAAGACAGCGGGACAGGTGCTGCTCAGAGACCATCCTCCACCCTAAAGACACCACGGGACAAACCAGGCCTTCCCTCTGTGTCACGCCCTGCTCTGTTGCACCTGCTTCCTTTAGGGAACTGGTGGTAATCTGAGGCTCTTTCTAGCCTCTGACAGAGGATAGGCTCGAACCAACTCAACTGCTCGGAGCCAGGTGCCCAAAGGAGAGGGATTTCCCTCTTAATGGTTATAAAATATAATTAATTAATTAATTAATTAATTATAATTATCATATGTAAGATAATTATGGTTGCTAAATGCCAATAATTCCAATTGTTAGCCCACTTAATGATGTTAACTTTACGTTGAGAACTGCTTCAGATGCTGTCAAGTATACAATCCAGGGAGCCACCAAGCGGGCTCTAAGAAGTAGCTATTGCTCCATTTTAAGGATGATAAAACAAAAAATCAGACCTGGCATTTGTCGCAGGTCACATTTGTCCTGTGATTCTTTAATCAGTACTTTAATTTCTTTTGTGTAAAGTCAGTGGAGTAAAGTTCCAGACAACATCAAGCCTCAAGGGAAAGACCCAAGAACTGAGACTCCAGGCACCTCTCCCGCAGTCCTGCAAGGCCATCCCCACCGTCCTCTCCAGTCCCCAGACCAGAATCTCTGGGCAGGAAGTGCCGCGTCCTAAGCAACCACGGAAGGGGACGTCTCGTCTCCACAGGTTGGATAGCTGTCCTGCCCTTACCCCTGAAGCCCCTCTGATGCCCAGGGAACCCCGGACACTGGGTTGGTTTGGGAAGTAAAAATGAAATGATCAGTTACCTCCCTCCCCCTCCTCTCTCTCTCTCTCTCTCTCTCTCTCTCTCTCTCTCTCTCGTTTCTCCTTTGAGACCGCACAAACACGCAGGAGGTCAGGCCAGTGCCCCTCCCCACCTGCTCCCAGCCGGCCAGATCTGAGGGGAGTCCCCTGCCCCTGCCCAGCACTGGCACCTGCCGCCTGGGGCTCAGTTCATCCCCGACAGGAGAGTGAAGAGAAATAGAGAAAAGTGTCTCGTGGTGGAAAAAATAAACCACAAGACGGAGAGGAAATACCTTTCTTGTGAGGCTTGGGGCTTTTCCTCCTGAAATCCCAGCAAAAGAGCAGCGCCAGGGCAGGAAGGCCACAGCCCAGTTCCCACCTCGGCGTCCTGGGAATACGAGGCATGTTGCGCCCAGGACCGAGAGCCTCCGACAGCAGCCTGGGGCTTCTCTCCTCCCCACGCTGGGAGAACCGTCTCTCCCGGCTTCCAGATCAGCACACACTTGCAAACGCCGCTCAGGTCCGAGTTCCCACGCGGAAACCCAGGGATCTGTCGGCACCTGCCCAGCCTTCCCTCCGAGCCATCCTCCAACCGGGACTCACCTTTGTACACAGGACTCTCGGCTTTTAAAGGGTGAACGTAAAGCTGTCAGGGCCACAATAAAAGTAAGTGCCTCCTTTTACTTAGCAGCTAATTGTCAACTGCCATTCAGGGGTTATCTTGGAAGTGGGTTTAAAAAAAAAAAAGAAGGAAAGAAACCCTGCACGGAGCCCTTCCCAGCAATGCTCCATATATCAAAATGCCTGGCAGGAACACAGAATTTCACTTAGCGCTTACGAAGCCAGCCCACCCTTCTCTGGAAAGGCTTTCAGAGTTCCTTGTGGCTCTGGGCAGGGGGCCTTCAGAGATAAGGATCTGGGGGGGGCAGGTTGCTGGGTAGACTGAGTCGCGCCCCCCTGCTGTTGAGAAGGCGGAGCAGGCAGTGCCACAACACGATCACATATACCCAGGAGACTTGGCATAGATCCTTAGAAACACAGAGGGACAAGCAGGAGCAAGGCTACCAGGAAAGGCCTTGGGGGGGGGGGGTGTCACGCTGCCAACCAGCGCTCACGCCCCTGCCAGGCACGGGCAGGGACTCAAAGTCCTCATCTCTGTCCCCGCCTCCTCCTGTCACGTGGAGTTCACCCCCACGTCTCGGCAGCGATGCCTCTGGAAGGTGTGCAAGCCTGTTCAGGTCTCTCCACCTCCAAGGCCACCACCCGTGTCCCGGCCACTGTCTTCTCTGCCGGGATGACAGCGTCACACCCGGTCTTTTGCTGTCGCTCTGATCTGCTACCTCTAGCCCAAGCCATCTTCTACACAGAACTAAAGTAATCTTTGAAATACAACCTGGTATTATTGGCTGTTTGCTTAAAACCTTCCAACTAGGACAAAGAGCACCACAGTCTTCCGAATTACCTCCACCCCTGACCCTTCCTCCAGAACCTGCTCTCTTTCCCACCGCAGGAACTTTGCACTTGCGTTTCCTCGGACAAAGATGTTGCTCTATTTCCCCTTTCTCTGTCTGGTTAGCCTCTACTGTCCCTTCGGAGTTAAGCTTAGTCACCGCTATCATCACTCTTCAGGGAAGCCCCCTTGACCCTGACAAAGATCCCCCTCCCGCCCCTGTAGAACATCATGTTTTTCCTTCACGATAATTTTCAAAGCAGCGATTTTATATCTTCCCTTGTCTTTATAAAAAATTAATTTCTGTGTCTTCTAATAGACTGTAAGCTTATTGAGAGAAGAGATCTGGTCTTTTCTTTCAACCTGTCTTCCTTCTTCATGTCACAGTTGTACTCCGGGACTAGCACAAGGCTGAGCACATGCCATATATGCAGGGAACAAGCAAGTATCTGTCTTGCAGTAAGGAGGAGAGGAGACGAGAAAATCAGTGGAAATAAGCAAAAATCGCCACTCTTGCATGGGCAGGAGGAGGATGCCCGCGCTCTGGGAGACGGAAGGAGGAGTATGACAAGTTTAAGTCGAGCCTTGGCAATTTAGAGAGATCTTGTCTCTAAAGTAGAAATAAATGAACAAATGGAAAGAGCTGGAGAGATAGCTTGATGTGAAGTGTTGGGATCCAACCCCCAGGACTGCAGAACAAACGAAGAAGCCCTAACTCTTCCTATTCAGTTTAGCTAGAGAAAGGACTTGGTCACGGGGAATGAGTCACAGACAGCGCACCCACTGGCTGCACTGGCTGGTGGGTTGTAAACCAGCTCCCTCTGAAGGAGGCAGAGAACATACACGAATTAGAGGAAGAAAAGGACTCCCGGGATATAACAATTCAATATTTATATACTGTATGCCTTGTGTTGGCGAACACACAAAGATGCTTAAAGCACGCAACTTGCCCTAGGGTCTGACAATTGGCTTAGGCACAACAGGACTATGAGCAACTTAATGCATTACTATGCCCTCAGAAATGGCCTGAGCAAGCTTCAAACGGCTAACCCTGGGGGACAAGGCAAAAGCAGCCTGAGAGGAGTCTCGGTGTGCAGCTTGGACTGCCCGCTTCCTGGGATGGGAGAGAAAGCCGCAACGGTGCGGTGCATGTGTCCAGGGAAGGGCTGGGTGTCTCACTGAGAGGAGGGACAGCGCAGAGGAAACGGGCAGCAGTGAGTCGGGAACGGGTTTGCAGAAGCTAGATGTGATTACCTGTTTCTACTACTTAAATCAGAAAAAAAAAATCTGGAATTGCATCAGGACTTCGGGGGCAAAGAGTTGGTCTAACCTTTCTGGCTACTCCCGAGAGGGCGCTGAACAACCAGCGCTGCTCTCCAAGGTGCAAAGAGCCGCAGGGCCGGCCATGAGGCCGAGGAACCGAGAGGCTGGAAGGACGATGGACACCAGGTGGCATCTCCCCAGTCAGGGGAGAATGAGGTGGGGTGAGGACAGGCAGTAGCTCTGCAGGATGTCACCAGGGTAACCTCTATTTTTAACACTGGGATTCGCGACCTGGGTATGCAGATGGGCCACCAGTGGCCGAAAATATTCTTCTGCTGAAAGCAAAGCAAAATAGTTTGTGTCTAGATATGATTGTGTGGAAGTTCCCATAGCGTTCGTCAGGTTCTCTAAGGAGTCTTTGAACCACAAAGAGCTTCCTCACGACTCTCCGCTCCCACTCTAGAGGGAGCAACTGATTTACTGAGTAACTTCTCAGGCAGAGTGGGGAGGAGAGCCTGGTGGAATGGGACAGGGCACTGCTGCGGGACGAGGAGGCCTTTCCTTTGCTCTTTCCTTTAGTATATGTTTATTGAGTATCTACTTAGGCGCTGCGTGGACTCAGAGATGCAATATGTTTCTATTGATCTATCTATCTATCAATCTATCTATCTATCTACAGAGAAAGGAACTCCTGCCAAGCAGGTTGAAGCTGTCATAGCCAACTGAGGGGAGATTAACTAAGAGACAAAACAAGTAGAAAGATACTTAGTATGTCAGAAGGAAGTACACGCTAAGGAGAAAACCACAGAGCAGGAGGGCAGGAGGACTAGGAGTAGGGA
This sequence comes from Ctenodactylus gundi, assembly GCA_004027205.1. Classification (NCBI taxonomy): domain Eukaryota; kingdom Metazoa; phylum Chordata; class Mammalia; order Rodentia; family Ctenodactylidae; genus Ctenodactylus; species Ctenodactylus gundi. The sequence continues at coordinate 118,918 of PVKB01000745.1, read as the reverse complement.
AGAAGTTAAGTTTAAGTCAAATGATCAGAAGTCTCGCTGAGTAATCTTGGAGCAAAGACCTGAAGGAAGCAGGAGACTGAACCATGTGGCTATGGGGACAAGAGGATTCCAGGCAGAGGACACAGTCATGCAAGGCCCCTGAGGCAGGAGGGTGCCTGGGGTCCTCGAGGGGCCTCGTGAAACTGGAGTGAAATGAAAAGAGCTGTGAGAAAATAAGTTTAGAGAGGTAATTGGATTGAGTTTTGTACTGTGAGACAGTACATGGCTTCTGACTTTGAGTAAGAAAGGAAGCTACCAGAAGGTGTTGACCAGAGGAAACTCTTGAAATGACAGTTTAACCAGCTCACTCTAGATGAGAAAAAACAGACTGCAAAGAGGCAGGGGTGAAAGTGAAGAGTCCAGTTGTTGTTGGACGGGAAGGTATTGTTTCTTGGTGGTGGTGAATTTAGTGAGAACGTGGTAGGCTCTGGGTAGAAAAAATTTTAAAAACTGTACTGGAAGGAGGCAGAGGCATGTATCCCAGTGACTTCGTGGTATTTGGGGAACATGTTCTGCTGATTGGAGGGTGATTGCAAGAGGCCCTGCCCTCCACCAGCTGGTCCCTTTAGGGAGGTCATCCATACCGTCAGGTCTGAAGTTGCCCCACCTATGATTTGTCTAACGGCCTTGGATGGGACTCTGCTGTCTTAAAATGCTCTGACTCTGGAATCTATGATTTTGGTTCAATGAGAAACTGTAAAAACACCCAAGGTGCCGTATCAGAGCCAACATCATTCTTTGAATAAACAAGCAGTATTGTGATTTCCCCTGCCTTGGGCTTCCCGGGGATTTGTGCTAGATTCGCTTCTTGGGTGGTGGCCTCAGGGCGGGGGCAGAGGCGGGGGAGTGAGAGCCCAGGACAGAATACAGTAGACCACCACGGAGAGGCTCAGACAAGTATTGTAGGAGGCACAGGCCCCACTGAAAGTGCCTACCCCGCATTGTGACTCAGCGCAGGTACACAACCAGGCAACAGTCATTGCTCTTGCCAGGGCAGCTGCCTAAGGCTCAGTCAGCACTGGGGACAACAGAAATTGCCAGCAGGGCACCCAGTCTCCTGACTCAGGGCTAAAGGGAAGGTCGCAGTCAAGTTTACTCAGACTGAAGCAGTGAGCAGTCAAGCTGTAAAAATTAAGCCAGATAGCACAAATTTATTTTTAAAAAAAGTGTTCTTAGGACTTGGAAAAATGGTTAATAAGGCTATATAACTCTGTCTGTAATAAGGCACCGGCATTAAGGATGACTGGGGCAAGCACACTAAAATTTGGCTGTCCCAACAAAATCATTTCTTTTCTTGAAGCTTCTGCTGGTGGGGCATAGGCCACAGATGGCTCGTGCCACAGTCCTGGGTCTACCGCAGGACTCGTGACACAGCTGAGACAGGAAGAGCTTCCGCTTCAAGGCTTAGAATGAAGCTATAGAGGCTGAGCTGGTGTTGGTGGGAGAAGTGTAGGGAAGCTGGGGCTGGCACAGCAGTGTCTGGGACTCATGTGTGCATGAGGGGGCTGCTGACTGTTCGAAAGCGGGCAGATATTCAGAGAAATGCAGAATGTGAAACTGCATGGCCTGGAGAAACCAATCAGATAAGCTCAGCCCCAGTGCCTTGCCAGAGGCCTCCTGGAAGCTCCTGCCTTTGGTTTCTTTAAGTAACTAATGTATCCACCTACTAAATGTCCCTTTTCTACTTATCATTGGATATCATTTCTATCACTTGTAACCAAATTACTCCTGAAATCTACCAATCAAAATTTTAAAGTAACATGGATAAATTCTTAAGTTATAAAATAAAAGACATTAAGTTGCTTACAATCGATGCTTATCCTTCTGGAAAATATAAGAATGTACGAACATTGGTTACAAAAAAAAAACCATGAAAACACCATCATGGCTTAAAAGGTATCTTTTTTTTTTCAAATTTTCATAAAATTATTATTGTGTTTTTATGGTTTCTGAAAAAAATGGTTGGGAAATCAAATCAATATTTAATAAACCATAAAATCATCCACCATGACTTCTAAAATAGGAGAGAGCAAAGTTGATAAACAATTATAGATTTAGCAATTATCCTGGAGATGACACAGCACATTTCTAAAAAGCTGAAGGAAAATGGTATCTTATGAGCTCATACATGTCAGCTCTTTTATATTGTTTATAAAATGAGTAAAACATACTAGATTCATAAGTTTGGTGATTTCAGATGTGGTCTTGGTTTTTGCATTGGTTTCTTGGGTGTTGCTGTTTGTTTGCATTCAGGGCCCGCCACTAATGTGGAAATGTCACTAAAGATTCCCAGAGTTCAGTCACATGAGCCACATAACTTAGGAGAGTTTTGAATGCAAAACTTGCTGCACACCCATAAGACTTCCCTGGTCTGACTATTTCTCTTATGAAAAGCAGCTTTAATCTAAGTGTAGATCAGCCTAACTTATCACTCCTCAGGTCCGTTCAGCTCTCTTAAGTTCCATAACCAACCACCCATGGGCATGAGTCAGTGCTGCTGGAACCCTGGGGTTGGCTGGCCCGATCCATTCATTTCACAGATGGCCATACTTGGGCTCAGAGAGGAGAAAAGACAGCTTTAGGATATCACAAATGTTTTCTGATCAGTGCAAGGAATTTATCACTGTTCCAGTTGACCTGGAAAATATCTTTGAAATAATCTGGGAGGAAACCTGGAAGCTCTGAATTTCTTCTGCTTCACATTTAATAGAGGACTAGACCATGACCATGATCTCAGGACCATTCTCTGGTTGTCACCCTTGAACACTGTTCAAGGAGGGATCATGTCTGGAGCTGTTTCATCCTCATCCCTGAGATGCCACAGATACCTTCCTGGGAGAGCCTGGAGGGGTCCTTACCTCCGGAGGGTGTGCCAGCGACTCTCCTGAGGAATTTAACCCACTCCTCCATCTCTGCTTGGGAGCTGGCCATGAGGACATAGGAGTCCTGTGCAGTGCGACTTTGGTCCCATGAAGCTGGAAGAAAAAGTAGCACATCTGAAGGTCTTTGCCTGGTAGGGGGTCTAGAGTGAAAGAAGACCGAACTTGAATTGATTTCTTGATTCAATGAAGCACTACTGGTCAATTAACATAAAGATACTGTCAAACTATCCTCAATGGAACTGGATGTGCATGTGCTTCTATGGTGTTTGCCAAAGCTCTAATTCCACAAATGAATCATTGAGCTCAGTGGTTTACAACTGGGATGGCTTTGGGTGAGAGAGTTGCTGCAATGGAGAAGAGAAACCATACTCTACCATAAGGAAGAGGAATTTAGTGGTACAAGTTCAGAGGAGACAGGGTCAGTTCATATACATTTGAAGACTTCCATTCATCATGCCAATCACGGACACTTTTCTAACCTAACCCGTGGGCTCATCTGTTGAAATTCAGAAGGGGAAAGCAACCTTAGGTGAGAGGCACCGTGAGCATAGGTGTGATTTTCTCACAGAATTGGTGTTTCCTGTCCAGATCATTATCCTTCGGACCACACCAAACCTTACAATAGGTAATTTCTCAATGTTTAGTTAATAGATACACAAATCTTGTTAGGACTTAATTTACTATTTTCACTTTAAGCCCGTGACATAGTTATATATTGTATTTCTAGGTTAGTATTCTCAAAAGGATGAAAGAAATGAAAAGGGGACAGAGGATACAAAAAAAAAAGAATGAGGAAAAGTAAAAACAATAGCAACAAATAAAAAAGTAGGGAGGGACAGGTAAGAAACGGGAAGAAGGAGTAACTTAGTTGTAGACCACATAGTTAGTAATAGATCTGGGACTAGAAATTCTGCATCCTCTATGAGTCAAGTGGAAATCTGAGGAGTTAGAAGTTCGCTTAGTTGGTTAAAAAAAAGTCTTAGGAGTGATAAGAAAATAATAGAGATTCTTTTTAATTGTATAATTCTGTTACTTTTTACTATCCCTTTCACTATCCCTTTGGAAGAGAATGGGGCTGCATGATTTTCATTTTACAGGGAATAAAACCGAAGCCCAAAATACCTGCCCATTTTTAACCAGCAAGTTACTGCCACACTCAAGGCAATGCCATGGGCCTCATTTTTCCCAAGAGAAGTTGCACTATCTATCTTGTTCCTAAATTTGACCCTAGACAAAATGTGTCTGGTATGTTTTCCCACCATGCCTACACTTCAAACTACTATGTTATCAAAACATTCCTTTCCCGTCAGAAGACCCTGTAATTCTGCCGTGAAAAATAATTCTATAGGAAAACACTTCCTTCATGGTCATGCTTTGTGACCTGGGTTATTGCAAGTGGCTTCTCACTGATCTCCCGGCCTGTTGATTCCCTCCATTACTTATTCTCAATTCAAAACAGTTTTAAAACACAAGCCATAGCTTTCCATCCTTCTAGCATAAAAGCTAGATTTCTTACAACTGCTTGTAAGTGTCTATCAAATCTGTGCCCAATTCTGACAAGCCCTCTTGTTCAGATCACTGTCCTTCTCACCACAGCAAAACTTAATACTGCTTTCTTACTTTTGCTGTCACCCTTTACTAATTCTTCTGGCCTTCTTAATGTTCCTGGGACATGGAAAGCAGGCTCAGAGACTTTGCATGGGCTCTTCCCCCTTCCTGGAATGCCTTCCTACCAGACTGGCACTTGGCCCACCTCTTCGGCACCTTCAAATATTTCTCCAAATGTCACATACTCTGCCAGCTGTGTTATAAATGACAAATTACTTACCATTATTCCAACCTCAGCCCAAACTTTCTCTCTTTTGTTTTATTTTTTCCAGAGTACTTATCAAAGAACTACACAATTTATTCATGGATTTGGCTTGTTACCAGTCTCCTTCCACTAGGCAGTAAGTTGCCTGCAGGCAGTTCTGTGCTTTGCTAGATCTCTGGCCTAAGCAAAGTTCCTAGTGGATGTTCGATACATTTTTAGTATAAGTAAATGGCAGTATATCATAAAGTGGTGTGAGAATTAAATAAGACAATATAACTATCAATACAACCCTCATGCATGGTGACTCCCTAGGTGAGAAGACAACAGATAGAGATTGATAAGGAGAGAGAAACTTACTCTAAATTGTTACCTGTTCCAACTTTTTGTAAAAGAGAGAAAAATAGCATTACTACAATTAAAGGTGTCTATCTGAACATTTTTTAATAACTAAAAGTAGTGATCAGAAAGGGCCCTGATTAGAAAGTGCCTGCATCAGACCCTGAGAATCACCTTGCACAAGAGGAAAAAAAAAAGTGACAATTCTCCACGTTATAACACAGAGGAGGGTCCTCTCACCTGAGGCTGGGGGAGCCTTGGGCTAGAACAGTACCGATGCAAACATTTGTTCCCCACCTGACTATTGATTTAGTCTATTTGTCTTTATGGAGATGGGAGTTGGGGTTGGGGCAGAGAAGCTGTCCAAGAGTCTTCCCAGCAGTCTAGGAGCCCTCTGTGGGCATAGGTAATCAGGAGAGACCTACTGTCCCCTTACTTTGGCAGAGAAGTCTTGTAAGATACTGCACATTTGATGACAAGCTCACAATGAACTTTCAGCTGGAACTCTCAGTAGGGTATACTGAAGTGAAAGCAACGGGTTGGGACCTATCTTGCCGTGGCCGGGTGTGTCCCGTGAGTTGCATTAAGAGAGGGATGCTAGGAACAGAAGAACTCTTGTAGGAACTGAGTGGAACTTCCCTGGAGGGCGAGGAGGGGTGGAAAAATGAACTCTTGTAAGGAGGAAGAAGGCTAGACTTTTAGGTAAAAAAGCAAGGGGATGCCTGTGAAGGAACCACCTGGGGACTTGAAATTCTCCCTTTCTTGATTTCTCTAAATAGTCATTGTCAGTTTAGGATTTTTCTCTGCACTATGTGCCCCTCTAGTCATTCCCAAGTACTTAGACGGCACCTGCTGTGTACCAGGCCCTGCCTCGAGTGTTTCACGTAGATTTCTCTACCTAATCATTATTGCCCTATTTTACAGATAAAGAAACAGAAGCCGGGGTAGAATGAGGGATTTGCTACCCAAATAGCAAGTCGCAGTGTCAGTGGCAGGCTGACTCCGCATGGGTGTTCCTGCCCGCTCTGCTGTTCTTCCTTCTCCATCAATATCCGTAAGCATGTAGCTGCCTCGTTTGATGGGGAAGGAGGGAGTAAAGGAATGGGCACTCGGTGCGCTCGACATGTCTCTGCTGTGATCAGTAGGGAAGGAGCGGCAAGACAGCCCAGCCAAATCAGCAGTCCTAAGTCCCTGGCCAGACTCAGCGTGGCGACAGAGCGAGGGACAGGGAGACAGGGACAAGCAGCTCAGTGGAGCAGCTGCAGGATCATGAGCCAAAGTCTCTGCTCCAAATGCCTGCCAGGAAGGAGACTCTTGAAAGGGGGGGTTGGGGGGGGATCCTCCAGCAGGCAGTTCAGGTGGACAATATAAGATGTGATTAAAATATTACATTGAATATTGAAACCAAAACTTATTCCTGTAAAAAGTACATTACCATAATTCCCCTCAAACTGCTCCCCTTTACTTCTAACATATCTGTCCTATTCTTGCCAGTCTCTGAAGCAGTTCAGGAAGTTCTCTTTTGTGAGCGTCTTTTTGTTGCTGTCTCAATGTCCTGAATCAACTTGAAACCTTCATGGTGACTTCTGCCTAATAAAGCATTACTGCACACCCTCCTCCGCCTTATTCTTCATTACCATGCAACTTCTGGCTGCTCCCAGAGCCAAAATCACCATGAAAAGTAAATATTTGCTAAGTGTGCCGCCGGTAGAAACTGTCATTTTTTCATTTGTCTTCTAAACTGGGATCCTTTGGGAGGGTTGAAACAATGCACTTTTCACATGTGTCCCAGGGCCTGGTGTGGTTCTTGGGTCCAAGCTCACACTCATGCCGTGCTGAGAACTGGACTTAGTGAACGCCCACTTAGTTTTGGGCATTTACTCAGGCCCCTGCTACTAGTTAATGACTAGGAGAGGCCCACTAACTCTATACGAAACCACTTTGTGATCTTAACAGGTTGGCTGGTAAATTGGTTGAAGGACTCAATGAATACAACTTTGACTCCTAAGATCCAGAACTAAAAAATGAGAACGCGATCCATCTCTGCTCCACCTCTTGACACCTACCTGGAATGACTTCAAACACAAACTTCCCCGCTTCTTCTGGGTTTGTGGCAATCTCTTTAATGGTACTTCCTGGTAGATATATGCAGCCCTGAAAGATCAAAGCCAAGCCTTTAGGATAAGCAGCATTTTATCACCCGTGGACTCAAATTAGGTCAGAGAACAGATGTGTAGTAACGACGGGATGAACAGGAGGGTAGGTTCCAGGAACGTGGGAAGCTGGCAGTCTAGTTTTCATGGGGCTCTTGTGCTGCTCAGGCCTTAGTTGAATTTTCTGGCAGCTGAGAGCAAGCAAGAAGCCTACAGGAGCAGAACAAGGTCCTGGCGGGAGGGTGGCTGATTAACTTGCCACACTCCACCTTTCCAAGACGCAGCTTCGCGTCCAAATCAAACGTCTGACCTTGGCGAATGCTGAGATGGCATCACATGCCAGGCTCCCGGAGGGGGTCCCTTGGGACTGCATCACAGGACGCATTTGAGAGTACGGGGTAACTCAACAGCAGCAAGAGCAGCTGAGCAGCACAGCCCAGGTACGTGCAGGTCTGGGAACCACTCGGAATGCGGTAACTTTAACCAGGTTATCATCACACACACTTCATACGTGAGGGTACTGAGAACCAGCGCATTTTGCCGACACTGAGCTACTAAGTGGCCTCAGGGCAGCTTATCCCAGAAGCGAGTCTAAGGCCAGTGGTCCCCGCTGTCACAGGCCGCACACAGAGTCAGCTTAGCGCACCACCTCCTGCCCTGGATCCGACCCTGCAGGGGCCTCCATAAGGCAAAAGCACATACAGTATCAGAGGGGAAGCTCCTTCCGCCACGCGTGTGTGTATTTAATGCCCCGACACGGGCAGTGCCTCTGCGCATTCCCATCAGCTGTGTTTCAGGAGCACGCGAGACTGATCAGTCCTGCTTCACAGGCGAGGAAACTGGCACTGGTATGTCTCAGCTTTACAAGAGATAGTTCCTTGCGATCGACGTTTCAGGCAGTACGTCTGGTTCTGGGCAGAGGAAACACGTATATCCTTATTCCAAACCTAGTCCGAGTGAAGAGGGTTGGCAGCAGAGGAAGCACCTCCGGCAAAGGTGTCTGCGATTTTAGAAAGAAGGCTGCCATGATGCTGAAAGGATAAATGTTCCGTGAGAGTCTAGAAATTTCAGTGTTGAAGACTAAGTGAGAAAAATGAAAAGAGAAAGGCATGGTATACATAACGAGTTCAAGGTCAGTCTGAAACACACAGTGAGACCCAGTTTCAGTAAACCCAACACAAGAAAAACAATTAAGAAACTTAAAAGCCTCCACCTACATTATCTCCACCACCTGTAGTAAGTGGCACCAGTGCCTTCATGAGTGACCGCACCAGGACCAAAGGACAGGTGACTTTCAGGCAGGAAGGAGAGCTGCTAAGCAGAGAAGCAAAGCCAGTTTCAAATACACCTGCTGCCTTAGGTCACTGCACACTCGAAATCGTTAGAAAATAATAAAAACAAAATAATATATAATGCATATGCATTTATCAAATAGTCACAGGTGCCTGAGTCCATGCTGACTGCCCTGAATGTATTAGCATACCTAATATTCATAAGACCTCTATGCAGAAAAGACTATTATTTTTCCCCCTTGGGAAAATGAGAAAAGTTTTGAGAGGTTAATTAGCTGACCCTAGATCACAACGAGCTAATAGGAAAGCTAGGATTCAGAGTTTTCCAGCATTACAATTAAGGCCTTGTGTACAAGTCCCATTTGCTAGAAGACACAATTAGCTAAAATTATCCACACCAAGGTATAAAGTCCCAATTGCAGGCCCTTGCCCAACAGAGTGAGTCCCTGGGAGATCATGGAGAGAGGAAGACAGATTTGGGGAGGAGACTCTGGTCAGGGGGAGGGTGGGCCAGGCTGAAGAAGGAACTGTCCCAGAAAGGGAAGGACTCAGCCGCCCACCAGTCCTTTCACCTACTCTGCAAGTTCATGAGGGCTGACCCTATATGGAGACGGCAGAGGAAGTTTCGCTGGGGGCCACAGTGTTTTACAGCCATGATGCCTGGGACAGAGATGTGGCAGCGATGTGCTATGGCCAGCTTACAGCCAGGTCAGGAAGGCAACCTCTCTCATTTCCAGGAAGCCTGTCAGGCAGTTTCTAAACATAGCCATTACTAAAGCAAAACTATACACCCTGTGGTCAATTATTTTGTAGTAAAAAAGATAACATTGCCTAAAACGATTGCTTTCTAGCTATTTACTGTACGCACTGCTGTTGTGGCTGTCACCACTTGTCTTGTTTGTGGGGTGAGAAGGTCTATGACACGTGCTAGTGCACGTCTTTTCTCAACTTGGAACATCGCTGATATCATCTTGGTAGTTTGGATCAATCATGTTGAGAAATTAGCAAATATTGTACTCGAATCAACTTCTCCACCAGAGAATGTTTTTATTTCTTTCTCTTTTTTTGTAATTTTTTTTTTGACACAGGGTCTCACTCATTAGTCCAGGCTGGTCCTGAACTCATTATGCAGCCCAGATTGGCCTTGTACTCAAGGCAATCCTCCTGCCTCAGGCTCCCCTGTGCTGGGATTACAGGTGTGCATTACCACACTCCATTTATGCCGTGCTGGGGATCGGGCCTTGCGCTTGCTCAGCACGTGCTCTACCTCCGGTGCTGTCCCTCCAGCCCCGGGTAGGACCTGTGTTTACCAGCACATCATTGGCACAAAACTTCAGTCACCTGACATAAAACTGTAGACTAAATTCCTACAAATAGAAATGTGGGTGTGGGTAAAGGTGTTTTTATTTTTAATAAAGACATCAGAGTCTCCTGAAAAGTTGTATAGATCTTCTTTTCTCTCTGCTTTGTACGAGAATTCCCATCTCCTAGTTCTCCTTTCCTAACACTGCTAGAAAATTTATTCCAGCTAGAAAGAACGGTGGAGTCGTATTAGTTTACATTGCATGTTATTAATTATTAATGGCCTGGAAGTCTTTTACATATGTTTATTGGCCATTACACCTCTTTGGCATTGCCCGCTTTATCATTCATTGCTTTTTTCCCCCCTATTTTTCTTTTTGGTACTGGATCGAGTTCAGCTCTACATCCACGCTACATCTCCAGTCCCTTTTATTGTTTATTTGAAAAAAGGTCTCACTAAGTCGCTAAGTTGCCGGGTAGGCTTAAACTGGTCACCCTTCTCCTCCTTCCGGAGTGCTGGGATTACAGGTCTGGGCTACCAGGCTGGGTTCACTGCTCACTTTTCTATTGAGCAGTTTGGATGTAGAACTTTGGAGGAACAGTTTAAATATTATTTACCATATATGCACATTTTTCTTGTGTATTATTTCAACTTTTACTTTATTGTGTTAATTTTTAAAATTCGTTTCTATTCATGAAATAACATTAGTTTTTCTCTTAGGCCGTCTTCATTGGGCTTTTAAAAATCGCTGTCCCAAAGGACATAGATAACTACATCTTTGTTCTTATTTTTATTAATTTTTAAAAAGTCTCTAACTTATCCAGAATTATGACTGATGTAAAATATAATATGGAAGTGGGCCTTTACTTTATAAAAAAATTAGCTCATGTCCATATGTTTCTTTTATTTCTAGACAGTTTCAATATCTAGGAAGCCCAAAATATGGTCAGTGGATTTTAGTTAACGTCTCTTTATTCCAAATAAGCTTTTTAAAATCTTGTGGAAATAATAATGGCTACACGAAGTCTATAAGGATGGCACTTAATTCCTGTTTGTGATAACAGTGATGTTCACAGGGAACATCAGCTGGCCTAGCAGCACAGGGCTGTAATACCGGCATGCTGGGAGGATGAGGAAGGAGGATCACAAGTTTAAGCCGAAGCAATTTAGTGACGTAATGAGACCCTGTCTCAAAATTACAAACAAAAGTCGGATGGGGATGTAGCATGTTGTGAAGGTCTTGGGTTGGATCCTTTCCCCAAAATACATGAATATCAGTTCAAATTTCCAACAGTAATAATTTATAGGCAATCCATATAATAGACTGTTTCACCACTATTATAAATTATAGCGTAGGAGGATACTTAATATGAAGAAGTAATATTCATGACATATTGCTATGTTTTAGTCAAGTAATACTATGCTAATTTTGCATTTATAATAGAGGACATCTGTGACCAGGGAAGGTTGAACTCAGGTGGCCATTTCATGCGGATGGGAGTGGGAATAATTTGTATTTCTCCAAATTTTCTACCATGCACATATATGGCCTTTGCAATCAAAGTACACACATCAGCAAACAGTAAAATTCTCGTGTTCTTTTCTAAAGAATTACCATTTTATTCTTAAAAGTGTTGTTTTTATATGTAGAATGTTAGATTACATTGCATGGTTTTTTTCCAGCCACCTTTTGAGGGGTTGTGTGGCATTTCCGCTTGACCTATTGATCTGTAGCACTACACTGATAGCGTTCCTAAAAAATAAATCATACTTATGCTTTTCTACTTGTCCCAGGCTGACTTAATCCTGAGAAAGCCTCATGCTTCCTCTTCCTAGAAGTCAGGGAAAAGAAGTAAGAACCTTCAAATATTATTTCACTCTTTGACATTGGTTTATATTTTTATAAAACAATTTTTATACATGTCTCCTACTGTTTTGCAGGCCGAATAGTACTGTCTTATTTTATAAAAGAACAAAGTTTCGGAAAAATGAAATAATTATATAGCCAGCCAATGGTGGAGACACAAGCTTTGCTGTAAAGCTCCCTTTACCAGCTACGCTCTGCGAGATCAAACGCCGTCCAGTGTCCTTTCCCTTGATTTGCGACAACCAACATGCTATTCTTTGCGGTAGAAGCCTTTAAGCGTCATCTTTCTGCACCGACCACCACTGGCTTAGCCTGAAGCTCCTCAGCCCTGACAAGGTCTGGGGTTGTTTGTAAAGAAAAAGAAGTCTGGCTACCGTTCAGGACACTATGACAACAGCCCAGCCTGCAGTGGCATCTCTGGAACCCTTTCCCAGCCTCCACAGAGACAGACACTCAGAAAGAGAGGGTGCGTTGATCAAATCCTCCCGCCGCCCTTTATCCAGAGAGCTGTTCTCTTTCCATGGCTGCCTCATTTGGAATCCAACCACCGTCCTAAGACCTCCAATACCTATGTACTTGTTATCCTTATTTTTTAAATTTTATTTTTCTGGTTCAAGAGGGTTCTAGAGTCTGTCTTTGCTAATAAGTTTCTTCTGGCCAAACCTACCCTCTAATTTCACAACCACAGTCTCTAGGCGGGTGCTCAGCCCACGCAGGCTTCCCAAGACACCCAGCTTACATCTGGGGCCCCACTTCCTCTTCTCTCTCCCACATAGCACAGTGGACACGAAGAATCCATGAGACGCGAAGAAGAGAGCTAGGTCTGAGATTTAAGATCAAAGCCACAGCCTCATCCACTGCAGTCCACTTTCAAAGTATATCCAGAATCTGACTACGTATCACCAGCTTACAGCTCCCACTGTGATTCTAGATAGTGTAACCTCTTACCTGGATTATCCATTTGTCCCCTGCACAGCCTCCTGTTTGTTTTAGAATGTGGTAGACAGAGCTATGTTTTTAGAATATAGGTTAAGGATTTACAGAGCCATTCACAATCTGTGCCCCACCCCCAACCCTGACCCCTGCCCTCACGTCTACAACCTCATTCTCTCTGGTTCTCGTTCCTTAGCTCTGTTTCCACACTGACTTCCTGCTACTCTCCACAAAGGTTCCTCTTCAGGCTTTGCACGAGATACCTTTTCTACCAGGACTGCTCTTTCTTTAGCGATCCACCCAAAGGACACCCTCTCCTTAGTCTGCATGAGTGTCGCCCTCTTCCTGAGGTCACTGTGACCACTTTCCTTAAAATTTGCCAAAACTTCTCCCAGATTCTTGGTTTTCCTCGCCTCGTTCTAATTATTTCTCATAGAACTAGTATTTTTCTAATCAACTATTTACTTTCTATATTATGTCTATTTTCTATATTTCTACCCATATTCTAAGCTCCATATGGCAGAGATTTTTTTTGCCTGAGTACCTAGAACAGTGCCTAGCTTTGGAAGGAGTACACACAAATGCATTATTCACAGGAAACATAATAAGTGCTTAATGTATATGTATTAAAAAACAAATCACAGAGCCCTGGGTCCATTTTCCTGACTATAAAGACACTCTCTCTGAGCCCATGGTGCTCTGTCGCCATCATGCTGCCAGCCTGGACTTAGGGTGCACTTAGGAGACTCTATGGAAATAACCTTGAGAGGGCCCGTCTATCATCTTTGCAGCTCAGTTTGAATCTAGAAAATATGAAAATGACAAAAGCAACCTTCCCACTAATGGATGTGTCTAGTTTTCTTGAGAAGAGCCATATGCTTTTAAGGACAGCCCACCTGCTCTGTGCAGAGAGAGAGAGAGAGAGAGAGAAGTCATTTCACGGAAGACAACCGCCCAGTTGGTACCTGTGGCTTGGTGTCCTCCTCGACCTTGTAGTAGTAGAGTTGCTGTGCCCTTAGCACGAAGTACCTCTGCTGCCAGTTTTTCACGATGGCCCTCTGCTTCTTCATCCAGCCCATCTTGATGGGCCTCTCCAGCGGGTTGGGGGCACACGACAGGTGAAAGCTCGCCATCTGCTCGCCAGTCATCACGCTCCTTGACCGAGCTATTGAGAGTAACACACGGGCAGGCTGACTGAGGGACAAGAAGCAGTGGCAGAGAGTGAGCTAAGGGGTGGTAGAAGAAGCCTGCGAGGGGTCTGGGCAGCAGGTGGACCACAGCCAGGTCCAGTTCAGGGATCCAGACCCACCTCAGAGAAAATCTCCCATGACCCACACAGTAGCTGAGGGGCCTGAGCAGAGCCAGCCCCACAACAAGGCGCACACAGTCCAGCAGCTGCTGCCTGCCCCCGCGTTCTACAAAGCGAAAGATTGGCTGGAGCCTTCTGAAGAGGAAGTGGCCGCAGTATTTGATAAAAGGTGCTTCCTTTTCCTGCGTGGGTGTTACTATCTGACGAAAGAGGAGAAAATAATGCCTCGCTCTAAGGGTTCAGGGTAAGTCCCACTCGGCTGCAGAGGCCACCGGAAGCTGCCCGGGCATTCTTCCACAGCAACGCACTCTGAGGAGGAGCCAGGGTGTTAGCTCCGATCTCACTGGCCAATAGAGGCCTTCTCCATCAGACTTTGCTAAAACCACCATCCCTGTCTGTGGGCCAGGCTGCAGGGAATTGGCACCTCTTAAATTTTCATGCCCTTTATCATCAACTTCTCTTTCATCCCTTGTCCATTGAGTCTTTACAGTGCATTATGTCGGACCAAGGGCTTTGGGTAAGCATCTTCCATACCTTTCCAGTCTGGTTATCTCCACCAGTAGAATTTAGAAGCAGGACTTGAAAGTCAGACCCCACCACCTACTGCAAGGTCCACGAGCTGGGCATTGTCTTTTCACAGAGTTCAGCCTGGCATTCGAGGGAGGCCTCGCCTGTGCCTGCACATCTTGTCTCCCTGGAGACTCCCACTCAAGGAAATTTTCTCCTTCCCTCATTTCCATGGTAACCCATCCATTACCTTGGTCCCTATTCAATATTTCCTTCTAACACCTGCCTTCTTTTTTCGTCTCAGTCAGTTCAATTAGGGCCTTAAAACCATTTTTTTCTTTCCTGACTCCTATGCATGGATTAAATTCCACAACTTCTCAAAGGCTCAGTTTCCTCACTTGTTAGGCAAGTGTATATCAAACTATTGTAGAGGTTAAACAAATTATTATACATAATCACCAATCAAAGGCAGGCATATAATTAATACTCTTTGCCAACGGGTTACTCTCCTGCATTGCATTATATTTGACAAGTCAACTTTTCTCTTACTTCAAAACATCAGTGTTATCCAGATTTCTCTCTTCCCTCATTCCTATCTTTAATGGATTTAATCACTGGCTTCTCCCCCATTGATTTTGATTCCTTTCTTGTTATTTTCTTCTGGGCTTATGTGTCTCAATCTTTACTCAAGTTCACAGCCACTGTGAACACAGTGAAATACTAGAATCTTACACAACAAGTTGGTCTTTCTTCCATTGACTCCAACAGTATGCAGAGTCGCCATTCATTCAATGACCTACCCTTCAGGGCTATGATAGTGTCTGAAAACAACTCTGCCCTAACTGGAATCTCTTGACCCTCACGAGAGGTCCGTGTCCCTGTAACGTCCTGTATATCTGAGCTCCAGCTTGCAGTCATTCTTCCCTTACTACCAGGGACCTGGAGAACATACAAGTTGACACAACATCTGTTGGGCAAACATCATCACAAGCCTGCATATGCTTTATTGTAACTAAAAAAATTTTGATGGCAATTTGGTGGCATGGTAGCAAAGAATTTGCTTTATATCAGTATGTTCTGGCATTCCCATTAAGAACTTTATTTTAGGTTCCTTTGACTGTCTTTTCACTATTTTGAAGGTCTTTCACTGGGGCTAATCACTAACTCTAGGACTGCAAATGATCCAAAGGACCCACAGGAGGGTTTTGGCAGGAATGCAGCTGCGGGGGTGGGGGGGGGGGGGGGAAGGTAATTGAAGGATTGTATATAGCTCTTTGTCATTCTAGATCTGAGAAATATACTTTGCAAAGACTCTTATCTGTCCCAGAAAAATTGCAGACAGAAAAGTGTGGCTCACATGGAAAACATTTAGAGAAAGTGAAAAGACAGTCGGGCATTCCTCCCCACCTTAATAGCCTCAGTGTGGCCTCAGTGTGATTTTGGAGACCAACGACTTGAAGCAACATGAGAAATGGAGAGAAGAGTTCTTGCAAGAGTGTAAGGAGGAGCCTCCATGTGATTCTGGGCTGATGCCACCAAATGAGGATGATACAGGTGCACACGGTGCTGCATAGTGTCTATGAGGACTCAGGACCCTTGGGCCGCCTCCATCAGCCCAAAGACCTCATCATGACCACTGTGGGACGCAAGAGAAGTGGCCTTCAGCAGCATGGAAGAAGTGAGGCTGGGGTTAGGAGAAGCCATCAAGACATTACAAATTGAAAAGAACCGTGTTCAGCTGCTGGGATACTATTTTGAGCTAATTCTTGGAGGTTTTTCATGCTTTCTAATGGCAAAAAAGCAACAAAAGAATACTCTCTCCCCCACTGAGAAACATCTGTGCATTGCAGAATGGCCTGACAAAAGCAAGAGGCTGTGTGAGGGCCTCCTTATTAGCCCTGGACAAGGTGGGGGGGGGGGGGGGGAAGGTGGATGATTTTAAGACAGGAAGACAAACATCTCTTCGCTTACATATGATCAAGAACTTAACTAATTTTATCTTCTATTCCAAATGGCACCACTCAGCATACATCCGCCAGTGTGTCTCAAGTGCTTGCTATCATTCTACCAAAAATGGGGTGGCTGCCACGCCTAGGCCACCTGTTACAAATTAGAGGATGCGGATGGCTCAGTGCAAACCTCCACACTGCTGTACTTTGGCCAAAACCCTGGGAGAATCTGGGGGAGGGGTGGAAAGCTTGGGGGTTCATTGATCCAGTGACTAAGCAGGGGAGTTCTGTGTCCCGTGTACAGAGTGATCCCCCTGTTAGCACTCAGTGCGTTCACCATCCAGGCCCATCATGCGATGATCCAAATGTCAGAAGAGCAAGCCCGGTGGGCCTTGGTTTTGACTAATTTTCCTTGTTAGTTTCTTAGAACAGCCTCTCTCTTTGTGGGTGTGGCTTGTTCCCAGATGAAATAAACAAAGAGATCTGTTACTATTAATGGAGTTGTTCCTCACAATGAAAATACTAACTACGATAAGCTTTGCTTGTGAGCCAGTCATTGTATGCTCCTGGCCCTCAGGGGAGGAGGTCTGAGCCAGTGTAAGGCTGCAGAGGGTCACAGTAAGACCAAGGAGGTGACAAGAGAAGGCAGTAGCTTAGCATTTGTGGAAGGCTCTGGAGCAAGTGGGAACTCAGTCCCAAGGAGGCCAGTGAAAGAACTAGCCTCCATCTGGCACTGAGCTGTCCAGAATACCAGCCAGCGTGTGTGGCTATGTGCAGTTAAATGGATTAGATTGAATTAATTTAAAGTCATTTCCTCAGCTACATTTCAAGTGTAATGCAGGCTGCAACTTTGCATGTCATAGAGAGGACAATTCTATCTTCTCAGATGATTCTGCTCGTCAGCACATCCTGGAAGCGGAGTGCTGTCGCTACAAAGCATGGGCCGGAGGGAGCCTCAAAGGTCAGGCAGCATTTCACCAAACAGAGACACCAGGCTGGAGGGCAGAGAGAGTAAGTGGCAGAGTGAGACCGCGACCTTGACCCCGGAGGCTACAGGATGCAATTTCACCCTGCCGATCAAGGGAGGACCGTGATGAAAGGATGAAACACATCCGTTGTGTGAGATGCTAAGTCTTAGTCTGCGGGTGAGCGAAGGCAGCAGAAAGGAAAGGAGGCAGAAGGGGTGAGTGTCACGTTCTCAGAGATGTCATGTGCGGAAGTTAGCCTGCTCTGGCTTGCCAAGTTACAGCGAGAGAACACGGCAGGAGGAAGTGAGAACCGAGATGTCAGCGAGGAAACGCTGTGGCTTCCTTCCTTCGTCTTCCCATCTTCTGACTCTCTGACCCCCAAAATACTGGCAAATTCTTCTGGGGCTGGCCTCTGAGCTATTTCTCCTTCCTGCTCTGGTCTGTGCCTCGGTCCGGGTTCTAGGGTAGAAAGCCGTGAACGCTGTGAGTATGCGGGCAAGGCGTGAGTAGCTCGTTCACAGATGGGTGGGGGAAGCGACTGAAAATATTTCTTCAGAAGTTGCACATTCTTTGGGGAAACCGGATTTGAGTGAATCTGAAAGGGAGTAAAATTTACACGGCCTCAGCCCGCCTCTCTCTCTCTGGAGCCGTGCACCCATCTCTCCAGCCACTTGTGTGCACCCCGGTGAGACGCTCAGGCTCCCTGCACACCAGGCCAAGCTTACCACCTCCTACCGTCTCCCCGCCTTGACCAGCCAACATCCTTGACCTGTTGCCCACTCACCCCACCCTGACTCTGTGATGTGCTGAGCGAGGTGAGCCCAGCCACCAAACCAGAACCCGATCCTTCCTACAGTCAGCACAAGCGACACTGTGTGCGACGTGACCCTCCCAAAGCACCAGTCGTGTTCTTCTCCTGCCTATGATGTCTCCCAACATGCCCCTTCTAAAAGATGAACCCTAAACCCTCCGCCGCGGAATCTGGTCTGAACGGCTTTCCCGCTGCATTCGCTGCTCTTTCTCCACCCGCATCCTGCAGCTGGCTGAGGATGGTGTGCATTTTCTGCTGCTGAAAACTCTTACGGCCCTTCGGGACTCACTTCGAGCCATGGCTTCGTGAGAAGCCTTCCTAGTCTGGGAAACGCAGCGGACTCCTGTCTGCCGCTCCCTCACTGGGGCGCATGTGCATCATAGCGCTTGTCATCACGCTCGGTACATTTTTCTTTCCCTGTCACCCCTCTCCATCTGCAATCGAAAGGGGCAAGGATGGACCTTGCTGGCGCTTGTTCCCTGACACGTCACACGACACCTGCGGAAGAGAAGGTAGGATCGAGCAGCAGTAGAGCAGAGGCCTCTACATCCTCAGCTATAGGTAAGGAGAGGTCCCTTGGGAGGACTGTTTTCCTCCTTTGTGAAATTGTGACAGTCGTATGTCCATGTGAGGTAGTCCCTCCATAAGGATTAGTGACGATTAGTACCTGCCTCTTAGGAAATGGGTATTTTTAAAAAGGGTATTGTTATTAACATTATTATTGCAATGTGGGCTGTATTTTATGTGAGGTAAGAGGAAAGAAGGAAGAGATGAAGGGATAAAAGGAGAGGGAGAGATGGAAAAACAAAGTCTATCTGGACCTTGCACAATGTACCACGTGCAAATCCAGGGTTAGGATGGGAAAGGAAAGATATGAGAGCAGCCATGATGCCCATGGACCAACTGGTCTCAGTGCAGGATGACCACGGAGGAGCAGAAGGCAAGGAGCTTGGCTGGGTGTGAGCAGGTCAGGCGGGCAAGGCTTTTCCTTAGCCCAGTGGGCTGAGCACTTGGAGTGCATCCCACACAGCGTCCCCTTCTGCAAAGAGCTCACGGAACCAGGAGACCCGTTCATGGAACAGAGAAAGAAGTCGAAGAACGAGGCTGCCTGGAAGAGGCCACGGGTATGGGGTTGGACGTGGTAAAGTGTGGAGATGCCTTAACGGGTCAGGCGTCCCTCAGAGTCCTGGCTTTGGACTAAGAGTTTAGAAGGGTTGCAAACGAAAGGCACAGTAAAGACCTGAGAAATACGAACATCTCAGATAAGAAAGGTAACGTAGTTTTTCAGGAACTAAAGAAGCTAGGCACAGAGCAAGTAGTGGCTGAGGGAAGCATTTAGCACCTGAGACCTCAGAGGCAAATCCTTTCAAGACCGAATAGGGAGTTACTTTCCTCCAGACTCACACAAGAGCAGCACACATCCTAGGAGAAGCCCTGGCTCACTGAAAGTCCTGGTTAAATATTTGTTGAGTGGACAAAACAAACATTTCAGAATGATTTAAGAGGCACCATCAAGGCATTTTGTATTTGGAAAAAATATTAGCACACTTACCAACTTGTGAGATTTCTAGACGTGTTCACTTGTGCCCATTCGGCCAGAGAGACCAGTAGAAGATATCATCCCTGATCTAGTGATAATAATCACTTATATTTATTTACTTATTGAATAGTTACCAGTACCAGTCTCAGTGCAAAAAAATTTTAGGCCTATTTACCACCGACTCTCTATGGTAAGTGCCAGATTGTCACCTCTAATTTTTGGTCAAGAAACTTAAACTGAGAAAAAAAAAGTAAAATGATTCGTTCCGGTTAATGTGGCGAGGATTCTGACTTCAAAGCCCAGCATTCACACTTAGGACCCACAGCCCAGAAATTGAGGTGCTTAGAGGATCTGCCAGGACAGGAGTGACAGTGGTTGGAGAGTAATAGAGGACAGGAAACAAAGGGCCCATCCCTAACCTACCAGGTGAACCTTGTCTTTTTGCTGTGTGACAGAATACTCGAGACTAGGACATTTAAAACAACAAGATGCATTTGGCTAAGTTGTTCTGAGGTCTGGGAAGTGAAGAGAATGGTGCTGGCATCAGTGATGGCCTTTGTCTTGCATCCTTCTGTGGAGGGAGGGTGGGAGAGAGGAAAATTCACTTTTTAATAACCTACTTTCATAATAACTAGTCCACTCCCCAGACAATGCATTGACCCCTGCATAAAGACAGAGCCCTGAGACCTGATCGCCTATTACTAAGCCTTATCTGCCAACAGAGATTAAATTTTGAACATAATCTTGGGGGGACACATTCAAGTCATAGCACGCAAGCCTCAGTTCCCACCCACTTTAGCTCAATACTGAGCATAAACAACTTTGTGTGACTACTTCTGGCCCATGTAACCTCTGCAAGGCTCGGCAGGCCTTGAAAACACAGTGACATAGTCATGGTACTGAAACCCTGGGCTCACCGCCGAGGCCGGAAGGTGGGCATGTTAGGCAATCTTTCTGTGTCTTAGTGGCACTTTGCCCAAGATCATTGGAAGATTCTGACCAAAAAGCCCCGTGTGGTCAAGGTTTGGGAAGGAAGAAGGCAGAGTTAACCCAGTGTGGGCCCCGTGCTCAAACCCAAACAGAGGCCTCCCAGCAGGGAGAGCAGGGAGCTGCTGGGGAGCCGGTGCCACTGCATCCTGAAGATGGTAAACACAGACCCATCCACCCTTGCCCACCTCCCACCAGTGTGCCCGTACACTGCCCTGCAGCTCCACTCACACGGGCAGACCGGAAGCCCCATCTTCCACTGCTCTATGATCAGAATGAGGGCTTGGAATGAGGGGTCTCATTTCCACTTAGAAGAAAGCCAAGATATTTGACTTTAGAATCTCCAGGTTTCCTTAAAAAAAAGCCTCTTCACCTAAACTGGGTGTGTTGGCGCACACTTATAATCCCAGCACTTGGGAGGCTGAGGCAGGATTGCTGGGAGTTTGAGGCCAGCCTGGGCTATAGTGAGTTCAGGACCAGCCTGGACTAGAAAGAGAGAGACTCTGTCTCAAAAAAGTAAATAAATGAATGAATAAATAAATAGTAAATTTTTTTTAATCTCAAGAGCAAACTGCCTTCCATTTTTCTTTTTTTAGATACTAAGTTTCATTTTTAACTTCAGTGTGAAAAACATCACCCCTTATAAATGACGACAAGCTGGAAGACTGACAGCAAAGGTGCTTCCTTTGTGTTCTACAGGAGCCTTCCCAGGATGCTTACTCTTGAGAAAGATGCACTTAATTCACAGAAATATTCAACAGTTGTTCCCTGGGTGCCTGCCTCAGTACCCCAAAATGGAGTGGATTTAACTTTCCCTGGGTCCTGTATCCTATAAAGATGGCCTCCATTGTTGACCAAGTAAGTACTGCAGTCTGAAACAATGAGCTCTGGTTTGGAAAGGATGTTAGCACAGACAACTATGTCTTCTGACAGAAGAAACAAAAGTGCTCTTTTGGGTAGCAGTATGATGTGCAGTGAGAGAGAGGGAGAAACTTTGCATGCTTGTGGGTATGAGCTTGTAGGAGTGTGTGTGTGTGTGTGTGTGTGTGTGTGTGTGTGTGTGTGTGTGTGTTGGAGAACTGAGCATGGCAGAGGGCTGACTTTCTGTTTCTTTTTTCTGGCAGCTCAGGAAACCCAAGGTAGGACTACCTCTTGCAAGTTTTCCTGCCCTGTGGCAAGTTCTCTTAGCAGAGGCTAATTTCCCAGCGGCACCCATCTGGTGATCACCTTTGGAGGTTTTGTGTTTCTTAACTATTTAGAATACTATTGCCTCTTCTGCGTTTGTGCGTGTCTTTTCGTCAGTTGCGACACCTCGCCCAGCCTATCTCGGCATAACAGGAAACCAAATGTAATAACAAGAAACTTGCAGAATTGTGCGCACTTCCTACTAACCACTGCCCCTGAACTGCCTCTTCCTTAGCACAAAGCAAAGGGAAGATTTGGCAACGGGGTAAAATCTGCCCGAGTTGACCATGTTGCTGGGTAATTGCATGTAGGGAAGCTACAGGCTTTCCCAAATGTAGGGAAGAATAATTTACATGGTGTAGGACTAGGGGATAATTACTGCTAGAAGTGTTGCATCAAATTAGGAGAATTAAGAGAAATACTGACTTCCCTCTTGTCAAAGCTGTTCATTTATTTTAGGTAAGGGGTTTTGCCTCATGACTCACTAACATTCCTACATAGTGCATTAAGATGTTTAAAGTAGTTTTTATTTTGTTTTAATTTCATTCAGTTTGGATTTTTGTGATAACAGGGCTTGGGCCCAGGGTTGACACACTGAGCTACATCCCCAGCCCTCTTTGCCTTTTAGTTTGAATGTAAGTCTTGCTAAGTTACAAAGTTGTCGAGGTGGGCTTGAACCTGTGATTCTCCTGCCTGTGCCCCCACAATTCTGGGATTACTAGTGTGAGCCACCACGCCTGGCTGAGGTATTTGTATTTTATAAACGCAAATGAGCATCCGGTGTTTAACAATAAGAATCCTGCCAGAGCAACAGTGTCCCCAGATTGGCAACTACCATCAAGGCCTGGATCCAGGGCGGCTATAAACTTTGCCTATTGTAAGAAAGCACTCTAATCAGTTCCTGCGACCTTCACTGGTCGTGAGAATTGTGATTCTAACTTGAACATGTCTGGCGGTTTGAACAATGAACAACGCTTGCAGTAACATGGGTCTGGGAAGCAACCTGATAAAAAGAATCTATAAAAAATGGAGGCAATTTGATAATGGATAGAGGACAGTTGGCACCAAAAAGTCTGATGAGATTTATTAAGCATGATCAAGACTAGTCAGGAAATAAAATATCTATATTTTTGCATGTGCATATTTAAAAATATAGAGAAAATTATATTGTATCTTAGGATTTGTTTTGAACCATCCCATCAAAGAAAAGAAAAAGAAATAGATGAAAATGTGATGAAATATCAGAAGTAATTGGATTTGAATTTGAGTAATGGATGTATGCATGAGGGTTTGTTATATTTTCTATGTTGATATGTTAAATGTTTACATGACAAAAAATCTTTTTTCCAAGACTCTTGTAGCCTTAACTATTTTTTTCACACATCAGCCAGTGCCCTGAACTTCAACTTGCTTTTTTCTTTTTCAGGATTGCATTTCCAGACCTGTTAGTTACTCCTCTGACCCACAGCACATGACACTACCCAGATGTCCTACCACACACGCACACATTCATTCCTAGACGGATCCCTGCTCCACTTCCCCTGCTCTGTTATTTTATCAGCTAATGAATGGGATGAACCTAGGGACTCCTGGGGCATCCAGTATGGAGGATCTGTTCCTTAAAATCGACTTTAACTCTTGGTGGTAGAGAGGAAAAACAGAACCAGGCAGCGGAATTCCCAAGGGAACGCCGTGGGGGCATCTCCAGGATCCCATAAAGGAGAGACCCCTGGAATTGGAAACAAAAAACTCCTATTTCTAAATTGACATGGAAGTGATGAAAAGACTCCCTCAGCAATAAGAAAGGGAAATTTGAAATAAATGGAAGAAAATCTGAAACAATTATGTTATAATATTATAAATATGTGTGTGTGTGAAAGAGAGAGAGACAAAGGGACAGACAGACAGAGAGACTATGTTTCATGGTCCTGGAAGTGAAATTTCACAAACTTCCACTCAAAATTCTGCCCCTGACACCTGGTAGCTTGGTTTCCTCTTTAGAGCTATCAAGTTTTATCAGCTGTCTAAAAAATTGCTTTAGGGGGCTTTCCCTTTTATCACCCATTCAAAAATGTGAGGACTGGTTGTACATGCGTCCTTGGACAATTATGGTGGCTCTGTCTGACCTGAGCTCTCTGGTGGCTCTCTGCCTGGCCTTTGCCTTGCTGTGTCCCCTGGCGGCTGGCCACTCTCTGACAGTTCCCATAGATCAGTCCCCGTCTCTTTTCTTTTGCCTTTGTTTGTTTGAGCCAATGGTCATGGAAGGACGATCAAGCTTTGAAGAGGTGACGTCAGAGGCTGAGGAAGCGGAAATATGTGTGGGCAAACAGGAAGTGGAAAGAAGGGAACCATTATTCAGCAGATGGAGACCATGACATGTAGGATTGCCTTCCCAGATTCTGCAGATCCCTGGCCTGGCCTGTCTAGTGGCAGAGGAACTTCTTAAAGAAAAAAAAAACTTATAATGTTTGATTTGGGGTTTTTTCCTGTTATTTTTATTGCAGCAACACACATATAACAAAATTTACATTTTATTCATTTTTAAGTGTACACACTAGGTACACTCACATCACCGCTATCTACCCCCACCCATCTGTCCCACTCCAGAGATGTTTTTATTTTGTAAAATTGAAAGTCTATATGCATGAAACAGTAATTCCACATCTCCCTCCTCCTCTCCTATTAACTACACTTCTGTTTTTCAATCTGTATGAATTTGTCTTCTAGAGGTAACTTACAGGAGTAGAACGGCATAATAGTTTATCTTTCTAGGACTGGTTATGTCACTTGGCATAACATCAAGGCTCGTCCATGACGTAGCATGTTACAGAGCATTTTGCCTTTGAAAGACTGAGTAGTCTATTGGATGCCTAGGCCACCCATGGTGTAGAAGCTGCAGTTTGATAGTTTCCATGTTGTAGCTATTATGAATATTAATATGGTGATATTTCTTCAAGACTCTACTTTCCATTTTTTTGGCTGTGTAACCAGAAGCGGAATTGTTACATTACATGGTGATTTTATTTCGATTTTTGAGGCGCCCCATGTTGTCTATTTTCCACAGTGACTGCATTGTTTTGTGCTCCTCGTAATCAGACATGAAAGTTCTAATTCTTCCACATCCTTCTCAGCACTTGTTAATTTCTTCTTGTTCTATAGTTGAGGCTGGTCCTGCATCCAATATGTGTAGTCCAGGCTGGCCTTAAACTCACAGCAATCCTCCTGCCTCAGCTTCCTGAGTGCTGGGATTACAGGCATGTGCCACCATGTCCAGCTTATGTGGTTCTGGGGACTCGAACCCAGGTCCTTGCACTTGTCTATCTCTGACCACTATGCTATTCCTCCAGCCCACAGTAACTTCTCTGAAAAGACAGCTTTTACCAACTGAATGGTCTTAGAATCTTTCTTAGAAATCATTTGACCTTGTACAAGACGTGCCTAAAATATACAATGATTAAAAAATATATGGCAAATACTGATGCCAAATACTATCCAACAGAAATGCAGACTCATAAAATTACTACGTCGTGTCCTCACCCACCTTTTTCATTGAATCTGGTGCTGCGCAGATCTCATCCCCCCCCCAAATCACGTAACTATGTATTTGAATGTTGGGGAATAGCTATGGCTGTTAAGAGGTGGGGCCTGGTCAGAATGGGTGCAACACTCGGGCAGCACCCAGAAGGGGTGGATCCCTGGGGCTTGACCTGGAAGGATATAGGCTAGTTGTACCCTCCTCCTGCACTCGGCTTCCTGTCTGTCATGGTGTGAACTATCTTTCCTCCTCAGTTGCTATGTGTTTCCTCCATTGCCCACTGCCCATGAGTAGACTGAGACCTTCTGAAACTGTGAGCCAAATAAATGTTTTCTCCTCTGTGTCGTGGATGTTGGGTATTCTATCCTAGCAATGAGTAAACAAGACACTTGGCAATTAGAAAATAAGCAAGATAATTTTTAAATAAAAAATTGCCAAGTGGGGATGTAGAATAAAATTAAAATGAGCTACCACTGCAAACAGATTAAAGGCAAGCTAGCAATATCAAAAACTAATACAGACAAGAAATAACTGCACCCTTCAAATGTGGCTGGTGGAAACACAGAATCACACAGTGATCTTAGAAAACAATGTGTCAATTTCTTATTAAGCTGAACATACAATTACTATGTGAGCCAGTTATTCTGCTCTTCATTGTCTACCCAAGAGAAAAGAAACTTTGTGCTTGCATTAACTTGCCATCAGATATTTACCGCTATCATCAAAAGCAATGTTTTTTCAATTATACATATCTACACACTATCTATTGTAAGCAGATTTTTACAGCAGTTGATGTATCATTTCTAAAAATTAGAAATAACACCAATATATTTCAACCAATTAATAAATACATTAATCCAATGGATTACATTAGTCCAATTCCATACAATGGAATATTATTCAGTAATAGAAAAACAAAACTATTGTTATGAGTAACAGTATGGCAGAATCTCAGATGAATTGAGTTGAATGAAGAATTCAGACATCTAAGACTGCAAACTACACAATACCATTGGTGTAGCTCTTTGGGAAAAAATTGTATGAACAGAGAACACAGAAGTAGTTGCTCAAGGTGGAGGTTGAGAAAGAAGGATGGAGTAGAAATAGACAACAGGAAGCAATTTTACAGTGGTGCAACTGTTCTGTATCTTGATGATAACAATTGTCACATGACTCTTTGGATATACCAAAACTCATGTAACTGCAGACCAACATCAGTACATTTTATTTGGCATTAATTTAAAATTAAATGTTTTCATCTGCTTACATTTGTCACACAGAGCCCGCATTCTTATCTCCTCCTCACCTTAGTGCTTAGACAGCTATTGCGGGTTGTGGAAGAGAAAATAAGCAACGTGGATGGTTTCAGAGTGACTTGTGTGAAGTGAATAACCTCAGAAGACATGGGATTGGGAGAGATATGGGAGGAAGATCCCAGAATTGGCAGATAGTGTCCCTTCGCTTAGCTGGTTGCCCTAACAGGTGTTAGGAAGGCCTACGGTAATACCATCCCTAGCAAAAGCCCACACTGCTTCAACTTCCTGGGACAGTTTGGCAGTGGTATCCCAAACAAATAAAGGAATGTAGGCAGTGATGTTTTCTTCCATAAACAAAACCTCCTGAATCAAATAGCACTGGACTTTAGTACAAAAGGCAGCAAAATTTTCGTGAGTTGATAAAGACTCTGCAAAGGAGTCTTCTTGTGAAAAGCAGTAGAAAGCCCAGCTGTGTTCAGAACATTTGGTTATCTAGTCTTGGGACTACCACTAACTTGCGCCATTTATATTTGGGTATTTCACATGATCTTTCCTTGTCTTTATTTTTCCATTGTCTTTACCAGATTTTGTCTGCAAGAAACAGATACTAAAAGGTTAAAGCTACACAGATAGATGATAGGTTAGAAAGATAAATAGATAGATGGATAGATAGATAGATAGATAGATAGATAGATTGGAGAGAGAAAGAGAGAGAGAGAGAGAGACATACATACATACTGATTCTCTACTGGGGGTAGCTTTGTTTCCAAGAGAATATTTGGCAATATTAGAAACTATTTTTCTTTTCCTTTTTCATTAATAGTGAATGTTTGTGATGCATAATAATTATATTAGTATTGGGGAAGTGGCACACATGCACAGCGTGTCTTGATCACTTGGACTCTTCCATCTGCTTTCCCCATCCCCCTTTCTCCAGATCTGCTTCTTATCTGGAAATATTTCTGGGTGTCACAACCGAGAGGGCTGCTATTGGCATCAAATGGGTAAAGCCCAACGAGGCTGCTAAAGCCCTCTAATGCCTAGGGAAACCAAATAACAAAAAATTATCATCTGGTCCAAAGCATCAGTAGGTTGGGAAGAAATCCCAATGTAAGGATAGTGTGCATATAGGTATAATTTTTTCAAGGAAAGCATATTATTTCACAAAAATCAAAGGAAATCTTGCAAAAACATCACTCAAGACAAGTAGAATTCACAGAATATTTTGCACGTTCTGAGTCCTTAGGAGAGTTCAAGTTCCTCTTCCTAACATCCTACAGGATTCAGTTTCAAATGCCCATTCTCTGAACTTCAGGCCTAGAGCAAATTAAGTGGACACAAGCCAAGCTAGCTAGCTATTTTTCTGTTCCCACTGGTAAAGGGACCAGAGTTGCAAAGTTCAAGCTCTTCATGGAGACCGAGCTGGGAGTCCTCAGAGAGATGGATCTGCAAAAACAGCCTCAAAGAAGTATATTACATTGGCCTGTAAAGGGGGAGGAATGCCATCTTTCCTCTAGAAGTTTAACATTTAGTAAACGGCTGTAGGTACCAGGTAATTTGGGAAAGGAGTGACAAATCTCTCCTCGGAATGCCACTCATAATCCACCCCTCCTTTTTGTATTTGTAACACTGCTACACAACAAATGAATCCATAACTTACATTCTGAAATTTGCATAGTTGATTTCACAAACTTTAGCAAGTACTGTTTACTTATAGTAACCCCAAGTTTCATCCCCTCAGAAATGTCAGGATGTAAAGGCCAATATTGTTGCCTGCCCTTTACACCCAAGTGTGGTCACTAAAAAGACAATAAATCTCCAACCCAACACAGTTACGTGTGGTCCGAAAAGACTCCAAGTGAAGTCCAAAGTCTAATCGTCTACTACAAGGGATCTTGTTATTTTGAAGCTAAGGAAATAACGGCCATCACCTTGCACAACTTGCCAGTGGGCCGCTCCAACTCAAGCTCATCCTAAATCCGGGCTGGGCATGCTGCCACCTGCTGGCCATTGTCATCTTCAGTTTACACACCAATAAACAGGACGTGGTCCTGTGGGTGGCTCGGACCTGCAGCTCAGCAACACGAAGCAAGACTAGGAATTTCCACCAATTCCCACTCTTACAGTAGTCCAGGTCAGAAAGACTCTTCTAGGAAAAGACAAGATTGTGAATTAGGTGTCCTTCCCCTTTTCCTCCATATTTTTCTACACACAGCACAGAGAAAATATTTTAGGCAGAAGTGGGAGGCCAGAGGATGGAAGCTACTTGCCCATACCATTGCATGTGGGCAAACTGTTACAAGATTCCTTATTGAAGAGCTTTTCTGTGCTTGGAGACATAACGCACTGGTGTTAACATTTGCAAGGTTATATACCTCTTTGAAAACTTGCTTGTCCATGTAATTTTTCACTGAATATCAGGAAGACTTGGGTTTGCTCTAATTAATCCATGCACACAAAGGAAAAGACACTGAACGTAATCTGATACATTAATAGATGACAGAGACAATTATGAGCCACTCTGGCATCATTTGGAACAGAAAGGAAAAATGACAGAGAAAGACATAAGAAAAGGAAGAACAGCCAGGCCTACAGAAGCAGATATTAACCCCAGCACACTGGAAGGCTGAGGCAGGAGGATTGGATAAGTTCAACCCTCACCTGGGCAACTTAGTGATTTAGTGAGATTTCATCTCAAAATCAAAAGAAAAAAATGGAAAGGGATGAGGGGAGGTGGACTGGGGAATGTAGCCTAGTGAGAAGACCCTTGGTTCCGTTCCCAGCAGTGAGAAACAAAACAAAACAAAACAAAACAAAAAGTGACCCTTGATGTCCTCAAAAGTGCACCAAGTGCCTGTAAGTATCTTTAGCCATATTCATCCATGCTCAATATCCCACATCTTTCTGTTTTCACCTCTAACACTAATTCCCAGTTTCGCACATTGGAGTTTTTCCCAGTCATTTCCACTCCTCTCTGGTTTCCATCCAGATGACCAATGAGGTTTGATTTAGGAGTGAGAAAGTTACCCAAGACGGGGCCCAAAGCCCCAAGTCGCCACTTGAGTGACACGTCCTGCAACCTCCCCAGGCCCTGAGTGAGGCTGGGCTTTCCCAGGTGGTCAGGATGAGAAAAGAGGCCCCGAGGATTTAGCGATGTTTGGTCTGCAGTGGGTTTAACGCTGTTGTTGGGAATCGGTGGTAAGGATGTCACGGATGACTGTCCACAATGGAAAAGCGCAGACGCTGTGCAGTGGTGGCCCTGGGGGTGTCAGAGAGTCGCGGAGGGGATCCAGCCGGGCGGAGAGTGTGGAAGCCATGGAGTGGGAAGCCTGAAGAGGGGACTTTGGAGGTGGAGCAATTATGGGTGGTGGCATGGTTTACTTCCGGCTGTGACTGTGCGTGGCAGAGCTGGCCGGAGGAAGTACTGTTTTCACACTGTATACCAGCTCCATTAACCAGGCAGAGCCGATCCCCTGTTTTGTACATGAGAAACCCGAGCACAGAAGGAAAACGACTTATTCAAAGTCAGAGGTAATAAAAGGCACCGTTGGAAATCAAATTCGAGTTTATCTGCTTTCAAGGGCTTTGTACTTAAAGGCACCCTTACCTGCACCCAGTAGGTCAGGACTGGCCTGTTGGTTAAGTCAAGTGTTTGTTTGTTTGGGGGGGGCGGGGGACACCTTTTGTCTGTGCAGACCCAAAAATGACTATTATGGATTCCTTTTGCTATAATGCTGGTCATTTTAGGCCCCAGGAAGATGAGGGATGGTAATAATTTTGTGTTTACCGGAGTAAAACCCCTGATTTCTGGAGAGAAATGAACAGCGAGTTTACCAGCGTGAACAACAGCAGTCATTGTCTGTCGGCGCCCTCTCCTGGCCTAAAACAGAACCACAATCTGCAAATGGAAACGTTTGCGTTGGTGTTTTGTTGTTTCCTCTGGACGGAGCGTCTGGACTTGAATTAACATGTGGAGCGCACGTCTTGTAGGCATTACGTGGCTACAGCGCACGCGGGGCGACCGCTCTTCCAACGTCGTGTCGTGGTTACGCTGCTTTGCCTGATTCTGGTTGGTGAGAAAGTCTTGCTCCCTTCGGAGCCTTTCCCTAACGCTACAGCGAGATCCCTAATTTTTGTCTTTTATACCCAGAGTCGAGCACATAGCAGGTGTTCAATAAATATATTTTGAAGAAAACAAGCAAAGTGGTGACTGATCTTCCTTGCACCTCTTGCGTGGGCTGTTCATAAAGAGACCGGTGGTGGATGTGGGGATGGGAAGACGAGTGGAAAAACAAAACAACAACAACAACAACAAAAAAAAAAACGCCAGAAAGTAGGATGACAGGCACGGCGACACGCACACTATCTACAAGGGCAGGAATGGCAATTTCTATATGACTCTGGAAAGAAGAAACCCTGAAATATAAGACAGATGTGATTCCCAAGGTGCGAATAAAGTTTTTAAAAACCTTAAGAACAGATGGAGGACATTAGCACGACAATCACAAGCAGGATGAAAAAGAAAATTGGAAAGTCTTCTGATCATAGGTACTAGAAAGAATGACTATTTCTAATTTAAAGATGTATTCTTTAAAATTCATCTTTACCCGGAACAGTATGGCCTCCCAGGACGCTCAAGAAATACACAGTGTTCCTGTCAGAGGCATAGCATTTGTTTTCTTACAGCACCATATTTTCTGAGGGTCAGAGAGATGATTCTAGGGGGCCTGAGAGTCCTTGAACTCCCTAGTTCCCAAGAAAATTGAGGTATCTGGATCCCAGAGCTGGAAGGGAGAAACTGGAGTGCTCAGGTGAAGGTCGGGGCCAAGACGAAAATTGAACAGGTGGAGCTCTGGATTGAGCAGAGAGCCTGAGCTGAGAATAGAGCACAGTGCTAGCCGTGGCAAAGGCCACTCTGCCACTCCTGTGACCCACATGTAGTTGGTCCCAAACACTTGAGCACAGAGCCCCAGTGAGACCTAAAAGGACAACTATCAACCTCACTGCAGCAGCCAGAGTTTCCCATAACAGCAGGAGAGGGCGAGCTGCTCTAATGGAATGGCCCGGGTCATGGGCAAGGGTCTCACACGCAGTGCCCAGGCCTCTCCTCTTTCTCTTACCCAAGATATATGAGCGGGAGGGACTGGTCCCCTGGCAGCGGCACAGAGACAGGGATGATTCTATGGTAGGCTTCTGCAGGAATTTACCCAGAAGCTATCATTCGCCCCTCCTAGAAAGCCACAGCCCAGGCGTTTCACTGATTTGGGAAAGAACTGACAAAAACAAACAAATAGAACAAGAAGAAAACAGCTAACTCTGCAAACACAGAAAGCGAATCAACAGATACTGTAAGGAAGATGTGTCTCAAGAAAAGAAAGAACTCAACTCTACCGAGATAACAAACTCACACACTGATGACTTGATTCAAAGGGACTGATACCTGGTCTGCATGCTGCCCATCAAGACGGTGACGATGGCAACTCATGTTGATGAAGCCCTTACACTAGCGCAGCTCTTATGCTAAGGGCCTTGTGCATATAAGCTCCTGTAATTCTCACAAGAGCTGTATGAGTTAGCATTATGACTTTTCCCTTTCTACAGTTGAAGTACCTGAAGGCCACAAAGCTGGGATTCAACTGTAGGCAATTTGACTTCAAAGTCACCTTTCTAATCCATACACTATCCCTAACTTATCCCAATGTAGTTAGTCTAGGCTTTGCCAAAAATTTGTTTTTGTAAACCCTGTCAAATTATTTTAAAGCATGAAAAACTAGCTGGCCATTATGACACACACCTATAATCCCAGCAGTTTGAGAAGCTGAGACAGGATGATCGTAGATTTGATCGCTGACTAGGCAACTTGAAGGATTCGTGCTACTCCGTCTTAAAATAAAAAATAAGAACAACCGGGAATGTAGCTCACTGTAAAAGCTCTGGGTTCAATTTTGCCACCAAGAAAAGGGGGGGAAAAACTCCTGAAAACTGGTCTGCATAAGACCCAGGAGCCCTCTGCTGGGATCTTCCGTTTTCACTTTGAATCTCCAAACCAACCAGAAAGCACACAAGAGTTCAGCTGGTGGCTGAATTTCCAAAACGGAAGTAGCCCCAGTCTCATCTGGAGCTGAGATCTGTCTGGGCACATTTTGGGACTGGATAGTGAGTGTGAGGTGGAAGGAGGAGAGAGGGCAGTAGCTGTGGCTTGAGTTAGTTACACCCCTAGTGTCAGAGATCTCACAGATGATGGAAAACGTGTCGTGGTAGTGAAATGGAGAAACACTGGCCTTAGAAAGGTAGAGGTGTGCCTGAGGGTGTGCCCTTATCCAAAGAGGCACAGCTGGGTGATTGATTGTTTCATACAAAGTACCTGTCACATTGAAATAAGGAAGTAAATGTTTTATGAATATGGTGATGATACCCCAATTTTTACGCAATCCCAGAGAAAGAACAGAAGCACTCATAAAATTGTGTTTTCATTTATAAACTGACAATAACAACAATTCTCAATTGGTGCTAAGAAGCATGAAATCTGCCCACAGAATATCTGAGTGTTGTGTATTGATAGGCATCTGTAATTCATATCCTTTTCTTAAAAGACCCTCCTTCTCTGGTGATTGAACTCAGGACCTTTGAACTGAGCTGCCTTTTGGTTTGCTTCATTTGTTTGTTTGTTTGTTTGTTTGTTTGTTTGTTTTGAGGCAGGTTCTAAAAACAGGCAGGTTCACTAAATAGTTCAGTTGCCCATGCTGGGCTTGAATTAGTAATCCTTCTTCCTGGGTCTCACAGAGTGCTGTCATGATAGGTGTGTACTAGCACACCTAGCTAAAAAGGAAAGACTTAATGGGGCTTTCGAAATCACATAGAAAATCACTTCCAATAAATGTATAAATTTTTTTATCAAAAACAAAGCATATCAATACACTAACCAAATGGGCAGAGATTGCTGTGATTAAGCTTCAAATTTAACTCAGCTTCCTGGCAGCCAATATAAAGATGAGATTAAAGTAAGTTGCATCATCTGTCAAGAAGGAGGAAGCGTAAGAGTTCCTCAAAGAAGCGAGGTCATCTTTGAGCACTAAAATCTCAAATAACTTTCTCAATTAAGTTATGCATAGGAGGAGTTACTGGCATGGCCCATTCCTTCATTTTTATTTTTGCAACAAATAAGAACAAATTCATAAACTCATTATTCGCAGTAAAGATAAAAACCGAAGATGTCCTATTAAAACCCAACACAGCGAGTCCCATTCTCTGATTGCACCAAGACACCATGGCAAAAGCCAAGCTGCTGCTGTGATCTGAGGTTGCCGATGAGAATGTACGTGAAGAAAGGAAACAGATGTTTGTGGAGCGCCTACCACAAGTCATGTGCATGAAGTATTTTTTATGTCTCAGCATATGTGATATTAATCTTTGTAGAAATTAAAAAACCTTCCCAGATTCACCACTGACCAAGACAGGAGCCCAAGCCTATGCATGCTTTTCTATACCACATGGCCCTTGGCCTCCTCTTCTATCAAAAATACTCAAAGGATGATTTAGTTCTTGGACAATCTTCTCCATTGACATCTTTTTTCCAGGAAATTCCAAGTCTTTCCTTCCTATGATGGCCTAGAGTGTTGGTATTACATATTTTATCGAGAGCAAATTCTTCTGGTTAAAAAAAAATCCAAACGATCAAGTAGTTAGTAGGGTTGACTTAGATCACTCAAGTTCTGAAGCATCCATAGTCTCCAGAGATGAAAATGTCTGTTTACATGATTTGGGGAAGAATTCATACACTTTCTTCCTAATGATTAAGCAAGGTTGAGTATCTGCACTGTGACCAATGCAGGGACAAGAAGTAGTGGTGGCAACTAAGTCCAGAGTGGAGAGAGGACTTCAGGCAGATATGAAAGAGCAAGGCATTGAAGAAAAATGTACCTGAAGTCCACATTGAATGCGTGGTACCTGGGGAAAGGGAGGCAAGAGACAAGTGGGCCAATGACCAGAGCCAGATCACACTTTCAGTGTAATCCCCTCACAAAGTAGAGTTGTACAAAATACAAAGTCTTTCCCCAAGAAGTGGGGACCAGGCACCGTTAAATCAGTGAAGTCATGGAACTGTGGCTAACCCAGGACTTACCGAAGAACATCCGTATCTATGTCGTAAAGACAGGAAACAACAGCCATGGAATGAGACGGAAGACTAGCTGACATTGTCCCGCGGCTCCCACAGCTGTTCTAATCAATTCTCTCAGTGCCTTGGGATTGCTTTTCTGCCCCTGCCTCCACTTACCTCGGAGCTCTGCAGATGTGAAGAACAGGACTCTCTTAATATTTAGGTGCCAAATCTATGAAAGTCATTTTTCATAAAGCACTTTTAGTTTTTAAAACTGCCTTCAAAGGGAGAAGTGACGATGAGTAAAGGCTACCACAAGAAATGTGATTTTTTTGCTCTCTCTTCAGCACTCATATCTCACTTCCTTTCGGGATTCTGCAAAATTTCCGTGCTATTCTCTGTGATGAAATACTTCCAAAAGTGGCTCTCCCCCAGAATTTTCCCAGCTCTCCGTGGGTGTACTTGGTTTCCATGACTGCAGCCGTAGCTGGGGCTTTATTTCAACCTTTTTGTTTTTCTATCTCTTGATCTGAATTTATTTAATTAGTCAGCCACAGTGCTGTCTCATGTGGGACGTTTTTCTTTCAAGCTGCCGGGTATATGAAAGAACTACCATCACCGTCAACTGATTTTCTTAATCAGTTCCATTATTGTTTCAACACTCTCACAGCAAACATGGCTTACTCAAAGGATCACGC
Source organism: Ctenodactylus gundi (assembly GCA_004027205.1). Taxonomy (NCBI): domain Eukaryota; kingdom Metazoa; phylum Chordata; class Mammalia; order Rodentia; family Ctenodactylidae; genus Ctenodactylus; species Ctenodactylus gundi. The sequence goes on along the minus strand of PVKB01000745.1, from coordinate 83,457 downwards.
TCCAGCTGTGGATACTCTGTGTAGATGCTTTATAAACCACGACACGAGAGACAGAGGGGCACCACACCACCACTCTTGTGAGCTACTTATGTCTACGTATACCCACCCCACAGCCATCTTGACCTAGATCCATTCTCAGAGACAGAGGTACAAGGAACCACTAAAGTTTCTTCTATTGTCGCCAGTGTACTTAGCTCCCTCAACCTAACACACAGTACAGATTCTGAGGCGGCCTCGTCTAGTGCTGCCCGTGGGACTGTGCATGAGAAGATAGAAACCAGCTTGCGTGTTTCCTTCTCTACTGAGGTTAGGCCTTACTCTACTTCTGCTTCAGGAGACCCTGAGCTCAAGTATGCAGAAAGCTCTCAGTCTCGGACAGGAGGAAGCATGTCCCTTGTGCAAAGGATTTAAGATTAGTCATGGTAACATAAAAACCAGACATTTTTACTCAAACAAGAATTAATGATGGAACCTCTGCAAAAAGCTGCATGTAGGACCCAGGAGGAGTACCCAAATTTGTGTCCATGTTCATTGTCTAAGAAAGCTATTTTTCTTTTTTTAATATGTAAAATGTTTTATTCTCATTATATATATTTATTATATCATATAAGTCAATATTTAGAATTTTAAAATTCTAAGTGCAAGTAGTACTAAAAATATAAGTTCCAGCATATTTTAAATATCATCATCTAGAAATAAAATTAGGTGTTGTAGTGTTATAACTAGTTACTATGGTTTTATCATATCTCTCTTCAAGACGCAATGCAATGGAATTTAAATTTAGGAGATACTGAACAAACTCTTCCTCCTTCTCCTCTTTTTCTTCCTGGAAGCCATGTTTTTATCCTGGATTCTGTCTCCTTGCATGGGGACCTTCAACCATTTTGGATTGGGGGCTACTCAGAGAATAGAGTAGCATTGACCACAGCACACAGACTGCATTGGGTCCCATAATGCAGGCTGGTCTCGATGAACACACAATAGGTCAATGAATTTTAAAGAAAGTTTCCACCAAAACTGGACTCCCAAGCATACACAGATTAGCTCACCAATGACTGCATGGTTTCAGGATTCCCAAGAAGAATTCTAGCATTTTAGTGTTCAGGTAAGGCAGAAAAAAACACTCAAAATAGGCTGGCCTTGCCATTGTGGAGCCCTGGAGTTCTTCCAAGAAAGCCTTGGGTCCTAAGCCTAGAAATCCACAGAGTCTGCACAAGACTAAACGTTCTGGCTTAGTAGAACCTCTTAAACTAAAGCAACTGAAATTTGGAATTGACTGCTGGATTACCAAGGAATACACGGTGTTAAACCTTAAACTTTGTCAGTCAATTCTTTGCTTTTATTTTGGGTATTATCAATCCCTTGCTTTGTGTGCCATATATATAAGTAATTTATAAACCTAATATAAATTAATTACAATTCAGCCTTTTGTGACTTTCCTTTTCTGCTCAATATTAAATTATTACTATTCAATTTCACTTAAGTAGGTAAAGACAATTAATTATTCATTTCTCTTGTGTAACTTTCCATTCTACAAAGATGATATAGTTTATTTTCCCATTTTATTATTGATAAGCACTTGGTTTGTGTCCTATTTGCTGTTATCAGAAAGAGCACTGCTGTAAAGAGCCTACACATTCACTGTAGGTCACATGCTCAGAGCTTCTCTGGGAAACAGAATAAATCCTATTTGTAGGATTTATGATCATGAATGTCACTGAGCTATGCTGAGTGGTTGTCCAGAATGGCTCTATCCTTAGTGTATGAGAGATTCTATTGCTACTCATCTTTGTCAACACTTGATATTGTCAGGCTTTCATTTAAGCCAACTTGGTGGGTGTGAACAAGAATGTCATTATGCTTTTAATTTGTGTTCTTTGATTACTAAGTACTTTTTATATGTTTATTGGCTAAGCATTATTTCTATTCTGTGACATGCCCATTTTAATTATTTTTAATAATCCATAGGTCTTCACTATATATTTAGTTCTACATGTGTATCTGTATATCTATGACTCTATGTACAATTCCAACTTTTTTGGGTTTTGTTTTTTGTTTTTTTATTCTGGGGGATAAGCCAGGACCTTCACATTGAACTACATCCCTAGTCCAATTTTTAAATTTTTTTAGTATTTGATTCTGAGACAAGGTTTTGCCAAGTCATCCAAGTGTCCAGCTGGACTCAAATTTGGGGCCCTCCTACCCCAGCCTCCCAGAGTGCTGGTGTTGTAGGCCTGTATCATCGGTGCAGCTCTCTGACTTCATTTAACAAGAATAATACACTATATTGTGTAAAGTCTTGTGATTTTTATAAACTGGTCTAACTGTGAAAGTTTTAAGTAAAAAATATTTTTAATTCCTTACTCTAAATTTCTGAAGGATCAAAATAGATCCCCAATCTAATAAATAATAATTGGGTTAGTATCAAATGGAAAGCCAAATGGGGGAAAATCTTCACCACTGGCTTTATTCATTTTATTACTTGGAGACTATAATAAATAAATTTGTTTCTGAGTATTTTTCATTCTCAACACTAGATTTTTAGGATGGATTAGTTAAAAACAACCACCCATCCATAGTCGTTTTTAATAAGTATCTCAGAATCACTACACTACCCATTAGGCTCCATTCACCTGTCTTTGGCTTAAGGGGACTGATGAAGATTTGCTTACAATCAGGTATGACATGGGTGCCTTGAAATCAGCCCAGGGATCTTCACAATGAACATTTGCTGCCACAGAGCAAGGGAGGCTCTTCCTAGATGCTCCTCACTGTCTCAATGGAACATCCATATGCAGCACACCAGATGTGTGTACCATATCCCTGGGAAAAAAAAAGATGCTGTGCCCAGAACCGTCCCCCAAGACATGGCAATTCAGCTAGAAAGACAAATATGTGAAAGGAAGGAATGTTTAAATGAGAGAAGACGAATACAGTAGAAAGCTATTACGGTTCTGAGTGCTGAACTAAAATCAAAGACGATAAAGGATCAAAGGGAGAAATTTGTGCTGCCAGCCTCACCTCACGTCAAGACTATTGGTTCTACTTTTCTCCTTTTCTTCTGAGCCCTGTTCTCCACAGGGATCAACAATCAGATGCAAGATGTTTTGTGTCATGTTCCCCTGTCACTCCACCAAGATCTGCGGACCTAAGCTCATCCCTAGGGCTGTCCTGCCATCCACAAGGGTCCTTCCAGCTCTCTATAATGGAAGCACGGCAGAGTCTATCCCCTGGTCACAGGCTTTCATGTTCGCCCAACCTTGGCTCAGCACTCTGAATTAGGGAACCTGGAAGCGTAGCTCACAGTGCAAGAGCCAAGGCCCCTCCTGGGTGGCACAGTAAGTCAGCATCTGCCATTTCCTCAGCAAGCACCTGCTGTGGTGCTCTTCCTGGCTACGGCTCCCTGAATTCATATATTAATCAAAGCTTCCTGTTAATTGAGGTAAAGAGTAAATGATAAAGTGATGTGTGGCTTTGTAATCTCACCACTTTGGTGATCACCTGTTCCAGTTGTTCCCAACTGAGGAATATATTACTCCCACCCTGCCTCCAGGGGACACTTAGCTATGTTTAAAGACTTCCCAGTTTCACAACGGGTACTGGTAAGTAGGTATTACTACCACCTAGTGACTAGAGGCCAGTGCTAAATAACCCGCAATGAACAGAGCCGCCTCCAGCACAAAGAAGTACCTGTTCATAGCGTGAAAGTGAAGAAACCCTGTGGTACACCTGACTAGCTAGGGTAGGGAAAGAGCAGGTCATCAGTTTTCCTAGTGTGACCCCTAGCACCTGGTAAGCACGGCTTCTTTGACATCTGTTTAAGCCAGTTCCTAAAGTTGCACGTGGACACAGGGTGCTGGGGACCTAAGGTCCTGAAACCCAGTCGGGAACTCTCTTTTCACAAAGGATTCAGCTTACAATCTGGACTCTAATCTGCATGATGTTCATGAAATGCATTTTACCACAGCCTGGTCCCCTATGGTGACGGTAATGGATAGTGACAAAAATTCCTTTAAATTTCGTTATGTCATCATTATTCTTTTTTCATTAAGCAATATTAAGTAATATCTTGTGGTAATCAATCTTAATTCAGTTAATGCGTACTGGTTGTGTGCTCATCAAACCCAAGCTCCGGACCCCAAGCCCCAGGCCTCAAAGCCCATGAGAGTTGCATGGTAACCCCCAAGGTTGGAGAACTTAGACCGCAGCACTGACGGAGCTCTTCATAGGAAGGAGCTTGTTACAGTGCAGATTTCTGGGCTTACTTCTGCAAACTTTATCAAGCCAGCACTGCCCAAGAACCTGTATTGTTACATAGTACTTAAGGTGACCATGGGACGGGTATCCATGGAACCATATTTCAAGACTGGTAGAAATTATAAAATCTACTGCACTTGATTCGACACTTGAGAACCTAATGTGTAATTTTCGATATTCCTGAAAAAAAATTCATGTAACTATACTTTTTCTCACATACACTTTTGCTAAGTGGAAGGAGAATAAGAACCTATTACCTGCTCCAATATATGTGGTAAGAGAGCAGGAGGAACTAACTTACGTAAGAAAAATGATTGCAAGAAACAGTCACAGAAGTTTTACCTTAAAAAAACATCTTTACGACACACAATGAACATTAGCCAACTACATTTGTATAGATGCTTAGGATGAAAAGTTCCTGCATACGTAAGAGGTAAGAACATTGTCTCTTGGCTGAACTGAGCACAGAATCCAGTGTTTTCAGATTAATTAGGTGATGCCAATCCTCCAGACCCACCAGGGCTTCTCTCAAATCCTTTTTGGACGCATTAACACTACCTGTTTGTGACTTTCTAATGGGCCTCCTATTTCACAAACATGTCAACCATCACTAGAGGTCAAACCTAAACCTTTCTCCAAAAAAGACCTCTTCCAAACTGCTACAAATGTCTTTATTTATGTCTAGTATCAAGGAAATTATCTTACTATGTGGATTATATAAAAATATATATTATATATCAATGTAATAATAGAATAAAGCTACATAAAGAACATCATCATAGCAATTAAACAATAGATTAAAATTAATGTAATATCACCATCATTAGAGAGAAAGAGTATAAATTAAAAGCCAGAATATCTCAGAATTACCTATTAAGGTAAGTAGCTGAAAATACATCTCTTTTTCAACTCTTCTGAGTTCCCTCCCATTCTATTTCTTTAAAGGTATTTTTACTATATCTTCAAATGTGTTTTATTCCTGTCCTGAGCTCCCTGATTACTTTTGCTACAGGTAGCCCCACCTAGGCCCCCTGGGCTCACAAAAGAGGACACCATAGAGTTTACTCAGAGCTCGAGCACTTCAAAAGACTGCAGACTTTGTGCTCCTACAGAAATCCGTTCAAAATAAGGATGAGCTTCCAAACTAGACGGAAACGACTCTCCTATGATTTATAAAGAAAAACTCAGTTTTCTGAGTGATAAATCGCCTAAAGCCATACAAATGACCCCAGATCTAGCTCACCGATTCGCTCCACTCTACTCCAACCTCCAGATGAGGGAGAACCCCTCCCAGCGTTTCAGAACTGTGAGTGAACGTACTGATTTCAATGCAAATTTTCTCTTAAATGCAGATTTGCAGTAAGATTAATTTTTAAGCAGCCCGAGCTCCTCACAGACCAACATGCAAATGGGGAGTGCTCTAGGACAAGGAGGAACCACCGAGGCCACGAGGAGACATGGACACAGACCGTACCTATTTTTGCAGCCTCTGTTTTCAGGTTGAACTCCCAATTCCTTGGCAGTTTGAGGGACATTTTGCTTCTGGTTTGGGTGAAGCCAGCCAATCTGCTTCAATCGGTTCCCTCCTCTCCTTTTCGATCGGTCCTGTTGGCTTGTGTCTTTTCCCGCCTGTGCTTCCTTCCCATGCAGTCTCAGGTTGGTGGGGTCTCCTTTCCCTCAGATGAAAGACTGGCCCATCTGTCACTTGGGGCTGCCACTCAGCGCTCTCTGTCCCCCACTCACAGCTCCCAAAGGGGATGGCACGCTTATTTTCTTGCTTTCAGTTTTACCAGAAATATCCCAATTGACAGTTCGCTCTGAGTCATGAGAAGCAGAGATCCGGTTCAAAAGACTCTCAGGTCTCACTGAGGCAAAGTTGTAATAAACAACTGCTGCCTCTAGGCTTTTTTTTTTTTTTTAACTGTCTGCTTCCTTACATTTGAGGAAGTGGGTGGCCCGTTCACTGTAGATGAGGCTTTATGAGCATGCTTTCCTGAGAAAAAAGATTTTCTGAAGTGTTTGTGAAGCTGGAGTATGTGCACTTGTGATACAAGGCTGTGGCTGATTAAAAGAGAAAGAAAATTCCAGGCCTGTCCCCATGTCGTGACTCTATGCTCTTTTCCTCCCAACTAAAGGACCAAACAATAGAAAGTGGCCAGGGAGACAAGCAGTATCCCACCATAGCTACTTTCTTTAAACTTCTTCCTTGTAAGGACCACATAGTTAGCTCTCCCAGACTGGGTAGGAAGTGTTTTGATGAGTTTAGCAAATAAATCAATTTCAGCTATTTGAGACTCCTTCAAATGATAAAATGGCTCTTTGATATTGTCTACGAGGTGTGGGCTTTACAACTAGCCTGCCATGGGTTCAAAATTCAGTTTTTCTGCTTCATAGCTCTACAACTTTGAACAACCAATTGAATCTTTCTGGACTTCAATGTCCTCACGAGATAAACCAAGCCAATGGCACTGTGACAGCGTAGAGTCGCTGCTAAAGTATCTAGCACAGAGATTGACGCACCGTGGTAAAACGACAAGCACTGATTCAACCCTTACTCTGTTTAGTTTAGCTCTCAAACAGGCTTCCCGATGTTTCATTGGGTCACTTTAACCTGGTGGCTACGGCTTTGGGCCCTGGAACCAAACTGCTTGTGTGTCCATGCTCGGTTTATCATTTTCTTGCTGTGTGACCTTGGGCAAAATTCTTAACTGTTCTGTATTTCAACTTCCTCCTCTGTAAGCAGGTAGGTAACACAGCCTACTTCTGAGGCTGCTGTGAGGCTTTGGTTGACAGCAGGTACGAAGCGCTCAGAGCAGTCACTGTTTGCTAGCACGTATCTACCCCTCTTTGGCCCTTTCATTCTTCAATTCCCCTGGATGACTCTGTGGTGGTGTTTTTTTTCTTCACCTCCCACGTGCTCATGCTCTGTTAATGACTCGGCTTCCTGTTTCATTAAGAAAACTGATGCGACTGGAGAAAAAACCTGCAGCTCCCACACTGCACCTGCCCGCTTAGCAGCATGCAAGCCTGGTCCTTGAACCTTCTCCCTGTTACGATGCATGAACTACCTTCCAGGAGCCCCACCCCCACTCCGCTCAATCCTTGATTGCTCTTTTCTCTTTTTCATTGTCCTGTTCGTACTTAGCTTACGTTTGTTTTATTCTATCTTCTAAGTTTATTAATGCTGCCTTCTTGCCCTCTGGTTACAGTCGCCTTTGTCCTCTTCAGTCCAGATCAAAGCTTTAGTAAGAATTGCGTTTGCAACCATCTCTCTGATATTCTCCTGAACCACTTCTGTCAATGGCTTTGTCCCTATGAGTTTCTAGTTATCTCCTCAAGGACACCGAAGACTTTTCTGTCATGAAACCCACAGGACGTTTCCCCATCCTTGTCTCACTGATCTGTCAGATTGTTGGACCCATGTGACGACTTTCCCTGGCTCTGAGATCTCTCTCGTCTGGTTTCCGTGGACTATGGCTAGTGAGTTCTGTGCCTGCCTTTCTGGCCTCCCAATTCCTGGATCTTCGTTAATTCCTTCTTATTTCTCTGATCTCTAAATACTGAAGGAAACCAAGACCCAAGTGGTGGGATTCTCCCACATCTTTATTCACACCTCACCTGTCTCAACATTGTACATGTCATGTGTCTTTGGTGGCTCCAATGTATATGCCCAGCCCACACTATCCCCTGAGCCCCACATCCGAAACGCCTCCACTTAGATCTCTAGTAGCCGTCTCAAACTAAGACTGTTTAAACTTATATTCTGGTACAAGGCTGAAGGTGCAGTGGGAACCTGGGACATATTCTGTTCAGGAATGAAAGAAACATAAAAGGGGAAGAAGCAAAGCCACTGCGCTCATCTGGTCTACTTAAAGTCCATTGGCCAACACAGATCACATGGCCAAGCCCCAAAGTTTTTGAGGCAGGAAGTGCCCACAATGCTAAGAGGAGCACGGTGGGAGGACAGGAATATTAGCTGACAGAGGCTTCAATCCATCACTCCAACCCAGTTTGCTCAGCTACGCTCCACCCCCCAGGCAGCGCTGAATTCCTCTACCTTTACTTACACTATTGGGAATTTTGAAGCCCCTTCTCTTACAGTACTGCCTGCCTGACTGAAAACTACTGTTTTTATCCTCTTCTGACTGTCAGGAGCAGGTGTTCTTAACCCCAGTCTAGTGGCATTTCTTTAAGGAACTTGAGACCATCCTCGGTTTCAGTTCTGGGATCTTTAATATAGGAACCCTGAAAACAATCTGTCGGTGGCATTTAGAAAGACACAGGGAACTTCCTTTACTCTTAAGGATGGGTTCCTGTGAGTCTTGGAAAAACTCATGACCCACTGGGGGAAGTCGGTTATGCATACTCAGGAAGGCAAACATAAAAGCGGTCCCAGAAAGGCCCAATGCAACAGCCTCTCCTCCCCAGAGCCTTCTTTAGGTGTCAGGTCCCCGGTTTGGGGTAAAAGGCTGCTGTCTGTGCTACTGTTGCTCCCCTTCCTTGATTTTCACAAAAGGAAGAGGGGGATACCTTTCCTGGTCTTAAGATTTCCATCAGCATCCCCAATAACAAAAACAAAAGTTCATCTATCTGTTTGCTTACTAATGCCAACTATGTACCAAGGACTAAATATTTGCTGAACTTTGGAAGAAAATGTGAGAACAAGGAGGCTTGGCTTCTGCCTCCATCGTTCCCCACCCCCACCCTTCCCTTCAGCCTCCCACATGCAGCTTACAGCAACTAAGTGAACAATTAAACGCAAAATGAGAAGGCCTCTATTGGGAGAAGCTCAGGAAGGTGTGGGAGTTCCCACAAGAGGGGCCTAGTTGCAATATGGAGAAAGAGTATGGCTTCCTGGAGAAAGGGTCTTTAAGTTAAAGTCCGGTGAAAGAATTAAGGAAAAAAGAAGGATCAAAAGGGGGCAAGCAAGTGGCCCAAAGGCAAGAAAGTACTGGAAGAAGGATGAAAGGATGAGATGGAGGAGAGACGAAGTGGTAAGAGAGGCAGGGATGAAGGGGTGAAGTTACATGGGGACTATTAGCTTTGATGACGAGTTTTGAGCTCACCAGGGGGAAGCTGAGGTCCTTGAGGCTTTTATAACTGGGCTGTGGGTGGGCTGTGACAGCTCTCCCAATAAGAAAGAAAGAGGAGAGAGAAAGTATTTGGTCAGCTCGGCCCCCAAGAAAAGAAGAAAACACACACGAGCCATTGGATGATAAAACTGACAGCCCTAAGGATTACAGTGAGAGATGAAAGAGATGCTGATGCTGAGATGAGGGGACGGATAATGAGGGCGGGGAGCTAAGCAGCCTCTTTGGAAGACAGTGGGCTCAGTTTGGACACTACGGCACTTAGGAGTTAGGGGGCCTGAGAGCAGATTTCCGGTAAGCATGTGAGCCCAGCACTCAGGTGGACCCATCTCCTTTTCAGCTCCTCATTATGGGGTCTGAGCTGCGTACTGAGTGGACAAGAGTGATTAGAAACCTGGCCTCCTTCAAGAGAGGCAGGTGTGAACATCACAGCAACACAAACAAGCGTGGGCAGAGCGGAGGCAGGAAATGGTTAGCTCTATTTGGGTAGCTGGGATGGCTTCCCAGGAAATGTGACCCAAGAGAAAGTAGTCAATTAGCAAGGTTTAAGAAAGACATTGCAGGCAAAAGGAAGTCAAAGAGCCATTCAAGTTCAAATACATCACCTTTTTACAGGAATATTGAGAATGGGGAGTGGCTGAAGGGGAGAAAAGACTGAAGGTTGCAGGGCCCAAAGGTTCTGTCACCTGCTAAGGGAACCAACTCTACTCTGAAGTGACAGAACTTTTAAAAATTCTTTTCATTAATATTTTCATCGTAACAAAATTCCACATATGATCTTTGTATAAGTTTTAAAGTATAAGGAAAATAAAATCATACCAGGTCACACCAGTTTACATTATAGTTACATTTCTACCATTGTTTTCCTTACAACAGATGTAAGCAGAAAAGATTGGTACTTTGTGCCCATGTGTCATTTAAAGGGATGGAAGAGGCAGCCTGCCACTAAACAGTTGGGGTTAAACATGTTTCTTTGCGGCTGTACATCAGTCAGTTTCACTGGCTTATATTGTCCATCTGTCTCCAGCAGGGTCCCAGGTGGTGGGGCCACTCATCAACCGCTGCACCGTTAGCTAGCACTAAGCAATGAAGGCTAACGGCTACATCCTGCCATGTTCCATGACGGATTCCCTAGTATGTGACCTGGAATGTGGCATTTTTAGACAACTGAAATAGAGATTTCTTTCATATGGATTGAAGTAGTCTGTATCTTTAAGAAATCTGGACTTGTAAGACACAAGCTCTGGATTTTAATTCCTTCCTCTTGGTTATACAGGGAAAAAAAAGAAAAATACTACGTGGAAAGAGAAGAAATTTCTGTCTTCTGAAGACAGTGTGCACTCAAGCTCAGATACAGGCTTGTTGGTTCAGGTCACAGAGCCTTGCCCTTCCCACCCTGGATCAGTGAATGGAAGGTAACCCATTTTATGACCACTCATGCCTCTATTAATGTCTCTAACATGAATCTGATGTCTCAGTGAGAAAGTCTATTATCTCCTACTTTGTCTAACTATACCATGGCTGAGAAAAATTAGATCTGGAGGTCTGAATGTCAAGATCAGGGTTGTGCTACTGAGGCCTTCTTTGAAAGAAAGTTGCTCTGGATTGTGGATTTCAGGAAAGAAATGTTTATTTAAATGAGAAATTTGTTATGAAGGAACTACATCTCCTTTTGCCCATTATCAGGAGTTTTTAAATTAAATTTTACTGATAGTCTAACATATTATATATATATATATATATATATATATATATATATATATATAATTTTTTGAGACAGGGGTTTTTAAATTAAATTTTACTGATAGTCTAACATATTTTATATATATATATATATATATATATATATATATATATAATTTTTTGAGACAGGGTCTTGCTCTATAGTTTGGGCTCATTCTGAACTTACTGGGTAGCACAGACTGGCCTCAAATTCATGGCAATCTACCTGCCTCTGCCCCCAGAGTGCTGGGATTAAAGGAGTGCACAATCATGCCTAGCTAATACTTTCACCTGGTTCCGTGGAATGTAACCCAGGGCCTTGTGCACACTAGGTAGGATTGTGCTTTATCTGAGCCCGAGATACGTTACATTAGGTTGAGCCACACAAGGCTGTCAATGTTGGACAGATTTCAAGCTGTAACAAAAATTCAGTTCAGTGCAACAGGCCTATCAGCTTCCTGCAACTCATTTATGCCACAGATATTGAGTGAAGCGTCCACCTCTGATCACGTAACAGGCACGGCTCAGGTGCCCAGCACGCAGCCAACGGCAAGACGCACAAAACCACCTGCGTCTGTAAAACTTATTCTAATGAGAAGTGATAGGTAATGCATAAAATAATCAAATAGAATAGATTAGATGGTGATAAGTGCTGTGCTATGAAAAAGGGAGAAGAAGCACCACATCAGTGAGAAGAGAGAGGTAGACTGCAGTTTTAGACAGCTGGACTGTAAAGGCTTCATGGATTAGGTGATATGTGAGAAACTTGACAAGGTGAGCCTGAGCCAGGCAACCCCGTGAGAGAGTCTTCCAGCAAAGAAAGGGCAAGCACAAGAGACTGAAGCTCTGTTGCAGGTGATGTGAAGCCAAGGACCTTCAAGACTCTCAGGAGACTGTGTGCTTGGGAGGACAGAGGGGAAGATTGCTGCGCACAGGTTCACAGAAGGCTTTATGAGGCCTGACAAGCTTTTACTTGGAGTGAAGTTAATGGCAGAGCAAGTATTTGATTTGATCCATGCTTTTAAAATATCACTATGATTTCCATGTTGAGAATAGAATGAGGGATGGGGAAGGCAAGAGCAGACAAAAACACCTGCTTCTGTAAAGCATGGAGACAACAGAGGCCGGAACCATTGTCCGAGTGAGTGGGCACGGTGGGTATGGACCAGCTAGCACACTTGGGTGTGAACTGCATGAACCACCACCACTTGGGTTGGAGTTCAGCCAGGGTACCAGGCATCAGCCCAGAGCCTACCTGTGAAGTCACTTCCATCCACAGGGACACTCTGCATGAAGGCTCTGTCAATCCATGAAGTCATGGGTGATGTTCTAAATTTTAGAAAAGCAAACACCATATGGGCCAGTAAAGGTAGTAGCCAGGGCAGTGATGAGAAGTGTTTAGACTTTGTATATCTTAAACCAGTTTTGCTAGCTCTAATACTGGATTGGATGAGAAATGTCAGAGTAAGAGAGGAATTGACAAAAAACTACAGGTCATAATCTGAGAAAACGGAAGTCCCATTTACTGAGTTGGTAAGAACGGTAGAGGGCGGCATGTTTTAAGGCAAACTTTTCCAGTATATATTCAAATAAAGATGACCCAGTAAGCAGTTGATATGCATCTGGTGTTGATGGCTGAGATCTACTGGGTGGGTCATTTATTTATGTAAAAAAGCCTTATTCCTTCACCTTTTATTCATTTTTGTCACTCAAAACTGTTTTAGGAAGAACACCAACGAGTGCAAGTGGGAGCAGCCTGAAGGATTACTGGGTGCACGAGGCTCTGTCTCTCTGCATTTGGCAGAGATTCGGTGTGCTGGAGTTTGCCCCAGCTCCTTGATATGGTCTGGGTGATCACGATCCTCCTCATAACTGGTCTGGATTTTTAGCTGACCCCTTTTACCCTGTCCCAGCTATTAAAAATAGCTGCAAGGAGGCTCTCAATTGCTGCAGCCCATTCGTATCATTTTCAAATGTCCCTCCAAGTTTTGGGTAGACCATGTTTTCTGGTTTTTGGTTGGTCCTTGGAAAGGACTACAGGCCTGGATACTCACCATAAGCCTCGTGTAGATAAGTTTACCAGAACGTCCCCACTTGGAATGATCACTTTTCCTTTGTACTTTGAATCCACTGAAATGTTTTAATTATTAACCAGCCACAGTGAATACAGGCTATCTGCAGATCTCTTAAGCCCAGTGTTTTTCTGCTATCCTTGAAGCCAGTTCTTTTTTCCTACGTGGCCCAGGGGCATATCTATACAGTGATTGATCCATATTAGAGTCTCATTTTTGATCCTATTTTTCCTTTAGCTCTTCACATTATCAGTGGGGTTAGCCAAAGGATTGACCCTGGTTCACTTTTTATGGATGATCCACCCTGCCAAGGTTTTCAAGGAGCCTGCCTACCTAGGGCTTTCTTGGCCTACATATGACAACATGATCCCCAGACTACCAACCTTGCTTGGGCTAGTAACCTTCCCTCTCATTCTTTCTGTTTGTGTTCATCTTGTCCCATTGATACTGTAGTCACATTGGTTACTACTCTCTCATGAGCTGTTGTCATCCTTGTGTCAGAGGAAGGTATCTTCCACCCTGGAGTGTCCCCTTCTGTACGCCCAGCAGAGCAGCACTCATTCCACAGGTACACTTTGCCATCGCTTGTGCAAGCTGGAAGCAGGGGTAGAGGGGCTACCAGATACCAATGGTCCCCAGCCTCGTCTGTGAGTGTAAAGCTATGCTCCCCAAAGAGAGGGGCGTGTCTGGAAAAAAGCACTTAAAATGAAAATGACCAAGGAACATCTTATGCCATAACCATTCTGTTATTCCCACAACAGATCACAGAGACCTGCAGGATCCCTGCTGAGACCCAACACAGTAATCAAACAGCCACAAAGGAGTGGGAAGCCCAGCAAGGAATCTGATACAGAGATACACTTCTTGCTAGATATGTTATTGGTGGCTTGAGAGAGGTGGATTCGGTCTCGTGAAGGTATAGCACTACACAATGAGCAGGTTACCTTTATACGCTTGAATAGGGAGCTTCACTTTCTTAAGTGCATTCTGAGGGCAGGAAGCTGTCTATTTTGAGTGGATAACCAAAGACAATTAAGATTGTAGGCGACTTTTTAAATCCCTAGTATTTGGATGATAGAAACTCCTTTTATAACCACTGCTTCCCATGGGGCCCAACATCATGGAATTTTCTCGACGCTCCACACGTCTTACCAACCATCACCAAGGCATCTAAATCAGCATTGTAGTAGCTAGTTCAAGGAGAAAAATAGCCACTATCATCCTTGCCCCAGAAGAAGAGAACCTAGAAGTGGCTATATCCCTCTACTGGGTTTGTGTCTCCAGGTAAATCCAGACCAAACACAGCTTCCTCCAGCCTGGACAGTAGGTAACCTGTGTGGCTGTTGGGTTTCTGCCAAGTCACACTTGCTCGTGTTTGTAGAGTGCTTTTCAAAGCTGTTCTTATGGGCTCATATGCCAAAAATGACATGGAAAGGCCAAGGAGTTCAGAAGCTTGTGTTAAGATGAGAAAACATTGTAGTGGCCAGGAACCCTAGAGTTAGACTTCCTGGAATTAGGCCCTACTTGCTCAGGGCTCTACTCCTGTGGCCATGGGGATTTTGATTAACCTTTCTAAGCTTTCTTTTATTGCATGCAAAAGGAAGGTGGTTATTAGAATTGTCTCCTAGAGCTGCTGGGGAGATGTAGAGAGAGAAATCCATAAAAATCACTCATTTTGGTGTCTGGCATGTAGCAAGCTCTTGGTGAATATTAGACTAAAGTAACTTCCTTTGGTGAAATTATGAGTCCTGAAGAGCCTTTTAAACTTCAATTCATGGAACTTACTAAGAAAATTAGCTAGATAGTTAACAAGATGTGTTATCTCTGCTTCAAGTTGGGGATCATGAGAAGCCTGCCCTTTCTTGCTTAGACATTCTGTGGAGGATGCTGCTAAGCCAACTTGGGCCAGGTACAGAAAGGAGAAAGAAAAAGCATTGCCTGTTCACAAAGCATTGCCTTGTTGAACTGCTCAAGATGATGACTAATTCCTGATTGCAAATCATTGGTGTGGTTTCAGGAGCCTCTCTGCCTTCCCAAAGGCCCAACCTGTGTACAAACAGTGCCACACCCAACTTGATTAGCTTGGATATATTAGGTGAAAGGAAGTGGTGTATCAGGGTGGGGCAGGCAGGCAGGGTGAGAGTCACAACGCGACACCCTGAGAAAGGAAAGGAAATCTAAGCTTCAGGAAGGCAAATGCGTATTCCACTGTCTACCTGGGATTTCGCTGAGAGGAAATTCCATGCTACAGTTGGAAAACCCTATTTTAAAGACAAACCTGGACTGCTCAGCTCCAGGCAGCTTCCACCGCCCTGAGATCACGAGGTGCTCAGCAGGGCACTACCAGAACAGGAAGTGACAGGGGCAGCTGATTCCACAGCTGATATGAAACTCACAGTTCACATTGAGTAATTATACACAGAATTCTCAGCCCTTCTGGGGGAAGGGAACGGGAACGCACAAGTTCGCTTTAAGCCAAGTCTCCCCATTGGCAACTGCAGCACACTGACTTACACAGCCATTTCTAATCCATTTATCCCTTATATTAATAACTCCCACCACCACCTTGTTTGTGACAGCAGCAAATACTGTTCACCCCATTTCACAGAAAGGCATAGAGTACAGACAGCTTGCTTACAGGTCAGACATCCATATTTTGTCCATGATTTGTTATAACCCCCAAGGAAAAAAAAACACATAATAATCCTTAAAGTATAAAATATATAATCTGATCCTTGAGATAAAATATAAAATTTAAAAATAAAACAAAGAATTAATTTCTGATAGTTCTGTTGGTGAAAAGAGAAAGTAAGTTTTGGCCAGTTTCATAAAAGGAGTCACACACTTTATCTGTTATGCAGAAAGCTATGTTTATGAATTTGAAACAGCCATTGCAATTAAACTTGTACATGTTTTCATCTGAAACATAGCTATTTCAAGCATTAATCTAGAGTGGATATTAGTTGAACTTGCCTCTAACAAGTTTCAAGAGTGGGTCCGAATGCATGTAAATGAAGCAAAAAAAAAAAAAACGATTAACTCAAAAATTAAAAAAAAAGACGTTGGAGTCCTATAAAGTGCCAAAAATGTGAAGAATCGAGCAACATCTGTGAGAAACACTGAGTTTCTACAGAGCTTTATTTCAGTTTTGAAAAAAAAGGGGTGTTCAAGCAAAACTTTCTATTGGGATCAGCTGAAATATTCCCATTTAGTGTGAGGAAAGCGCATCAGAAAACAGCCAGCAAGTTTTATAGTCACATAGATTTTTATTTTCTTTGTTACAGAACTTTCGAGTTCGGGTGTGGAAAAAAGTCTAAAAGCTGACTCCGACCTTTATTGACAAAAATTTGCCCTTTCTGATGATATCAGTAGTCATGTGACTACAGCAACATGATCGAAAGGAATTTGGTCTCTGTATAGAGCACAGCTTCCAGAGCAAACATAGGAGTTCTCATTTTAAAATACTGGTTGAAATGGTCCCAAATTCATATTGCGTCCATTCTGTCCAGCTTTGGGACTCTGATGCACTAAATATTTGAGTCACAGTCTATGGTGGGAGCTCAGCAGAGTGGCATTTTTCGGGCACTCAACACTAAGAGGTAGTATTTCTGCCTCATTCCTAAGTTTTAAAGTCACATACCTTCCCTGTCTGGGTGTGATTTCTACAGATTAACCCTATGTATTTGTTGCCCCAGATAACACATCCCCACAGCAGTAGAAGCTGTACCTGTATTGTAATTATCTGATGAAGTGAATTGTTTAAACCAATGAAACACAAAAACAGAACTCTTTTTAATGAAAGCTAAATTAATTATTGTTGAAGAGCATAAATATATACCATTATAAAATATGGTGATTCACATGTGTGTAAGTAAAAGAATTACAATTGTTTTTGAGATGGTTTAGCTCTGTAGTCCAGGCTGGTCCTGAACTCATTAGGTAGCCCACATTGGCCTTGAATTTAGAGCAATCTTCTTGCTTCAGCCTCCCAACTACTAGGGTTGCATGCATGCACCACCGTGCCCAGCTTATGTGGCACAGGGGAATTGAACCCAGGGTCTTGTGCTTGCTAGGCCAGTACTCTAACCAAGGAACTACATCCCCAGCCTGGAGAATCAAAAATTTCTGCACCTGAAATGCCTTAACTAATATTTCTTACTTTTCACTCCTACTTTAATAAAACCAACACTTTCTTAGCAGTTTCAAATGGACAAAATTTATACAAGGAAAGCCATAGGGATATATATATCTGTTTTTAAAATTAACACAGAAAGTCAAGGGATTGCCATTAGCCTCAATGGTGGGGATGAGCACTTGTTTAAGTGTCAGATTCTTGGCTTCACATATGTAGCACTTCCGTCTTTATCTGGCACCTTCATCAAGACTTACCACCCCAAACCCAGGCAGTGATTAACCTCCAGTCTCTCACAGAAGAAGAGTTTGAAGTTCAAAAATAAAGAAGTGAATTGACTCAATTCTAGCCAGTAAAAACCTCAACATCCTGGCCCCAGGTCAGATCATGATGCTTTTTCCTTTAAAAAAAAATGTTATGGGGCTGGAGGAATGGCTCAGTGGATAAAGAGCCTGCCTAGAAAGTGCTAAGTACCCAAGTCTGATTCCCCAGCACCACATAAACTAGGTGCGCCCATGCCTGTAATCCTAGCACTCAGGAGGCTGAGAGGCATGAGGATTGCTGTGAGTTCAAGGTCATCCTGGATTCCATAGTGAGTTCAGGACCAGCCTGGGTTCCAGAGACAGACCTTGTCTCATAAAAAAAAAAGTCATGTTCTGACATCTGTATGTATTGTTTAGCTAAGATCAAAGAGAAAGATTGGTTGTCACAAAATCATTTTATATTGAAGGAAGTTTGGGTCAATAAATCATAGAATCATCTAGGAATGAATAAAGATGTGTTGAGATGGCCCCAGAGACCTTGTTGCGGTTTGTCACCAGTGTAAGTGCTACCTGAAGATGGCATCGTGTGGCTGAGGGTTTCAATAAAACTACATATATACTTCTTAGTATATATGTTCTGAGCAAACTACACTTAATTTTCAAATCACTCTGAAGGCAAAGGACCCATATTTCTTGTGTTTTGAGTCACCTTCTAAGGGGAAAGAATGTTCACCCAAGTAGCAAGGGAAAATGCAGTAACCTAGCACAAACCTAGGAGCCTGCATGCTGGTCCAGTGCTAAGCTGATACTCCACAGCGTCCCTGTTTATCTTGAAGATTTTTCATACAGTTAAGAATCATTTCCATGATCAGTGTACTTCCACAAGGATTCCATAGACGTTCACCAAGGAGAAGTCATCCTTCTGTATAACTTCACCTTTCCTTCTTCCTTTGAAATAGGTTACAAGGGACTGTGAATAATCTGACATCTCAAAAAAAAAAAAAAATCCAACAAGCTAGGCCTTCTGCTTCAAGCTGGCGAGCTAAACACACTTCTCTATTTCTCTGTTCTGCCAAAACTTACCCAAATGTCTTTAAAGAAAGACAAGGAAGAACGCAGAGGGTAGGTAAGGACCAGTGGGCACGAGGCCAACATTTTCAAGAAATTGGCAATGGGAAAATTACACTGAGGGACACATGTTAGCAAAGGGACAGCAGCTCAGAACATGGCCCAAGGAACT
The DNA here is from genome assembly GCA_004027205.1 of Ctenodactylus gundi. Taxonomy (NCBI): domain Eukaryota; kingdom Metazoa; phylum Chordata; class Mammalia; order Rodentia; family Ctenodactylidae; genus Ctenodactylus; species Ctenodactylus gundi. The sequence continues at coordinate 64,681 of PVKB01000745.1, read as the reverse complement.
CTGCAACAGGGCAGGGAGCTGAGAAGGGCCTTGGCCCCGGAAATGGCAGGCAAAGAAATGACTCGACAAATGCCTAAGGAATCTATTTTCCTCCCCACCTTCCCTCTTTCATTCATGTAATAGTAACTTTTGAGCTCTAACCTACAGGCACAGATGTAGTCTTTGCAGCAATTTATCTATATGACAGGAAGGTGCTAGGCCCTCACAACAGCGCCTTGTCAGAGCACTTGATGGCTAAATTTAGCTCATATTGTATATATTATATACCTATTTTATTATTATTCTATATTTTTTTCTGCAACAGGAAGTCCAAGGTGGGATAGCTCCCGCGTGGTCATTTTGGAGATTCTCGGGTGTCCCAGCACGTGCCAGATTCCTTCCACCCTCCAGTTCTGCGCAACTCAAGATCAGTTCACTCTATACTCACAAGATGGCAGCAACGGCTCCTCCCCTCTGACTGGAAACCCTCACAAAGGGGGACTGAGCAGAGTTGCTGTTATTTGCACCTGTTTCCTCCAAGAGCAGAAACTCTTTTCCCAGAATTCTTTAAAGCAAACCTTTTGCTGCATCTCATTTGCCAGAACAAAGTCACTTGCCCACCCCCAGGTCACTCATTGGTAAAAGACGGGGATTTTGTGGGCAGTGGAGGTCTGTTTTAGAGCAGTGCTGCTCAAACTTGATCATGTGACAAGGTTACCTAGAGGACTTCGGGGGAATAAAACAAAAAACCCCCACGTGGATTTCTGGTCTCCTTCTGCAGAGGTTCTGATTCAGTAAGTCTGGAGCCAGCTCTGTAAGATTTGCGAGTTCTCCTGAGTTCTCAGGTAGTGACAACCAACAGTGTGGTCATTTTTGAAGTACCGCCTTCCTGCCCATATGTTTCAAGTTAAGCCTCTCTGCTCCCGCGCTCAGAGGTTGGTCATCCCTCCCTGGCAGGGAGGCTGTGATTGTAACTATCAGAAGTGCTGAAGGAAGGAATGTTCCAAAGTGGCCACTTCTGGGGAGTGGATGGGACAGGTAAGGGACGAAGGAAAGCAATGAGACTGTGGTTTAGATCTGGAATGTTCCCCCAAAAGTCTCATGTATTTGGATATTATAGATTGTCTATGGAACCATGTGCTGTTGGGAGATTGGAGCCTGGACTCGGGAGATAGATTGCAAATGTGTAGGTTGGGTCACAGGCATGTGGTGGGGGCTTACCACACCTTCCACACCTAGAAGGGGTGGAACATTCAGGCTGGGCCCAGGACTACTCATGGCTGGGACAGGACTGGAAGTATATATAATCTGCTTCCTGCCTTCTTTATGGGACAAGGCTCCACTTGCCTTGACTTGGCTTCCTGTTAGCAAAGTCGTGTGGAGCTGCCCCCACCTCTGCCTCCGCCATGTATTTCCATTGTTGATGGACACTTCTGACTGGACTATGACCTTCTGAAACCGTGAGTTAAAGTAAAATTTTCTTCTCCTCATTTGTGGATGTCAGATCTTGAGACACAGCATGAAAAGTAACTAAGACAGGTGTTTCACTATCGTCGTCATATGCCCATCTCAAGGGATTAGATGTTTCTTGCCATTCATATTGCTATTTTACTAAACTATGTTTTGTAGCTTTCCTCAAACTAAAGGATTTTTTCAACTTTCTTCGATCAGGCATTTTTATGTGTCAAAATCAAGGTTATGAGTGAAGCTTAGTGGAGAGAGAAATAACTCTTCTTTCAAGGATACCAGAAATTGAGTTAAAGTCATCCTAATGAGGTTAACAAAATGTTAACCTGTTGGGCGGCTCAAAGGCTTGAGTCTGTGCACCAGACATCTGGCTTTGTCAGCCCTGTTGCCATCATGAGTATGAAAAAAGTGAAAAATTGAGAAATCAAAGAGAACAAGCAGCCTGCTCCCTCAAAGTTCACAGGAGTACTGTGACGTATAAAACAAAGCCGAGGAATCAGGCATGTGTAGATTTAGTCAGGCCTGAGCCCAGAAATGCTTAGGAAACATTGGTTCTTTCTTGCCGCTAGGGCTGGGACTGGTGGTTTTTACTCTGTGCATTAGGAAGCTTATATTTTTTTTAAAAAAAATCCTAAATGCTAAAGATTCATTTTCTCTTCTCAGTTCCAAACCTAGGACTTGCACCTAAATTTGTCTTAAGAGGGCATTCTTCCCCACTGGAAGAATACTTTGAGAGGGACCTAAGAAAGTTCACCTCCATTTCTCCCCAAACCACCAGCACCAGCACCAGGAACTGGTGAGCAGAGTTGATAGCAATTGAAGAGGAAAGCTCTGAAACCTCCTCAGGAAATCCTACAGAGAGGGCTGGGTGGAGAAATGGGTACCTCAGAAAGAGAAAGAGAGCTCTAAGCAGAAGACTGCATTCTGTGTGAATGGTTTTGTTATGTTCAAGCTACAAAGGCCAATTTTTGAGTGCAACGTGAGATGACCCAGACGACCCAAGAGGAAGTAGAAGGCCAACGAGGCAGAGAAACTCCAAGAACTGTGTACGGTTGGGCAGCACCAGGAAGAATGTACCAAAGATCTTGGTTTTGCTTTCCAAGTCCCAATTATTAGAGGGGAAGGTATTTTTTGCTTACAACCCAAGGGCAAGTCAGGCCCTCACTGACTCATGGTTACATAAGAACTGCAAAAAGACACCATGTTTGTATTATGGAGCAAATACTTCAGCCCTGTGCAGCTGCCAGATGTCTGAGGGCTCTCTCATTCATCTGCTGCTGATGAGTCTTCCCGGAAGTGTGCAGGGGTAAGTGGCCTCCACCAGTGTGGAGAGCCACCTGGTCTCGGAGTCCTGCGGATGGCTGACTGTGCTGCTCAGATAGAAAAAGTCTGAACAGTCTGATGCTGATGCTCACCTGTAGAAAACGCCAGGAAAAGTGAATGTGACCATTGCAGATGACTCTCATAATAAATAAATAAATAAATAAATAAACAACTCTGTTTTTATTTTCAGTCCAGTTCATCCCATAATCACTCTTTCACTTACCATCTGAAGAGTAGACTTTGTTTCAACTGATACTTATCTTCCATTAAGCTTTGGCCATATTTTGCCTTTAACAACAAGGAAATAGTCTGAAGTCTCCCACAGTACAAAATTATTGTTATTATTCCATTTGTCATTTGCTTAAGAACTTAATGGATTCTGTACAACAATGTTTTTCTTTTAAAATTCAAGCTTTTGTCTTTTTAAAAAGCATTTCCATTTCCCTTCACAATGGTGAACCCAGGTTGCATTATCGTCTTTTTCTTCCCCTCTGTGGCCAATTATTCTTTTCATTTCTGAATTGTCTATTTGACCCATTTGTTGATCAAATATAAAATTAACTTCATGCTATTTGTTCTGGGCAATTGGCTGCTTCCTTTAGGATCAAATAGATGAGCTTGTCATAAGATTCTTCGGGTAAGCATCCCTCAATATGGGCAGCACTATTACCTTAAGGAAAGTCATTCCTTAACTTATTAAGAAAAACAACTTGAGTAGAAATATGGGTCATTTAGCCTCATAATCCAAAGTTCAATTGAATTCTGCTCTGTTTGTCTGCACTCCAAGAAAGATCATAAGGCCTCCCTGATGTCCACCTTGGATGGCTGGTATTACATTTGTCTTCCTAACCCTAAGGGACAAGAACCACGTGGAAAGTGGGACTGGGACACCAGACACTCTCACGTTCAAATTATAGAATATTCACATCATGATGTAATCTGAACCAAATTATAACCTGATAGAGAAAGCTTTTCCATGTCCTTTTAAAAAATTATTATTATGATTTGTACACCCCCTCCCTTTCCCTTCCTTTCTTCCTATACCTCCCCATTTTCCCTTTCCCTCTCCTGAAAGTTCATCTTTTTACTTTCTTTCATTTCTCCTACATTTTTTATGCTTTGTTTTTCTCATATTAGATAACTATGATGATTAGATTAAATATGTATTTAACTTTCTGGCTGTGATTTATTTTGCTGAACATAATGGTCTCAAGGCACATCTGTTTTCCTACAAATGGCTCAAATTTGTCACTCCCAATGACGACATAGCATTCCCTTGTGCTTATATAGCACATCTTCTTTATCCGGTCACCTGTGCTCGGGCACATTGGTTTATTCCAAGATTTGGCTATTGTAAATTGTGTTGCTATAAACGTGGATATGCATATATCACTATGGTAGAATGACTTTAACTCATTTGGGAAGATACCCAGAAGAGCTAGAACTGGATCAAATAGAATATTGATTTTCAGTCTTCTGAGGAAATTTCATACTGCGTTTCATAGTTTTTTTCCATATCTTTAACCACTGAAAATATTTGGCAAGAGAAAAACACTCTTGTTTCTTAGCTCCCTCTGCTGGCTTTCTGAAAAAAAAAAACAAAAAACAAAAAAACATTCGTTTGGGCTTTGTCTACAGAGAGGGCAGTCAGCCCACCTCAACCAGGGAAAACAGACCTCCACTTCTCAAACAGGATGAAAATAGAGAATGGCCTTCTGAATGAGGTGTCCATATTAAAATTTTCATCCCACAAGAAGTAAGCCTGATGTGGCACCCAGGTATGTTTATTCTAAAAAAGAATCCCAGGTGATTCTGCTGCCCTTCTCTTAGGAGTTATGTTTTATGTTTAATACAAATTTCCATCTCCACAATTTGAGCTTGTACCTCTTTGGCAGAGTTAGTGGGGGAAGAAATGGTGCGTAGCTAGTCACTATCCTGACTCAGAATGCTTAATGATGCAGTTATCTCCTAAGGCCAAATAGCCAAGTCTATTAATTCTATTATCCTTGCTTCACAATTCCTATTCCCTTGAATGGTTCACAGGTACCAATAATAGGAATTCAAAGAGACACTAGACTACATGACTTTGCAAAGAACTTATTACTTTTTATCTTGGATCTTTTACCTTTCTTTTCTTTGAGAGTTTTGCTAGGGCCAGTGAGTTCTCTCTGGATATGATAAGCAGCCTGCCACACAGCTACCCAGTAACGGAAAGGTCACAACTCCCATCATGCTCGTGGAGATGAATTATGCACGGAGACAGGAAAGAGAGGGTAGGGTGCCAGATGTCACATCAAGGAGCTGAACTACTCGTTCATAATTTCACTTGGTTTGATTACTTTGTAACAGTTGTCCCATTTGTTAGGCCAAGCTGTGTCATCCTAGTAAGTCTTATTCCCGAAAGTTTTCTAAAATGATGTGAAATATTTTCCAATTTAGATTCAAAATGAATATATAAATCATTTAGGGATAAAGTTTCATTTGTAAATTAGGCACAATAAAGGTTAGCAACAATAACAAATCACAGAACAGTAAAATACTATAATTTAATCTCTTTCTCAAAATATGTTCTACTCACCTTTTAAAAAGAAGCAACTTTACAGCTAGGAGGTATTGAAAATAGTCTTTTTGTCAGTGTTTGTGGGTGTTTAAGATAATAATATATAAAAAGAAAGAGTTTTGTCACATGCTCTAGACAGGTGTAAGTTATACACTGTGTGCATTCAGAAGAGATCAAATCTTTTTTTATTTGGAGTTTATGGAGATACAAACTAGCTTACAGATATGAATCCTTAATATATGGTTAGTATTTGCATTGCAGAAAACAAAATCATTAAATTTAGACATTTTCAGACTGGAAAAAGTAGAGATCACTTTGCTCTTGCCATAATTTGGCATTTCCAGCCTGAAAACCTGGCTGCTTCTGTCCCACCGCTCATTCAAGGACTGCATATAGTTGTCCAACTCTTGCTAAGGATGAGGAGAAGAAATGACAGTGTTATTAATGGGTCCAAGATCACTTCTGTGATGTCCATTACAGTGTTTATAAACCTTTATTTTTAACTCATTAAAGTGGCCCAGGCAAATCGGTATTCTTTGATAATGAGTGGAAAGAAATCAAGGCCCACACATTGGATGCGCTTTTGAAAAGGGAAAGATAGAGATTCTTAGTTCAAGAATTAGACATCTGAAATGACTTCAGGTCTGGAACATTTGCATATCTAGTCCCAAGCATTTCGAATAAAGGTTATGACATTAACACAGTCAAGAAATGAAGAGAGCCTGAATTAGAACAGTAATTTTAAGGATGGTGAAGAGAGATTGAGGTAGAAAAGTATCTAGAAAATGGAATTGCAAGATCCAGGGAAAGTGAGAGAAAGAAGAAATGAAAGACAGACTTCTGCATTTCTGGCTAAGATGAGTGGAAATTGTAGTAGACAATAAAGAGGAAAGATTTCAGCTCTGCTATTTTGAATTTGGGGCACATAAAATACTGCCGAAGAAAGTTTAGCTAGTGGTTGAATACATGTATTGGAAGCTCAAGAAAGTTGGGGCTTACAGGCTGAGCTATTTAGCCATTTGCATGGGTATGTTAGTGGCAGTGATGGAGGACTTTTAAGGCAACTTATCTGCACAGGCCTTCCTGCCAAGAGCAGCTTGGAAGCAGCAACAAATTATCTCATTGAGTTTATGTTAAAGGGAGCACTTTGTTCTTTCCTCTGTAGTACATTAAAACTCCAGGGTTTTTTTTTTTTTTTTTTTTTTTTTTTTTTGGTGTAGGGGAGGGTTGTGAGGCGAGTTAACAGGCTATTGTAGTAGACTTAATAGCCTATTCTGGCATCTCCAAGCAACAAGGCCAGACTGTCTACCAGCTATAATACGCCCCTCGGTCCCCGAAGTCTCCAACACGTATTTTTCATGGCAGCGATCTGGCCACTGTATCAAAAATCTCCAGCCTTCGATACTCAATCCTTCACATTTCCATCTATTTTTAAGAAATAATCAGTGTGAATGCTAGAAGGCATGGAGCTTCCCTCTGCCTTCCACGCAGAGCACCTTTCTTCGTTGCCGTTCCTCACTCACCAACTCAGGAACTTGTTATAGGTCTTGAATTGGGTACTTGGCACACTACAACTTTATGTCTCAGCAAACTTACAAATTAGTGCATGTAATGGATTTTTGGGATCACTTATAAATAATTGAAACCATGAATTTTAAATTTTCAAATGCCAAGAGTCTACTGTACATCAATATTTCATGGAGTTTCATAAACAGCATTATGAATTCCAGATTTTGTGAATCTTAAAATACATTTGAGAACTACTTCTCAACCATAGTATTGATATCTGTAACTTAGGCTTTCCATTCTCTCTCTCTTTCTCTCTCTCTCTCTCTCTCTCTCTGTCTTCTCTTTGACATAGGGTATCCCTCTGTAGCTCAAGTTGGTCCTGAACTCACTATGGAGCCCAGGCTGTCCTTGAACTCTAGGCAATCCTCCTGCCTCAGCCTCCCAAGTGCCAGGATTACAGACATGCGCCACCACACCCAGCTTATTCATTCTCTTTTAAAATAACATGCTAATCATACTCCTTGCAAAGATTTAAATTCTTATGGAAGTGCAGAAAGTTAAACTATGACACTATACATATCATTTTTATATTTTGCTTTCTTCTTCTTCCTCCTAGTACTGGGGTTGAACCCCAGGCCTTGCAGATGCTAGGCTTGAGCTCTATCAATAAACTAACCTTTAAGTTTTTAAGTAGCAAAATAATAAAGGCTTCTTGTCAAAAGTAGACTATTTAGAGTCAGGAGGAATAAAAAGTTAAAATTTCAGTTTGCTTTGTTCTTTGATCTCATCATTGTGTTCCTAATTTTTTATCTTTATTTATTTATTTTTAGACAGAGTCTCACTCTGTAGCCCAGGCTCATCCTGAACTCAGGATGGAGCTCAGGCTGGCCTTGGACTCAAGGACAATTATCCTTTCCCAGTCTCCGGAGTGCTGGGATTACAGGTGTGCACAACCACGTCCAGCTTAGAGCTTTTCTCTGCCTTCCATACAAAGCACCTTTCTTCTTTGCCATTCCTCACTCACCAACTCAGAAATCAAACTTGGGTACTTAGCACTTGACTTACTGCTCACTAGGCAAGCTCTTTAACCGCTGAGCCATTCCTCCAGCCCTGTTCCTAACATTTTATATCATTCTAAACCTTTTCACTTAGATTTACAAAAGCAAACACACAAAAGTATGTAAGGATTGCTTAAAAAGAGAAATGACATCATAGTACACATTGCACTTTAGTCAACCATCATTGTCTCAACATCTGCATAATGCTTCATAGTAATAATGTATTCTAAGTTTTTACCACTTCCTATGCTGTGTGTCCCTTTTTCTTCCATCTGATGACCATGGCAGACTTGTATATGTGGACTGGGGATTTTTCCCCCATTTTCCTCCAAACGCTGCTGAGTTCAGGAACGTAGTGAGTATAGTAGGTATTATCATGCAGAAGCCTTGTCTTAACACTCCTCGGTTCTTCATAGGCAGTTGTACAGAGTGTAGGCAGAGCTTCGTAGCAGCTGATGTATTTTTCAGAGAGAGAGAATTGTATACACGTTCAAGGTGAACGAGTTAAAGCCCAGGCTCTGTTTATATGATTACTCTCAGGTCTTTGTTCTTTGACCAACAAAGTGGGACTCTTTTCAGTAACTTCAGTGGGAAAAGATTCCTGTTTACTGCCTAGGTGGAGTATTTCAGTTTAGTTTGTTTCGAGATCTTGAGGCTTTTTCCAAACTTTCATTTATGGTATGGATTTTTTACAGCCCTGGACCTTAACAGCATGCTCAGAAGATGTTACATTGTTCTGGGCTCTAGTTAGGATCCTATCTATTATCTAATAATTAAGAAAAAAATCACATCTCCATTTCATGTAGCCCCCAACCGTCTGTCTCTGGGCCTGTTACTGTCCTATCTACCTGCATGACAGTATACTATGTTTGAAAGGAGCTCCTTCTGCTCTGTCCCAGCTGTGAGAGGCAGCCCTTCCCTGGTGGGGCTTTATGAAAGGTCCAAGAAGTTTTCACCACTCTCCCTCCAAACTTTTACAAATAGGTCTGACAGGCCAGAAATCTTTAAGGGGACATCAGTACGGTGGGAAGAAGTCACTTTCTCCCTGTTTAAGTTACTTATTTGCTGCTGGGGCAAAACACCCATATCCACAATTTAAGAAAGGAATGATTTATTTAAGTCACAATTTCAGAAGGCCTCACACAGTCCATTCATAGGCAGCGGGCAATAGTGAAAGCCCATGGCAGGGGCTGGAGAGCTGTTTCGGAGTATGGCAGATAGAAAGCCAAGTGAAGCCAAGTCCGTGTCTAGCGGCTTCAGCAGGGCTAGATTTTTCCAGGAAGAATCTTTAACAACGTTCCTTCTTCCCTTTAATTCATTCAAGCTAGGGGTTGCTACCTCCCCTTGTCTTCCCCTACCACCACCACCTCCTGTGCTAGCGTGGGTGCCCCTGCCTCACTTCCTGGCCCCAAATCAATAATTCACACCTGAAACCTCTGCCCTGAGCAAACCCCAATCTCAACAGGTTTACACAATCCCTCCAGGTCAAACCTCAAGCATCTGCCCCTTCCAGCCAGGCCCCACCTCCCAAAAACACACAGTTCCACAGTCATCCCACTGCATTCAAATACACGAGGCTTTGGGAGGATACTCCAGATTTAAACCCTATCGTTCCCTTTGTAAAATCAAGAGAACACCACTCTAAGAGAATTACTTGTGGAGTTTGGAAATCCAACAGGAACAAGAGACTAGCATTTTACCGAATCCCTGCTAAGCTAGTGGATTTGCTGCCTTACCCACAATGAGTAAGAAAAAAGAAAATTATGGAACTGACCCAGAGATGGGATGATCAAGTGAGGAGGTGGCTCAGAACTGCCTCATTCCCATTCCAGAGTTGATGCTGTGCCCTGGAGGGCATTGACATTGGGCTTTTGTTGAGCATCTCGAAAGCAGAGTGTATGATTGGGATTGTGGCATAAATGCCATGCTGTATTAAAAAACCTAACAAGCCCCATAGACTTAGAGTTGGGAGTTTTAACATGTTCCTCCTGTTTTATACTTTCTTAGTATGCATTCTAGCAAATTCTGCCAGGTGCTTTTAAGATACAGTGGGGAATTAAATGATTTATATGTAGACTTACTGTCTTATGAAAGGATCTGAATATTGGGTATCTAGACTTAAAAACTGAATCCCACAGACTTAAATACCTGCTTACATAATGTCTTAGTATAGAAAGGAGACTTCAAAAACAGTTGTTGTATACAGTCTTACTTTTAAGATTAGATTGTGTTTAGTCAGCGTATTATATTTCTGTATTTTCACTTATATTTTTGAATTACCATGGTGCTTTCTAAAACAACTAAGTATATGTTTATTACATTCTACTATATTTTCTAATTTCATATTTTGTGAACTTAAGTTATTACCTCTTAGTTTGATGTAATAGTTTCTTCTATAATATTCATAGTAGCATGTAAAATTACACAGTCCTGCAGCAGTAGGCCGTTGCCTTTCCAAACATGCAGGCAAAGCATCTTAACAGTGCATTTCAGTAGTTTGTTGTGTTACATGTGGTATATACACATCACATGTGTTACTAATTTCACAATTATATTATTTCTTTGTAAAACCTATTTTTAGTAACTGAATAATCATACTTTTCCAGTGCAATAATTCTAATAGTTGCATTTATATTCAATTTTCTCTATTTGTAGTGGCCTTAGTAGTACATCTGTTACATAAAATAAAAACTCATAGAAGTATGTAAACTTCATTCCTTTAGATTTTGAAAGATCCTATTTGGTGTTTGCATTAGTTCTGAAGGGACGCCGTAACACGATACTGCAGACTTGGAATTCCTAGATCAAGGTGCAGCCGAACTTGATTTCCTTTGAGACCTCATTGGCCTGAAGATGAATGCTTCTTCCCTGGCCTTTTCTCTTTACTAGTGTCACCCTCAACCTTTCCTCATCTTATGAGGACATCAGTCCTATTGAGTTCAGATCCACCTTTATGACCTCATTTAACCTTATTTATCCCTTTTATAATTTTTTATGGCAAAGACTGGGTGTATATTTTATTTCTTTTGGTGGTGGTGTTCTTAAGACAGGCTCTTGCTCTGAAGCCCAGGCTGGTCTTGAACCTACTATGTAGCCGGGCTACCTTAGATACAAGGCAAGCTTCCTGCCTCAGCTTCCTGGCCACCACACCTGCCTTATGTGGTGCTGGGGATTTGAACCCAGAACCTTGTCCTTGCCAGGCAGGTGCTTTAATCACTAAACTGTGCATCCAACCCCTTACCCTTAATTATTCCCTTAAAAGTTTTTTTTTTTTTTCAAATAAAATCACAATGGGAATTAGAAGGTTTCAACAAAAGAAATTTGGAGGGGACACAATTCAGTGTGTGGTAATGTTCATTGTTACTATTTATATTTGCTAAAAGGCGAATGAATATTTTATCAAGATCATACTAATACATATTTGATAATGATACATGTTAATTGTAATCAGTATTAATTTTAAATACATTTACATTTTCACTAATTTTGATTTATCTAAATACCTAAAAAGTATTTAATACTAAAATCTTGAAAACAAAGTGCTTGCATTTGAAGCTGAAGGGGGAAAAAATGACACATTGAGTTTTTACTATCTACATAAATTGTAAAAATCATTGAAGTGCAGCTTTGTTTTAGCATCCAGCTACTGTCTCAGCTCACAGCAATGTCTTTCCTCAGGACCAGTGAATAATGGTCCAAATGTTCATACTCTCCCGCAAGTTTACATTCCTCACTGTTGCCCTAGTGATTTGGTTAATAAAATGCAAACAAAGATGAGAAAGAAGAAAAAAGACAGGGGTAAAAGTTCAATAACGTTATCCTGTATATGAAATCTTCCAGTAATTGAAATCTCATTTTTTTTAGCATGGTCAAGATGGCCCTGAACTCCCATGATCCTTTGGGTCACTTATGTTCTTTCATGCCTTTTGGACTTACTGTTCTCCTTGACTTGGTCCTGCCCTGCCTTTCCTTTCCTGAAATTTCTATTTCCCTCTATACTGCTCAACCTCTCTTCTCTGGGATGTTTTACCTCATCCGTTTCCTGATATTTTATATTAAATCTAACACTTAATATCCAATACTTGAATTTCAATTATTAATTTGCATGTCCTGTCTCAGGATAGAACAGAATGTTTGTTTTTTCTCAATGTTAATCTTACTCAATCTCCTGGTGTCATGCTATTGCCTCCTAAATCTATGTTCCCACATAGATTTCTGTATTGAATGAACACGCAAAACTCAGAAGCACTAGCAGTCATGGAAATGACGCACGTACGCACACTTATTGCCTTGACGATGCTAATTCTTTTTGCTTGTTTAGTTATCGGACAATATTGTCTAAAGAACCCTCCAAGGACAGATAGGGCTAAAAGTTTTGAGATGTATTTACAGAGCAAATCATATTTGTATATATTTTTGGAACTAGATTTTTCACAGCTTGTGTCGTAAGGCATGGAACTATGGTGAGATGCTGTTTCACAAAAAAAAAAAATGAAGTTTTAAATGGGGAATTCTGTGCATACACACAGAAGGAGAGCATGTAGAACAAGGCCATGGGGGCCATGACCCCTCTACAACAGCCGGCCAGTCGAAAGCAACTCTGACTGCTTCATCTCCCGCCTCACTGCTTGCTACCCTTGGCACTTTATGATTTTGAAGTAAATCTAAAGCTTTTCTTTACCTTTTCATCCCATTTAATCTGTAGAGATCTCTTCATGTATCCCTAAAAACGTAATGATCGATCATTGGTTCAGTTTAGCCATGACACAAAAATTGTACTTTTGTAATTACTCAAATTTAATATTGTACTCAAATTTAATAATTTATATTCTGTCAAATACCCAAGTTCCATGTTAGAACTTCCTTTGTTTAGTTTTTTTTTATATTTTATGTCCGGAATCAGTGTCAAGTTACAGTCTTTATGTGGCAGAAGTGGTATCTTCAATTACTTAATAGGGTCTTATTCAGTTTTTTTTCTTGCAATATATTTTATTGAAAGAAACTAGTCATTTATTCTGAAGAGTGCCTCACAGTCTGAATTTTGCTAATTGTATTACAAGAGAAACATTCACTGTGATCTTCCTGTATTTCCCAATAAGGTCAGTAAGAGAGTCAGTCTTAATTAGATTTTAGTTCTAAAAACAGCCTGGCTCAAAAAAATATTGTGTCTCTCTTAGTCTCTAAAATAATTTTACATTAAAATCTACATTGCCTGATATTTATAAATGTTTGGGGATCGCTCTAATATTATTGTTGCTGACTCAAAATCTAATTCTTTCTGTCTATATCATATTTTTGAATTTAAGTCTTTGGAGAGTTATTGCTATTTAAGGCCAGCATCTAGGCTATTTTGTTGAAGTTATATTGGCACTTAAATGTGTATTCTACAATTCCTCTAAGTATTTAAATTATTTTCTGCTGTTCTGTCATTACTAGACATGGGTCACTTGTTTTGTCTGAAGTGAAAAGTTGCTTAATTCTGTGTGATTCATGGTTAGTTTTATGTAATATCTTTTCTTATCCATGTACATTCAACCTAACCGAGTCCTTATATTTAAAGCATGGCTCTTAAAAATAGCATTTGGGGGTTTCACTGTTCTTCTTAACCCACTCCAATAGTTTGCAGTAAGAAAAAAAAAAAAAGAAAGAAAGAACATAATCCTCCAGATAAGATCTTTTGATCAAATTATGATTTTCCAGGTCAACAAGGTACTAGAAACCCTTGTTGCAGAAGCTTGACATGTACTTACACACCCTGTCTAGTCATGTTGTCATTATTAGCTGGGCAGAAAAACATGTCCAATAGATGTACTTTGTGTCATTGCTAAACTGAACCAATCATCTGATCTATTTAATCTTTAATGATATTGAGAATAGCATTGCGTTAGTTATATACTACTGTTCAGGGCTGCAAAATAATCCTACTGCATCAGAATGTTTGTGAAGAGCATACAGCTTTTTTCCTGAAGCCATAGAAAAAAATATTGAAGTTCCACAGATCCAAAAACAATCTACCAAGTCAACAACAAATTATTTCTTTTAGAAAAGTAGAATGTAGTTCTCCATTTTATTAGTATATAAATATATATACATATATGTATATACACGATACACAATGGTTACATTGAGCTTGAGATCTTGCGCACACATACACCACATCAATATTATGATTCCTTCCCCTTCCCGCGTCTGCCCTCTCGCACCCTCCCCATCCCCCTGACTCCCACTATCGCACCAATCTGGTTCTACAGAACGCCTGTATTCTGGGCTTCTCATCTTAGAGAAACCACAAGATACTTAACCCTCTGAGTTTGACTCACTTCACTGAGCGTGATGGTCTCAAGTTGCAGTAGAGTTGTAATAAGTCGGTCTTTCGTGATATTTTCAATTTTCAGGGGAGATAAAATTCATGAGTTGCAGCATGTTTGCTTGCTTTTTCATTTTTAGAAATTTGCCTTCACAGAAGACTCGTGACGATGGAGAAAGAGATAGGGAGAAGGAGATAATGGCAAGAGGGGTTAAAAGAATCAAATTGATCAAGGCGATCACACGCATGTACCAGTTCCCCAAATGAGCAACACTCCTGTGTATTGCAAACATACACCAATCGATTTTTAAAAAGTCTCCGCAAAATAGTGTAAAGATATTCTCAAGTGAAATTATTCTTCAAGTGAAATACCAGATTTTATTAAATTTTTTTCTAGTCTTATTTTTTAATTATTTGAGCACATGCAATTTTATTTCTCTTTTTGAGATTTCTAAGTGATCTCAGATATTGTATATCATGTTAAATAATTGTAGGCTTATACTATGTGTCAGTTATCTGAAGGTATATGGCATTTTATTATGTTTTCCAAACATTGTTATAGTGAATCAGAGCATTTTCATTGTGAAGCAGATATATAAAAAGAAAATCATATATGTATGAGTATGTTTTATATTCAGCCACTCCATCCCATTAATAAAGCAAAGAAAAATATTTGTCACATATGTAAATTCAAGTGATAGTTAAAAAAACAGATTTCCATAGCTCCTTTAGTACAGAAAGCTAATGTTCTAAAAAGGCATGGAAAAGACAGAGAAAAGGCTTTCCAGTCTACTCGAGCCTCTTCATGATGTCTTCATTAGAAAAAAAAATTCCAGAAAAGCCCGAGTTGAGTCGGGAAAATTTATGGAGGGAAGTAGCTCTGGAAAAGTTAATAGACTGGAACTGAAGTTAAACAAACTAATGAATATGAATGCCCAGTCAAAGAGTCTGTTTAAAATCCAGATTGTTTTTTCATAGTAACAAATAAAATCTCATTTGTGATTTGAAAAGAGATAAATTTTACATTTTTATATAGTTATTGTTAACATTTTCCCTAACGTTCTTATTTCAATCTAACCAAATTGCATTCCACTTGGAAAAAAATAGTAAGTTGAATGCCATAGTAGATGTTGTCATTTTAGATATCTTGCGTACTAAATTAATTTATTTCTTGTGGGCTTTATACTGCTGGTAGGCAGAGGACTCATTTGGTGTAATGGATTTGATTAGCATAAGGCACTTGTCTGAGTTAGGACATTAAATTCATCATGTCCAGCATAGCCCAGTGATCACCGATCCTGTTCTGACTCATTCACTTCCTTTGGTGAGTAATAGGATATTATGCCCTGTATTATTTCTCTTCTTTCTCGCCAGTTAAGCACTCTACATAGAACACATACACACCAAATGGAACTGAAGGCACGAATCCATTGACTGTGAAAATGCAAAGTTAAACTTGGGTATGTTGCCTCAGCGTTACGAAATCGTAGGCTCTCGTGTGTCTTGTAGCTGAAAATGCTGGCAGCTTCGTGTTTTTCAGAAATTAATGCCTCCATTTCTAAGATCGTAGTGTCTTTTAAGAGGGATGATATGACATAGGAGATGTGTCAATTATCAACTCTAAGTGCTCTCGAGAGTTGATAAAATTGGTAGACTTCCATCATGTCGTACCTCTTAGAAGACACCAATTCGCTCCCTTCCATGTATTAAATCTGCAACATAGACTTTGTAGCATGAAAGAACACAATGTTTCACCACAGCATGGTTCACTTTTCAAAATACATATGTCATAGTAAGCTTATTATTTTTGTTATTTGCTGATACAGGTTCATGGTTGTGGGTTTTTTTTTACTATTTTGCTATTTCATTTTTTATATTTTAGAAATGTTCCAAATTAATTCATATATATATATATATATGTATGTATGTATGTATATATACCCGTACGTGTGTGTGTGTGTGTGTGTGTGTGTGTGTGTGTGTGTGTGTGAATGAGGAATTTGAAGTTAGGGTTTTATACTTGCTAGGCAAGCTCTTTAACCACTGAGCTATTCCTCCAGCCCCTTTTCTTTGATTTTTACAGGAGTTCACAGCTAAGACTTTGCCCTGAGTGTCAGAGGGACTTTAGACTTGAACTTTGTGGCAATGTTGGAACTGTTAAGACCTTGGCAACTCTTAGAGATGAACTAAGTGCATTTTGCATAAGGAGGTGGGCATGAGTCTTTGAGAAGCCAGAGGGATCTAGAATGTCCTTCAAAAGCTTCATGTATTTGGATGTTGTGGATTATCTATGGATTTCAGGTGCTGTTAGAAGGTAGGGCCTGTTTGGAAGGGGTGGATTACTGAAGACATGGAGTGAACAGACTTACTCTTGCCCAGGCTCCTCCCCGGTCCCTGATCCCTCCTCCTCTGTTGTCACGAACACCTGTTCTATTCCAGGCCCTTCCCACCACTGCCAGCCTCCACGAATGGACTGAGACCCTCTGAGGCTAAAATAAACCTTTCTCCCCTTAAGTTGTGAGTGTATTATGTCCCGGAAATGAAAAAGTAACGGAGACCCCAGTGACTAGAAGGGATTTATTCTGAGACAGTCCACTCTCATTTTCATTATTTCTTTCCTTCTACTGATTTGGGGTTTGCTTTGTTCCTGTTTTTCCAGGAACTTCAGATGCACCAGTAGGTCATTTACTGAAGCTCATTCTACTTTTCTAATGTAAGGACTCATAGCTTCCCTTTTGTAACTGCTTCGGCTGTTTCCCACAGCTTCTGCTATACAGGGTTTCTGTTATATTTTGATTTTAGAAAGTGGTATATCTTCAGTGTCTCATATAGTATTGAAAACTTTCATTCTATCTCCAAAAGTTTCTTCTTTTTTGACATTGATTTATAGTCTTGCTCCACTGTGACCTGCTAAAATGCTTGAGGTTATTTCAGGTTCTTTCTCTGTCTCCTTCTTTCTCTGGTTTTGTATTTATTGACACTTGCTTCATGTGTTGTTTTGGAAAAGTTCATTCACTGAGTTAATGAGTTAGATTAGATTACTCATTAATGCCCTACAAATGACAAGATGAGGTAGCAGAAGACAGTAGTGACTGGATGTTGCAAAGAAACCCCCAAACTCAGAATGATGGGAGTGAAAGAAAATTGAAAGAACAATACAAAAAGCATAAAATTTTTTCACAGAAATCGTAGGAAATAATTCCCAAATCTAGGAAAAGAAATTTGTATTGATGTACAAGAGGCATACCAGGGCACCAAATAAAAAGCCTCCCACAAAACAGAATAATCAAAATGCCAGAAATTCAACAGAGAGAATAGTAGTTGTAGGAGGAAAAACATCAAGCTATCTTCAAAATAACTGTGAATTTCACAGCACAAACTTTAAAGGCCAACGGATCTTGTAGTGAAATCTTTCAAGCTCTAAAAGAAAGCAATTGTCAACCCAGGGTATTGTATGCAGCAAAATGTCCTTCCAAATTAAGGGAGAAGTAAATTTTTTCTATGTATGAGAAACTCTAAAGAAATTTATGAGCAGTGGCTGTTCAACTAGGCTACCTGTGTTAGGTATCCTGCTATGCATCCTTTAGGAAATAAGTGTGGGAAGGACCTTTTCGTGGCCCAGAGCACTTGCCATGACTAGGCAGCCTCAGGATACCCTGTCACTCTCTTGATCTGTGGTCTTCCTGAGCCGGAGTCACCTGCCTTTTGTCCTTATCGTCCCCCAAGCCTTGGGCACTTTTCTGGAGGCAGCAGCCCAAAGTCACCCTTGTAGTGGTGGCCTGAGTTTTCAGCAAAGTGCTCAGGGACACAATGAGTGTCTTTCTCACTGCCCATCCCGCCCTAATGAAAACCACATTGTCAGGGGACAAGCCCTTGAGAGGGAATGATGACGGGCCCTCATTCACAGAGTGCTGTGAAATCCACATTTTGGAGACACCTTTGTGAGGAGGGAGGAAGGGATAGACGTGCTAGACAGCTCTAGTCTCTTACAGCAGTCAACCACACACAGCGAAGTAATGAATGAGTGTACAATTTTTCTGTCAGAATTCCAGCCTTAGACAACACCAAGAAGACTGTGAAAGACAGATAATTTTCAATTGCAGCGAAGATGGGAAAACTTCCTGTCTTAATTACTTTCTCATTGCCAGAATAGCCAAAGCAATGCTGAACAACAAGACAACAGCAGGTAACATCACAGTTCCAGACATCAAGTTATAGTACAAAGCAAATGTGATAAAGATCTCTTGGTATTTGCTCAAAAACAGAGAGGTAAACTGGTGGAACAACATTGAGGATGCAGAGTCAAGGTTGTAGGGAAAAGGTTGTTGATGGAACTACAGACTGGAACAATTATTATGGAAATCAGTATAGAGGTTCTTTTAAAAACTGAAAAGAGATATTCCATTTGACCAAGCTAGACCTTTCTGCATATCTTTTTCAAAAGTTAAAGACATTATATTGCAGTGATACATGCATAGTCATACTCATAGCAGCACAAGTGATAAGAACTTAATCTTGGGAACAGCCAACATGTCTGTCAACACATGAATTGATAAGAAATTAAGAAATTGTGGCGCACATACACAACAGAGTATTATTACTCTGCCATAAAGACGACTTTGAAGCATTTGTAAGAAAACGGATGCCTCTTGAGACCATTATCCTTTGACAAAATAAATCTGAGAGTCATAGGTTCTTTAATATGAAAAGCTCACAGAATAACAAGCAAATGAACACAAAGAAAAAGAGTGATGGTAGGAAACAAGGATATAGAGCTTGTGGAGAGGGAAAAGGGAAGCAAAAATAACCAAGCAACATGTATATGCATCAATTCCTCAAGTTGAATATAACTATCAGAAATGCATACTAATTAGAGAATAATTTGTAAGGAAATACGAATGACACGTAGACTAAATAGCCTGACTAACTAACCCAACTACACTGCTACTCCAGCCAAAGAATTCCTGGTAGACTCCATGGGCCTGCTGCACACGGAAATCTAATCCCTACAGCGTCTTCCAGCTCTACAAGTACTGCTGTTGGCTCAGCACTCATCTCGCTTCAAACCACCACTGCTCTCCTAACAGTTTCTTGGCTGCCTGTCACCAGTATTCTGCCAAGCAGACCTTGCTCCCGGTCCATGCAGCTGCCACTACCTTGGACTATTCTACTGCACGTAGTAAGACTTGGGCTCAGGAGCTGTGCAGTGCTGTTAGGAGGGATGAAAGACGACGGTTCTCTTCATATGGAATGAAGATTCCCAAGAAGAACTGCTTGAGCCTACAGATTTTCTACAGCAACAGAGCCTTTGAATCCATACTCCTCTTAGGAAATACATCTTTTTAATAGCTCATACTTTTTCTGCATAATTCTTTCCCATAGGCTATGACCCTCTAAGCAAGCTTCCTTCTGGCCTTCCCACCAGTTCACCAGAAACACCCCAGTGGGATGTGTAGTTTGATTCTCAGAGAGGCACAAGCACCAATCAGAAGACTCCTGGGGATCCAGCGCAAATTGCCATCTGCCAAAAGGTTTTTACGGATTAGCCAAATACACCTGAACTCTTCACAATAGGCTGCACCTCCAGCTGCAATTTCTACATCAAAAATGTTTTCCTTTATCAGAGGTGCTTTCTGCTAAGAACCTCAGAAAGACACAAAGCAGCTTCAGATGTTTAAGTGCAACTGGAATTGCCCTATTTTAGTAGACATTTATAAAGTTTTATTTTGGGTAAATGGTGACATCATCGAAAGACGTGTGCGTCCAAGGTCAAGAACAGAAGAGGTCAGATAATTTAACCAAGAAATCGTATTTGGAAGTGATTTAAGTGAAACTAACAAGTAAACAAAACATATAAGAAATATTTATTTTTATGAGTATGACTCTAACAATAAAATACCAACACTGAGTTAAGACTAAAATTTGGTATTATCTTCAGAATGCATGTACTGTAACAGCAATAATCTCAAATTCATGCCTGATTTTTCTTACATATTTTTAGAAAAAATATATAGAAATATTTCATGCTATTGAGATTTGGGAACAGAATCAGCAATTAATTAAATCAGCAATTTATAGCAATACAAGAAAGTTAATTCTTGCTCATTATTCGATTGTACCACTTCTTCCTGTACATGTTGTCGATTTTAATCAGCTCGGTTACAGATGTTCCCTCCACACCATCTTCCGTCCCACTGAGTACCCGTTCTCTTCTTTTATAACCGAAGACCCATTAAAAACAAATCAAGAAATATAAACATGTTTCGTTTCTTCCGAAGATCCATCTTCTTAACCCACATTGCTTGCTCTGCTCTTTCATCTCAGTATCTTCTGTGTAGATACAATTTACTCTCGGAGGGCATGTTCTGTCCCACTGTTAATTCCCAGCATAAAACTCCCTGAAACTCACCCTGCTGGACTCTTCTAGCTCGCCATCCTATTCCTAGACTTACTATATGCTTCCTTTCATGTTGTGCATGAATTCTCTAGATAATACTTCCATTGTGCAATAAACTGGACCTTATCATTATAAAAATAACCTTCAGGGAAAAGAGTAGAAGACAGAGAGGGAGGATAGCAGAGTCAAAGAAGAAATACCAAGTAACAACTCTGGAAGGTGTAGAATGTTCTTTACGGGCAAGGACAGTGCTGAGGGAAGGTCAGATGTTAAGAGTGCTTATGTACACTTGATGTTGTCTATGTTGTACAGAGGATGTAAGATCTCTTGGAAAGAAACACAATTTTTCGTGTGTTTGATTTTGATTGAAAGAAACATGTCACTGCTTTTGTATCTAAGTATGAGTTTCGCTGTAACAAATGAAATATCCCAAAAAATGAAACAACAGAAGCTTGGAGTAGAACTTCCTGAGGCTGACAGTTGAACATCGCCTGCATGCACTAGAGCAATCTGAGCAGATCTTTTCTACCAGAAAAGATCACCATGAAAGCCTTCGCCAACAGCAAAAGAAATCTTAGAATTACGAAGACTAACATGAAATCACAGAGCAAAGTGTCCAGGTTTGCAGTGGCCTGAGCCATTCATGCTAGCCACCTCAGGGGGGATCTGTGTGACTTCTTTTTTATCAAATATCATCAAAATCAGAAGATGTATGTATAACTGTATGACCTTTTTCATTTTTGTTTGACAAGAGCAAACTCAAAGCTCCACAAAGACAGAAAATTCACCTCACTCGTTACTAATATCTCAACACCTGCCTTGTCCTAATATGTACTGACCAAATAGGTATTTGTTACATAAATAATGAACAAGCCATACTGGATGGCTGAAAACAGTCGTATCAACTGCAATGACTATTTTTATAAAATTCTCAAATTTTCAATCTGGAAAATAACAAAGGGAAAAGTTGTGCACAGCAGATGAAATTGGTTTCCCTGTTGTTACATCCATAAGCCCTGGAGGGAGTAACGGCAAACATAGTATCTGGGCTGAACAGTATGTGTTGACATTTCTTGCTGAGCACCAGAGAGATCTTGCTCCTGGCAGATCCTCAAGCCTGGAAGGGGAGCGATGCAGGACTTGTATCAGCTAAGCAAGTAAACAAGCCAGCAGGGCCTCTGTATGAACAGAATTCTCCCGCTGGGACAACCCAACTGGAGAAATGCTCTTAGTCCCAAATGATCTAAATTCTTCAGAAAAGTGATCCCTGACCAAGGGCTGAGAGAAAATTGTGGGAGTCAGCTCTGGACAGACTCCCCGGCCTGCCTGCGCAGGAAGATGGCGCTTAGCATTAACCCCCATTGTGGCGCAGCAGAGAATGTAGGAAGATAATTAAGAAGCAGGAAGTGGCGTTGATTGGCCACCGAGATGCGCAAGCAGTGGTGTGATGCTATGACGTACTGCTTGTCCAATTGGCTGTTGCTATGCTAATTGTGTGGTTTTGCCCTATAAAAGTGTGGGGTGGGCTACAATAAAGGAGGAAGCTTCTGGGGATACCGGAGAAAGCGTACGTGTGGTTTCTTCGCCGGTCGAAGACGCCACAGAAAATTCTTTGGAGAAAGAAGAGCCTAGCAATGGGATGCCTCTTCATCGCTGTGCAGGTTGCTTTTCACTCCAAACTCTGAGGTCCTGGGGAGATTGGATTTTCTTTAAACCATAAGGGAGGGTTTCCTGAGAAGGGGATTTAGTCTGGCAACTCTTTTTTTTTTTTTTTTTTTTGCGACAAGATCTTGCTCCATACTGCACTGTCAACTCTTATAGAGTATCTCCATTATAATGGGAGCCGTAGAAAGAAAAATAAAGAAAAATCTCATAGCAATTTAAATTTTTCATCTTACCACAAAAAATTAACCTCACTCCTCCCAAGTGCCCTGACCCTCAGGGAAGGACTTGGAGGCATCTTCAACATCACTGTGCCAAACTGACCATCGGAGTCCAGTTGTAGTTCAATCACAGAGGCAGTCCAGGGTCAAAGGCCTGAAATTAAAAGGTGAGTTAGGAGACTTAAATTCTCCAGTGTGAACTCCAAGACAGCAATACTAAGAGAGTCCGATCGCATTTGACAGTTTTAAAGCCAAGGTACTGGCAGAGCTATTTCTCTTTAAGGATTCCGAAAGGAGAGCCGATTTTCCTTTGCTTTTTCAGATCCTGGTAACTGTGGTTTGTGTCTGCTGTGTTGGTTAGAGTTCTAGAGAAAACAGACTTGATAAAAGTTATATACATGTGTATGCATGTATACATATGTATGTGTGTGGGGGCTTGTGTGTGTACATGTGTGCGTGAGAATTTATTAGGACCACTTACAAGTCCAAAGAGAGAGTCCAAAACGGCCGCCTGCACATACAAGAGCTGGGGGGTTCCGTGGCTGCCTAGACATGACAGAAGGACACCATTCCACGGCAGCAGTCAGTTGGAGTCGTATTGCAGGGTAACGTCCAAAAGTGAAGGCGAAGACCCAAAGACTGAAGCAAGTCAGTGGTGGAGATCGGCAATGTGAAGACATTCACGAAGAGCGTGAAGAATTTTACGTGTATATGTACACGTAGTCGACGTGGAGAGATGATGGCAAAGGCCAGAGTGCTCCCAAGAGAAGCTACGATAATCTTCCTTTTTCTTTCCTTTTTATTTAAACTGCCAATCTATAGGTTGACCCTCCCACACCCAGGGTGGATGTCCTTTCTTCATTTGCTGGCCCATATGTCAGTCACACACACACACACACACATACACACACTCAGCTCTGTCATGTGGATTAACTGTCATTTTCTAATTTCATAAAGTTGACATAAGTCTTTCAATGGTCACACCCACTTTCTTCACCTTCAAAGTGTCTCACGCCAATCTCTACTTCTGTAATTACATCACTTCTCTCTGCAGTCAAATCTAATTGTGCAAAGTCCCTTTTGCTATATTAGCCAAGCGTGAGGAACCAGATATCCTGAGGCTAGTATCCATCCCATCACAATATGTATGCTGGAGTGTATTTGTATGTGAGCATGTGTGTACATGCATATATATGTATATACATATATACACATGTGTATACACATATACATATACATACATATACATACATATCACCTCCTTACTCGTTGATCTTGGGGAACTCACTGTCATATGACTTACTGCTCTTCAGACTAAGATTAATTTGATTTTCTTAATGTAATTGATGGCTATGTCTGATTAAGACTATGTTCTTCCGCCAAGAAAATATGTCCTCTGTCTACCACAGATATACTTAAAATGTGCACTGAAAATAATCCCTGAAGTCAGGCAATAATTATAAGTACATATGTATGTATATTTTTGCCCAAGCGTTTTTTCACCAAAGATTACATTACCAATGTTGGGATCATGCATCGGGACCACGTTATCAAGGCCTCCTTCTCCTTACTTCACACTAGATGAAGGGGTTGGGCTTCCTGGACAAACTGTGCTGAGGTGTGCTGCTGGTATCCACTCACTGAGACTCAGATTTTGGGAACGTTAGTACACTGCTAGGAGCAGGTAAGAGATAAGGGAATCCTGCCGAAGAAAGTGCATGCCATCTGGTCCTAGCCTAAAGCAGGGAAAGTTTTCTTCTTCCTCAACACTGGGAGACTTCGGAAGAGGCAGGCAAGCCTCCATGCTCTGCAGGTCAGCTGCAGCCTCTTGCAGAGAGGCACAGCCTACAGAATCCAGCAACAGCTGATGCAGCCGGAGGAAATGATGGGCCCGTCTAAAGTGATAGACAAAGATCAGGAACCCATCTGCGAAATCTACAATTTCTTCAGAGTGCTTCAGTGATAGTCAGTGGAAAAAGAATCACGTGTTGAGACTTCCTGTGGTCATGTGGGGACAGCAGTGGTGTATCTATGTAGTCTGATGATATTTTGCTATATTCATATAAACTGGTTGGCTCTTAAAAGCATATTTACTTGAATACTTGACCTTTTCCTAGTAGTCAGAAGTTCTTTTAAATGTCTATGAGAAGGGGCTGGAGGAATAGCACAGTGGTTAAAGTACTTGCCTAGCAAGCGCAAGGTCCTGGGTTCAAGTTCCCAGCAGCACATCTGGCAAGTAGGAAGTCAATTAAATAAACTCCACCCTCAGTCTGAGTTAGTCTGACATCTTGATGTCAACAATTTACCTAATCTAACCAGAAACTGGGGAAAAAGCTGCTCAGTGGTACATCCTGTGTCAGTCTCCGGGTTGCAAGGCAGAGAGAATGTTGGGGAAAGCAAACAACAGAATGGCCTGCAGGAAAGCCTTCAATTTTTCTGTTTCCCCACCAAATAACTGAGAAGGTTAAAAAAAAAGAAAAAAATTGGATGCAACTGAGCCTATCTCATATCTAGGGAAGATTACGATTGATCAAGTGACGCAACAATAAATTCACTCTAAATCAAGGAAAGAATCCAAGCCCCATGATAGGATATGCACTTGTCTTGCAGGAATAAACCCCAGAATAGGGCTTTTGCTAACATGATAGCAAGAGGACTTAGCACTGATCATGCCGAAAAGTCTTGTTTCCATGTCCAGTGATGCAGAGCAGGAAACAAACTGTCTAGTTGAAACCGTAAGTGAGAGAAGCAAGTGGATAAAGAGGGATTGAAATGAAGGGAATTCACTGACGGTGACTGTCACAGGAACCTGTGCCGGCTTTTGAGCACGCCCCACCATGGTGAAGCAGGCAGCACACCACACTGGTACCCATTGTCCTGGAAACTGTCACCCGGAGAAGTCACAGATACTTTATTTCACATTGCAGCTAGATGAGCGATTGGGAAATATCCTTTACGTTCATCAATACTTTGTAACGATGGGGTCTCTTAGCTTTTGTGCTAAACAACCTGACTTACAGTATTAAAGATTTACTATGGAAATGTTGGCATAAATATAGATTCACGTTTTTATACAGAAGACTTTAACATTTCAATATAATTGATTTCTTTTGTGCTTCTATATATTTTTGTATAAATTTGAGAATATTATATTAAGGTGAGGCTATAAACTTTACTATAGGTCAAAAGCACCCAAGACTCTTGAAGATTAAGGATGCCTATACTAGGTTAGTCTGTTGAAAGTGAATAAAACTTCTCATAGAAGGAGAAATAAATATTGGAGTTGTGCTATATTGCTTTTCAGAAAATCTGGTTAATTTAGGACATGATTTATCATTCTGTTATTGGACTCAAAAAGGAACATCTGTTTGCTCATACGCCCACGGATTTAGAAAAAAAAAAAACATGTAAAGGTCATGGCACAAGTGACTTAAGGGACACTCTCTGGAGCTGGGCTGCTTGGCTCCAGATTTTCTCACACCATCCATGGAGACTTGACCTCCTCATCTGCAATCCTCATCTGTGTCTCTTCCCTGCTTCCCAGACAAAGCAGCTGTGGTCAGGAGCAAGGGCCGAGTGTCCTTTTACACTCCTGGGATCCCCAACTATGGACGGTAAGGAAGAGCAGTTACAGTACAGCACTCTGGGAAGCCGAACGTCACAAGTTCAAGCCTGGCCTTGGCAACTTAGTGACTTAGCAAGACCCTGTCTCAAATTTTATTTTTTTAAAAAGAAGGTGAATATAGCTGGGGTTGTAGTTCAGAGGGAAAATCTTGGGTTTAATCCCTACAGAGAAAGGAGAAACAGAGAGAGAGGGGGAGAGAGAGAGAGAGGCCAGCAGGCAGGCAGACCCTCCATTAACACACATAAACAGTTCTTGCCTAGAGCTTCCTAGCCTCCGTGTCTCAGCTTTGAGTTCCCAGAGGTAAAATGAGCTGCGTTTGGCTTGCAAGTAAGCCAGGAATGTCTCTGCTAAACTCCTTAAGGGTGTCCAGAGCAAGCAGGATTGGGTTCAATAATCACCACAGGGATTCTTGGAAAAGATCCTCCGCTTGCTAAGGTGTTGATGCACCAGAAATCCAGGAATGCACTGATAGGAGAATTCCTGGGCTAAGCTGCAGGAGCCTTGGGGCTGAACCCTGGTGCCCAAGGGTGCCCAGCGGTGGGGCCTTGAACACATCCCCTGCCCATTCTGGACTTGGATTTATTCAACCGTAAAATTCATGTTTTGAATTTAATATTTTCACACTCTAAGGAGAATTGGACTCATTCTTTGTGGATACATTCCAAAATTTATCGTATTTTTCATGAAACAGGACTCATATTTATAATTTTCGGTCATCCCATAAATTTCTTAAGCAGCTTTGTCCATAACGAGCATGGAACTTGTTTCATGCTTCACAGAGTGCTGAGGTGAACACCACATTGCCTTTTTTAAATGTCTTTGGCTTTAGAAACTATTTTCTTAAGTAGTACTTAGTAGGAAAAATCTCCAAAAGTTTTGCTGTAAGCCTGCCTTCTCTTTTACATTAGTTATGGAAATGGTTTGATTTTACACGATCATTTGTTCTTCTGCATTGGACAATGTGCTTATCTCTTGGCATATTGAAAGTTTTTAGGCAACAGAAAAGAAAGGGTATCATCTGTCAGTGGAGTGGCCAGTTCATGAACTTGGCATTGTATCACTTGTTTACTCTACATGTGTGGTCCCTAAGATTGGTCAGCCCTCTCTTATGTCATTGGCATAAGTGAGTCCTCAGATTTCAAGTCTTGGCACTTAGATGCTAAAAATAGTATTCACGGTTTTGCAGGCACAAAATTTAATGAAGGGAGTATGTAAATCTGTTAAGTCTCTTTAGGATGTAGAAGGAAAGTTTGTAAACAGTAAGAGCATGAGTTAGCACTGTTCTCACAATTGAGTATAATGTTCATCCAAAGAACTATCGCACCAGAACTAGGGAAAGGAGGAAGAGGCAGAAATTACAGGGATAGTTGGATTAATAATCATATACGTACACCTATTTTTATTTCACTTGATAAGAATGCTTCCATTCACTTTAAAATCACAAGCAGACAATGTTTAAAAATATTACAGACAATTAAACAAATTCTAATAGATACACGTCAGGCAGAAAAATAGAACCGGTTGTCATGTATGAAAAACACATCTAATATTATCAAATCTCGTTTAGCATTTTTCAGAGGAATGGCGGATTCAATGATAATAAATCTGTACCATTTTATTAGTTTTAACTGAAAAGCTAACAAGAGTTTTAGAATGCAATATACACCCTGTTCAATAAAATAAGAATTATAATCCAATGTGTATTTGGCTCCAGATAATATTTTAATTACTTTTTATTCTCTCAAAGAATTCTGATTAAATTGTAGGATAAGTCTTTTGAGTATTGAATGGGAAGAAATCCTCGAAATGTGTTTTTTAAGGAAATAAATAAATAATAAAAAATAAACCTTGCCACCAAAAATTAAAAATTGACTACATTTGAAGAGTAAATGCCATACAGGTAAATGTCCTGCTTTACAATTAAAAAAGAAAAGGACAAGTCTACTCTGTTGCCCTTCATACTATTGGAATATAAAAACATTGAGAAACAGTCTGACCTGCTCCAGATTCGTGCTGACTGGGAACACAGGGAAAGGTGGGGAAGCACTCCTTCGATGGCAAAGATGCTCTGATGCTCAAGTTTCCAAAACCCCGAGCTCATATTCTGCCATATTCTTTGTTTCCTTCTGCCTCTAAGTCTCACAGGCTTGCTTGTACCCCATGATATCATCAGGGACATAGTACACAGAGCACTTCTAGGAGGCACACATGTATTTAGAACAATAAAAGGAGAACTCCATGAGTTTGCTAGATACCAAAGCCAACGTCGCAAGGCTGTCTTTGTCCAAAACCATTAAGCACAGTTATTAGTTCGTTTCTTTACAACTTATGTGGCTGAAAGCATTTTTCACATACTATTTTGTTGACTTCCATGACCCCTCTGACAGTAGGTACCACAGGTATCACCTTTATCTCCTCAGAGAAGCTTTTCCCAAGGCCACATAGACTGCAGAGTTAGGGCTGAGGCCCAGATCTTCCAAGTTCAAAGTTCCAAGTTCCAGAATTCAAAACATCAAGTGAAGGAGGCAGGTTAGAAAGTAAGCTGCTCCTTCAGTAAATCTGGAGGGTCCCTAGAGCTTATTTTTGAACTTGAACTTTGTGTTTCCATCTTTCCTCACTGACCTGTAAGCCCTACAACCAGAGTACATGATTTCATCACACTGTGGAGTAGACATGGGGTGCTCTAGGCCCTCCAAGAGTACCTCCATTTTGAAAGAAAAGGAAGGGAAGGACATAAAAGTCTAAGCCAGACTAACTGAGGAGGGAAGTCGTGTCATTCCAATACTTGGATACCTCAGTCCCACATGGGGAGTTTGATTATACATTCACACCTCTTTCCCTCGGAAACAATCGTCCATGGAGCCAAGGAGACAGGCTCAAATCAAGCCCTAGCTTTCCCTCTCTAGACCCAGGGCTCTAAGGACCCAGAACCCCGTAGGAGTGGTAGAGGTTGGCTACAGGGCTGCGTGGGTGTGAAGAGGAGAGTGTGAAAACCAAACCACGAAACCTGGGATGTCCCTGTGCGTGCATGCAAGGAACTCCAAAGTAAGGATCAGGCCAGAGATGAGAAGAGAAGCTCTTTCTGCAGAAAGAGCTGAGAAC
This sequence comes from Ctenodactylus gundi, assembly GCA_004027205.1. NCBI lineage: Eukaryota > Metazoa > Chordata > Mammalia > Rodentia > Ctenodactylidae > Ctenodactylus > Ctenodactylus gundi. The sequence continues at coordinate 35,471 of PVKB01000745.1, read as the reverse complement.
CTTTTTAGGATTTGCCTGTCTTAGTTTGGGTTCTTACAAAAGGCAAGAGTTTACAGAAATTATAAAAGAAAGGATCTATTTGGAAGGCTTACAGGTCTGAGGACAGAGATAGCCCATGATGGTGGCCTACACGTGCGAGGGCTGGAGGGTCCGATGGCTGCTCAGCTGCAAGGTAGAGCACCAGTCCAGGACGGCAGGTGAGAGTCTGCTGCAGATCTCAGTTGTGTGAGGAACAATGGCAAAGACTGAAGACCAGTAACTGAAGATTGGCAACGAATAGACAGGAGCAAGCTAAGACTGGAAGGAATCTGCGATGAAGATCTCAGGTGTGTGCCAAGTCTGGTGTCCATAGACAACAGTGAAGGCGAGAGCACTCCCAGAGGAAAAAGTCATAACAATAGTTCTTCTTTCCTTTTTATACAGTTCAAGTTCCCAGTTGGGCCTCCCACATCTGGGTGGGTGCTTCTCCCTCATTTGCTGACCCACAGATCACTCACACCCTAATCCAGGCTGGTTCCTAACTGCCAAATCCAGGCTGGTTTGCAATTGCCTAATCCAGGCCTGGTTCCTAAACCCTAATCCAGGTGTGGCTCCTGATTACCTCAAGTTAACACAATCTCTCCAATGGTCACAATCCACCCCTTGTCAGCTTGACAACCAGACACATCTCCGTGAGCCATACTTAATCCTCAAGTACAACAGACAAGACCGTAATTACGCCTAACATAGCACAACTGCACTGCATACAAATGGAAGCACAATTCATTCTTCCCCACGATAGACAAGAGTCCCTGTTGGAAGATAAAGACCTCCAACAGACAATGACTTAGAAGAAACAGTCCTAATCCAAAAGGGAGGAATAGTAGGCCAGAAAGTAATTGGGCCAAAACAAGGTCTAAACCCAGCAAGGCAAGGGTTAAATCCTGTGGCTCCATGTCCAACAACCAGGGTGAACTGTGGTAGAGTATGAACTCCAAAGGGCTTGGATGGCACCACCTCTGGTGTTGCTGCTGGCTGCAACCTCCGTCTTCTCCCCTTCGGGCTGGATTCACTCATGGCCTGCAGCTTTTCTCAGCTGACGATCCACGCTCCAGGCTTCTCCAAATTGTGGACTCTCCATTGCACCTTAGGCTCCTCCTTTGCAACTTCACGCACTGCCTTCTCAGGGGCACACTGCTTGGCCTCCAAGGCCTTCCTCTGAAATCTGGGTGGAAGTCTCCATGAACCCACAACTTTTCAGCTCTGCAAGCCAGGATTGTACGGACTTCACCAAAATCCACCACTGCCTTGAGCGGTAGCCTTGCTCCCCTGAGCCATGGTGGCAGCAGCTTCTGGGTGCCTGGATGCTGGAACACCAGGGAGCTGAACTCTGGTAAATATTTCCCTCTTTGGCCCTGCAAGGAGTACTGGGGTACTCTTCACACAACAAGATCTTTTACCTTTGCACCCTTTAATTGGTAAAGGGTGGAGTCTCGTTGATTCCTGAGACACCGTGAAGGCCTCTTTCTTACAGTCCTGATTCTAAGTACTTGGCTTCTGTTTAATGTTAGTCTCTTTAATAAGCACGTGCTCTTTTTTTACTCTAAAAGCTCTGCAAGCTTTTTACATCTATTTTCTCTGCCATTGTCTCCTGTCTTTCGCTATAGAGTTGGCTAAAAGCCACAAACAGCAGCCATGTAACAGTTTGAACATCAGTCTGCCTTGAGATTTCCTCCACCAGAGTAAGCAGTCCACCACCCTTAATCTCAGTTTCATCAAAGTCTCTGGTCAAGGGCAAAATGATAACAAACTTTCTGCCAGAGCATAGCACACATGGTTTTCAGGCCACTTGCCAATGCAGTCCTCCTTGCTATATGAAACATTTTGAGCCTGGCCTTTCCAGTCCACACTTCCATCAGCATTCTATTCCTCTGAGCTCTAACCAGAATCTCCCATCAGGCTTGTCTCAGAGCACTCCAAGGCTTCTCCTGCTGGCATCCTCAAACTTTTCCAAATTCCTCCTGCGAACCTGTTCAAAAGGCTTCCAAACCACATGTTCAGATGAAGCACAGCAATGAGCTCACTCTTGGTACCAATTTCCATCTTATTTTTTTGTTCCTGTGACTCAATACCCAACATCCACAAATTTTGGGGAGGAAAGGTTTGTTTTCACTCAAAAAGGTTACAGTCCACTCAGGGGCAGCCAGCAGCAATGGAAGTACACAGCAGAAGCAGAGGTGGAGGCAGCTCCTCATGACATCACAAACAGGAAGCCAAGTCCCATCAAGTCCAGTCTCTCCCCAGAGGAAAAGGCTGTAACGATCTTTCTTCTTCCTTCCTTTTATACAGTTCGAGTTCCCAGCTGGGCCTCCCACATCTGGGTGGGTGTTTCTCATTTGCTGACTCATGAATCACTCACACGCTAATCCAGGCTGGTTCCTGTCTAATCCAGGCTGGTTCCTAATTGCCTAGTATAGGCATCGTTCCTAAACTCTAATCCAGGCCTGGTTCCTGATTGCCTCAAGTTGACATAATCTTTCCAAGGTGCACATTGCCCCAGATTTGCAGATGTTAGGAGTGAACTCAAGCCTAAAATCACTTCCAGAAATGAGTGAGATCAGTGTGTAATAAGCTACTGAGATGAACAAAGATGCTCTCATACTGCTAACACATGGATTTTGGTCCCTGTAAACTCCTTATTCTAGATAGTCTGCATCACATTTTACTTGGTTTACTGCCTATTCATTTTGTCAACTACATGTCACCAACAGGCTAGGTTTCATCCGCACCTATTCTTTGCACAAATAAAATATTCAATGAATGTCACTCACTAGTGACAGTGTCTGTTTAGTCACAGTTTTAGAAATCCCAAGCTCCTTGAACACAGTGTCCGCATGGTTGTCCCTACTATGATCTTGGTTGACACATGTACCCAAGCATAATGGTCAGGGACTCAAAGGGCCCGCCTGGTGTTTAAACTTCACAGGGTCCACTCTTTCATTTCAGTCTGATACAGTCCACCTCTTCTGTGGCAGGTATCCCAGTGGTTTTGAGATCAAGATCAGCACTTGACTTGCTCCCATTGTAAGAAGACTTCCAGCGAAGCAGTACAATCTTTTTGAAGTACTTCATGGTGTTGTTCTTGACCGTCACGAAGCACAAGGTGTTGATCATGCTGTTGCTCATGGCAATACACTCTACCACATAGAAGGCCGTGAGGTAGTGCTTCTCCTTCACAAACACGGTGGGGAAGAAGTCCCGCACAATGGTGAAGCCATAGAAGGGTGCCCAGCAGAGCACGTAGGCCATGAGGATGCACACGAGCACTAGAACTGTCTTTCGACGGCAGCGCAGACGCTGGCGGATTTGCTCAGTCTGGAACCCAGGGACTGCTTTGAACCAGAGCTCCCGGGAGATCCTGGCGTAGCACAGAGTCATGGTGACTACGGGGCCCACAAACTCAATGCCAAAGATGAAGAGGAAATAGGACTTGTAGTAGATCTGCTGGTCCACTGGCCAGATCTGGCCACAGAAGATCTTCTCCTGGCTCTTGACGACGATGAGGACAGTTTCAGTGGTGAAGTAGGCTGAAGGGATGGCGATGAGGATGGACACAGTCCACACCAAGGCAATCAGGCTGGTGGCTGTTTGACACTTTATCCGTGGTCTCAGTGGGTGGACAATGGCCAGATACCTGGGGCAAGAACAAAGGGCAGTCAGCCACTGCAAGAAGCAGCTGCTGGGTGAAGATACCTTTTTGCCACATTATGAGGACCATCCAAACAGTACAGAGGAGAAAAGCCCAATGACATATGGGTTTCTACAGAGGGAAGAGGTGAATGAAAATTCCACACTGACCCTAATAGACTGTGCAACCTCAGGCAAGGCTTTTCTAAATCTCTCTGAACCACAATGTCCTTTCCTACAAAAGTTTTTGTTCATTTTTAAACATGATATGCAATAATGTATGTACTTCTCTTGGCACAGTTTTGTAGTTAATGTGTAGTAAAAAAAATAAAAATTATAATATAGTAATAATATTTCCCACTGGCTTCTCAGCTGGCCTTATTCGTAGGGCTTTCTTGTTCTCAAGCTACTCATCCTAATTACCTTGAAATTTAGAGCTAAAATGACCTGAAAACTCCAAACACTTGCTTATAGAATGCTTGATTTCCAAAGGAAGCTACAGGCAATGTTTTCTCTTCAATCCACACTAAAAAAAATACTCCTCTTCATGAAGAGCGCTGTGGTTTGGATCTAGTGTCCTCCAAAATCCTTATGTATTTGGTTATAGTAGGGAACCAATGGAGCTGTGTGCTCTTGGGAGATGGGACCTACCTGGAAGGGGAAGTTGCTTGGGATTTGACCTAGAGGGATTGTGTCAGTTTGAGAACGGGGTAGGGGAGAACAGAGCTTTCAGGACTGTGTTACTGACTTGTGGGCCAGGAAGTAAGGGAGGGGCACCTGCCCTGGGTGTGGGGGAACCAACCAGCAGCTTGAACCAAGTAAAGGAAGGAAGAAGAAACATTGTTACAACTTCTTCCTGAGAAAGCCCTGCCTTGCCTCAGTCTCCAGGGTCCCACTCTTTCCTGGCCACTTGTCTTCTGCCTGCCATTTGGCGAGCAGCTCTCCAGTCTCTGCAGTGTGCTTCTACCATGGCCCCCTGCCCATGAATGGACTGTGTGAGATGTTCTGAAGCTGTGAGCTTAAATAAATCTTTCCTCCTTAAAGTTGTGGGTGTTTAGCATTACGTCCAGCAATGAATAAGCAACTAAGACAAAGGGGTAGAATAAAAATACATTGTCTTTTATCTCACTTTTCAGGAGGTAAGACAGAGGGTAGTGAGAGAGAAGCCATTTTCTCAGGGTCAAATACCACAAGGCCCTTAATAGAAAACATTTAACCCCACCTCACAGGGTTGATGTGAAATATCAATTGAGAATATCAGTGAATGCATGTTTTTAACCACAAAACATCAGACAGTAAAAGATACTGCTTCAATTCTTCATAAAATAACCCACACTGCAGTTACCACAGTGGTCCAGGAAGGAGAGAGTACATTCTAGAGGCCGTGAGTCAGCCCTGTGGTATGACAGTTAGCACCCTTCCCAGAGAGTGCACACACTTATGCAGAGAGCTCTCATTTCCTGGAAGGCTCTCCACATCTGGCAGGGGTGGAAGTTGGAGAATGAGAGAGATGGGAAGTGAAGTATGATGAATTGACACTGGAAATAAACACATTGTCAAGTGTCCACAATATACCCCAGAGAGAGCAGAGCTCAAACCTGATAGCCACCTGAAGGAAAGCCAAACCAATTCTACACCCTTTGAAAACAGTCCCTTTGAGCTCTTTCCTGGGATTTTGATCTGAAGAGAGGTTCATTTCTTTTTCTAGTTACATTTCTGTCCTTCCCTCATCACAAAATAGCCAAACCCATAGGGTGTACTTGAAGAGTTCACAGAAGCAAGACTCCCGCTCTCGTCCAGCTCCCAGATGAAGCTCACTGGGTTGAGCGCACTCTCTGGACATTGAGCTGGCTGCCTTAGAGGCTCCCACCGTCCATCCCCTCTAGCCAACTTCTTAGTGCTGAAAAATGGAATGAGAATGCCTCCAGAGCATTGGCAATGTGCGGGGCCCTTCGTAAGGCCATAGTGCTACTCACTCACATCATGAGTGGATCAAACGTGCTCTGACTCCTAATGAAAACAAGGAGCTCACAAGTGTGTTTCTTCCAATAATGGAGACTGAACCAAGGGTGTTCCTGCTGAGTTATGTCCTCAGTCCTTTATATTTTATTTTATTTTATTTTTTTGTTTTGTTTTGAGACATGTCTTTGCTAAATTGTCAAGCTGGGCTAAACTTGTGATTCTTCTGCCCCCGCCCCTCAGAATTTTGGGATTAAAAAGTCTGCACCACTATGCCTGGCTCAGAGCTTTTGCTATTACTTACTTATTCTCTCTCTCTCTCTCTCTCTCTCTCTCTCTCTCTCTCTCTCTCTCTCTCTCTCTCTCCTCCACAGTGTTTTTCTAGTTACTCTGTCAAAAAAAAACTTCTCTCATCATCTTTGCTCACTAGATAAATTTTGCCTATGTAATCTGTTCCTTCCTTTCCCAGTAGTGACTTCCCAAATATTCATGGGTGTTTCAAATTCACACTGTTTTTCAATGAACCCTACGTAGGACAAAAACTCAGAAGACTGTGAATGAAGTCCCATCTTTGCCACAAACTCGCTGTGTAAATTTAAGAAGCCATATTGATTCAATTTCCTTATTTGTAAAGTGAAAATATCACCTATGAGGCTCCAATGAGAGACTGCATATAAATACCAATACTCTATTAATAGTCAAGAAATTACTATTACCTTAAAATATAGGGTTTTTTAACTATTCTGTCCAAGTAGTTATTCTCTTTTGCCTGTTATTACCAAGTACTGCATTTGAAAGTGCTCCACTGCTCTCCATTTTACTGAATTCAATTCTTCCTTTAAAAACCAATCTTCAGGGTTATTTCGCCCTGAATTTCTCTGACATCTCCCTAATTCCTTCCCCATAGTTAATGCCTTGAGCTGTGTGAAAGGTCTTCCTGAAGTATTTGCCAATAGAAATGTTGCAGAAAACCAGGGATTTCCATCTGTCGGGCAACACGAAGATCAGAACTCTAGAACTCTAGTACTTGCAATACTTGCTTATGTTTGTAAGGAATTTACAACTTGCAGAAAATTTTCAAATTCATATTTTCATTAGATAATCTCAGCCCTGTTGAATGGGTAAAGGAGCAAAAACACTCATTTTGTGGATGAATAATGAAATTTGCATAGTGGTTGGAGCACTAGCCTAGCAAGCACAGAGTTTGAGTTTGATTTCTCAGCACCAAGGAAGCTGGATGTGGTGGTGCATGCCTGTAATCCCAACACTTGGGAGGCTGAGGCAAGAAAACTGCCCTGAGTTCAAGGCCAGCTGAGACTAGAGAGTAAGATCGTGTCTCAAAAAAAGAGAGAGAAAGGAAGAAGGAAAGAGAGATGAGAAAAATGGAGCTTGGAGAAGTGAAATAATCTGGGAAAAGCCACTGCTATGGTTTGGATCTGGAATGGCCCCCCAGAGCCTCATGTTTGGAAGGTGATTCAATTATGGGGGCTGATTCATTGATTTCCTGTGTTGTTGGGATGAGAATGCCTCCTGGTTGGGAGGGGCAGATCACTGGGGCTCGACCTGGAAGTGACAGATCACTGGGACATGATCCGGAAGGGTATGTGCTAGCTCCACCTTGCCTCTCTCACTCAGCTTCCTGTCTTGTCATGAGTGAACCAGTTTTCTCCAGCGGGGCCTGTACCAAACCCTTCTGCCACTGCCAACCACCTGTGAAGATATGCTAAGTCTCTCCTCCCTTACGCTGTGGATGTTAAGACAGACATAGGACTCGAAAGTGACAACACATCCCATTGTAAATCCAATGGCCTCTCCAACACACCATTTCTTTCCAGCAAGAGCGAGCAATGGCCTTTTCTCCTTCCTCCCGGCATTCCAGCAGCCCTTCTCTTTTCTTCCCATCAGTTGATTTCTACCTGCTGACAGTCTGCAAAGTTGCCAGACAATTGGCAGATGTTTTGTCATCTGAACTGTCGCAATTGCAGTGGCTTAGACACAGAGCTGCCCAAAGCCAACAGATGCAGAGAAGAAACAAAGGCTGATGGAGGATGCATGAACATCGGGGCTGTAGTACGTGTGACAGAGGTGGGCAGAGGGATTAAGCAGCGCTTTCGGCTCCTTTTGTACCCCACAACTCAGTCTCATGAAACAATGGTAATAGCAGCAACTAAGCTGGTCACGGGTTGGTGAGAGAGTGTTCTCAGCTGCTGCTTGGGTCAGCTGGGTCCCACTAAGGGTCTCACTGGGAGCAGTGGTGCTTCTTAGCCTGAGTAAAGATACTCAAACCATAGCAGGTCTTATCCAGGCAGAAGAATGTTGTGCAGGCTTGCTGGTTTCTGCAGGATTCTGGATGAAAAAGGGAAGATTCCTCCTCATAGACCCCCCCACCCCACGCCCATGGCTGCAGGATACAAAGATATGCCTTGGTGATAACGTAGGCCACTCCACACTAGAGGAAATCAGACCTGGAGGCAAGGAATTCTCTCAGGAGGTTTTTTGCTTCCCTTGGGCCATCAAGTTATATTCTCTCTGTTCTGCAGGACTTTGAGGAACACGACCCTATTCTTCCTGATCTCTGCTCGCCTCATGTCCCTTGTCCTTGCCACATAAGGTTCCTCTCGCTCACCTCAGGCATTGCCACCTCAAGGATTTGAAAATATTTTCCATTCCTTGTGGAAAACTTTTTCCATCGTCTGTTGATTTTTACTTGCTGAAGGCGAAGTTGAAAGCCCACCTCCTCCGTGAAGCCACTCCAGTACATAATGACCTCACCCCTTTTTCTGAGCACACAGGTAATAAGCTCCCAGAGGCAAATGCATCTTACTTCTTTTATAAATTTGCTATCCATGAATTTGGAGCACTTAGTAGGATTTTAATACAACTTTACTCTCATCAATTGCCTGGCAATGGGTGAACAGAAATGTTAAAAGCCTTTATGACAGTTCTCAAAACGCCTACAACATGTTTTGGAAAACAGGACATAAATATGACTGCCCAGCATGAGACAAGGAGGCACTCTGGGCTGGGTAACAAAAGGTTGAAATGCAGCTGGCGGGTTGAGTTGTGCTTTGTCGACAATGGAGTTATTATGGGTCAGTAAGCAAGAGAGGGAGACATGAAGAAGACAGAAGATTAATCTGACTGCAGCCTTGCTTACCTCCCCAAGGCACAGGGACCTGCTCTCTGTTCTTAGAACTCATCAGATTTGTTCCTGCCTCAGGGACGTTGCACTTATAATTCCCTTTGTCTGGCAAATTTTCTCTTTCCCTTTGTCAAATTTTCTCTTGGCCTTCAGAAGGCGGACGCTTGCCCTGTCATTCAGAAGTCAACTCAATTGCTTTCTTCTCAGGGATCCCTGCCCTGGCTCCTTAGAAGAGTCAACGTTCTCAGAGTTTCTGTGGCTGTGTGGGGTTTCGTTCACAGTGTTTGTATCACCTGAAATTACCTCCCTCTTTTGTTTGCCTAACAATCATCTCTCTCCATCCCATAAATATATCTCCTGGGAGGAGAAGGAGCTTTTTAAAAACATCATTCACCATCATACAAACCCCTAGTAATTGGAAGGGTACCTGTCACATTGAAGCCCTTCAGGATAAAAGCATTGTTTGAATGACGCCATCCACGCGAGAGCCTGAAAGTTTGGAGTGGATCAGAGAAAAGTATGGTTGGCAGGTGAGCAGAGCCAAGGTCACAAAAGACAGGAAGCCTACGGGGTGACAGGGACAGTGTGGCACTAAGTCACCAAGGTGGGGCAGGGACGTTTTACAAGGACTTGGCAGCTTAATGAGTGGGGAGAATGGGGAAGGAGTGACCAGCTTGCAAGAGACCTTCTTACTTAGATACCTAGGAAAGCAATGGGAACAGTAGTAGGAAAAGAAATCCAAGTAGAGAAGAGATAAATATTTCTGTGGTCTCTCTCTCTCTCTCTCTCTCTCTCTCTCTCTCTCTGTCTGTCTCTCTCTCTCTCTCTCTCTCTTCAAGAGAGGTTTCACTCTGTAGTCCAGGTTCCTGTTCTTACTCACTATGCAGCCCAGGCTTGCCTTGAGCTCACAGCAATCCTCCTGCCTTAGCCTCTTGAGTTCTACAATTACAGGTGTGCACCTCTATGCCAGCTTGTGGGATGCTGGGAAACTGAACACAGGTATTTAGTGCATGGCTATTCCCCCAGCCTCTTGCTGTATCTTGGTAGTTGTGTTTCTTTAAAACTTTGTATTATTATTTTATCTAAGCATGTTGTAGAAATGATTTTTAATAAAAATCAAAAGGGTTAGCCAACTGGAAGTGTTCATTAATTTATCTGGCTTGGTGGCTGTTGCTCTTTTAAGTGTTAAGAGCTATAGTATTCTTTATTTAGGGCTTTTCTATCTTGACTACTGCTATAAGAAATTATAGATATTAATCTATTTAATCCTTAAAGCAGTCCAATACATTAAGGGTTTTTTTCATTACCCCCATTTTATAAATGAGAAAACTGAGGCAGGGAGAGATCAAATAACTTAACATAGAACCCTACAACGAGTAAGTGGTACGGCACAAACCTAAAGCCAGGAACAGCAACTGCTAACACCATCCCGACAGTAGGTCCATTAACAGAAATCAAAGCATTTCTTTTACAGCCATAAGTGTATTTGTCCCACCAGGATAAAAATTTAGTTGTCTCAAGCTAACCAAGTCAAATTTGAAAATCACTGATAAAAATTTCAACAACACACAAGACCAGACAAAAATCAATGATTCCTAGACCACAAAATTGAAATTAGACAACAAAAACACATTAAAATAAAAAAGAATGTGAATCAAAGATCACAAATATCAATAAAAGAAAAAGAAAAACGATAACGCACTGGAGCAGCCAGTCAGTGAGCCAAGACAAAGTACGGCTGTGTGCCAGCACACTGTGCTGTCCTTTAATGCCTGGTGCCAGTTTCCTACCCCGCTCTGAACAGCGGCAGTCCCCACATGCAATGCAGGTTCCTAGGTCATCCTTCTCAGTGTACCTAACTTGCCTTAGGGACGGTCACATTGTGAGAGAAATACCTGTAGTATTTTGAGCAGGGTGCCCTTGGTATGAAAGCAGGATGTGGGTTTGAGGTAGGTCAGTAAATTAAGGTTGACTGATTGACACAGATTACTTCCACAGGTTGAAAATAACCCAGTGCCCCTCAGTTTACCCTGGCACTCTCAGCCTTGAAGCCCTTCTATAGTTGTTAACCCTGCTGGCCAGCGGGCCCTTGCCTAGTGAAAGGAACCTTTCCCAGGGAGCAGAGCCCCATCCCACAGCGGCACCCACCTACCCTACTTTTCGTGGCTTGGGGTATCTCCAGGAACAGGGTGGCCTGCTAGTGTGCGAGGTCAGGAAGAGTCTCCAGGTGCTTTTGGCTTGTTCTTGTGTTAAGAGAAAGAGCAGCAGTTTCTGGCTTCAGGGAAAGCCAGAGACCAAGTCCCTGGAGCTCTTCCTTATGGGCTCTGAAGGAACCTGGGAATCGCATTCATTGTTTGACCTCTGCTGTAGGCCCACCCAGAGTCATTGCCTGAGGCTCACCCAGGACCTGTTCTTGGGGTTCCCGGGCAGAGAGGAGGAGTAGCCCCCAGTAAGGATGACATCCCTGAGTCCCTGCTACAGTAACAGACTGAAGGCCCTTCCAGCTGCTGCCTCCCTCACATCCTTCCCTGGGAAAAGGAGGCATGACTCTGCACCACCGTGAGCCAGTAGGTTTTAAAACAAGGCTCCTTCTTAAACCGATTTCTGAGGAGTGGGCCTTCGCGGTGTCGTACTCCTCCTAGATGCTTCTGTCTCCAGCTTCACAGAACATTCTCTGTTCGTTGTGCTCCTCCCTGGCTGGGACACTCACCCATGGTGCTCTTCCTGCTAGGGCAGGCAGAACCTCCGAGACCCCCAAGGCTGTGGAACAAGGCGAATAGGTATGCTTTAGGCTTTCTGGGCCAAGAGAGAGGTAGCCCTTGAGATCTTGATTAGCCCCTTAGGGTAATTGGCTCTAGACTTCAGCAAGGTACTTTGTCACAAGCATCAAAAGTGGACAGGGAATCTTACAAAGGCTGTTCCCAGAAATCAAGGAACAACCTGGCCCATCGCACACATTTACACCCCTGACCTGAGTATAAGAAGGTACGGAGAGGATCTGTCATTGATTTTATTTATTGTTACTAGAAAGAACTCTTACGCGCTACTGCATACAAATGCACATTAAGGTGTAAAGTGGCTCGTGCAACAATTAAGTAAACATATTTCCCTTTTTTGCTTTTCTTCCCCAAACTACTTCCTCAATCTTAGTTAAAAATCAATTACTGTTAAGAGATAGAGGAAGTCTTCATGATATTTTCAAATTGACTCTGGAACTCAAACAAGTCGCTCAACTCCCTCTCATATCTGCTCCCTCTAAATCTGAATAGAAAGGATTTTCTACAGCCCAGCTCTACAGGGCTTTGCTGCCTTGTGCCTGACGAAAGCTGGAAAACTAGAATTCTTCTCACTATCTGCTCCGTGGGCAAACGTTTGAGTGCCCTGTGTCTTCACATCGGTAAGATGTACGGATACTTGGCGTTGATCTGCGACTGCAGATCGGACGGGGCCAGCTGCGGTGCCCCTGCCCCCGAGTGACGCTGCCCCTGCACTCACCTGTCTATAGCAATGGCCAGCAGGGCATTGGTGGACACATAGAGAGAGACGGTGCGCAGGTAGTTGACGGAGGCACACAGCACGTGGCCATGCTCCCAGGACAGCTGGCGCACCACGTAGTAGTCCATCTCGAAGGGACAGCAGACAGTGGCCACCAGGAAGTCAGAGACGGCCAGGTTGGCAATCAGCAGGTTGGTGAGGTTGCGCAGCTTCTTGTAGCGGGCCAGGGCGACCATGAAGATGAAGTTGCCGATGCCACAGACCAGCATGATGCCCACCAGGGCCATGCCAATTACAACCTTGGCAGCAAAGAAAGTCCGGGAATTGGTCACATCTTCCTCTTCCTCCAAGGGCGTGTCATAGTCACCATAGCTGAAGTTGCACAGCAAAGGTGCAGCTTGGGCTCCATGGGGCACCGGCGCGGCAAGGAAGTGGGCAGAAGTGTTAGTAGAGTTCTCATCCACCGCCCCCACGGCGACCTCCATCTGGTCAGGTGGCGCTCTGAGCGACGCTGATGGGAACTCTTGGAGGGACGTCTGCACAGCGGATGTCTCTCCTCTCTGCAGACACTCAGCTCTCATTTAATGAGCCGGTGCCCCCGCCAGCATCCTCACGCTCCAGTATCCCGGCTCCTTCTAAGCCTCTGAAAGACACACAAACAGTTTGCTACATGCTAGAGCAAACCTGGCTGCACTTAGAATCACCCCCTAACCTAAGCTGACCCGCTAGCTAGGTACTCAAAGTGAATGTAAGGTGATAGAGCGAAAATAAAGGAACAGTGAGACAGGAACCAAATAAATGAGAACTGAATGTTGACTCGGGGCAAGATAGATCCCCGGAGAGACAATCCAGTCCAATTGTGTATTTCCATCTCACCAAAAACTCACAAATGCACTTTTTCACAAGGACCAAAGCTGGGAGTGCAAAGAGGCTGAAGAGAAGGAAAGTTACCTACTTTGAACTCTATTCATTGTCCTGACAGCCTGAATGTCGTCCTAGGCACATAGCTCCATTCTGTGGCAACTACAACTTCTTTACAGTGGCCCAAGAAAAGTATTCCAAATGTGTTGAGGGGCAAAGAATTTGACATACACCCATCTGCTTGCTCCCTGAGCTAGTCTCTGGCAAAACACTGCTATAAAACTAGGAACTTCTCTATTAGCCTTTCTCACCTTCCCCCAGGCTCCCTGTTCACGCACATTAAAATCTACTGTGACCCCAGAAGCCGGTGCTTAGCAAGGTCTGGCTCCTGGCAAACCCTTCCGGGGTAGAGTCACAGCCTACCACTGACAGAAAGGACACGGAGCTGCGTCCTTCCCAGGTTGGTCGCCTGTGCTGAGGTAAACAGCTTAAACACTCAGTTTCAACATCCTCCAGGCCTTAGATCAATAATGTCTACACAGCAGGAGCTCCCCGGAGAGGGAAAGCTTTACACCCAGAATGCAAGGAATTACCACTGAGCACTCAGGCCAGGCAGCCAGCTAGCTGGGAGAATGGCAGGGAAGCCGGGCAAAGACCACCACAGTACACACGCTGAGGCTGAGAGGGGAGGGTTAAACAGCAGCACTGTGGAGGACAGAAATCCAGCCTCCTCCCTGAGCCCGAATCTCCCCTTAGACCAGCGAGCTGGACTTGAGAGAAAGAAGGGCGAGAGCCTAGAGTGCATCTTAAATGTCAGGAGAACAAGAGGAGGAAGACTGGCAGGCCCGAGTTTTCGGAAAAGGGCGACCAGGGAGACGCCAGGTCCTGCCCCAAGGACAGCCTGTTGCCCAGCATCCTCAAAGGCAAGACAGCTCTTAAGGGGCCAGGGTTAAAACTCCGCACCCCATGAGGCATTGCTGTCTTCCTCTCCCAGCGCCTCTTTGGGATTCTGTCCCCTCTCTGAGTTCTCAGCTAGGAAGCGTTCCTTCCACCGCCACATGCCTGCAGGCCACGCTACCAGAAAGGCTCAAAGTCAGGAACTAAAACAAAGAACAGTTGAAACTTCCGTGGTGGTGGTGTGGGGGGACGGTGGGGTAGTGTTAAGGAGTTAAACATTTCAGAAGAAATTGTCCTCAGGTCTCTCCCCCTATATTCTCATTTCTCCCCTCCTTCCATCTCCCCCAGGTTCTCTGGATCCTTGCAAACCTCTTCCCAGCCCTTAGGGACCCCTGCGTGCTCTTACTCCCAGCACTCTCCTGCTCCCAACTTTCATCTGGGAGCCTGGGTGTCTCCTGCACCTAGGTACAGAAGAGTGGGGCACCCTAGGTGCCCTGGAAAAATGGATACCGTAGATCCTAGGTGAGCTCCCACCCTATTCAAAAGTGCTTTTTGCTCCTCTCACCCAGCCCCACCCAGCAGCCTTAGTGCTGGGCAGCGCCCTCAGATCATCTTCCTGGGGGCCTCCCTCAGTACCTGAGGCATCTTGGGAGGGTCCGGCGCCTTCATTCCAGGACCGGATCAAGTCATGCGTCTCCCAGAGGCCCGAAGGCAGGACATAGGTCCGCGACCTCTTTCTTCTCTTATAGATCTTCCCCAGCTCGGGCTCCCGGAGCGCTCGAGCTACCAGGACAGATGCTGAGAGCGGCGGCTTGGCGCCGGGACCACCCGAGCTAGGGCCCGCCCGTCCTCGCTGTCCCCGCCCCTGCTGGTCCCTGGATGCTGGGGACTCGGGGAGGCGTGCGCGGGGCTCCCAGGGCGCCGGGTGCGGGGTTGGAGCAGAAGTGCCTGGGGTCTTCGAGGCTAGGGCGTAGCTGGAAAGCCGGGGATCGTCCCCTCGGTGGGCGGGGTCCGGGACGAG
Source organism: Ctenodactylus gundi (assembly GCA_004027205.1). Lineage (NCBI taxonomy): Eukaryota > Metazoa > Chordata > Mammalia > Rodentia > Ctenodactylidae > Ctenodactylus > Ctenodactylus gundi. The sequence goes on along the minus strand of PVKB01000745.1, from coordinate 20,430 downwards.
GCTAGGACCCTCCGGAGGGAGCCGAGCCCGGCGGGCGGAGCGTTCCTGGGCTCGGGCTCCGGAGCTGCCTCCTTGGGCGGGAAAGAGGACGCTGTGATCTGAGCGATCCGAGCAGGGCTGCGCTCCCAGCCCGCGGGCGATGGCCTCCCCCTCTTCCGGACCCCGCTGCGCCTGCCCCAGGGCCTGGACTCCTGGATCATTCACCTGGCCAACCCGGAGCCGGCGCCAGTGGGTGGACGTGACCCAACTGAGCCCGAAGCCTGAACCTCCCGGCTGCCCACACACCGCCCTCACAGGACATGCTGGGATGGGCCCAAACTCCAGCCCCTTGGGCCAGACAAGCTGTGCAAAATGCCCTAGGCTTGCTCAAGAGATTCAGAAAACTGGTTTCTGGGAGGCAAGGGGGAGGGGTGCTATGGAGCGAGGGCGCCCCCCATACATTTTCAGAAGGTGAGGATGACCAGGGCTGCGTCGCAGAACGCAGCCCTCCCGCAAAAGCCTTCCCATTCTACAAAACGTTAAAGGTAGAATTTCCATGTGATCAGCGATTTCACTGTGAGGCATACCTCAAAATGAATATACCTCAAGTTAATTGAAAGCAGGAGCTCAGATGTGTGTGACCAAAGTTCATAGCTGCGTTATGCACAACAGCCCAAAGGCGGAAAACAAACCAAATATCAAATGAGAACGGCATAAAATACACAGGATGCACATGCGAGAGCCTGTGATTGAGCCTTAAAAGGGAATGAAATAGCCAAGTATTGGTGAAGATGAGAAATTGGGACCCTTATGTGCTGTTGGTGAGAATGCAAATGGTGCAGCCATTATGGAAAGCAGTATGGTGTTTCCTGAAGAAAAAAAAAATTAAAAATACACTTACCCACAGAAAAAAAGTTCAAGAAGTGGTGAGCGGCAAAGATTGAACACCGTGAACGCACTTCATGCCACTGAAATAGGCATTTATCATGGTGAGGTTATGTCTCTCCTACAGAATAGCTCAGAGTTCCTTGGCAAGGCACCCACCCAATGCCTTCACGGCTTGCCTCCGGCTGTCCGCAGTGCCCACAGTGCCCAGGGGCTGGAGCTCAGTTCTCTTTGCCCCTGTTGAGCTGTCATGCGTTGTCTTCCTTCGGCCCATGTCCCTCTCCAGACAACTTCTGTCATTTGCACAAACTCCCGTCACTTGCAAAAATGGCATAGCACTTGCGTGTTTCCGAATCTCATTCATGTTCCCTAGGTTAGGAAGCAGGCTAGTGGTTAAGAGCTTGGGATAGAGTCAGCGGCTTCCTTTCTACCCATCTTTACATGCACGACCATCTGTGTGATTGGATAGCGTAGTAGTCAAAGCATAGCTTCCCTCATTTGTAAACTAGGGATGACAATAGCTCCTGCCATCATGACGTTGTTGCAAGAACTAAGTGAAATAATACAGATAAGGTATTTGGCACAATGCCAGGGATCACCAGCTCCTGAGAAGTACTGTTGATTATTGATTCTTTCTCTGTTTTGTTCCATGAGATCCTAACTAATCTTTGAGGCATTATTTGATGTCATTTCTTGCAGGAAACGTACCTTGATTCTCCCACTGATTTCCACTTGTTCCTTATTGCTTAACGCTTGTCTTCAGATGCACTTTTGCGTGCTAGTTCACTCTTCATCTTGCCCTCTGCCCTGAGGAAGGGCTAGGTCTCATTTAGTTCTGCATCTTACTGTGAAGTTTCCCTCAAAATTGCCTGAGGATAAAAATTGTCTAGGATGCTAGTAGATCCTACCAATTCCTGGATCCTATTCCAACCTAAGAAATGAGGCCTAGAAATCTGTATGTTTCACCAGCACCCCAGGTGGTTCTTACCGTGAAATGTGTTTGAGAATCAGAGACCTAGAACAGAACCTGGCACAGAATGGCCCAATGGTGTCTTGTCATTGTAAACTTGGCATATGTTCTTGACTCTCCTTATCTCCATTCAAAGGTCAAGGAGGAAGCACCAAGTGTGTTAATTATCTACTGGTGCATAACAAATCACCCTAAAGCCTGGTGAGATGTATTGTCTTATTTTGAGTAGGAATCTCAGTGTGACTGAGCTGGGTAATTCTTGGCTTAAAGTCTACTACACCACTAAAGTCAAGCTGTCAGTCAGGGCTGCATTCCTGTCTTCAGAGTCACCTTATACAGCATGTACCTACAAGCTTGCACACATGGTCATTGCAGGGCCTCAGTTGTCCCTGGCCATCTCAGGAGACTTCAGTTCATCTTCCTGTGAGCTTGGCTGTAGGATGAATGACTCACAAAGTGGTAGCTGACCTCCCCACTCTGACAGACGCATTCAGCACAAAACAAGCATTAGTACAACGCGGGAGAGTGACCATACAGGTGTGTGAATACTCACAGGCAAAGATCACCAGGCATTAAGGTGGAAGACATCATGGAGGTTTGCTATCAGGCTGAACTTTACATTTTCCTTTCAAACTTGTAGCAGGAAAAGGTAGTTGACGTTAATGGTGAAATTAGCCACAAAGAAGATGTTTCTGACCTTAGAGTGGAAAGGCTTTGGATAATTTCTGGATAAGGGGCTATCCATTGGTGAGTAAATCAGGAGGTTGATTTGCTGGACTCTCCTGGGAAAAATGGAAAACAGTCTGGCAAGCTGTGTGTACTGCAAGTCCTATTGGGCTTCTTTGGAGAGCTTGAGTATCTGCACGTCAATTTTTTTCTTCCTCTCCCACCTCTCCACTGGAGAAGCAATATTGAGCTGAGAAGAGTCCATCCAATTAAAATTTTAATAATTCATCTGTTCATCCAGGACTAATCAGATATGGTGACAAACACCTATAGTCTAAGCACTTGGGAATTTGAGGTAGGAGGATTACAAATTTGAGGCCAGCCTAGGCAGCATACAGAGTTTAAGGCCAGACTGAATTAAATAAGTAGCAAGACCTTTCTCAAAAAAAAAAAAAAAGTTAGTCTATAGCAAAATCTGCCTCCTGTTCCAATGACCTCATCAGCATCCAAGCCAGGGCTGTTTGACCTTAGTTTATAGCAAAATCTAGAAATCAAAAAAAAAAAAAAAAAGATTAAACAGAAAACAATTAAAAGAAAAATCTCTAATTCCATTAATGAATTTTTTTCCCAAAACACTTATGGTCTCAAAGACATCAACAGCTGGAAACTGTGCTTGGAGCCTATAGCCATAAAGGTCAGAGGTGTCCTCACCTGCAATCCACACTTCCTGAAAGAATTATTTTCCATCCCTGGGAATCCTGGCCAGACAATACCCAAAGAACCTCTTTGGAAAGTGCTTCCTTTTGAGATGCCTGTCCTATTACAAATACGTCCCTGGGCTACTTTCGACTTTGTTTTTCTTGTCTACTCCACTCACAGGAATCATCCAGCGCTCTGAATTCCCACTTGTTCATTTTATGCTATGGTAATGTCCCTTGGGATAGACTGGAAGTTTTTAGCATCTTATTAGGGCTTTTTAAAAACCATGGAGCCCCTGTAATCTTATAGTAAATATTATACAAAAATAAGACTCACAGAGGATCTTCCAGGTCACTCAAGGATCACTTTTCATTGGAAAAGGCACCAACAAATGGTCAAACGGGGAAGCTACTTTCTGTACCAGATCCAGCTGATTTCAGAGCTCGTGTTCAGGGTCGACTCTCCTGACTTTTAGATGCCTGCCCACTTCCCTGGGCAGCTCCACTCCCCACGCATATCTTCCTGCTCTCAATCTGCCTCTCTCCCATGTGGCTTGGCCCCAGGGCCCAGCCACGATTTCTCTCCTGCTTGGCAAATTTACTAAATCCGCTTATTTTCTGTTTTCATCACATTTATTCTCCCAACACACTCTCATCCAGTGCCACGAAAAACTCAAGGATTCCTGGAAGATGCCAGAGCTGTCTCAGAATGCATCCTGCCTCCTGTTCCAATGACCTCACCAGCATCCGAGCCAGGGCTGTCTGACCAGCTTCCCAAAGCCTACTTAGCAGATTGTTTGATTGTCTTTCTCTGCTGTTCCTTCACCTTCCTAAGTTCGGCTGAGAGTCCCAAACACTTTAAAACTGGTAACTCTTTCATTAACTTAACCGGTGTAATACTGTGTCCAACAAGTTCTTAAGGCAATTTTCATGTTTATTTTGAAAGATAAATAAGAAATAGCAAACAAGAATTTGAGGGGGAAAAGGGCAAAACAGAATATTTGCCCTGCTAATAAAAAAGTAACAGGGGATTACAGAGGGTCTGAGTACACAATGGAAAAGTAATGAGCTTCAGCTCAGGGAGCAATGGCTCTTGAGGTCTGTGTAAACCTGGGCATAAAGTCTGAAAACTCAGTGGGGTCACTGCATTTGCCACTCTGGGATATTTTACATGAGGACAGAGGGAGGGAGAAGGGAAGGGACAGAGCCCATGCCTGACATGTGCCCCATAGTCAAGCTGTGAAATGAATAGATAAGTGTTAGAAATCAGTATAGAAGGACGATGATTATCCTTTGAGGGGAGGCAACCCAAAAAACAAACACATAAAGAGTCTTTTGGGGGTACTAATAACCTTGTCTCTTGATTTGCTACAAAATTCTTCAGCTGTACACCTACAATGTACACTTTTATGAACGTGTAATATATTTCAATGAAAAGTTAATTGGGTCTAATGCTATAAAAGCCTACTGATTGACATGGAAAGATATTCACGATAAATACTGAGTGGAGAAACACCAGGTTACAAAATCGTATTGCAATATGTTTCCATTTGGAGAGGAAACATATGCTGCATATATCTATAGTGGAATGTCTGGAAGGACAAACGCCAATCAGTAACACTCAGGGTGCAAAGAAAATGCAAGTGTCTTCTCTTTCAATTAGCTGCTTGTTCCGGTTTTTAAAATGAACCTACATTATTTGTGCAATGCTTTAAATTTCATCCACGAGAGAAGAGTAAAGTAATTACAAAACCACCAATGAATAGGAGACTGAGTTATTAGGGAAAAATCTTTTCTTATATCTTTATCCTACATTATATTCCAAAATACAACTTGGAAGGATTAAAGATTTAAAAGTTCAAAAGTTCAAAATAAAAGATAAATTTATATACTTTAGAGTACCAAAGGTTTTTACTCTGAAAAAAAAAAAGCAATAGGTGTTGTCCCCAAAGAGAACATTGGCAGATTTTCCTGTATTAAATGTAATTTGAAAGCCAGAAAAATCAGAAAACTAAAAAATAAATGTCAAACCAGAAAAAATTTTCTGACAAGAATAGCAAAAGGGCAAGATGCTTAACGTATGAAGTATTGTTGCATTTTAATAAGGAAAATACTAATAACTATAAAAATATAGATAAATACACCTTTGATAAAAATACAAACAAAATGAAATACATTTAAAAATATTTGTCCATACTAATAACCAAAGATATAATCATCTAAAAGCAATGAGATATTCTTCTGTCTACTAAATTAGCCAAGAACACAAACTATAAAACTGGAAATGGGATTAGGAGCTAAATCTCACAATTCTAATAATCTAATTTTGAAACATCCTGAAATGTCTCTGACTCTTTAGTCTATACTGCAATACTCAGAGTTGCTTTGTAGTAAATGCGTACTAATTTAGTTGACTTCACATAATTTCTTTTTTTCTGATTTTAGGTCTGCATAATATTTGTTTCAGCTGCCACCAACCGAAGCATCAGAGGCACCAAGCCAGGAAGATGACATCATTCAAAGTCAAGTTAAGTGACTTAGCTCTGTGCTTGGCCTGCTGCTTCCCAGAATTCTAGGGAAATGAACGGGAAAAGATGAATACAGATGAAACCTAAAGAAGTTTTAGTTTAAGATATACAACTAATCTTTTGCATGTTTTATTAAACAATTTGCAAAATGCTCTTATATTCAGATTATTTTCTAGTTGCATGAGTGTGTGTGTGTGTAATGGGGAGACAGAACAAAAGAAAAAGCCCCAGAAGAGCTAAAAAAAAAAGCTTTAATTGCTATATTTTTGAACTTAGTATAAAACAATAAAGAAGCACTTTTGTCGCTGGCCAAAAGCCAGGAAGCATAACAGAGCTGACCTGAAGAAGAAATTATGTTTAATGTTAATCAACCAGTAATTAAAGAGCCCTGGAAAAATGAAAGGACCAGACATACTGAGACAAGATGACTAACGTTGCCTATAAGGAAGAAAAAAAAAGGAAGCCCACGTGAAATAAGAGGAATTAGTTGAAGGTGGGCTGGGGGCATAGCTCAGTAGTTAGAGCACTGGCCAACCCAGGGCACTGAGTAAGATTTCTCAGCACCGCATAAGCTGGACATAGCAGGGCATCCCTGTAATCCTAGCATTCGGGTTTCAGAGGCAGGAGGACTGCCGTGAGTTTGAGGCAAGCTTGGGCTAAATAGTGAGTTCAGGACCAGCCTGTAAGACTCTGTCTGAAAGAAAGAAAGAAAGAAAGAAAGAAAGAAAGAAAGAAAGAAAGAAAGAGAGAGGAAGGAAGGAAGGAAGGAAGGAAGGAAGGAAGGAAAGAAGGAAGGAAGAGCTGAAGTTGCTGAGACAGAAACGTCACTCTCCCAGGGCAGCACTCTGCCTGACATCTTGGCCTCTGCGACGCCATGTCTGTTGATGAAGCCACCTAATCCATGCTCAGGTGCGTACAGTCTGCTGAGCTGCACCTCTCACCCCATCCCCACACTCACGACAAATGCAATCTTTAGAAACAAGGACTTTATATACAAAATAAGTATCACGAAATCTTCAATTAGGCATAGTATACAACATATATTTTCAGTGGCTTATGTTTTGTCTGCAATCACCAAAGTAATACATGTAAAATAATTCAGACCATACAAAGTACAAAAGATAAAAATTCTCACTTTTCTTTATCTCTAATTGTATTTATCTCTAATTGATATTTTCTTAAATATAGTCTTAAACTACCTCATACAGAATTTATTAATGTGACATTAGCATACGGTAATGTACACTTTTATACGTACAGAACATAGACTATAAAATCACAAGGTTCAAAATAACTACGTTAGTGCCAGGGCATTGGCTTAGCATCCTAATGGTATACATGGCTCATTAGAAAGCTGTCTCTATACATGTATCAAAGAAGCCAGGAAGAGGATGGATCCACCTGTGTCTTGGGAGGATTCTAAGCTTGGGTTATTTCGCTGGAGGACAGTCTTTTGGAGCCCTGGAAGATAGAGCACAGGCTGTTCTGTGTCATGGTCATACTCAGGCAGGGTGGCCATGGGTGCACTTGCAGGAGGAAACATCTAGTTGCCACGGAGACATGGAGAGGCCGTAGCAAAGTCTAAGAGGCAAAACGGAACGTCCCTCGCCTTAGAGGGGACGGGGGGTGGGGGGGGGGGGCAAGCCAGATCCTTCCATTTCCTGATGGTCATAGAAGTGGTGGCAAGACATTGGCAATATAGAAAAGCTCCCTTTCCAGGCAACGGCCTTAGTTTTACCTGCAGCTAGAACAGCAGACAGAACTGGCCCATTGCACAAGATATAGGAAAGAAATGCATTTTGGTACTGAAGGCAACAGCAGAAAAGAGAGGCTTCTGGTGAGAGTGTGTGCATTTCACAGCTTAAGCTGTGGCATACAAGAGCCCAGCTATCCATCCTGGAGGACCCAGGTCACACAGCACACATATGAATTGCTTCAGGTCCAAGGAGGTGCTCCTGAGAGCTGACTGTTGGCTACGTGAACACAAATAGAACAGGGCTGGGCTGCAACAGTGATTTGGGGAATTCTGGATGTCTTCTAGAAGAAAAAAGAAATTCTCATAAGGGGTTCACACGTGGGCCCAATGGCATTTTCTCTGAGTAGTCAAAGAAATGTGGTCTCGTTTGATATTCTAATGAAATGGATGTATCAGGAGGGGTCATTCTTCAAATGCTTCACATGTGCACACACATATATTCATATAAATAAATATATACTTCTGTGTATATAGTATATAAAAATCATATATCTATAATGTGTGTACTTTTATTAAATGAAAATATAGCTTATGTTCTGTTTTGCAGTTGTATGTTCTAATCAATGTGATTTATCTTTGTATGCTAGGTAGATGTAGATATCAAAAGTAGATGATAGACATCTTAGATATTATAGCTAGATTACATATCCATGTGCATAGATTTACCTCATCCTTCTTAGCTGCTGAATTGTGTTCCCCTATATGAACACTTCACAATTTTGTGAGAAAGCCTCCATTGACAGGTATTCACGGCATTTCCAGTTTTTAATTATTATAAACTATGCCTCTACTTCTTGCTTCTCTGACACTAGCTATAACTAGTTATTTGACAAACATTTTCAAATTATTATAGCAACAAAGGTGCGAGTCCCATGGTTACCCTACCGTAGACTGTAGTAACCAGCTGGGGGTTGAGAGAAGTATTTGGGATGCCGACTGACCATAATCTGGAACCAGAGATAACAGAAATTGACTCAGTCCCTACTAGTTTAGAGTACCCTAAACCATCTTCCTGTCTGCTTGAACTTTCTGATATTTCTTCGGTGGCCTGAGTCGTTCAGTGGAAAGACCATTTTCTTTTGACTCGGCACAAAAGCATTAGTTGTGGCCTGAATTTTGACTACTAGACACATCATTGGCATTTAAAGTTTTTATTTTATCAATTCACCATACTAGTTGGTAATTATTTGCATCCAAGTATTCATTTCACCATTCTGTATTTATTTGGATGGGGAGATTCCAGCCTAGAGTTCTGAGTTTGTGTTTCTACCCTGTAAAGGCAGAGCAGACCATCTGGGCAACGGTTCCCTGTGATGGTGTGCTGTCTGCTTACCTTCGCTGGGATTCAGATTTGTCAGAAATTTTAAGTCCCCTCTCAGCTCTAAAATTACATGATCTCTACTGCATCCAGGCTGGAGATGTTTGCACTTCGGAATTTGTTCCAGTTTTACAGAATTATCTCTCTGGTCTTTTCCCCCCATTTTATTGATATGTATAGATGCAATACATAATGTTTCCATTAATCTCATACACGTGGCAAATTACGAATCCTCCCCCACTCCTTTTTCAACCCTGTCATCCCACACCTCCAATTTTCATCATTCACCTTAATTATTTCTATGAAATAATTGTGATCTTGGTTTCTCATATTAAGAGAAACCATTGTTAGACTCCATTGAATGGAAGGCTTAAGAGAAGCTGGAAAGCCACCTTTGACACCACGATCTTACTGTCACTGTAGCCAGTCACCTTTGCTCACCTGTCCTGAGATTCTGTTACATGTCCATAAAGATGCTGTTTTGTTCAAGTACCATTCTGCCTCCTCTCAAGACTTCCAGTGGCATTGCTCAGGTTCGTTCATAGCTGGAAGATGGTCTGGACAGATTTCCAGTGCTCCTGAAAGGCCTGTTTGGTGTGGAAAGCTTGCCGGAACTTTGGGAAGCTTAAGGTGCTTGTGAGCATCGTCATCTGGGCTGTTTGTCCGACCTCAGTGCTTCTGCAAGCTCCATCATCCTCTTCCTAGGGAGGCACTGGTTGCACTTGTGCACTGAGTGCCCGGAACTCTACTGCCCTAGTGTCTGAATAGATGCTGCCGTCAGTACTAGCAGCTGCTTCCCTTGAGGTCTAAGCAAAGTTCTCACTTCCAACCACTCCCATAATTCTGCAGGTGCTTGCTGTCCTGGTTGACATGCAGTGGCAGCGCAAGCCATCTCCATCAAGGGTGAGAGGATGACAGCATTAGTCACAGAGACCTGAGATGGCATTACGGCTGCCAGCCCCTGGCCAGGTGCCCTGGCCATCTGGGGGACTGGAGATCTCCGGCTTTCCCTGCTGCTCTGAAAGCTCACTCTTCATCAGCTTGGGAGTAATCACGTTTGCTGCAGAGCTTGCTTCAGAGCTATGGGCTCCAGATTCATGTCAGATTCTAGAGGGGGCAGAATCTACTGTGTGGACACAGTGCTGACCTCCACACTGTCCTGGAAGAGATGATTCAATCCTTAGCCAGTCACATCCTCCAGTTGCACTCATGTTCTTCAAAGGATGTAGGTGCCCTGGCCATCTCACCTCTGTACTCTTTTCTTGACTATTTTCCCCTCGTTATTAAGTGTTGCAATCAATCCACCTGTCCCTGGTACAGGTAACACTGTCCCAGCAGTCCACAGCACCACTACACCAACCTGTGCTTTACAACACGATATACCTTTGATGTTGACCATCACCATGAAACCTTTCACTTAACATAGTGAAATAGCAAGTGCACTTGAATTAAACAATAAGTATTCTCCTGCTAACTATTATCTCAGCTGTGTGACTATGTGATTAGATTATATCGGGACTCAGTAACAGGAAACAATAAACCACACACACTAACTATAAAACTCTTTGAATGTGTTTTTGATTCCATGAGACAGGTGTGGCAAAGAAGCTCTGATCCTGTCACTGTCTGTGGGGCCTTGACAATGCTCTTTTACCTAGTGAGTGAGATAAGGCCCTTCTTCACTGCCTTGTATGAGGCTCATGACTTGTCAGAAGTCCTAGCTCCAAGTGCTATCACCGCAGATGTTGGGGATTCACTTTATGAGTTGGGGGACACAAGTATTCAGGATTCACAGCAGCAATTCACCAACCTCCCCTCCACCTAACCTTGGCAACTACTATTCTGCTTCTTGTCTCTATGGATTTATCTATTCTGGATATTTAATTTTTAGAAGATCCTTGAATAAGTATCCTTTGTGTCTGGTTTCTCTCACATACGATGTCTCCAGGGTTTATATACATTGTAGCAAGTGTTGTGATTCCATTTCTTTGTGTGGCGGAACAATATTCCGTTACATGGATGTGCTATATTTTATCTCTTCATCAGTAGCTGATGGACATCTGTATGTTTGGGCTGTTATGAATAATGCTGCTAAGAACATTCAGGTGCAAGTTTAAGAGTAAGCATATATTTTCAATTTTCTGAGTCATAATATTCTATGTTTAACTGTTTTAGGAAATGCCAAACTGTTCTCTGTAGTAGCTGAACCATTTTACACACTTCCATAGAAAATTAACATAGACCAAGTGGCTTAAACAGTAGACATTTATATCCCACCATTCCGGAGTTTCAGAAATCCAAGATAAAGATGGAGCCAGTTTAGCATCTAGTGTGGGGCCTCTTCCTGGGTCACAGTATATCCTCTTTATCCTTGCATGAGAAGGAAAGAGAGATTATCCCCTTCAGGCCTCTTCTAGACACTGGTTTCATACATGAGATATCCAACTCCTGACCTAATCACCTTTATAGACACTTTTTGGAAAGGACTAAGGACCAGCCAGTGGTCGGCAACTTGAGTTACCAGCAGAAAAAGCCTCACCAAGAGTGTGTAGTTGATCACAAAATACTCCCCTGGTAACTGATCCATTTGGTGTCATGCCTCGACTTTCACAGATCATTAAAAAGTCAACATTAAATTGTTCTCAGGAAGCTAGGGGAAATCAATTTCTCACAGTGGCTTTGCCAGAGGTCTACAAGTGATTTCCGAACCAGGACTGGTTCCAGAGAAGGAGAATTCAGGCTGTTCCCTCTCGCTCTCATTCTCCATGGTCCAGTCACCCTCTGGGTCCAGATATTGTTCCCTGCCGCGGTGCTCACCAAACACCTGTCATGTGCCCACACTGCACATTTGCCAAGTGATCCTCAGAACAACTTTGTGAGGCAGGTCATATCAGTAGCTTCTTTATATCTTTAAAAATGAAAAAAAAAGTAATATCCCATGGTCACACAAGCAGTGATTAGCAGAGCCAAAATTTACACTCATGTTTCTAGCACTGGACATTTGCGGTATGGGAAGCTGGGAATTGGAGAATAGGATAAGATAGAGGGCTGATCGTGCCTCTGATTCTCTTTTGTTTGAAGACCAAAAGGTTTACTGAGATTTTAGTTTGTTACCTCTCTAAGCATGGTATTTAATAGGAGTGTTGCATCAGAGTCACGTGACTAGGATTCACCTCCTGGAAGATCTTTTTTCCAAGAGAGTTTTTCTTTAACTCCTGAGAAAGGTAACAAATTAAAATAACAAGAGGCTTAAATAAATGTAAAATTAATGTTTGAGTTAAAAAGACAAGATATTATGTTAGGGCTAATTGATTGCATCTTGAAGACGTTAGAACATCTCAGGGGGATGACAATTTGTTTTCTTGTTTGTAATGCCCTAAATCGAGAAAGGTTGTCTGGGTCTCTTACCCACAGCTGTATTCACACATATGTTCTTTTCCTGCCCTCAGTTCAATTTTAGTCACTCTTTTCAATGCCCACTATTTGAAAGGCTGCATTTTTAAAAATTCATCTTGGGAATAAAATATTTAATTCAATAAAAAATTTAACAAACATTTATCGACGACTTGGTGCAGTTGGCCCTCTATATCCATGGGTCATGCATCTGTTGACACTTCTAATTGCAGGTCAAAAAATATTTTTAAAAAGTATATTGCTCCTGAACACATACAGATAAATCTCTTGCTATTATTCTTGCAAGATAGAATAGACATGACTTACTTTGCACTTGTTTTGAATCTGATATAAGTAAATGAGATAATTCAAAATGTATGTGGAAATTTTACCTAGGTTGTATAGAAATACTATGTCCTTTTATAGGAAGGAATTGAATATCTTTAGATTTTGGTAGCCTGGAGGAGTGGGCTGTCCTAAAACCAAATTCCTGCGGTTGTCAAGGGATGATATATGTGTGGAATCCCATGCCAGACAATGCTAGTCTTACAAGGACGGAAACAGAGCTGAGGAGGGCAGCTCGGACACAGAGACTGCGTTATGTAACACTGCACAACAGTAGAATAACTGCTCAGCAACTTCTGGTATGTTTGAATTATTACAAATGTAATCAATTACTCATTCAGTGTATACATGCATTTTATAAACAGGGAGAGAGAGAAAGAGAGAGAGAGAGAGAGCATGTACTTCCTTCACTTAGGGCCTGTGAACATTTTGCATTATTTGTTAATAATTCACTTGTTTGCATGGGTGCACCTGCTTTCCTTGCTCCACAGCACGTCGTCCCGCAGCAGGCTCTGGGCCTGTGACTCACCTTGGCCAAGAGTAAGAGAGTGAACACAGCCTGGACGACTTTCACGCTTTGGCCTGACCCTCTGAGTTCCCTCCTCGCACTGGAGAGCATGTTTGATAAGTGACTGCTCCTGGTCCCCAAAAGAGGAAGGCACTGGGCCAGACCTGTAGCCAAATCCGGCCCAGCCCGGCGGTGTCACGCAGTCATAGATCCGTGGGACTCATTTTTTTTTTTTTCTGTGTGAGTTTTTTTTTGGCAGCAATTGCTTTGAAAGGTTTGGTAGAAGAGATGTTTGTGAGTGTATTAACTATTGATTGCTGCATAAAAATTATCCAAACTTAGCAGTTTAAAAGAGCAACTCTGAAACGCCGATGTGCTCCAGAGCCTGAAACGCTTATGCAGGAGCTGGCAGCCCTCCCCACCAGCCACCCCCACTGCTATCCATCAGCCGCGTCCTCGCTGGCACTTAGGGATGAGCAGAGGCAGCACGGGCCTTGGACACTGTATGAATCTTCAATCAGGCAAATCTAGGTCCACATTTCTACCAGGCCTCTGATTCGTTCTACTTTCAGTCTCCTCTACAGGAAGGGAGTGGTACTTGCCTTTTGTCATAGGTCGTTGACAAAGTAAATGGGCGCAAATTAAAGGCATTGGAAATTGCCTGGAAAAATTCAAGTAATAGAAACAAAATTCACATCAACAGGCTTGGATGTCAAAAAAAAAAAAAGCCATTTTAGAACCAGAGGTTGGAAATGCAAGTATCTGTGGAAGGTAAGCGGGTGAAACTGGAACAGGGAGATTAGAATTAGACCTGAGGGTCATCTAACTCCCGCAGGTCTCCAGGGAAGATAGGAAAAGTCTTCCGCATTGGTGTTCATGCTGGCTACTTTCTTCTAGTGTCACAGAACAAGAGGCAGATATGGCCAAGACTGGTTAAAGTACAAGAATAGATATTCTGTTTATGTTAATATTTAGTATAATAATATTAATATGTTAATATTTTAGAATTTTGTAATGAAATTTTAAATTTTAATGAATTGTACACACATGTTTTTTAAATTTATGAAAAGAATTTTTAAAATAATTTGAAGAAAACAAACTTGCAGGCTTTTTAAGAAAATGAAACCAATTCATTGATTATTAAATAAATATTTTTTTTTAAAGTTTTGAGACAGGATCTTGCTTTGTAGTCCCGGTCTCACTATGTAGCCAGGGGTAGCCTTGAACTCACAGCAATACTCCTGCCTTGGCCTCTCACGTGCTGGGATTACAGGCATGTTCCACCATGCCCAGCTTATGAGGTACTGGAGAATTGAACTAGGGACCTTGCACTTGCTAGGCAAGAATTTTAATTGCTGAGCTATTTCTTCATCCCCTAAAAGTTTTTGAATTCCAAAAAAAAAGATTAATGCTCTTTTTCACCTTCAGAAATGTACTAGTGTGACCGAGCCCGCTCAGTCAGTCAATGAGAGTGCGAGAGGGGGAGTGCAGATTGAAGAAAACTGGACTCTTGCAAGGGACACTTTATTATCTGCATCTTCCCTTTTATACCCTCCTTGCCTTCCCACTAGTTAACAGTCACGTGTTTCCACACCTGATCCAAATTTCAAATGGAAAAACAAACAAAACAACACGTGACTTCAAACGGTTAGTAAACAAGCAACACCTGGAATTTCACACGGTTCAAACGGTAAACAAGCAAAACAACATGTGATTTAAAGGAACTTGGCTGAGGTCAGCAATGCTGAGGCTCTTGGGCCCTGAGGGCCCCAACACTAGTGAGGTGTTAAAAAAAAAACAGGGTCACCATGGGAACTGGTGGCATAGCACAGAGAGAGCTTGCTTAGTAAGTGCAAGGCCCTTCTTTGATTCTCCACCATCACATAGAGTGGGTGTAGTACCACACACCTGCAATCCCAGAACTCAGGAAGCTGAGGCAAGATTTCCATGAGTTTGAGGCCAGCTTAGGATACATAATGAGCTCACGACCAGCCTGAAGGAGACTGTTTCTCTGTCTCTCTCTGTCTCTCTCTGTCTCTCTCTGTCTCTCTCTCTCTCTCTCTCTCTCTCTCTCATACACACACACACACACACATACACCCACACAAATAGGATCACTCTGCTGATCTATCTAGGCATCTTCAACTCTTAAACATGGGCTTCTGATACTTGTGAGTTATTCTTGTCCTTAACCTGAGAAATATGGACTATTTTTGTTTGCTTGTTTGTTTGTTTATTACAGATGAGCTGCCACCAACAGCCAGCAGAGTTCTTGAAGGCTGCATCTACCAATGACATCAGAAGCCTGGGGAAATTTCGAAGTAGAGAGGAACTAGGTAACCAGAGAATCTCAGCATCTTCTACAATAGCTAAGCTGGTCCTGTTCAGGATGGGAATTTTTTTCCCCTAGAAATAGGTTCTCTTTGAAGGGTCGGATAGAAGTATAAAGTATTCTGGGATTTAAGAAGAGAGCCATATGCAAAGATCATATGGCAGGGTAGATCAGGGCCATAAGAAGAGTCCTATCAGTGTGTGCCAAGCACACGCTGCCACCCTGTCTGCATCTTTTCCCCTTATTGTTTTAAGAGGTGGGCATGCTAGACCCCTTTTACAGAAGAAATCTTCAGGCTCTCCCACGTGCGGGAGTCATGTGTTGCTGCACCTGATCTCCCCCAGTAGAGGGCGGTGGAGAGCGCATATGCCGAAAAAGGCCCCCAAAAATCATGACCAAAGCTGAGAACTACTTATTGAAACTTGCATGAGCAAAACCACAGGACATGAGAACTCCACCAGGTGCTTTAAATAAATAAGTTTTGGAAGTACTTGAGAGTCATGTTCTGCTAAAGCCGTCGTTAATTCCACCAGAAATGAATATTCATTCTTGGGTGATGCGTGTGGGGAGCCAAAGCCAGGGTTTAATTATGAAATGACTTCAGCTGCTCGCCATTCTCCAGAAATCCGTTTTGAAGTGGAACGTACAAATGACACAGGTAATCAGATCCGCGGGCTGCTGGCACTGATGCGCACCCTTTAAAATGCACTGTCCATGTCCAGATCTCCCAAATTAATTTCTCCATAAAGGTCAAAAACAGCAAACAGCGCTTGAATCTGATTACTAAGCAGCTGGCAGCCATGGGCAGCAGCAGTCAGGAACACAATCGAAGGCAGGAAATCAGCTGCAATTAGCTTAATAGGGTCCCCGCATCTCTCATTAGGAATTCCTTTTTCAGAAAAGCTCTTTATCACCGAAAAGAATACTGCCAAGTTGGCATCCAGTTTCTTCTTTTACTACATCTTGTTATTTTTAAGTAGCAAATTTAGCGAACATGACTTTAGTTCACTAAGATGGTGGATTTCAGTCGGGCCACTAACGGTATTGATCTCTCATTGTTTGTCTATAATCTACAGTAGAGCCTAAAACTGAAAGGGGAGTTTTGGTACCAACAAATCAAAAGGTAGAAGCTGAGCAGGCCAGTTGGTTAAATCAACCTCTGTAATATTATCTTGCTAAAAAAGATGTTTGAAAACTGCTGTGTCTTGTAAATTCTTGATTGATCCTTTGTAAAAGAAACTTACCTTCTGTCTTCTGTTTCTGTAATCTTCTGGCTCCCAGCTGCTTCCCTCTTCCTTTACCTGAAGAGACAGAAAAATATTCTGAGGTACGGCCTGCAGAGGGGAGATTCCTGCACCAAGAGCCCACATCTGCTTCTCAGGTCAGCACCACTTAAAAAAAAAAAAGCCTTTGGGAAGGCCTGGTCACCCTGTCCTTATTGCATCCTGCTTCTGTAAACCTGCTTCTTGCTCATGGCCTCATTGGTGAAAGCAGACAGTGTGATCTTGTCAGGAACAAAACAAAACAAAAATGCGCATTCTGACACCACCTTTAGACTGCAACTTTAAAGTAGTCAGTCAAAGCTATCATCACGTACATGGGAGACAGAAAAGCTGAGCTGTACATGAGGGGCAGCCTCTATTATTCTGGGCCCAGACTTCGGAAAGTTAACTCCTCTAGGCCCACTGGTACAATAAAGTGAGCTCCCTAACACTTGGAGTTCATGCTTGGAATCCTGAAGGTCCAATTTCTGCAATGAAGCAATATTGAAGCATGAGACAAAACTTGGCCCTCATAACACTTCATTGTGTTTCTAAGCTTAGACTTCACACGGGGGACTGGTTTTGTCCCTGAGCCTATCGCTACCAACTGGGGGCAGCTCCAAACATTGAAAGGACTCGGGGAGCAACTACGCTTGGCAGGTTGGACTACAGCCCTTGACTGCTGCTGTCGAACAGAGGAACAGCCACCAGGCCTGCACCACACACCCTTCCCTCTAAGAACCACCACTTACCGCTTGTCTCTGTAATTTGGGTTCCAAGTCCAGTTCAACTCTAATCTTTAACTTACCAGTTACAAACTGGGATCAGGATACCCAAAAAAGTGGATTACTAGTGATGGACCTAAAGTGATGGTCGTTGTGGGTTTTGTGCTGCTTGTTCTGTTTTCTCTAAATTTTTTTCTGGAAATAAAATTGTAATTATACTATAAAATGTAATTACTCTTTGCTTACTCTATGTCATACATTCCTGAAAATGTATTTACTGCCTAACTACAGGCAAATATTATTTTTATTTTTATTGTATTTTATACATGAGGTCATAGCAGGGGAAGCAATCAATGCCTCAAATTAGAGTTAACAGGTTTCTACAGGCAATTCTGTCTCTCAATAAATTCCAATGCTTCTTCCAGCAGTAAAGTGAAATGATGATACTTTTCTACATTCATCCACTGCATATTCTTTCAGTATTAAGACGATATAAACATTTTTTGACCAAGAGTAAGTGGGCTATATAAAACGTTCAAGCAAATGAGCTCACGTGCTATCTATTTAAGAAATTATTTACAGGGCATGAATAACCCCATTCTCTTAATATCTTTGCAGTATGAGTGGTGACTGCAGCAAAGAAATGACTTTCAAATTAGATTGAATAGGTAAAAATTGTAGAATTCAAAAATGAAAACGGATTCAAATACATAATTATACCAATTAAGGTCATATTTTTAACATTAGCATTTGTCTCTTCTATACATATCAGCATATAACACATTTCATTAATACACATTATTAAGTTCTTTGTTATTTCCTTTTGAAAATTTTTATAGAAAGGGTTCCGGTGTTTTCTGTCTTACAAATTTATCTATCTTTCGCTTACTCTGGACTTGGATTTTTCTGGCTAGATTGCAACTCACTTTTTCTTCTAGAATATTAATTTCTTAATAACACAAATCTAAATTCAATTCACAGGCACAAACTTTTGTAGAGAATCAGCCATGTGTCAGCTCTGGGCTATGAATTGTGGGAGAACAAGGAAACATACCCTTTTGCCTTCAAGGAAAAGAGACAGTGGGTGAAACATCTGTCGTGGCCACTATTTTCTGGCTAGGACGGGGCCCTCAGCTAGAAATAAGGAGCTCCAAGGAGCTCTGAGTGCCCTGCTAGTACCTTCTTATCCCCTCCTTTAGGACAGCAGGCCCTCTAGCTGCCCATAGCCCAGTCCATGTTAGAGGCAGTCAGTCATAAAGCTGAGCACAGCCTCCAGGATTCATGTCATCATGTTTTCCCTTCTGTGTGCTAGTTCACCAAGAGGAGAGGTCATTTGCCCCTCATCTGGTATCTTTAACTACGGGTACAACAGGTACCCAAATCTGACTGAATCTTGCACCCCTTCCCCACCTGCAATCCTTTCTCGCCCATTATAAAACATGACCCACTGTTTGCAAACCTCCACTCATTCCTCTCAAGTGTTCTACGACCCGGCCCTGGGCTGTCTAGTTTTCATCTACTTCCACTAAAGAAGACCACCTCCTCCCCCTCTTGTCTCCCTCTCCCCTCTTCACCCCTAGCGCTCAGGGTCCCGGGTGCTCTTGGACCTCTCCAAGCTCCTTCTTGCCCACTTCCTGGTAAGTATTCCTCGGTGTGGCAAATACTTCTCCATGGCCCTACAGCTCGCTCAGGAGTCCCGACAAGTGACACTCCTCAGGGAGGCCGGACCTGGCCATTGATCTAAAGTACCACCTACCACACTCTCTCCCTTCCCCCTGATTTTTCCCCATGACTACAACTATATCTGTCCTAGATTCTATTTTGTTGCCTTAATATATAAATCAGATTTCCATAAGCGTAAAAAATAACTGAGCTAATTAGAGTATTAAAAGAAAAGATTAAGGTTTATAGTTATGGAAAGTTCAGTTCTGGGTCTTTTGATCCCACTGCTTTTGGGCTGTGGTGGCCAAGTACAGAGTGGTACAAGCCGTGCACCTCATGGTGACTCAGAAGCAAAGAGAGTGATGTGAACAGATTGAGGTCCTATATCTCCATCCAAGGGCATACACACACACACACACACACACACACACACACACACACACACACACGTATTTATCAAACATTGAAGTAAGATATATGTGTTCTTTTCCCAAAGTCTCTAGTCTGTTTCATTTATCTGCAGCAAAATCACCTTTTTAAAAAAAAAAAAAAACATATGATTGTATTAGTTTGAGTTCTTTCAAAAGACAGAATTTACAGATTTTATCACAAAAAGGTCTATAAGGAAGGCATAAAAACCCAAGGATAGAGGTGGTAAAAGAAGGTCACTCAGCTGTGAAGTAGATCTCCAGTCCGGGGCTGCAGAACAGCCGGTGAGGTGAGAGTCTGCGGTAGAACTGTGGTGAACACTACACCGAGGAGATCGGCGACTGAAGAGATGCAACAGACAGACAGGCGCAAGCCGAGACAGGACCAAATCTGAGCTGACGAGCTGTGATGTTCAGAATGTCAGCGTCTGTCCATAGACAACTGGGACAGTGAGAGATTTCCCAGAGGAAGATCTATAACAATCTTCCCACTTCCCGCCTTTTATAACGTTAGAGAATCAGTTGATCCTCCAACACCTGGGTGGGTCCTTTCCTCTCATTGGACAGCCCACGAAAGACTCACAGTCTCATCCAGACCGGTTTTTGATTGCCAGTCTAAGGTGGCTCAAAAATTATAATCCAAACGAAGGTGTGGTTCCTAAATCTCACAGGGTACCATATCCTTTTTGAAGGAAACACTAAAGTTTACTGTTTTGATATAGAAATGTTAAGGATGAGCAAATTTCCAATTACTCTTACTTAAATATTTCTGTGTGCCTAGAGCATTTTTCTTTAAAAATAAAAATTTTGCGATAAGAATCTTAATGAAAAACACATTACTTTGTTCCGAAGGGCTGATAAGCACATTTTCAAAGAGTACTTCGAAGCCGCAAGTCAACACACAATTCCAAGTGACGTCCTACGGGACTGCCCAGAAAGCAAGGACATGAGGTGGGCGGTAGGGGGGGGGGGGGG